>CM062815.1:486794927-487407904 GCA_031772625.1 Pinus tabuliformis | reverse complement strand
CAATGTCGGGTTAGAAGTGCTGCAATCATGCCCAGCACAACGAAAATTGCTTTTGTCGGCTATCGGAGCTGTTGATGTTCAGGATCCAAATCTAATGATCTTCGATCTAGAAAATAGTACACCGCGTCTCCCCCATCAAATGGCTTTCCAAATTCCAGTGATAGTAAAAAACAGACCTATTCATCGGACTGTGATTGATGAGGGAGCTTCTACGTGTATTATGTCGATTCAATGTTGGAGATCCCTTGGTTCTCCTTCATTGAACCAATCCCCCACCATCCTTAAGGCCTTTGATGGCCGTGGTTCCGTCCGTTTGGTATTCTACAAGAATTGCCTATAGGGGTAGAAGGTAAAACCGTTAGTCTGGATGTGGAAGTGGTTGATGCCCCTCTAGACTACAACCTTCTTTTGGGTCGAAGTTGGTCATATGCTATGACGGCGGTTGTTTCATCGGTCTTCAGAATAATCAAGTTTCCACATAACGGTAAGATCGTGACTATTGATCAGCTGACATACTTTTCATCCGACCCAGCCTCTTCAGAGAGTATCCAGCATGTCGGTAAGACGACAATCCCTTATAGGGACGTTGGTGTAGGTTTAGTTAAGGATTCCGGTTTACTGGGAACTTTTCCTCTCCCTCCACTCAACGTAGACCCTTCATTTGCAACAATTCATATGATTACATCAGAAAATATTATTTATGACGATCCTTGGATTGTCCCATCTGACTCTGAGATAGACTCATTCGGTGATGCTATGCCTTTGAGTCCTATGAAATTGCTTATGAAGCTGTCATGTCTTTTACCGACTCCATTCAACCGAAATCGACCAAATGAATGTGGTCAGTGAAGAATCACTTTTCACCTCAACCTTAGAACGGATAGCGTTTCCCGAAGTCGTGTCATCTGACGAACAACTTCGCGAAATCCTAAGTGTAGATGATCTACCATGGGAGGATCTCCATCACAGATCTTCGTTTTTACCTAAGGATGATGCATTTGAAAATGATTTTTCATCTATCTTTACCGCTGAATATGTCAAAGACGCTCAGGATCCAACGAAACATTCTGATTCAGAGTTGAATTTAGGGAATATTTCTCGTACTATTCCCATTGATATTTCAGTGAAGCCCGGAATTGAGGAGAACATTCATATAGGTGCCGCATGTACAGAAGAAGAAATCCAAACTTACAAGGCCCTATTCCAAGAATTCCGCGATGTGTTTGCCTGGTCTTACGAGGAAATGCCGGAATCGATCCTGCCATTGTTGTTCATGAAATAAAGACCTACCCGGATGCTAAACCCGTCGGCAACGGTTGCGTCAGATTCACCCTCGAAAAGCGGCTGCGATTAAAGCAGAAGTCGAAAAGCTGTTGAAAGCAGGTTTCATTTATCCGATCCCGTTAACGGATTGGGTATCGAATATTGTTCCGGTTAACAAGAAACAAGGAACAATAAGAATCTGTATCGACTATAGGGATATAAATCGAGCTTGTCCAAAAGACAACTATCCTACGCCTTATATCGATCAAATTATTGATGATTGTGCCGGAAGTGAAATGTTTTCCTTCATGGATGGTTTTTCGGGCTATAATCAAATCAATATTCTACCTGCCGACCAACCAAAAACGGCATTCATTTGTCCATGGGGGACATTTGCTTATTGCAAATTACCTTTTGGGCTTAAGAATGCCGGGGCTACTTTTCAACGGGCGATGTCTTATGCATTTCATGACATCAAGCACATTGTGCAACCCTATCTCGATGATTTGCCTGCTCATTCTTTACATCGAGCTGATCACCTTGTCCATCTACGAGCAATCTTTATGAGGTGTAGGCATTATCGAATTCGGTTGAATCCCCACAAGTGTGTTTTGTGTATAGAACAGGTCGATTGCTGGGATTTGTTGTTTCAAAAGCCGGCATTCGCGTCGATCCCTCGAAAGTCGAGGCTATCATCAAATTGCCTCCTCCTTCGAGTTTGCGCCAACTCCAAAGTTTGCAAGGGAAAGCGAACTTTTTACGCCGATTCATCCCAAACTACGCCGAGGTCACTAAAGGTTTTACACGGTTGTTGAAACAGAACGCACAATTCTTTTGGGACGAGATTGCCCAACAATCTTTTGATGCACTTAAACACGCGTTGACCCATGCACCGTTGTTGCATCCTCCCAACTACAACCAGGACTACTTCTTATACCTCGCAGCTTCGCATTCCACCATTGGAATGGTGTTAGTTCAAGAAGATGAATTCGGAGCGGAGCATGTGATATATTATCTTAGTAGGACCTTGAATCCCACTGAGCTAAAATATTCGCATGTGGAGAAATTGGCCCTGGCAGCCGTTCAAGCTGTCCAGCGTTTCCGTCACTACATTCTTCTCCGCAAAACTACAGTTATTTCGGATTGCAACCCTATGATTTATATTTTGACAAAACAATTGCTAGGGGGCAAGTACTCTAAATGGATCGTTATCCTGCAAGAGTTCGACTTGGAGTTCGAGAAGTCCAAGTCTAAGAAATCCTTAGTTTTCGCGGAATTGATGTGTGATTTCCCGAGTGCTGACACAGAGACTGTGGCAGAAGAGTCCATTGCGGACGAATCTTTGTTTCTTATCAGTACTGTAGATCCGTGGTACGGGGATATAATCATCTATCTCCAAACCCAAACCTTTCGGCCTGAAGCTTCCAAAGCGGAACGTCGAAAAATTCGGTTTCAATCCCAGCCATACAAAATTATTGGAGATACACTTTATCGCCGGGGGCAGACTTAGTTTTTCGACGTTGTTTAACTCACGAAGAGGCTGAGGGTTTTGAATGATTGTCACTCTGGAGCATGTGGCGGTCATATGTCTGGGTATGCCACAGCTCAGAAGGTGTTGCGCGCTGGCTATTTCTGGCCGTCTATGTTTAAAGATGTATCATTGCAGTCAGGAAGTGCCACAACTGTCAAGTGTTTGATCGCAAGATGCGCGCTCCACCTGCTCCTCTCCACCCTATAATTGCCGCTGGTCCATTCGCCAAATGGGTATCGACTTTATTACTTGTAACCCTCACTCGGCCGGGGGGCATGCGTATATCATCCTTGCGGTTGATTATTTTACTAAGTGGGCCGAGGCGATGCCTACATTCGACGCAAGCGGCAAAACAGCTGCAGTTTTCGTATTCAATCATATCATAACTAGGTTTGGTGTCCCACAAGCAATCATTACTGACCATGGGAGCCATTTTCGAAACATCATGATGACTGAGCTTACAAGCCAGCTTGGTTTGCGCCACGATAGCTCTACTCCTTATTATCCGCAAGCCAACGGTTTGGTTGAGTCTATCAACAAAGTTCTGGTTATCATGATCCCGAACCATTTGGTGTTCATCGGTCGAATTGGCACAACATGTTATTTTCAGCGCTATGGGCATACCAGACCTCAGTGAAAAATTCAACAGGGTTCACTCCTTTCCAGCTAGTTTATGGCTTGGAAGCTGTGTTACCCATTGAATGCGAAATCCCATCACTTCAAATGGCTGTCGAATTACTTCCAGCTACTTCCGAAGAGGAGAAACGTTTATTGTACTTGGCTAAATTAGATGAGACTCGACGTGACGCTACATTGGCAATCGAGACTCACGCGAAACGAATGAAAGCTCAGTATGATAGAAATGTAACACCTCGAAGTTTTTCGGAAGGAGACCTAGTGCTATTATATGATCAAGCTAACGATAAGCTAGGTGCTGGAAAATTCGTTCCTATGTGGCATGGACCCTACATTGTAAAGCGAAAGCTAGCAAAAGGGGCTTATGAGCTGGTTGATTTTGATGGGGACTCTTTGGGTAAACCCAGAAATGGACTTTACCTAAAGAGGTATTATGCTTAAATGGTGGGTATGGAGAAATTTTTAGATAGGTTAGATTTTCTTTCTAGCTAGCGTGTTTGTTAGTTTAGTCAGTGTGCTTAGCTTAGAGAGTGTGTTTTTTTCGTCATTATTCTGGCTTATCTTGGTTTTACTCTTGATATTGCAGATGTCGACGCCTCTCCAAACATACATTGGATTTGCTGATGGTGCTTGTCGTAGTACACGGAATATCTCTTCCGCAGCTTGGGTTATCTATTCGCCCTCTGACGAGTTAGTTTCTATGCATGGGGTAAGCCTCGGTCAAACAACGAATAACATTGCAGAATACAGTGCAGTGGTTGAATTATTATCCGAATCTATTTCATTTGGAATTCGACGTTTGATAGTGAGGTTAGATTCTGAACTTGTTGTATTACAGCTTAATAGAGTTTATGCCATTAGAAATCCTGTGTTATTAAGGTTGTTTTTGAGAGTGCGTCTCTTGGAACGTGAATTTGATTACATTGAATATCAGCATATTCCAAGGTCTTTAAATACATTAGCAGATGCAATTGCTTCTCGAATGTTGGACAGACATTTACGATAATCATGCAAGTAAATTTAAAAACATTTCATCACATATGTTAAACAAGATAAGCCGGTAATAGTGATATATATATAGATAGGAGTGTGTCAAAAAAAAAATATACATCGTCTTCGATCATAGGTTGAAAAACACCTTATGATCGGCAAAAATGATAAGTACAAAAAGTCAAAATGTCACATGTGACTACAAAAGTGACTAGTCAATCACTGGTGGTGCTCTCTGTATGACACCACTGCACGGGCTACCTTACGCAAAAATCTCCTAAACGGTCCAGGGACCGCGACTACGAAGCGCTGAAGCCTGGTAGGAATGTCATCCATAGTAGTCTCAGGTATATCTGCCGTGAGACGCTCTAGATCATGCTCCAACTCAGCTAGTACTTCTGCAGCCGCGTCCTGTGGGGCCGGTACCGGTGCAGCTGGATGTAGTCTATCAAAAGGCCGGAGGTTGGCTGGACGCTGTGGACCAACATCTGCATTTTGAAAATTTTACTGTTAGTTTTGAGACGATATATATGAAAAATAAAAAAAAACATAATAAGAAAAACTTGTGAAAAATAAAGTACCTCTGTCATCCCATTGTTCTCCTGGTGGAAGAACCATGTCCGGATCACCTCTAAAATCCACTCCGGCATACGGAAAGTCCTGTATCGAAAAAACCTGGTCCTCTAACCAGTGAAAGTAACTATCTGAGAATCGAACCACCGCCGTGCCCTCGTCAGGATGCCGGGCCATCACCGCAACCCATCGTATCAGCTTTGGCTCCCGAGGACCCAAGATATCAACAGTGAGTTGCTGAGGGATCAGCATTGGAACTCTCTCCAAGGCAAAGCTCACGACTAGAGGCCCATATCCAAAAGTCTTTAGTCGTCCGTTCTTTGCCTTGGTCAGTTGGCTCTTCATATGAGCCGACACAGCTTCACACCAGTTGAAAATGGTGCCTTGGTAACAGTCAATTGCCATCCGCATTTGGGATCCGGAAGCAATGTGTAAAGCGGCCGCGCCGCAAATTCTGGTAACCGTGAACGCTATGACTTTGAGTTCACGCAGAGTGATGTGTTTTATCTCTATGCCTTTCGAATGGTGAGCCCCAGGTGTGCACCACTCGTCGCGGAGACTATCAAGGGATTGGCCACCCGGCCTAGTCCCCGCAAGATTGAGTTGCTCGCCTCTGTTCGGCAAGCCAGTGAGAAAGTATACATCCGAGGGCTCTATCTCGAGCTGGTGCCCTCCTATGTAAAAGCATTGTTCTTGAACGTTCCATCGCTCAACCAGCCATTCCAAGAATCTTACCTGGCCCCTCATGCCCGGTATGGTCCAGTATTTGTATAACCCGCATGCTCTTAGGGCATCCAGGGAAGGTTGATGATTTATTGCAGCTTCATCATCCTCTACATGCTCTCTTTCTCTCCAATCTAACATGGTTAATACCCTGCACATCAGAAATAGCAATTAGAAATTGATTTGGGAATTTTTGGTAGTTTTTTGAGGAGTTGGGGTTTTGAAATGCGCACTTCTCGGAAGACGCACCCCGGCTTTGTAGCACAGGGCGCCCAGACGCGGCTGGCCTGAAGGCGGGCCGCGTCTTCCGACCATTTTCCCGTATGAGAAAAAGTCGGGGGACGCGGTCACCCGAAGGGCACCCGCGTCCGCCGAGAGGCGCATTCCAAAACCAAAACCCCCCCAAAAAATAAAACTAAGACCTAAAAATTAATTCTAAACGGATAGAAATGCAGAGTAGGATGTGTAAAATACCTGGATAAGACGGCGTTCGATTCCGACGGTCGGATTTTCCGCAGCGACCACGGGAAGTTTTCTTGTCAAAAGCTCCTTTTTCAACCTCAACAGTGAAACGGTAAAAATGACATGGTAAAAGGTCTTTTTATAGGTTTTTTGGATGAATTAGTTCATTTTTTACCATGAAAAGGTATTTTTCGATGTATTTTTGCCTATTTTAAACAGGTATGAGTAATGTGTTGCTTTTGTGCAGGACAAAGGGATTTCGAGGGAAATTGTAATTTTTCACAAACAAAAATATCAGAGTCATCTTTTAAGCCCTTTTCTGACTCCTAAAACATGAAAAGATCGCCGAGCGTTTCTTTTACACTCGTTAAAACGAAATTAAAAGACGGTCCCCTTTTAGCTCTTTTCTGACCGCAAAATCAGGAAAAGATTGCCGGGTTTTTGTCGTTTCAAACTCGATAAGGAAATAAAACGACGTGTCCTTGATCGCTTTTTACTTTTCAGGTCAACGACACTATTATGAAAGTACTCCTTGGTCGCAAGATCAAGCGGTTCCCCCAGGTATTATTTTATACTTTTTCGGGCTTGAGGGACACAAATGTACGAAAAAGTTCAACGTGGAGTCTCCTTTAGTTTTTTCAGACTCTCTAAAATTGAAAAACGCCGAGTTTCTCCTATACTGGGCTCGTTAAATTTTTACAGTAGAGGACCTGTTCAATTACAAACAGGAACGAACCACTCCTTCCTAGGGTTCGAATTTAAACTAGGTTGGACTCGTCCGAAGGATGAGCTTATAATCAAGCATATGTTATCCTCCTCAAGCTTGTTAAAAATAAAGAGGTACTTGCCAGAAATGGTGGGGGAAAAGAGAGAAGAATGAACCTGTTTGTTACCTTTTGTCTCGAAAGAAACTTTATTACCGCTCTTGAACACGACACTTTTTCATTCACCTGGGTTGGGAAATCTTTTACCTCACAGTTGATCAAACCACTTTGAAAGTCTTTAACCGGGTTCCGGGGATTAACTTTGAGTTATTCGTCACCAAGCCATCTGTCGTGTCGTTATGTGTTCAAGAGGTCTGCAAGCAAAACTTTCATCTGCAAAATACTTGTCATCCATTTGACCATCCCTGAGTCAGTCCTTACAGCAACATTTCTTCAACTTGAACAATGATTTCGTGTTGCGGGCTTGCCTGCAACGGGTCGCTTTCTATCGACATCGACACATTATCTAGAAAGATGACTTAGGAATCGACAGTACCTTGAAGTCTGCATGCATCAATGGCAGGTTTCTCGCCTTTGACGTCAGTTTACATCATTGACTTTCGATCAAAGGATTCCGTGAAGTGTTCGACATCAAAACATCTATTCACATTTCACGGGTTGTGCTTGGTACTTTGAGAACCATTGACATTACTGGTGGTCTCTCTCACGCTTGTTAACAGTTTACATCATCGACTGGTAATCAAGTGGTTTCTAACATGTTCGACATCAAATCATTTAATCACATGGCTAGAATCGTACCAATTCGGGAAGTAGAAGTGAAGACCCTGGATCTAGTTTCTACCATCCAGGCTGCGAGGAGTTTTGTATTCATTATCTATGTAGACTAATCATAAACAGATGGCTGCGTCCATACTGTGTCTACAAAAGTCTATAAAAATGATGTACTGCAAGATCATTCCTGTATCAGAGTAGTTAGTCCATTAGTTAAAGTTTTGAATCTGAGTATGGGAATGCCTACCTCAGTGATGATATAATCTTATACATGTATTTTGTGTTGAAAATTGCAGGTTCCAACCAGGTCATCCACAAGACAATCCTTGAAATGATAAAGCGCTTCACCCTTCCTAGAATTACAAAACCCTAATCTATTCCAGGCTTCGCACTTTAGGGGCAATCTGTTACACTAAAAAATGTCACCATGACTACTTACAGTTAGTATGGCTCAAATCAACAGTCATACTACCCTTTTAGGCAAGTCTTATGCCTCTGCTATCCATCTCAAACTCAAAGAAGAGAGAAAGTCTTGTAAAAAATGTGTTTATCTCTGGGGTCGCAGGTTCTCTCAAGCCTTACCTGCGGGGACGCTCACAATGTTCACAAAGTCTGCGTCTTTGGACGCTCTGTATGTCAAAGGACAGGTGCGTCCTTCTGTAAAAGGCAAAATGCGCAAGTTTCATCTTAAAAAAGTTACTTGTGGTTACTTCTAGAACTTTCTAGAGGTCGGTTTGATGAAATGGATGCGCCTCCAGTTGGTTCATGTATCTCTATTAAGGAGGAACTTATCCCATCAATAAGGGAGCTATCCCACCCAAAGAGGGGGATTATCCCATTGATGGTGGACCTGAATAACCTCTTTACAGCACTATAAATAAAGGCATTGAGCCAGAGGAAGGGGAGGTTGAAGCTATACATTTTCTTTGGGTAAATGCTGCAGGAATTAGGACTCCCATTTAGAGCCTTGTGAGGAGAGATTGTCTTTGCTTGATTCTACTTGGAAGTGGGTGAGCTTTGTCAAAGTAGAGGAAAACCCTTGATGGACCCTGGAGGAACTTGCACAACACCAAGGCCAGGTTGTAAGAGTTTCTTTGTTTCGTTATTAATACAAACTGGTTCATTTTTCTCAATAGCTTGTGTTAATGAGTTATTTCATGTGTTCCTTTGGTCTGCATGTTGAATATATGTTTTATTATATGAGATGCAAGTGCTTGGTAATTGTTTGATTGTTTGTGGTTGCAGGAATTGATGTGAAGGAGGAGCTCATCCGGATCGGCAAGGACGGCTACAACAACAGCGTTTTGGAATAAGGTAAGCCTAAACACTTGTAGTTTTCATGTTTTAAAAGGTGTATTTAGAGAAAGATCGCTCCATTTTGTCTTGTTTGTCGCTAGAGAGTTTAGACTCCTAGGGAGGTCAGCTGTGTCCGCACAAACGACTTTTTCCGCCACGACAATATTCCCTGCCCTAACCCGCCATCACCTCGCCATCGTCGCCAGCCGTCCGTTTCCCCGCCCCGCAGATCAACGGCTGGCGGGCCGTCCCATCCCCGAGCCGCCCAAGCTTTAGCGTCTAGGAGATGGGCAGTATTACCGCCGTACTCCCGCCACGCGTTAGCTCCTGGGCTGTGGCGGAGCCCCCTCCCCCAAACCGCTCTCTCCCCCAAAGGCGGTGCGCCCAAAACCATAAACCGCCCCTGCCTACATCACCCCTTGCCCAGTCACCGCGACATGTCAACCACCTGCGTGGCCTCCTGCCACTGTGTCGCCGAGTCATCTACCTGCATGGCCTCCTTGCCACGTGTCATGCCACGTCATCATCCGTACATGATGACGTCATCCTACCACGTCATCGCTGATGTCACCCGCCGCACAGCGTCACATCATGCTAACATCATGCTGACGTCATCAGCACTTTTTTGGCGCGAAGGAGCAAAAGTCGCACTTCGGAGCCCCGGAATCCAATTCTGAGGCAGTTTTTGATGAGCGATTTGCGGTGCAAATCGCTCACAGGATTTTTTAGGCCGAAATGGAGAATCTTCAGGGAATCTTTTCATTATGTAGCCCCAGGAAGCCCGAAAAGCACAAAAATGACCCGTTTTCTTCGCAGAGCATATTGAAAGGAGCAGAAAATAGTTTTGAAAGAAACAGAGGCCGAACAACGGACATTAATTTGTGAATAAGACCTACAACACGTCAGAACAACATCAATTTATTACCAAAGAGTATTAGAGGAAGAAAGGACGCCAAAGAGTATCAGCAAAGATTTTGTTCAGTGGCTCAAAGCACCTGTACATTAATGAAGCCCCCAGAAAGTCAAATCAGGCATCATCAACCCATCCTTACCTTCAAATCACAATTAAGGCATTCAAAGCCACAGGACAGCAAAGAAGCAGAAACCCATGCACATTTATTTCAGAAACACCTGCACCAAGCCACCAAGGACTACATAAGTTATTCAGTTTTGATATGGCCGCCCCAGCGCAGCCTGAGATATTTTCATGCATTTATTTCAGATAGGAGTAGGTAAATTAATTATGCTTTATGACCTAATTAGGTCAAGATGTAATAAAGAACTTTGTAGATAGTTTTGCCCTATATATACCACCCTCCGCATAGTTTTAAGGGTTGGTCGATTGAGAATTTTCACTAGAGACTCGCACTGTATACCTCACTGTTTCTATAATCAAAGATTGCAGAACGCTTGGATAACAGACTGTCTGTTGTAAATGAAAGTTTTGGAGATATGAAGATGGAATTCTTGTGCTGCAGCCTGAAGCAATAAGTGCATCTTACCTCTGTTTATTGTTATCACTATCTAAATAGCAGAAAGAAAGAATAGCCTAGAATTAGTTTAAATACTCTCTATGCTCAATTTCTGCTATTTCTTTATGTTTTCCTCTGATTGAATTGGTTATGAATATGAATTCCTTCTGGCTCATGTTTACCCCAATTCACCTGTGTTTGCCAATTATCTAGGGATTCTTAACTGCCCCTAGGTAGCGCCTTGTCATTTTCCCTTGTTAAGCATAATTGAGAGATTCTTAACTGCCTCTCATTACTTAGCATTTCTCTCCATCCCTTAAACCTGGAACATTGTTTCATGCTCAGCTATCTTGCTCCATTTTCCCTCACTGTTATTAAGGAAAAGCACCAGCAGTTTTTATCCTTGACTCCATGCCCAATGGTTTGAAACTTCCAGACTATGCCTTGCCTCTCTGTCTGAAAACATCAATTTCCCACCAAAAACAAAACAAAAACCCTCTGAACTCGAGACCTAGCCTAAAATCCTTTTCAAACAAAGTTAAATCTAAAAGAGAGAGCCCTCTCTGATTGCAGGTTGGCTAGAACCTGCAGTCCAAAGTTGGTCTGTGGTTACCTCGGCCGTATCCTTTCCGGAGCTTAAGGACAACCTGAGTGTTAACACTAGGGAGATTGCATAACCTCTGATTCTCGTTCCCCATCCTTTCTGATCTCTTTTCCTCATATGCGTGGGCGCCATTCCGTGCAAGCAATCAAGTAACATGGCCCATTCATTTGTCAATTGCTCTGGCACCTCAATGCGTTTCCAACCTACCCAAATATCATTGTTCCATATTGAAATATCCCACAACGTGCGCAGTCCCTCTCTGTCCATCCAGCAACGCAGCGTGTTAATGGAGGCTCTGTTTTCAACTGATTCTTTATTCATGGTTATGTCAGTCCAAATGCTGACCTTTTTACCATTACCTGGAATCCAATAGGAGTGCGCTGTAATTAGAGGGGCAGCTTTAGCATACAGCTTCAGGAATGCCGAGTTAGGCCTTTGAATAACATTATCCAAACATCTGGTGCGGGATCCCCTGAAATATTTTTTCCAGAGAGCCACTTGAGCCCAGCCCGGATTGGGTGCAATGATTTTCCATATGATCTTCGCTGCCATTGCCACATTCTGTTGGCAAAGATTTTTAAAATTTAAGCCACCCTCCCACAAAGGCTTGGTAATGGTTTCCCAATTGATAAGAGGAATCTTATTTTCGTTTTGCTTTCCTCCCTTCCAGAAGAACCTCCGAATATATTCTTCCATTTTTTTGATGATGGTTGTCGGAGCTAGGAGCCCTGTGAATTGGAATAAAGGGAGACTGATAAGCACTGATTTTCCAGCAGTATTTAGCCAAGAGTAGCCCCTAACTTGTATTTTTGACTTGAATTTTTCCAGCTATGGGAGCCAGTCTTTGCTTGTAGGTCTCTTATAATGTACAGGTAGTCCCAAGTATTTGAAATACGACCATGAGGAAGAGGCTGCAAAGCCCAAACATCTAGAGATATCAGATAACACCCTGGGTGTAATATTCCAGCTGTATATGTGGCATTTGCTCTTATTTACAGGGCTGCCTGAGGCCTTACTGAAGTCATCTAGAACCACTTTGAATTTTGATGTAGAGGTGAGTGTGGCAGGTCCCAATAACAAAGTGTTGTCCACGAACAAGGCATGATTTATGTTTTTTACCCCTATTGCAAAACACAGTCCATTGATGTCTTGATCTTGCATCTTTTTGTTTAACAGGAAGCTGAGGACAGAAGCTTGGATGACAAATAGTAGAGGGGATAGAGGACATCCCTGTCTAAGTCCTATCGAAGCTTTGAAAAAGTCAGTGGCTCTTCCATTCACTAGAGGGGTGATCCATGGCTCCGAGATGCATGCCCGGATCCATTTAATGAAATTTTCTCCAGACCCAAATTTGCTCATAACATTTAAAAGAAAGCTATGATTTACTCGATCAAATGCATTGGCTAAATCAAGTTTAATTGCCATACCTTGCTCTTTTCGGAGAAGACTTGAGTGGATTGCCTCTTGGACGAGAATGAAGTTGTCCACGATATGCCTTCCTTGAATGAAGCTTCCTTGGTTCTCAGGGATTATTTTGGGTAGGATGAGCTTCAATCTGTTTGTAATTATTTTGGTGATTAATTTGTATCCAGTGTTACATAGGGAGATCGAACGAAATCTACTGAAGATGTTGGCACCTTTCTCCTTGGGGATAAGGGCTACGAAGGCAGAATTTGTGCTGCCTCCTATTTTCTGAGTGTTCTGAGATTTTTGCACCATTTTGAGTAGATCCTTTTCTATAATCGGCCAGCAAGCTTGGAGAAATCTAGCCGAGAAGCCATCCGACCCAGGGGCCTTATCCAGATCCATATCAAAGAGGGATTTTTTCACTTCATCTTTAGTGATTTTGGCCTCAAGAGTTTCCTTTGTTTGCTGAGATATTACAGAAGGTATAACATCTAGCAGATCTAAATATTGATTCGGATCCTTGTCCTCACTATACAAGCTTTGAAAGTGTAAAAGGCTGCTTTCTTTATATACTCAAAATCCTTATGAATGTCATTATCCTCTTTGATCTCTGAGATGGTGTTAAAATATTTCCTTGCCTGGGATTGTTTGTGAAAAAAGGAAATATTCCTATCCCCTGCTTTGAGCCAAAGATTGCGGGATTTTAATCTCCAATATTCTTCTTCAGCTAAGCAAGCCTTGTGGTAGCACTACTGCAGATGAGATTCCTGTTCTAGCACCTCCTTAGTGATTGTATCATTCTCCATACGCTTTTGGTGGGAGGCAAGCGAGGATTTCATGGATTTCCTGTCTGTAGCAGGATTAGACAGAGTTTTAGCCCATCTTTTGAGAGCTCCTTTTACCCTTTTGAGCTTTTCTTCGCAGATATAGAAAGGCGAGCCTTTGACCGATTGATTCCAGCAATCCTTAACAATTTGCATGAAGTTTGGCTCCTTTATCCAGAGCGGGCTAAAACAAAATGGGATGGGACCCAAATCAAGATGAGCTAGAAGCTCTATTTTAATGGGCTTATGGTCCGATATGCTATTAGGAAGCATATGCATTCTTGGTTCTAGGCCTAGCAGCAAGAAGGAGCTTTGAATAAAGAATCTATCTAGCCTGGCAACAATATGGCCAGGGCCCATTCTTTTATTAGACCAAGAGTACTTACCAGAAGAGGGTTTGATATCCAACATGTCCTAGTCCTACAAAATGTCCTCCACCCATTCCCTTGCTGGATCACGTACTACGCTGCCTCCCCTTTTTTCGGATGAATGGAGAATGAGATTGAGGTCTCCAGCTATAATTGTATTTTCCATGTTTGTCAAATCTACTTATTGTCTTATGGAGTCCCAATAGTTCTTTTTTCCCCCAACATTGATTGGAGAGTAAACATTAAAAAGACAAAAATTTTCCTTGGTGTCTAGGTTCTGCATTTTCAGCAGCAACCAATGGGTATTTCTAACCTCAAATAGGACTACAAATTTTCTCATGTCCCATAAAGTGTCGATTCCTCCCGAGGCTCCCCGGGCAAAGATTGCTCTTGCTTCACTTTTGAACCAGAGTTTCTTGCTTGTTTGAAGGAAGACTATGTCTTCCAGCTTTGTCTCCTGGTCGAGAAGTATGTCTGGAGTCTCTGTTCTGATTAAGTTTCTGATGGCTTCTTCCTTAGCTTTACTCCCCATACCTCTATAATTCCAGGAGATGATCTTCATTATTTGTGTTTCTGATGGGCTCCCTTGGAGCCTTGGATCTGGCTTTTCAGCATCTTTGACTTTGGAGCTAGCAGTTTTTCCAAGGCTGGTTGGCTGCCCTGAAGTTTTTCTTTGTAGGTCTCTTGCTCCCTTTTTTCCCTGTCCGTTTTCCGGCCTCTTGTAGATCTTCTTACCGAGTTTTGGGACTCTCC
This sequence comes from Pinus tabuliformis, assembly GCA_031772625.1. Taxonomy (NCBI): domain Eukaryota; kingdom Viridiplantae; phylum Streptophyta; class Pinopsida; order Pinales; family Pinaceae; genus Pinus; species Pinus tabuliformis. The sequence continues at coordinate 487,393,506 of CM062815.1, read as the reverse complement.
TATTTCCACTTCCTCTTCTGATTCTTCAGATTCCTGTTCTTCTTCCTCCTCTTCTAAAATCTTATCTTTGGGATCTTCAGTATTGGCTCCTTTGAGGGAGGCTGAGGGGGTACCTTTTCCTGAAGGTGCTGTTTTATGGACCTCGGTCTCCTGAGTCATTTCTGTCACCTTTTGTACCTCGATCTCCTGGGTGCCCTCTGTTTGCGAGCTCAGAGGGTCGAATTTGTTTTCTGGCACAGTCTTGGTCGGGATCTGGTGAGCAGCAGTCTGATGAGGCCCTTTGCCGTTAGGGCCTCCCAGTTTCTGGTTCTTAGGATGTGGTTTGTATCTCTTGACTTGGTTCCATTCGTCCTCCTTCCCTTGCGCAGGTTCATTGTTGGTCGGGCAATCTCTGGTGAAGTGTCCATAGACATGACATTTCCGGCATTTGAAGGGCAGTTGTTCATAATCCAACTTCTGTAAATGCGTCCAACTTCCGAACTTTATTATGATGGCCTCTGGTAATCCCACCTCTAGATCAACCTCTATGCAGATCCTGGCACAGTCATATTGATCTTTATTATTTGCTCGGTCTATGAATTTCCCCAGGGCATTTCCAATGTGTCTCAGTGAGTCCCAATTCCAACAATGCACTGGAAGGTTTGGAAGTCTGACCCACAGTGGGACTGCTTTGGGTACATCAACTGTTGGATCGAAGTCCAGGGTCCAGTTGTTCAGATACAAACCTTGAGGGCCCATGAAGTAGGGGCTGTTTTGGAAGATCAGGTCTTTGTCTTCCTTTGATGTGAATTCGAAGAGAAAGTATCCTCTCCCCTGAAAGTATGAGGTGACATTTTCTTTAATTAGCGGCGCCCAGTTTCTGATGACCCAGCTCTCGGTGGATTTTGGAGACGGCCATAGCCCTGTGAACTGGCCGATGAGAGCCCGTTTAGCTAACGACAGAGCAACTTGGATCGGGGTTTCTAGAGGAAGAGAGATCACCGGAATATCATCTAGTTTTTTAACAAACTTCGCAGCTTCTGCTATTTTCTTCTTTGGGAGACCAGCCAAGAGCTGGGAGAAGGCCTCAGCAGGCGAACTCAGCGGAGGAGGCGGGGGAGCCACCTGAGGAGAGCCCAACCCCTCCATAGTTTCAATCCCCAGGAGCGGGAGAGTCAAATCCGGCAGATCGGTCCATGAAGCGGCCCAACCACTGCATGCAGAAGACCGCAGGGTTCAGATCGGCTGAGAGCGGGCAAGCTCGCTGCTTGCAGGACGCGTAATGTGCGGGCCTTAGGGTTCAGCCATGGGCTGCCGAACGCGTGCGAAGAATCAAAAGATGGAAATCGTAAATTTGATTTCCCATATTAGCATATTAGAATTTCATGGATTTTCTACATCATATCAGATCCATGAAATCACATTAGAACTAGTATTTCAAAATTTTCCCTTAAGAATTTCAAATTTTCAACTCCAGTGAAACATTTTTTCCTTAGATTCCATAGAATGTCTTTCAATGAACTGATATTGGAGTATTACCTGGAGAGTAGCTTGAATTTCATAGCCTGGAAGGATGAAATGGAAGCAGTTCTTGATGATAATGGTGTGTTAGAATATGTTAAAAATTACATTGTAAAACCCTAGCAATCTGATGCACATAAATTAGCCCAGTGGAAGAAGGATGTTGCTAGAGATAGGAGGACCATCCTGGAGGGTGTGAGAGACCACATAGTCTCAAAGTGACATGGAAAGGAAACTCCCTTTACTATTTGGAAGACCCTGAGCTACTCCAAAATAACAGTGATGCCACAAAACTTTGTTTGATGAATAAATTGAGGATTGAAGACAAAGGGTATGAGGTAGTCTTTAGTAATGGGAAGTCCTACCTCAAGCATTTTTCTTCAGGTCATATCAAGCATATTAGTGTTAGGATCGAGAGCCTCTACACATTAGTGTAAGATGCATCTGCAACCTTGAGGAGCGAGGCATAAATTAGAGGGAGCATGATAGACCTCTCAAGATGGAGCCTCAGCCAATTGGTAGATGAGCTGACCAGTAGGATGATGATGATGAGGACTAGTTAGAGACCTCTAGTAGAAGGAGAGTTTGAGCCAAGTGGGCAGAGGGATTTTATGCAACTATACATCCAAGAGTGAGGTGGGGCAATGTATACCCTTAACCCCAAAGTTGAAAAGAAATGGGCAGGATCCATAGGAGAGCAGTTGCATTGCATTCTCCTCATGGATCATTAACTTGATAGAGGGGTCCACAATGTTCAGTAGTAGAAGGATCAATGTCAGTTGGTGTAGTCAGATGATGAGGAGCATAGAGGAGTTTTGATAGCAGTGCAGGAGGCACAATGGAGAATAAAAACCAATGCAGTCTTCCTAGTAGATAATTGTAGAGACACAGTTGATTCGGTATTTTGGATGCTTCTTAGTTGTATTTATTGCAGTAGAAACACCAACACTGATAAGTAGTGCTACTGTACATTCTAGAGGTGCTGGATAGGGATGGTACGAAATCCCTTTCTTGCTAAGATGGAGTGTTAGAAATGTAGCAAGAAATGGCTCAATTTTGACTTGTGCCTTAGTCAAATTGAGTAATTTGATTTTCCACATCAACGAGATGACTTGGATTTCAATTAACTTGTGTGACATGGCTCTTGTCTATTAATTAACTCAGTGAATTCAAGTTATAGGCTAGAAGTAGAGTTTTTCATGTAGTGATTGCTAATATTTAGCAATATAGTTGAGTTATTTTTAGTTGAACTCAGTTAACTGAGCTCTAGTCACTAGTTGAGTCAGTTGAAGGTCAGTTGAGTAGTTAAGACTCTTGTTAACTCACTGATCTCTCAGTTAGCTAGTCAATTAGCTAAACATAGACACAATCATGCATGGCATTCAAATTTCCTAGTTGAGGTGGAGGAAAAGGCATGTTTGTATCTATATTTGTATACTATTGAGTGTACAATGCTTTTGCACTGAGCTGGTGATAAATTCCTCAAGCTATTGCACAATGAAATAGGGAATTTCTTTTATTTTTTAGGGGCTAATTCCTCGAGGATTGCGCAGTGAAATAGGATATTGGCCGAGGCTTGAATTGGCTAAGTGTTGGCCAGTGAAGGTTGGGAAGAAAGAGAATAGGATTGCAATGCAGGGTGTGCTTCGGAGTTGAAGCAAGTCATTGTAATAGTTTCTCTTTTCATTTGAATTAATGCGAAGTAGCGGAGACATTTTTCCTAGTTGGGTTCCCATAACAATCACTATGTACTTGTGGTTTTGCTTGTTTCATGTCTATACATGTTGTTCTAAATTGTGCTTTCTATTTCGTAGGTTAATAGAGTAGTATTGTGTCTCTTGTTTTTAGTTTGAAATCTTGAGCAATTGCAATTTCTATCAATCATGTAGAAAATCCACAAAATTCTGATACGCTACTATGCATAATTTGAAATATAATCTATTCTCATATAAACACTAATTTCTCTACTAAAATTTGTAGTGGAAAAGGAATAAAAATAACAACCATCACACAATAAAAACATAATATTTTTCTAGGGAACCCAACTGGGAAAATCCTTTGCTTGATGAGAATTTTATTGATAGCAAAAATTGAGTAAGTAATCTGTTACAAAATATAATTTTTTCAATCTAAAATACACACTTTTATTTGTGCTTGATCTAAGCTTGACACCTTTACAAGAATCCTGATCTTCGCTGCCCTATACCAACTGGTGCACAAGCTTCTCTTGCACACTCTTTCTCTCACAAGCTCACACACAAAAACCTGTGCAACCTACTCACAAACCTATGAGCTCTATTATCTTGTCTCACCAACTCGTGCTCACAAGATAATGAATATATTGTGCCTTCATTCCTCCTTTTAAAGAAATTCGGATGGCTAAAATTAGTGAATTTTCTAATTAAGGAATGACTTTGTAATTGATTGAGTTAGCATGAATTAACTGCTCAAGCAACTTGTCTTATTTCAACTCAACCAATTGAAACTCAATCACTTGTGTTTTTCCTCAATTAATTCACACTATAAAATCAAGAAATTGACCTTCAATTTCAACACATCAATTAAGTGCAACCTAACACATCCTAATTTTTAGGGACACTCCTATATTTTAGGAACTTGAGCGTGAACAAGAAGGAATTTGTTGTGGTTCCTTTGATTAAGGCACAAATGAAGGAACCATTTCTTGCTAGCATTTTCAACGCTCCCTCTTAGCAAGGAATATTTTCCTAGAAGAACATTTTCCACCTAGATATATATCCAACATTACCATGTTCTCAGTTGTCAGAAATACTTTCTCTAAACTAGAAAGATTCCCTACTTTGTTATGCAGAACCTTCTTTGAAGACCTATTCTTTCCCATCATGCTCTGCAAGTCCATAAGCTCCGCAAGTCCATAATCTTCCACTGGAAATGATCACAACTCCTTAATGTCACTGAACTTTGGTTCACTGATCTACCCACTAGCAGGCGTCTAGCTCTACTATGAAGTTTTCTTAATGGATCTTTTGGATCTTCCCTCTTATCAGTGGTTTGGCCATATGCAACCCACTTAACTAGGGCTCCACAATTATGCCTCCTAATAACTCATTATTCCTTCAATGATAATTATACATGAGGACTTCAAGGAATTCCCACTTCTCAATATTTTGGCTGCTCCATAATGTTGCTCCTAGGGCACACAAATATGCCCTGTTATCAGTGACACATAAACCCTATTGTCACTATCCTCAGGACCTCCAAAACTTCCCACACACAACCAATTCTTTGATTGATCTAGGGCTTTTAAATCATCCACTAACAGTCGATACCCTTATTGTTCTTAGGGTGCTTTAGATATCAAACACCTATGATGCTTGTAGTCAGCTTATGATTATTTTTATTTTGTTCCCATGCTTCAATACCATGTAGAAATTTGACATAGATTGCAACTTCTTAATATTTCAAACTGAAAACAAGATAAACAATTCTACTCTACTAATCTGTGGAAAATAAATCATAATTTAGAACAACTTGCATAGACATGAAACAAGCAAAATCACAAGTACAAAGTGATTTCTAAGGGAACCCAATTGGGAAAAACCCCTCTACTACTTTACATTAATTCAGACGAAAAGAGAAACTATTACAATGACTTTCTTTAACTTTGAAGCACACCCTACACTTCAATCTTGTTCTCTTGCTATCTGAACTGCTCTAGCCAACACTTAGCCAATTCAAGCGTCAACCAATCTCCTATTTTATTACGTAATCATGGAGGAATCAACCCTTAAAAATAAGAGAAATTCCCTATTTCCTTGCGCATTAGCTTGAGGAATTGATCACCTGCTCAGTGGAAAAGCACTGTACACTAAATAGTATACAAATATAAATACAAACATTCCTTTTCCTCCACCTCAACTAGGAAATTTTAATTCCATGGATGACTGTGTCTATTTTTAGTTGATTGACTAGTTAGCTGAGAGATCAATGAGTTGACAACAATCTTAACTACTCAAATGACCTTCAATTGACTCAACTAGTGACTAGAGCACAATTAATTGAGTTAAACTAATAATAACTCAACTAGATTTCTAAACCTTAGTAATCACTACTGTTATCGGGAAAAGTGTCTATTTATAACTGCTCTATCCCACTAAGGTGTGACAGCTACCTTAGAAACAAACAGAGAAAACTACTTTTGTATTCTTCTTTATGAACCATAAACAAAGAGGAATAGGATGAACCAACCTGTGTCTTGCGCTAGTCCTTTGATCCAATCTCTCTCCTCTTTGACAGCTTCCAGCTACCTGCTCCCTCACTTGCCCAACTTCACCAAGTACCTGTAAGATCACAGAAGAAGGAAACTATACAAAGACATGGGTTTATATTCATAAATAACTTAGGATCAGATTTAAGTTAACCATACAAATGTAACAAGCATCAATGAAACACAAGCATGGAGAAGAAACTCAAATAGTTTTATTGATATACAAGAAGATCCAGGAGGAGTTACAACCGATGATTCCTGACCCAACATCAACCTCCCAGCAAAGAAGTCCCTTCTTCACCCCCAACAAAGCATAGATCACCCAATTCTCTGATATGTATCTCAAAACCAACAACAATTCCTTACAATGTGCAACATTCCAGCCTCTGGATCTCTGGGATGAGGGATCCATATATAGATGTATGCAAGGAGGATGAGTCAGCTCATGATTTGATTAGTGGCTTCTCTCTGTCAGTTCTTGCTTCCACTTGGAGACTGAAAGCCTCTTACTCATCCTTGGTCGAATTCAGTGAGGCAAGTGTCATTGGAGAAGATTCTGGAAGCTTCCATTGTCTCTCCACCTCGCGGAATGACACTACCATTTGTCATTTCCGCTCAGCATGTGCTTGTTTTGTTGCGTGTGTCGATTGAGTGTGTGAGAGTTGTGGTGTTGTGTGTCTCTGTTGGACGTTGAATTCATGTTGTCAATTGTCTCAGAGTGTCATTTCTGTTGGATGTTTGTGTGTGATTTGTGTCTTAGGAGTTGAGTTTGTGGTGACTTAGGGTGTTTGAGTTGTCTATGTTTAGATTATTTAGTGATTTTTTGAGATTGAAGTTTTAATTATGTTGTAGTTGTTTTGAGTTTGTGAGTTTAGATTGTATATTAGGTTTATTATTGTTTGATTGATTATTATATGCTTTAATTTGGATTATGATTCTATTATGAATTCTCATTCATTATCGTCTGACCTGACTAACTTCAATGACTCATGCTGTTTTATCATGATCTGATGATCGAGGAGGCATGGCATTCCCATGCTAGCTTATTACTTCATTTTGATCATGAGAATATGCTCAGCTTTATAAATCATTTTCATGTACATGGATAGACTCGATGGTAGACTGATGACTCTGATAGAGCCATCATCCTTTTGGTAGGATGATTATCTGTGCTGCAATGCTAACATTTCAATGTCTTTATTTTCCTGAATATATATCGTAGCCTGGATGGATGAAACTAGATCCGGGTCTTCAATCTCGTCCGATCTTCACTCGAAGTACAAGTCGATCCATGTGAGAAATGTTTTGAAGTCGAACATGGAAAGACATCGCTTGATTACCAGTCAATGATGTAAACTGTTAACAAGCGCGAGAGGAATCACCGATAATGATAATGACCCTCAAGGTGCTGCAGTACAATTCACGTGGTGTGAATAAAGGACTTGGCGTCGAACACCACGCAAAATCTTTCGGTCGAAGGTCATTGATGTAAACCTATCGCCGAAGTGAGAAACTTGCCATTGAGGCATGCAAGCTTCAAAGTACTGAATGGGGTGTTCCTAGATCAACTTCTTGGATAATGAGCTGATGTCGACAAGAAGTGATCCGTCATAGGAGGGCCTTAATGAATCCCACATCAATGACACGGAACGAAGCAAATGATTTTGATGGAGGTGAAAACAATCTGATGATATATGGTTCAGGGTGGTGGTCATGAAAGAATGGAGTATAATGTATGGTAGTGGGCGGGACACAGGTGGCCTTTCTGGATGACTTCTCTTGAACATGTCGGCGACACTTATATGATGGATTGGTAGCATTAACCCCAAATGTGGATGGTATGGCGAGACCATGGCGATGTGACCGGTGAATGAAACAACCCAACCCGACTCGGGCACGAAGTGGAAGTGTCATGTTCAAGAGCGACTTGCTACCAATAAAGATTCTTTGAGTTTTCTTCCCAATTTTTCCCCAGTCATTGCTGACCAGTACCTCTTTATTTTTGTCAAGCTTGAGGAGGATAACATATGCTTGTTCTATAATTTTCCCTTCGGGAAAACCCATCGCTATGTTTTAACGAGCCTAGCGATAGTGAAACTCGTTCTCGTTTAAAGACAAGTTTGTTGCTATTAACCTTTTAACGAGTTTAACGACAAAGATAACTCGGTCCTTTTCATTTTTAGAGAGTCTGAAAAGGTACATAAAGGTAACTCCAAAATTCCTTTTTCGTCATCTAACCCCTTAAGTCCGAAAAAGTATAAAACAATACAGAAGGGATGAATTTTTGATTAACTTTAACGAGCCGAACAAAAACAAGCGCTCGATCTTTTTGTGCAATAATCCATGAGGTCCAAAAAGATTAAAATCTAGAGGAGGGATAGCACTTCCTGTCGCTTTAACGAGCTAGAAGGCCAGAACTCGGCAATCTTTTCATATTTTACGAGTCAGTTGAAAAGAGCTTAAAGAAGACTCGTCTTTTGAGGAACGAGTGATAAAATGGGTAGCAGCTGATTCCAGGTAAGGTTTGGAATTTTCCAATCATGGCAGTGTCACAAGAATGGCTAGTGAAATCACTCTTCGTAGCTATTCCTCAAAATGGGTAAACAATCAAATGGAGGTGAATGATCGGCCAATGGAAAAGTGGAGGTGACGGTGCCAACACGACCAAGGCTTTAATGGCTGAAGTGCTACATTCACGGTAACCAGGGAATAGTTCATTTTTTAACGAGCTTAAACGCGGGTGGAAACATTTGCTCGGTCCGGGTTTATTTTTTAACGAGCTTGAACCTCGCGGTAAACACTGCTCGATGCGGGTTTATTTTTTAATGAGCTTGAACCCTGTAGTAACACTGCTCATGATAAGTTTGCATGCCCCCAACATAATAACGCAAATCGAGGTGCATGCCCCCCAAGCTTCATTGCATTCAACTCAATGGTTGGAATGAAGGTTTACCTTTGAGATTTGGAAAGGGGATTTGTTTTCATTTTTTTAATGAGGTTGACACAGTAAAAGAACTATACTCATGACTCCTTGTTTCATTTTTTAACGAGGTCGACCCGAGATAAGAACCGTCCTAGGAATCCACCATATTTGCAGTATTTGATAGAAAATCAAAAACTGATGGATGATTAGGGTTGCTGGAATAATCTTCATGGTAATCCGGAAGATGGGAGCGATGGTGGTAATCTTCCCATGGTGCCTCTCCAAACATCATTGATTGATTGATTCCTTTGTCTGTAGAATGTACATGCGACCAAGGATTTGAAGAGGTACCATATTCCTTAGACCTATCTATCCAAACACTCGATGAGCATTGATTTGGGTTTGCCCCCCAGGCCAAGAAAATTTGCTACAATATTTCTATTATGGTGATGATGCTGACAAAATGTTTAGGAGTCTTCCGAATCCATTAGATATAGAAGATTTCATACTACAGGTTTCCACTGTGGCCACTTCCACCAAATTACTCGGAGGCGGTAGGGCAAAAGTACCCATTGTGGCAGGGTCTTTTAGGAGGCCTACTCCCATATTTTGAAGCGAATGATTGCTTCCATGGATCATTGGAATGCTTCCCGTAACTTGTGAACTATTGGGGAGAAATGTTTGTTGGTCGACGATTGTAATTCCTCCTTGAAAGGGAAATGCAATCTTCCTGAAGTAGGTCGACACAACTGCGGCCATGGCATATATCCAGGGCCTTCCCAGTAGGATGTTGTAATCGAGGTTTCCGTTGATTACTTCATCATCAACTTCTACTGTTTTGCCCCCCAGTTCAACTTGCAAGTTACTTAAAATCCCGTATGGAGTGTATGATCGTCCATCAAATGCTTTTAATGTCGTTGACGATCTTGACAAGGGTGGTGAGCCTAAATTTTTCCAGCAACTCATCGACATAATACATGTAGATGCCCCCTCATCAATAATTGTTCGATGAACAGTTTTGTCGAGGGCTTTCACTTGAATAAGGAAAGCTAGTTGAGCTGGTAACTGAGGGTCATATCCTTTATGATCAAAAGCCACAAGACTGGAATCCATTGGGCCAATCCCACCTATTGCTGATAATAAAGCTTGATTTTGGGAGGGGCAATTTTGCGGTACCTCAAGTGTCGACATAGTGGACGACGATTGAGCCAGGTCCTCTATTATATTATAATTCTGTGCTACTTTTGCACGAGGATTAAATGTCGATTTGTGTACTACTCCCTTTGGTGACTTTATCATTGGTTCAGGAATGATGGGTGGCACAACTTCAGTCAAAGTCGTTGTCGAACTACTAGGTTGTTCATTAGCCTTGTTATTCGACAACTGTGGATTCCCGTAATCTTTATTCCTTGTCAAAGCATCATTTTGCTGCTTTGAGATAGACAACATAAGCAATTGGGATCGGGAAGCATTTTGATTAGCAACCAATTTGGTTCCCGGGTTTGGAAACGGATTAGTCAATACTGTTGAGGTTTTTGAACTCTTAAAGAGTTTATTAACTGCAGCTTTATGTGGACAATCTCTCGTCCGATGATCCTCATCGCATATATGACACCCCGCAGGGGGTTTCCTTTGCCCAGAAGGGTTTGCAGAAGCTTTTCCAGGAGATGATTCATACTGCTTCCTTTTTCTCCCTTTCTTTTTCTTCTTGCCCCCTGGTTGCTTTAGTTGTTTGCCCTTATCGGCCGACATGGCATTTACTTCTGAGGCAAGAAGTTCCTCATTTGCATTATGACTAGAAATCTTACAGGCCTTTTTAGATGTAGCCTTTGTTGATTTCGTGTCTATTGCGCCAATCACGCCATCGCCGGCATGCGAGTCATTCTTTGATTTAGGAGGAGGAGGAACTGAGAATTCCTGTCTAGGGGTGTCAGGTATTTTATCGTAGAGCGTGCCGGACTGAGTGTAAATCAAGTCCAAATATTGCGCACGAGCGATAACTTGCTCTTCTGTGACGACTCCCCCTTTTGCCACATCTTCCGTGATGGAAGGAAGTAATGACTTAATAAACCATTCAGCTAAAAGCTGATCGGGAACATACATCTTCACCATTCTACGACGACGCCGCCATTCATGTATATGATCAGATATGTGAGTGGCCGTCGTTTGTTTGAAGTTGGTAAGAAGTTCGGTTCCCGTTTCGTACCTTATCGGTAACTGAAAATGGGTTAAAAAGGTTGTGGCTAGGGTACTGAAGTTGTCGAATGAAGCTCTAGGCAATTTGATATACCATTTTGCTTCCGGACCAGTTAACGTCCTCTGAAAAAGGTGAAGCCTAATCGAATCAACGTTTAGGGTGTTTGATGAACACCACAGATGAAAGGTCATCACATGATTCGACGGATCTTCACCCAGATTTCCATTAAATTTAGGAATATCTGAAGGAAGTTTATGCGGAATCACTGGCCACCAAGGGGCATAAGCAATTGGATCATTCGTCAACCGGTTTAGATATGGTAATTCTAGAGTTGCTACAAAGGGCAACTGTTGATTCAGGTTAGGCGAAGCATACCCAGGATAAGATGGAATCGCCTGAGCAATGGGTCTTTGCATACCAGCATAATGTATTTGATGTTGGCAACTTTGACAAGGTTGATGGGCATAACCATTATAATATGGTTGTTGATAACCGCTTTGGAAATGCGGTTGCCCATTACTTACAAAGACTTGTTGCTCAGGTCCTTGATATGATTGCTGGAATGGCGGTTGTTGAGACTGAACCATCCCTGGTTGTTGGATCATTTTTTGTTGTCCAATACTGGATGATTGACCAAGATGAGGATTCATAGTACTTGTTTGAGACTCAGTCACTCCAGATAAGGAGGCACTAACCTGAGGTCGTGATTGAGTCGTTGAGACAAGAGGCTGTTGTATTGCAACCTGAGAAACTTGGGGTTGACATACAATAGGTAACACTTGTACTTGCGATGCAGTCACCATAGCAGGTATAGTGGGAATATTTGACACATGGCGGACTGGTTGCATTGAATATACAACCCTTGGTTGCTGAGGCAGTATTGGTACCCAACCGCTGGACGTAATTCCAGTTTGACCTGAACTTTGTTGTAAACTCCCATATGGTTGTTGTCCGGGAGGGAACAATGAAAAGGCATACTGCCCTCCATATGGTGGAAATCCAGTACTTAAAGGGTAGATTGACCTTTGAAGACACATTGGATCAACTTGTTGAGTTTCAACATAAGAAATACCAGATGATAATCCGGATGAAGAAATAGGAACTGACCATGTCGTCGAAACAGTCCCCGATTGGACTCCGGCTTGTTGTTGATAACTTGCCGGGACAGTTGGTATACCATCAAACATCATTGGAGTAGCAGCAAGAGGCTCTGCCACTGCTGCGTCAGATGGCACAGTCCTGGATATTGATGGTTGTTCAGACATATCTAGTCTATCCAAAAGATTTCCTAGCGATTCTACAAGAACTTGTGATGAAGGGAGACTAACTTCGAAGATCAACGAGGGAAGGGTGATGATTATTCCATTTAAAATAAATTTTAGACGCTTTGACACAACTTGTTTTTTCCATTTTTAAGAGTCGAGAAAAAACAAAAGATGACTCTAGTCTCCTTCGATTTTTAATGAGCCTGAAGTGACAAGTGCTCAGATGGACCTTTTCCGTTAAGGAGTCTGAAAAGGAACGAAAGGTACTGCTCTAGAGGTCTAGGTAGAGGGAGTACCAAACCAATCGCAAAACTGCATAATACTTTTTAAGGTACGGCAATCAATCTTCCCGAATGCTGTGTTCGGTGCATTGCAATCAGTATGGCCGCCGACACGGCTTCCTATGGATAAAGGATTTAAGCTAGGGGTCTCCCAATATATACTCGACGGTACATGGGAGCACAAGTCCGTACTGGCACTTATCGTCTCAAAGTGGAGGAATCACCCAACCATCAATGAGGACAACAGTTACCAGGCTTTATGATGCCGGAATACGTCTCTAGCCTAGACCTCTAAATGTTGTGCGTTAAGTTCCAAAGCGTTGTTAGGTTCATTGAATTTATTTTAAGTTGATCTTTCTTATGAAGTTTGCCTTTCGGGTTCACCACGAGATGTAGATGTAATTCCTAAAATGCAATCTAAAGATGATAAACAAACTTTTATCTCTTTTCAGCAATGAAAATCCTAGCTACTAGGGGAAAAGAAAGACACAATCTTTTCGCAAAGAGCAAAGAGCACACTGTAAATGCACTTTCCTAAATCAAGCCAAACAGACTGTCACTATGCAAATGCACATGCATGTATTTGTTTTTCACTTTCTTAATATTGATGCCTAAAAAGAAAGTTGTTGTACAAATCTGAATTTGCTTTCAAGCGTCAAACATAAACAAGCTTCTTTTCGAAATCAAAAGGTAGAGATGATTACGACACTCTATGATTTTGAAATAAATACCCATTTCGACACTAGAAAGTCACAAATTCAAACCAAAGGCAAAAGTAAAAGCATAATTGACCATCAAGAGCAAATAAACTTTCTCCTATGATCAAAGTTGACACTTGTGACAGTTCTAAATCAAAGGACGACAGTACGACTATTATACTTTTGCAATGGAAAACTGTAAACGACTCAACAAACACATAAAAACATCTACAGTTCTTTTGTACAACTGAGGTGGAATATTAGTAAGGAAAAGGGGTCTGAAACAGTCATATACTGATCACAGGCTGCAAAAATCAGAGACAAAACTGGAAAAAATGAAGCAAAGAACCTCAGCTGCACAGGGCTAGGCTGATCAGCGCACCTGTTACACAGAGAAACTGCATTGCAGCACAGGTAGCCCTCTCGGGAAGTGCGTTGAAATGCAGAACCTCTTCACAGAGCCTGCGCTGGGGTAGAAACGAGAATTCTATCCGGGTTCTGGGTCACGGTTTGCAGTTTAATCTTTGGTTTTTGGCCAAGTAAAAGCAATCAGTAATGCACAATCAGAGGTAGATCTAAGGGGGGTCTAAGAGCTATCACAAGGGAAATCAGTTAGTCTATGAATCAGCTGTTCAAATCATAAACAGATCCAATGAATGGATTGAAGCAGCAGATGTCTACTTTGCATTTGTTAATGACAAATGCAGTTCGATTGCTACTTATAAGTTTATGAAATAAACAACAAGAGAAACACAAACAAACTAATTAGACACGATCCCCAGTGGAGTCGCCATTTTGTTATCGGGAAAAGTGTCTATTTAGAACTGCTCTATCCCACTAAGGTGTGACAGCTACCTTGGAAACAAACAGAGAAAACTACTTTTGTATTCTTCTTTATGAACCATAAACAAAGAGGAATAAGATGAACCAACCTGTGTCTTGCGCTAGTCCTTTGATCCAATCTCTCTCCTCTTTGACAGCTTCCAGCTACCTGCTCCCTCACTTGCCCAGCTTCACCAAGTACCTGTAAGATCACAGAAGAAGGAAACTATACAAAGACATGGGTTTATATTCATAAATAACTTAGGATCAGATTTAAGTTAACCATACAAATGTAACAAGCATCAATGAAACACAAGCATGGAGAAGAAACTCAAATAGTTTTATTGATATACAAGAAGATCCAGGAGGAGTTACAACCGATGATTCCTGACCTAGCATCAACCTCCCAGCAAAGAAGTCCCTTCTTCACCCCCAACAAAGCATAGATCACCCAATTCTCTGATATGTATCTCAAAACCAACAGCAATTCCTTACAATGTGCAACATTCCAGCCTCTGGATCTCTGGGATGAGGGATCCATATAGAGATGTATGCAAGGAGGATGGGTCAGCTCATGATTTGATTAGTGGCTTCTCTCTGTCAGTTATTGCTTCCACTTGGAGACTAAAAGCCTCTTACTCATCCTTGGTCGAATTCAGTGAGGCAAGTGTCATTGGAGAAGATTCTGGAAGCTTCCATTGTCTCTCCACCTCGCGGAATGACACTGCCATTTGTCATTTCCCGCTCAACGCACCCTGGTAGTGCATTTAGGTGCGTTGAAACGCACCTAGCTAGTGGACTTAGGTGCTATGCAACGCACTTGGCTAGTGGAGCAGCTGAAATGATCCTGATTTGACTTATTCTGAGCAGTTTCTGGTGGAGAACTTCTGGAAGAAGCTGTAATTTGTTGACCTTGTTCCTTTAGGAGTTAGAACAACACTTTTAGGGACTTAGGAGCCCTTGGTTTATGGACATTTCATGCTTAGAGCTGTAAGGCACAAAAATGTCTATAACGACTACATGCAGAACTCTACTTCTTGTAGGTTTTAACCCTGTTCAGAAATTACCTGCATATTACGAATTCTAAAACATAGAAAATAAACAATGGGAGAGCATAACACATAAAACACATATACATAGAGATTTTCCCCTGGATCCCAAAACCAGGACTACCAGCTTGATTTTTCATTATGTTCCTTTCAATGTTACAATACATATTTATACATGCCGAAGCATCCAATACCATGGACCGAAAAACCATTGTGTCCAAAACCATAGACCGAAAACCATTGTGTCCAAAACCATGTGTGAAAATCATGCACAAAACCATAGGTAGGTCCACCCAACCTAATATAGGGTCTAAAAACAAAATTTTCTGGGGCGCTACCCCAGACTCCATAAAGGGGGGTTACTTGCACCCCTCAAACCCCCTGTGACCCCCCCTGCTATGCAATCGATGTAACGAAGGGGGGCTTTGCCCCCCCCTCTAACACCTCAGTTAACTATGTGGGCTAGTCGTGGAAAGAATATAACACAACCCAACATTCTCCCACTTGTTGTTTTCTTTTCACAGGAGGCCATAAGAGAGGTTAGTCATTTATCCAGCCTTGCAATGCCCATTGTTTCTCTACACCAAGAGAACTTCTCAGAGCTCACATATTTTGTCAATGCATCTACAATATTCTTCAAAGTGTCCACCTTTACTAGCAACACCTTTTTGTCTTCTATCATATCCCTCACAAAGTGATACTAAACATCAATGTGCTTTGTCTTTGAATGATATGCAGGGTTCTTTGCCAAGAAAATTGCACTTTTGCCGTCACAGTTTATCCTTATAGCTCCCTATACTAACCCCATACTTGAACACAATATCTGCAACCAAACTACTTCCTTGCTTGCATGAGTGGCTGCCATGTATTATACCTCTGTAGTTGATAGTGCCACTACAGATTGTTTCTTACTCATCCAACTAACTACACCTCCAAATAGGTTAAACACATACCCACTTGTAGATCTTCTCTGATCCAGATCTCGAACCTAGTCTGCATCAACAAAGCCACGAATATCCAACACTCTATCCAATCCTAGTATTCCTTGGTAGCAGAAACCATAATCACTAGTCCCATGCAAATACCTGAAAACCCACTTCACTTCTGTCCAATGCTACTTTCCTAGTTTTGACATAAACCTGCTCAATACTCCCACTGCATGTGCAATGTCTGGTCTAGTACAGACCATTGCATACATTAGGCTACCGACTGCACTTGAATAAGGAACATGGGACATGTCCTCTTCCTCTTATTGTGTCTTGGGACACTATTCAACAGATAAATTTACACCTACAAGAATAGGAACCTTCACCGGTTTACTATCCTACATATTAAATATCTACAATATTGTCTCGACATACTTCCTATAGTTTAACCAAAGCTTCCTCTTTTCCCGATCTCTTTTAATTTTCATGCCCAAAATGTAGTTTGCAGCACCAAGATCTTTCATGTCGAATTTGGAGGACAATTGGGTCTTCAAATCCTGGATAATTTCTTTGTCATTTCCAACCAACAACATATCATCCACATACAAGACCAAATAAATAACATAGTCACCAATTAATTTAAAAAACACAAAGTGATCTGCTTTACTTCTGGTGAATCCAAGTCCCCGTATAAATATATCAAATTTTTGATACCACATCCTTGGTGACTGTTTTAACCCATACAGAGACTTCTTTAACTTACATACCAGTTCTTTCTTACCCTTCACCACAAAGCCTTCAGGTTGCTTCATGTAGATTTCCTCTTCCAGATCCCGATGAAGAAATGATGTCTTGACATCCATCTGTTCTACCTCAAAATTAAAAGCATCAGCAATAGATAAAAGTAATATAATAGAAGTTACCTTGGCAACAGGGGAAAAAATATCACCAAAATCAATTCCTGGCACCTGGGAATAACCTTTTGCTACCAACCGAGCTTTGTATTTCTCCACCTTTCCTTCTGCATTTGTCTTCTTCTTGAACACCCATTTGCTGCCAATGGGTTTCCTTCCAGCCGACAACTCCACCAGATCCCAAGCCTCATTTTTTGTGCAAATATGCTAATTCATCAACCATGGCCTCTTTCTAGAGTTTGCCATCCTCTGAATCTATTACTTCCTTCACAGTTCTGGGATCATCGTCAGTAATAGATAAAGTAAAATTTGAATAGAAAGCAGATGGACTATACCTTTCTGGCTGCCTTCTTTCTCGAACTGATCTTCTCACACCTGGAGTTTGTGGCTCTTCATCTTCTGATTCCTCCTCTGTTGTAGAGTCTGATTCTTCCTCCTTAAGCTCAAACTCTATCTGTTCAGGTTCCTTTGGTTGGACTTCATTTTTAATAACATCTTTCACCTCTATGAACACCACATCTTGGCTATACACAACCTTCCTTGTTACTGGATTCCAAAGCTTATAACCCTTTAAACCATCCTTATGCCCAATAAAGATGCACTTTTCATATTTACTATCCAACTTGGTTCGTTTCTCCTTTGGAACATGTACATATGCATCACATCCAAATATCCTCAGATGTGAGAGAGAGGGTTTCTTACCAGTCCATACCTCTTGTGGAGTTTTATCCTCCAACGTTGATTAAGGTGATCTATTGACTAGGTAACATGCTGTCTCCATCGCCTCTGCCTAGAATTCTTGTCCCAACCGAGCACCACTGAGCATGCTTCTTGCCCTTTCCATCAACATCTTGTTCATTCTTTCTGCAACTCGATTTTGCTCAGGTGTGTATGGAGTAGTCTTCTGCCGTGCTATACCACACTTCTTACAAAATTCTTCAAGTTCATTACTGCAAAACTCTCCGCCGTTATCTATCCTCAACACCTTTATCTTCTTCTCTATCTAGTTTTCCACCAGAGCCTTAAATTCTTTAAACCAGTCAAAGACTTCAGATTTCTTCTTAAGGAAATATATTCATGTATTCCTTGATAAGTCATCTATAAATGATACATAGTACATAGACTTACCCAGTGATGGATTCTTCACATGTCCAAACACATCACTGTGCACAAGTTATAATATTTGTTTCGCCCTCTTACCACCAGAGGGGAAACTCACCCGATTCTGCTTCCCATATAAACAATTTTCACAAAAATCAAAATCCAGGGAGATATCACTCATACCTTCTACCATACCATTACCATGAAGTATTTGAAGGCCCTTCTCTCCAATATGTCCAAGCCTTTGATGCCATAGCATGGTCTTCTCTCCAGATACCACTAGATTTTCTGCTCCACTTTCAGGAACCACAGAGTTGTTGCACCCATTAACAACAGCTACCTTGCAACTTGTACATAGTTCCAATCTGAACTCCTCCCATCAATACCAGTGCTCCACAAACCATCTTGCAGGTATCATTCTTGAACACTATTTTTACACATGCATCATCCATCTTGCTTATAGAAATCAGATTTCTGGCCAATGCAGGAATATGCAAAACACCTGGAAGTGTTCTAACCCTTCCACCTTGCAATTTCAACTTTACTTTTCCACGATTAATGACTCTAGCCTTCCTGTCATCTCGCAAGAAGACATCACCACCATCGTATTTCTCATACTCGCAGAACCACTCTCTATGGGGAGTGAAGTGAAAGGATGCACCTAAGTCAATCAACCATGCCTCATGATCTACATGTGTACTTGAAGAAGCCAAGTACACATCCCCACCTTCATCTGAGGTGGTTTTCACCTCTGTAGAAGGAGAATCATCAGATCCCTTTCCTGTATCAGGAGCTTTAGATTTACAGTCCCTTTTGTAGTGCCCTTCCTTTCCGCATTTCCAGCAAACCACCTTTACAGGTTTTCCTAGAGATTTAGATCTCCCTCTAGATTTAGATATCCTACTCGATGACTTATTTTTGTTTCTGTCCTGGGACCATCCTCGTACAGAAAAGGCATCACCATTCTAGCTCTCCATATTTTTCTGTCTCATCTCCCCCGTCAGCAAGGATGAGACTATTTCATCAAACTGCAAGGTAGTTGTATTGGTACATATTGCAATAACCAGACTATCCCACGAATCTGGTAGAGAACACAACAAACTGATGCACTTATCTTCATCTAAAATTTTAATATGAATAGATAATAACTGACTTAGCATAGTACTAAATACATTCAGATGCTCTGTCACCAAGTCTCCTTCTTTCATCCTTAGGTTATACAACTTTTTCTGCGGGAATAGTTTATTCACTAGAGACTTAGATTGGTACAAAGTCCCTAACTTGTCCCACAAAACCTTTGCCGTAGCTTCCCCTCATACATTCAACAATATTGAATCTGAGACACACAATCGTATTGTGCTCTTTGCTTTCTGATCCAACTTCTTCCATTCTTCATCGGAAACTCCCGTTGCTTTTGTACTCGGATCTATCATGATCCACTGATCTTTATCCAACAACAGATCCTCCAACTTGAGTTTCCACAACTCAAAATTCTGACCATTAATTTTCTCGATCTCTATCTTTCCACTGCTCGCCATCTTCTTTCACTACTAGAATCAATCTCACAGATTTCCCACTGAATAGGGTCTACCACAGGCCCAAGTGAAACCCCTCAGCAACAAAGGCATCCCCTTGCCAAAAACAACTCCAATACCAAATGTAGGTTTTAACCCTGTACCGAAATTACCTGCATACGAATTCTAAAACACATAAAATAAACAATGCAAGAGAATAACACATAAAACACATATACATAGAGAATTTCCCTTAGATCCCAAAACTGGGACTACTAGCTTGATTTTTCATTATGTTCCTTTCAATGTTACAATGCATATTTATACATGCCGAAGCATCCAATACCATGGACTGAAAAACCATCGCATCCAAAACCATGGACCGAAAACCATCACATCCAAAACCATGTGCGAAAATCATGCAAAAAACCATAGGTAGGTCCGCCCAACCTAATATAGGGTCCAAAAACAAAATTTTCTGGGGCATTGCCCCAGACCCCATAGAGGGGGGTTACCTGCACCCCTCAAACCCCTTGTGACCCCTTTGCTACGCAATTGGCACAACGAAGAGGGGGCTTCGCCCTGTTAGAAAATTATATATTTCGGAGCAATGGAACACATAAAATATTGCAGAAATATAAACACAGAAAACACATAAAACAAGAGAGACATAGATATATGTGGTTCACCCAGTTTGGGCTACATCCATGGAGAAACAGCCAATCCTTCTTTTTATTATATTATCCAGCAAACTGAAGAGATACAACCTACAACAGATCCGCTGTAACACTCTCTTCTCTCTCAATCTCCTCTCTCTTCCTGACTCAGAATACATATATGCATAGACGCAATACAATTCCCTCATATATAGTGAGGGGTTGCCTTCTAGGGAAAAAAACCCTAAGTTAAACATAACTTCTACCATCAGATCATCCGCCTAATGAACATCTCAAATTGACTAGAAATTACTAGACTTTTACAAGGTAATTTTACATCTATTTTTAGCTTCGGGGGCGCTGCCCTGGAACCCCCGCCAAGCGACCGCTAGTCCCCGGACCCCCTATCGAGGGGGATTTACCCCCCCCCGCCCCCCGGACCCCCGCACCCCCTGTATGGAGGGGTGTACAGTCTTCCTGGGGTATACATCCGGCTGAAACCTTTGAATACAAAAGATAATCAGGCTCCACACCCAACAATCTCCCACTTGGAGACTAATTATAGCAACTCTACCGTTGCTTCATTTGCCAGACAATGACTTCACTTTGGACCTGACTATTTCTCATATTCTTCATCATACTTGAAGACTAATGGAAATTGAGCAGATTCTCAGTTTCTCCTTAGTTACAACTTTTGTTAACATATCTGCAGGATTCAGGCTAGTGTGTATCTTTTCCAGCTTCAACTGTCCATCTTCCAATGTTGACCGTATGAAATGGTACTTGAGTTTTATATGTTTAGTCTTGGAATCAAATGTAGAGTTCTTTGCAAGATTTATGGCACTCAGGCTATCACTGTATAACCTTCCCAACTCCTGCTTCTTACCCAATTCATCCAGAAACCTTTGTAACCAAATAATTTCTTTACTAGCCTCTGTAGCAACAAAATACTCTTCTTCTGTTGTTGAAAGTGCAACAACACTTTGGATTTTTGAAACCCAACTAACATCTGTTCCACCTACAGTAAATACATATCTTGTAGTGCTCCTCCTGTTATCTCTGTCACTTGCCATATCTGCATCAACATATCCTTGTAGAGAAATGTTTGAACCACCAAAGCATAATGATTGATTTGTGGTACCTCTCAAATACCTGAGAATCCAATTCACTGCCATCCAATGTTCTTTTCCTAGATTGTTCATGTACCTGCTTACAACTCCCACTGCATGTGCAATATCAGGCCTTGTGCAGACCATTGCATACATTAAGCCTACAACTGCTGATACATATGGAACTTTAGACATATGAGCCATTTCTTCCTGAGTATTGGGACACACCTCCTTACTTAATTTGAAATGGATAGCCAAAGGTATACTAATTGGTTTTGCATTCTACATATTAAACCTTTTCAACACCTTTTCTATGTACTCACTTTGAGACAATGTTAATTTGCGATTCTTCCTGTCTCTATTTATTCTCATACCAAGGATTTGTTTTCCAGCACCCAAATCCTTCATTGCAAATGAGTTTGCAAATTTTTTTTTGAGCACATTTATCTCCTGCATGTTAGAACCTGCAACAAGCATGTCATCTACATATAATAACAATATAATATAGCTACCATCATTTTGCCTTTTGAGATAAACATAATGATCAGAGTGACACCTAGTATAACCTTGTTCAGACATAAACCTGTCAAATTTTAAATACCACTGCCTTGGAGCCTGTTTTAAGCCATACAAGCTCTTCTTCAACCTACACACTAGTTTCTCCTTCCCTTTTACCTCATATCCTTGTGGCTGCTGCATATATATCTCTTCCTCCAAATCCCCATGGAGAAAGGCTGTCTTTACATCTAACTGCTCAAGATGAAAATCTTCAGCTGCTACTAGACTTAAAATAGTTCTGATTGAAGTCATTTTAACAACAAGAGAAAATATCTCATCAAAGTCTATACCCTTTTTATGTGCAAACCCTTTCACCACAAGTCTAGCTTTATACCTTTTTCTACCTCCATCTTCTTCCTTCAACTTGTAAACCCATTTATTCTGCAATGCTGTTTTACCTGTAGGCAACCTGACTAAGTCCCAAGTCTGGTTATGTGCTAAGGAGTCCATCTCTTCTTTCATGGCTTGCTCCCACTTATTCTTGGTTTCTACCTGCACTGCTTCTTCATAACATTCTAGTTCACTAGAAACAGTCAACAATACATAATATAATGAAGGAGAGTATTGTTTAGGGGGTATACTTATCTTGGTAGATTTTCTAACACCATTTTTAGGTCTTTGAAGTGCTTGCTGCTGTTGTGGTTGTTGTTTTGGTTGTTGATCATTATGATTTTTAGGCACCATCACTTTTCCTGTGATATCGTCAAGCACTATGTATTCTCTGTTTTCTTTTTCTTGTTTCTTTTCCTGCAACTGATTCTTATACAAGACCTTTTCATTGAATATTACATCGCTGCTCCTAATGATTTTGGGATTTTCATAATCATATAAGCGATAACCAAAATCATTAACACCATATCCAATAAAGGTGAATTTCTTTGATTTTGTCTCAAGCTTTGTTCTATTTTCTTTGTTAATGTGGACAAAAGCTTCACAACCAAAAGTCTTTAAGAATAAGTAGTTTACCTTTTTACCTTTCCATGCCTCCTCTGGAATACCACCATCCAAGGAACTTGAAGGCCCTCTGTTTATTAGATAAACAACAATATCTACAGCATCTGCCCAAAATTGTAAAGGCAATCCTGCATGCAATCTCATGCACCTTGCATGCTCCATGATTTTCCTGTTCATCCTTTCTGACACACCATTTTCTTGTGGTGTTCCTGGAACTGTATTCTCTCTGTGAATTCCATTCTCTGAACAATACATATCAAACTCTTTGCTGCAATATTCACCTCCATTATCTGATCTGAGACAATTCAACCTTTTCCCTGTCTCATTTTCAACCAAAGCTTTCCATTTCTTGTAAGTATCAAATACATCAGATTTATTTCGAATACAATAAATCTAGGTTTTTTTGGTTGCATCATCAATAAAAGTAACATAATAATGAGAGCCACCAAGAGATGATACCTGAGTAGGTCCCCATACATTTGTATGAACAAGCTCTAATTTTTCGCTCTTCTTTTCTTTCCCAACTCTAAGGAATCTAACTCTCTTCTGTTTTCCATAAACACAATTCTCATAGAATTTTAAATCAACATGATTCAAACCTGAAAAAAATTTTCTTGAGTGAAGAATCTGCATCCCCTTCTCACTCATGTGCCTGAGCCTATGATGCCACAATGCGGTATCTTCTCTTGTAGACGTTAAAGCATTAACAAAATTAGAAATACCATTGCATAAATACAATGTACCAACCTTTTCTCCTTTCACTATTACTAGGGATCCTTTAGTGACCTTCCAGGTTTTATCTGTGAAAGTACTTACGCAACCTTCACCTCCCAACTGCCCTATTGAAATCAGATTTTTCTTCAGATCTAGAACATGCCTTACCTCCTTCAATAGCCATCGATTTCCATTCTGCTGTTTTATGAAAACTATACCCATTCCAAAAAATTTATAGGGTTTATCATCACCCAATCGAACTTGTCCAAAATCTCCTTGAACATAATCATGAAAATGTTTCTTATCAGGTGTGGCATGGAATGAGGCCCCTGAATCTACCACCCAGGCATCAATAATATTTTCTAATGAAAGAATCAAAGCATCTTGCAACACATCACCTGTTACATTCGCTTCATGATTAGCTTCTTGCTGCGCGTCTCCTTCTTTTCCCTTCCAAGACTTGCAGTCTTTCTTTAGGTGTCCTTTCTTCCCGCATTTCCAGCACACTATCCCTGATCTGGACTTGGATCTGGCTTTTCTTGACTTACTGCAATATCCTAGGCTGTTTCCTCTTTCCATTTTTCTTCCCCTAGTCTCTGCAGTCAAAGCATCACCTGATGTCTCACCGGAGCTTTTCCGTCGCATTTCCTTGCTAAGGATTGCATTGACAACATCATCAAACTTTAAAGTACTAGATCCAGAGACAGAGTTACTAATGGCCATAACTAAACCATTCCAACTTTCTGGCAATGAGCACAAAATAACAGAGCCCTAACTTCATCATCAAAATTTACGCCTACAGAACTTGACTAACTTGTAACTGTATTAAAATCATTTAAATAGTCTGCAACAGATCCACCTTCTAACATCTTCATATTAAATAAATGCTTCATAAGAAATATCTTATTTGAGGCCGAGGCTTTTTCATATAGTTTGGCCAATGCCGACATTAAACCCTGTGTTGTCGTCTCCTTTGAAATATTAAACGCTACCGACACCACTAGGCACAACCATATTGTTCCAAGTGCCTTTCTGTCGAGAATATCCCATTCTGTGTTTGTCATACTCGTTGGCTTCTTTGTCTTTCCACTCAATGGTAGGTATAGATCTATCTGATACAGATAATCTTCCATCTGCATCTTCCACAGCTGGTAGTTTTGGCCGTTGAATTTTTTGACCCTAAACCTACCATCTTCCACCATTGCTCCCACTAGAACCAAGAATCCTTCTCTCCTACGAGTTTATCAGCCAAATAGACCTTCGGCTCTAATACCAGTTGTTAGAAAATTATATATTACGGAGCAATGGAACACATAAAATATTGCAGAAATATAAACACAGAAAACGCATAAAACAAGAGAGACACAGATATACGTGGTTCACCCAGTTTGGGCTACATCCACGGAGAAACAACCAGTCCTTCTTTTTATTATATTATCCAGCAAATTGAAGAGATACAACCTACAACAGATCCACTGTAACACCCTCTTCGCTCTCAATCTCCTCTCTCTTCCTCACTCAGAATACAGATATGCATAGATGCAATACAATTCCCTCATATATAGTGAGGGGTTTCCTTCTAGGGCAAAAAACCCTAAATTAAACATAACTTCTACTGTCAGATCATTCGCCTAATGAACGGCCGAGATTGACTAGAAATTACTAGACTTTTACAAGGTAATTTTACATCTATTTTTCACTTCAGGGGCGCTGCCCCCGAACCCCCGCTGAGGGACCATTGGCCCCCAAACACCCCAGTCGAGGGGGATTTACTCCCCCAGATCCCCACGAGGGGGACAAGTCCCCCTCGCACCCCATCTTTAGGAGTATATTATTGCGGATCCAGGAAGCCAATCATCGACGTTCGTTGCAGGTAAGAGTCATGGTCCTATTCTTTGCATTGGTACCTATTTTCCCAACATTTAACTGTCTTTGCAGGGTATTTGAGGGACTTTTACAAAACAAAATCGCCGACGATTGGCGCGGGATCCAAGCATGGGACCGCACCGATCATTGGCTTTTAACACAAGGTCTTGCACCGTTGGTGCTCTTGTTTTAAAAACAGTCGTGGCAATGCTGAGAAACAATTTTTTTTGATTTCTACCCAAATTCAATGCTTGAAATCGAAATTTTCCCTTTCAAGGACTGATATTGAGTTAAATGTGGGGTGTTTGTAGGAAAAGCAAGGTGATAAAATGGTGATTGAGTGGAAATAATGTGAACATGAAAGAATAAAACAAATGACCTTGGAGGATCTAGGCTGTATTAATGCATTGAGGAACTGTGGGCTGCTCAAGTTCTTTCTAACACTAGGCCTACAGGCTCAACCTAAACTACTGCAGTAATTGATCAGTCTATGGGATATCGGATAGGAGGTATTCATGATTCATGAACAAGAGTTGGAGTTGGAGACTTCAGATATTTATTTCATTACTGGACTATCTCGCAAAGGGGAACCGGTCCAATTGTATGGAGGCAAGCCTATTGGGGTGAGCGTAAACACGCTCCTTGCCCAAAATTTCCCAGGAGCTCTGAAATCTACAAGTGGAAAGATTGATATTATGACAATAAATGATATTCTATTGAAGGTGGTACTTTTGACCATCAACTGAGTCGCTGGGGATCAAGCACTACATGAGTCCAACAAATCTCGCTTCCAATATGTTGTGGACTATATGGTGCCCACTATTTTCAACTAGGAGGAAGCAATGAAAGTAAACATGAAGCAACAATTATCCAAATGCAAAGCAGGGAATTTGAAGAAATTTGGATATGGATCTATCCTAGTAATGTTCATCTTGGAACAAATCTCACTATTCCATTATTAGATGGCGGAGGTGAACCCCTTGGTACCACGAGATCCAAGGATGGTTAGATGGAGCAAGCTAATGCCTAGATCTGGAGGGGGCCAACAAATGTCTTACAAGCCCACCTTCTTTTTGTGGCTTAGATGAAAACTGATCATCATGGAGGATTGATTGTACAATAGGATTGACTTCCATGGTGATCCTGACATGCCACTCCCAGAGGGAGAGGACTTCGATGATGGAAGTGAGAAAAAAATATTTCATTTTTGGTTTTTTATTGTTTTTGAATATATGTATTCATGACACCTTGACTTTGTAATTGCAGATGTTGGACCAGAGAGACCAACAGGGATGCCCCCAAAAGTGAAATGCATGGCTCGATAATTCGAGATCGATCCTTAGCAGGAAGGAGTTGACAATAAAGAGGAGATCGCTCGAAATCTTGATAACCTAATGAGGGGGATTCTAGAGTATGCATGGATTGAGGACATTCCTTGCCATTATCAGCGGCACACGGTGGAAGTGTCGGATTGGATCTGTTGATTACTGAATTTTGTAGTGCGAGCAGTAACATACTATCACAAGCATCACACGGAGTAGTTCATAGTTAGCATTTACAGTTTTGAGGCATGCGAGACACGAATGTACTTGGAACACATATATTATTTTTTGGATTTTGATGCATTATACTCAAACGTTATCGACATATATATGTTATATTTCTTGTTTACTATGATACGATTTTTTTCACATATTGCGTAAATGTTTGTCTAAAACATAATTATCCAATGCATCTATTAATGTATTCATATGCCTAGGAATGTGATGATATGTAATATAATCAAAATTTCTTTCCAAGAGACGAATAGACAAATATATTCTCAATAATTGAGGGTTTCTGACAAAATACTGTCCATTGAGCTTAAGAACAACAAGTTGCAAATCAAGGTTTACAACCATTTCTCGAATGTCAAGAGCAATAGATTCTGACAAGAGTTCGAGAACTGCACTATATTCAACAATGTTATTGCTTGTTGGACCTAAACAAGTACCTTGAAGATCAATCAACTCACCATGAGGGTCATAAATATCCCATGTTGCGGATGATAAATTATGGGTACTACGACAAGCACCATTAAAGAAATCGACATACGGAGTCACAAACATCTACAAAGCAGGTGAAGACATAATATGTAGGAAAGCTGCTTGAAAAAAAACACAGCAAACCAAACTGCACAAAAATGAATAACACACTTATGTACATAAGTAATCATGCAAGATGACTCATGCATAATACTTTTTGAGGTACAATCCATTGTGGGGCTTGTCCAAAGGGTTACCCTCATAATCAATTATCTCATAGGCCCCTTTTTGTAATACACACTTGACAATATAGGGCCCATGCCACATGGGTTTGAATTTTACTACCCCCAGCTTATCGTTAGCTTGGTCATATAGCAAGGCCAAATCACCCTCAGAAAAAGCATGAGGAGAGATCGACTGATCAAAATTGGACTTAACTCGCTTTTTCTGTGCTTCAATAACTAAAGCAGTGAGATGGCGGGGTTCATCTAGTCGTTCCAAATATAGGAGACACTCCTCTTGAGGCAAGGTATCATGGAGTAATTCGACAGCCAATTTGAGTGTGGAAATTTCACATTCAATTGGTAGGGTATCTTCCAGACCATAGACTAACTGAAAAGGTGTGAATCTAGTTGCATCTTTAGTCGAGGTTTGGTATGCCCATAGAGTTGAAAAAAGCATGAGATTCCAATTGTATTTGTGCATCCCAATGGTGCACTGAAGCATAATAACTAAAAATTTGTTTACCGCTTCAACTTGGTCGTTGGACCGAGGGTAATAAGTAGTTGAGCCATCGTGACATAAGCCCAACTTAGAAGTAATCTCAGCCATCATATAATCATGAAAATGGGAGCCATGGTTAGTGACAATGGCTTGAGGCACTCCATACCTGGAAATAACATGATTGAAGAGAAATTGCACCATTGTTTTACTGTTAGTTGAAAATGTAGGCATCACTTCGGCCCATTTGCTGAAGTAACCTACGAAAACAATAATATAACCATTCCCCCTGACCGAATGAGGATTACATGTCATAAAATCAATTCCCCATTTGGCAAAGGGACAAATGGTAATAACGGGGTGAAGGTGAGCAGGTGGGGCGTGCATTTTCCACTGATAAATCTGGCACTCATGGCATTTTTGGATAGCAAGAATGCAATATTTAAAGATAGAGGACCCAAAAAAGCCAGCGTGGAGGATCTTTTTAGCAGTGGCATAGCCAAACAAATGACCACCATATGTGCCAGAATGACAGTCATTTAAGACTCTTTCAGCATCATCAAGAGTTAAACATTGGTAAAGAATCAAATCAACGTGAACGTGGTATAAAGTATCCCCAATGATGTGGTAAGGTTGGGATTTATGTTGAATGCATTGGCGATCATCCTTGGACAACGCAAACCGGAAGGTATAATTTTGGAGATACATGATGATATCACCGTACCAAGGATCGAGAGTGATAATCAGAAAGAGAGTCTCATTGGGGCGCTGCTCATCAACACCAATAGGTAGATAAGCAGAGGGAAAAGAAAAAATCAACTCAGCAAATACGAGTGATTTCTTCAATTTGGCAATAGTGGATACCAAATCGAATTCCTGGAGGATGATAATCCAGTTGGAATATTTTCCCCCATGTAACTGACAAGTCCGAATATAAGTCATGGGGTTTCAATCAGAAATCACAATTGTAGTGTGGAGGAGAATATGATGCCGAAAGTGTTGAACAGCCTGAACAACAGCCAAAGCCAATTTCTTGACATGAGCATAACGGGTCTCAGTATCGAGGAGATTGCGGCTAAGGTAATAAATGACATGTTCATGACCTTCGTCGTCATCTTGCACCAGTACCATAGCAATAGTGCTAGAAGCTGCAACTAGATAGAGGAAATAATCACGATGATAGTTTGGAGGGTGAAATAAAGGAGCATTAATGAGGACAACTTTCAAGTCATCAAAAGAATTTTGGGTGGTCTCATCCCAAAGACATGGAGTTCCTTGCTTAAGTAATTGGGTGAATCTTGTAGCTAGCTCAACATAGTTAGGCATAAAGCGACGAAGGAAATTCACTTTCCCTTGCAGACTCTGTAATTGATGAAACGAAGAGGGAGGGGGTAGATTAACAATAGCCTCAACTTTGAGAGGATCAAGATGAATACCATCCTTCGAAACAATAAAACTGAGAAGTCATCTAGACTCAACGCAGAAGACACACTTATGTGGGTTAAGCCGAATGTTATAGTGTCTACAACAAAGAAAGATTTGTCGAAGGCGATTAGGATGGTCATGGCACTTAAGTGAATGAGAAGGAAAATCATCCGGATAAGGCTGAATGATGTTTTTAATATCATGAAAAGCACAAGACATCACTCGTTGGAAAGTAGCCCCAGTATTTTTAAGGCCAAAAGGGAGCTTTTTATATGCAAAAGTCCCCCACGGACAAATAAAGGAAGTCTTGTGTTGATCAACTGGTGAAATGTTTATCTGGTTATAACCAGAAAAACCATCCATAAAGGAGAAAATCTCACTCCCAGCACATTCATCTATAATCTAGTCTATAAAAGGAGCGGGATAATTGTCTTTCGGATAGGCATGATTAATGTCACGGTAGTCGACATAGACGTGAATGGTGCCTTATTTCTTATTCACCGGAATGATGTTGGAAACCTAATCTATCAGAGGTATAGGGTGAATAAAACCATCTTTAGGAAGTTTTTCAACCTCTGCCTTAATGGCATCCGCTTTTCTAGGGTGCACAGGATGAAGTCATTGATGAATGAGATTTGCATTAGGATAAGTCAAAATTTCATGCACGACTATACTTGGGTCAATGCCAGGAATTTCTTCATATGACCATTCAAAAACATCTTGAAACTCTTGAAAAAGGCGAGTATAAAGCTTGATCTCATCAGGAGAACAAGTTACCCCAATATGAACGTGCTCAACGATACTAGGTTTAACAGAAATGTCAATAGGCATTGTTTGGGTAATATTATCCATGTTCCCTTCTGACCAGACTTCAAGGGTCATGATAGGTGTCTGAAGTGGTTGGATTGGGAAACAAGAAGAGAACTTCTCAACATAGGTGTACATGACATCCGGGCTAGGTAAGAATGAGGAACGATGATGGGTATCATTCCAAGGTGCTTCCTTAAGAGACATAATTTCCTTGATACTTTCATTAGTAGGAAACATCTTGGTTAAGGGATCAGAAGAATCCGAAGAACCAAGCCAAGGGGATTGAGAATACACATCAAGAGATGTGCTCAAAGCAGTGTGAATAGTAGATACTGAAGCCGAAACAATCTCCACATAATTAATCTCGACAAGGCTTAATGACATGACATCACTGCATGAATCAACATGATCATGAGGGGGAATGACCCAAGGACCAGGCTTAACCAAGATCATGTTGATTGAGACAACATTTAGAGGTGGGAGAGGAAAAATACCCATTAAGGCAGGATCTTTGAAAATTCCAGATCCCACACTCTCATATGGAGCACTAATATGCTTCATGTAAGGAACATTTCCATTTGAGGAGGAAGAGGCAAAGAAGGACAATTGGTCGACCGTGATGATTTTCCCTTGATGAGGAAAATGGAGCACGTGGAAAAGAGAAGAGGCTACACAATGCATAGAGTGGGTCCAACTCCGTCCGAGTAGAAGATTATAGTTAAGATTTTCATCAACAATTTCTACTTCGACATTAACTGTCTTACCTTCCAAGGTAATGGCAAGATTAGGAAGAACACCGAATGGTCAAGAATCACGTCCATCAAAGGCTTCCAATGTGCTAGGTGATTGGTTCAGGGTAGGAGAATCGATTTCCTTCCAACAAGACATAGACATGATGCAGGTGGAAGCACCTTCATCAATTATGGTCTTGTGAATTGTCTTTTCATTAATTATCACCTGAATGAGAAAGGAAATCTGATGGGGTAAACACGGAACATGGTTTTCTAAATCAAAGCAAATGAAATTGGAATCATATGGATCAACACCTCGAATGTCCGACAGTAATGATTTCTGCTGAGAGGGACAACTCTGAAGGACCTCGAGGGCAGACATAGCTGATGGCGCTTGAGCTAGATCCTCAACAATATTGTAGTGTTGAGCACTCAAGCGTTTGGATTATACAAGGACTTTCGTAGCACACCTCGAGAGGGTGGTCGGATAGCAGAATCCAGACTAGGGCACTCTATATGGAGAGGATCAGAGGTAGATGGGATAGAGGAGGAAGGGGTACTTTCATTCTATTTCCCTGCCATTGGAAGAGGGGTTTGATAATCTTTAGATCTGGTAGCCACATTTATTGGCGTATTCATCATAAGCACTTGGGAACCTACGAAAGCGGAAGACTGAGGCTGATCTACCATTTGGGTCTGCTGGGATGGAAAGGGTTCTTTTAAGAAAACAAAGGTCCCTTTTAGCAAGCGACTAACTTCCAATCATCGGGGACAATATTTAGTGTAATGATCCTCCTCACAAATGAGGCAAGGATACTTCAGCTTTCTTTGAGAAGCATCACCAACAAAAGATTTAGGAGGGCCCTGTTTTGGGGCATCAGATTTGACCTTACCTTTTCCCTTCTTTTTACCCTTAAAGGTTTTGTCCGCTGCGGTAGACTGGACAACATGAACCTCAGAGGTCTTACCAGGACCATATGAATTTCTAGAGGGATCATTGGAACCAGTGTTCGAGACCGATTTCTACTTTGAAGAAGATTTCGTGCGAGTCTGAGACACATAACCAATCACTCTATCAACAGGTGGTGTATCCGGAGACTTTGATGCTGTATGATCTGATGATGGTATGGGAGCATCAGGTAACATCTCATATAATGTGGCAGATTACGAGTAGACTAGGTCCAAATACTAGGCATGAGCAATGGCTTGCTCCTCAATAACACACCCACCCATAGCTATGTCCTTAGCAATTTTTCCGCCGAATGATTTTGTGAACCATTCTATCAGAAACTTATCCACAAAATCAAACTTGATGAGGTGACACTGATGTCTCCATTCATGCATGTGATCAGAGATATGGGTCATGATGTCTTGCTTAAGTGACGTAAGCAGATCGGTGCCAGTTTCATAGTGAACTGGCAGCTGGAAATGGGTGAGGAAAGCCATAGAGAGAGAGAGTTGAAGTCACCATAGATAGCTTGAGGCAATTCGATGTACCATTTTGCTGCAACCCCTATGAGAGTTCTTTGAAAAAGTCGAAGACGGATGGAATCATTGATGTATGAATTGGAGGAGCACCAGAGGTGATATGTCATCATGTGGGCTTGTGGATCCTCCTTCGCTTTTCCCTCAAATTTGGGGCAATCACTCAGAATCTTCGTTGGAACTGGAGGCCAATAAGGCGAATGAAGGATAGGATCATTGATGAGCCTCAAAACATCTGGCAGTTCCAATGTGGCCAAGAAAGGAAATTGTGTGTTAAAAGGCATGTGGGACCTTTGAGTAGACCCAGATTGTGGAACCCATCCTTGTTGGTAAGGATTTTTCCCCCACAGTGGAGGATTTTGTCCATATGGAATCTGATTTTGCCCCCACTAAAGGTTACCTTGCCCGTAGGGAGGATTCAGTCCTAGGTAGATTTGATACTGTCCTACCATAGGCCACTGATGGGCATATGGGTTAAAAGGCTGTTGAAGTTGTTAACATTGGACATAAGGATTTTGAACCTGCTGCTGCAGGGGTTGACCTTGATCTTACAAAGATTGACCTTGGCCCTGAACAGGTTGACCTTGCTGATATGCATATACGGCCTGATGCTACAAAGGATGAACTTGTGGCTGTTGTAAAGGTTGGATTTGTTGCTGCAAAGGCTAACCTTGTGGCTCCAAAGGTTTCCCCTACTGCTACAAAGGTTGGCCTTGCAAGGAAAAAGGTTGAGATGTCTGCTGCACAAACTGAGTTTGTGAATGCAAAGGTTGTCTTGGCCATGCTTGCGCTTGCTACAGTAAAGGTTGTTGGATAGTTCCTGGGGTGACACCTTGAGGGTATTGATAGTTCTCGAATTGGATCTGGCCTTATCCACCAAGCACAATGGATTTGCTATGCTAAACATAAGGCCCAACTTGAGGAATGTAAGGCAGATTTACCATAGCTTGTGAACCATATGGGACATAAGCTAGTTGGAATGGGACCTGAGCCATATATGGCTGCTCGTATTCGACGTTACCTAACCCGGATTGAACAACAGGGTTAGGAATAGTGCCATAAAAGGGTTGATTCATTCCAACCATGTGAGCTTGTAATCCACTCACACTAGTTTTGCTAGACATCATGGGGATATTCAGATCTTGTCCCCTGGGTAGTGGCAAATTTTGTCCACTCACTAGAGGGGTAGATGAACTTACCGAGACATGACCTGAGATTGTTGGTTGTGATGAGCCCCAGAAATGGGTAACTATATGGGCTCATTCTGCCTATTATTTTCATTTAATCCACCATTCTCCATAGTTTTGTGCATGTTTTTGAATATATTTGTGTTAATTGAGTGAATGGGGATAGTCACTTTACCACAAAGTCTAATGAGTGTTTATTACAGATTTTTGGACATTTTTTGACCAAGACCAGGAATTTATGAGCAGATTGGCATCCAAACTTGAAGAAAAAAGGCTGAGGACTTATAGGAGGGGTGTCTCCTACATTAAATGACCCCTTCCTCGAGTTCTCCATCAACAGCTCGGAGTTCAATAGCCCACAAAAGATGATTTCAAGGGGCAGCCGAGCAGGTCTAGTGAAGTGGCTATTATCTACAGTTTTAGGCAACCGAGTTCCTAAAGTTTAGGAGGACTATTGGGAGTCCTCACTTGTATAAATAAGAAGGCTTCAAGCCTTAGTAGGTTAGCCATTTGATAGTCTATTTTTGCACTTTAGTGCAGCCTTGTACTCAGCTCATTTTCGAGCTCTTTTTGCAGACAGTTTTGTGATGTAACTATTATTTTTTGATCAATGAAGATGAATCTAGCTTTGAACCAACACTGATCTTTCCTAGGGGGCTATAGCTCTTGGGGTTGGGCCCAACCCAAGTGCCCAGCACCTCCTTTGTGTATTTATATATGTTTTTCTTGTATTCATGAAATAATTTCTGTTATTTAGGTTGGATCTTGCTTTGTTACTTAGGTTGTTTTTTATGATTAGAATAATTTTTCTTGCTTCAGGTTGATTAGATAGTTTGATAACAGAAAAATATCTAAAAAAATGCTACCAAGCAGGCCTTGATCTCCTTTCTCCCTCCTTGGGACCATGAATTGAAACCAAGGCACTCTTGCTGCCACCAAAACACTGTTTTTTCTTTCCAATGCAATTGCTAGCGTAGGATTTCGAGTTGGAGAAGTTGAAATCAGTTCTATTTACATGCTTAGATATGTTCTTGTTTAGTTTTCATAGCTTTCTTGTATAACTTCCTGTCCATAAAGTCTGTTTAGCACTTTTCTGGTTTTTAGGTCAGAATTAGGTTAAAAATAGGTAAAACTCTGTTTTCTTAGTTCTTGCTTGAGTCAGTTTTGAAAAGAAGTGTGCAGCTCACCTGTAAGACACTCCAGCTTATCATTCTTCCATCACACAACCTATCCTAATCCATCTCTCAAGATTTCCTTCACTCATTTGCCATACTTTCCCAAACTACCCTAATTTCTAAGTTCTTGTGCAAAATTGCTTCCTTGACCTTTGAACAAATTCAACCATCTCCTTCACTCCTGATCTTCATTTACAAAGTCCTAGACCCCTTAACATCTCTATCCAGCCTTCATTTCCCCTTTCCCACTATTTTTCCACCTTCAAACCTCCAAAAACCACTTTTTGCCTCTTCCTGTAGAACCTTCTGTAGAACTTCCTGTAAATCCCCTGCAGCCTCCTGTAGAAGTTCATGCAAGTGATTTTTCGAAGTCTGATCACAGTGGAAATTTCAAAAAGGGTAATAGGGACTCCTTAGGCCCTCTCCACACCTTCCCAACCTCCTGCAAAAACCAATTCCATCTCCCTTCGCCACCAAACCTCTGCACAGTCACAAATAGTTAAAACACAAGCATAATAATTCTGCATAAAATTGCTCAAAAGTACAAAAAGATGATTTTTCCATATTTTCCTTCAGAAGTAGCTTGAATACATGCATTTCACCTTTTCAATAGTCAATGGCATCCATTTCAGTAGTTTCCATCTCTTTTCTTGCAAAAGTAGGGTTAGTGGGTAAAACTAGGGTTTGCTAGGGTTTGCGTTTCCTTTCAGCTTTCATCTTCTTTCTACAAGTAGACTAGACTCTTTTGAGTTAGCTTCCTTCCATCATAGTTAAAAGCTTCTTTTGAGAACTCATAGAAGTTGGCTTGAGCTCCTAGCGAACTTGTGCCAGCTGATTAAGTGACAACCTGCAATAAAAGCTAGTACTTGTGCATATAGCACCGTCGCTTCCAAGTTTGTTATGAACTACCGGGTTGATAAAAGTAAATTAGGGAGTTCCAGGAGTTGTAGCATCATTGCTGCAATACTAGAGCTCACCAGGTTGAACTGGAAGATTCAGATGAAACGACGAGATAGTTTGAGATGGAATGGTAGGTTGAACCAGAACTGAAGTGACTGCAGTTTGTACAATCGGTCGAGAGTTCATGTTCTGAACGAACAAACCTGATGTAGGCATAGCATCGGAAGACCAGATAGGGTTTAGATATAGTGACAAGGCACTAGGAATGCCCATACCCAACTAATCTAGAGAGGTGTAACCATGCGGAAAAATGGGCTCACTTAACTCAGGATAAGAGAGAGATGGACTCCTCTCGTATAAGGGAAACCTTGTAGAGGGAACTCATATCCCTGCTCATCATCTACATGAGGAGTGTGTGTAGCAGAAACTTCTGAATGACCCAAAGAGGAGATTGGGATCTCACCTCCTGACTACATGGATGGAAACAATTGGTGACGAGGAACCAGAGATGTCTGAGGAGATAACTCCAAAGGAATACCAGGTCGATCGTACGGACTGTATGAACACTGTGGAGATATCACAATAGTATCAAACAATGGGTTTGGTGGGTAAACAACTAGTATTTGCGGACTTTTAGGAGTTTATGTACTCTCGGGAGTCTGGATAGGACTATCAGATGATTCCGTGCTAGATTCTTAAGGTGACCCACTTTCTTATGGAGGCGGATGAGATGACAAAGGTTGAATACTCAGAACAATCCCAAGTTCAACACCTTGATCCTCAAGCAATGATGAAAGTTCAGGGAAAGCTTCTTTGGATGACCTTCCAGATGGAGGAGAGGAAGAGGAATGAGGAAAACCTGATGGTTCAACCACGATGACTTTGTCTCAAACAAAAAGAGAAGAGATATTAATTTCAAGGCTTCTTTAAAATATATTAAGGATATACTCATGATGTGTTCCAGAATAAAACTATCAGGAATGTGATGTGATCATTGGTTTTTCTTTTTTTTTAAGACGCTGAAACAGACTGATTCCTTTTCATGTTTCAAGAGTCAAGAATAAGGTAAAGATGAATCTAGTCACTTTCGGTTTGAACGAGGTCGAAAGGACAAGTGATTGATGATATTTTAAATTTAAAGAGTCAAAAAGACCAAAATTACTACTTAGGATAATCTAGGCAAAAGGGATTACGAGGTAACCGTGAACTGCAGAATACCCCCTAGAGAACCGAAAAGTACAAGCAGGCGATCTCCCCGAATGCTGTGTTCGGTGTGTCACATTTCAAGGCAGCATACTCGACTTCCTATGGATAAAGGATTGCAAACCTAGTGGGGTCTCCCTTTATATACGTGATGATACAGGGAGAAAAGGTCTGTACTAGCGCTATCTAATGCTGAAGCGAATGACAGTTGCTAGGTTTAAAGACACTAGAACATGTCTCTAGCCTAGACCTCTAAATGTAAGCATTTAGTTTTAGATGCACCTTACATTAGTTGAATATATTTTAAAGTTTATCTTGAAATTAAGTCTCAGTTTTTAGGCCTTATCGCCATCACCTGAAAAACTCTTATGTGCAACTATATGAGATAAAACCCTTTCAATTCGATGAATGCTTACACTAATTGAGAGAAGAGAAAACAATCAATGCAACAAACAAGCAACGAAAAGTAAGATGACTCTTCACTACTTTGCTTTTCAAAACAAAACAATGAAAATTCTTTCCACTTCCTACTCTTCCTATCAAATGCACTTCAGCTAGTCCTTTTAATAGTAAAAGAAGCTCATTTAATTTCAAATGCCCATGATGAGGTAATTCTAGCTTTCAACGATGCTACTTAATGCAAATATCATATAAACAAACTAGAATGATGTATTTTCTTCAATGGAATGCTAGAATGAATCTTTCACATAAAAAATTCAATGAAAATTTTCAAACACCAAACATCAATCATATGAAAAACAAGATAAAAATAACTCCTTTCAAACCAAATATGCACATATTCAATCAAAACAAAGTGAGCAATGTAATCTATGCTCAGAAAAGAGATGTTCAACAAGAGAAGATCAAACGAGACTTTTTCACTCATTCAATTGAAAACAGAGCAATATAGATACAAGGACTAAAACATGAAATGCATGAAGTAGCAAATCACCAACTTGACTTGATGAGCATATAAGCAAATGAATGGACAATGACCTAAATTCCCTAGGAATGCAAACCATCCAAAAAATAAAAAAATCAAGTAATGCAATCTCAAACCAATCAAGCTAACAAAGCATTCTAGCCAGGGAGAATAAAGGCAAACAAGCCAAGAAACAAAATCTATGAGGACAGGACACACTAGCAATGATTTAAGATAAACCCTAATTTTAACCTACAGGAATTTTCATGACTGTCTAACTAGCAACAAGCGGCATAAGGGGTTGTGGCATGACTTTTCAAGAGGAACTCATGCTGGTCAGTGTTGTGTGTGGAGCATGATTGTTCAGAGGTCTTTGTTTCAGCCGGATGTATACCCAAAGAAGTTTTGTACACCCCTCCACGCAGGGGGGGGGGGATC
Source organism: Pinus tabuliformis (assembly GCA_031772625.1). Taxonomy (NCBI): domain Eukaryota; kingdom Viridiplantae; phylum Streptophyta; class Pinopsida; order Pinales; family Pinaceae; genus Pinus; species Pinus tabuliformis. Next base: position 487,355,193 of record CM062815.1, on the reverse strand, counting down.
TGGGGGGGCCCATCCCCCCCGGCTGGGGGTTCCGGGGGCCAGCGATCCCCCGGCAGGGGCTCGGGGGTAGCGCCCCCGAAGCCAAAAATAAATGTAAAATTGCCTTGTAAAAGTATAGTAATTTCTAGTCAATCTGGGCCGTTCATTAGGCGGATGATCTGACGGTAGAACTTATGTTTAGTTTAGGGTTTTTTGCCCTAGAAGGCAACCCCTCTCTTTGTATGAGGGCATTATATTTGAGGCTGTGTGATAGATGTGTATTCTGTGAGAGAAAACAAAGGATATTACAGTGGATTTGCTGTAGGTTGTATCTCTTCATTTTGCTGGATAATAGAAAGGAAGGACTGGCTGTTCGGGGTGGACGTAGCCCAAACTGGGTGAACCACGTATATCTGTGTCTCTCTTGTTTTGTGCATTTTTTGTGTTTATATTTCTGCAATATTTTATGTGTTCCATTGCTCCGTAATAAATAATTTTCTAACAAATGGTATCAAAGCCAAAGGTATATTTGGCTGATAAACTCGCAGGAAAGAAGGGTTCCTGGTTCGAGTGGGAGCAATGGTGGAAGATGGTAAGTTTAGGGTCGAGAAATTTAACGGCCAAAACTTCTCGCTGTGGAAGATGCAGATGGAAGATTATCTGTATCAGAAAGATCTATACCTACCATTGGGCGGAAAAACAAAGATGCCGGCGGGTATGAAAGACGAAGAATGGAACCTTCTCGATAGAAAGGCACTCGGAAAAATACTGTTGTGCCTTGCTGCGTTAGTCACCTTCAACATTTCGAAGGAAACCACGACAGAGGGTTTGATGAAGACGTTGTCAAAACTATATGAAAAACCCTCGGCCTCAAACAAGGTATTTCTTATGAAACGGTTATTTAATATGAATATGTCGGAAGGTGGATCTATTGCAAACCATTTAAATGATTTTAATACAATTACAAGTCAATTAAGTTCTGTAGGGGTAAACTTTGATGATGAAGTTAGAGCTCTGTTATTCTTGTGCTCATTACTAGAAAGTTGGAATGGTTTGGTAATGGCCATTAGTAACTCCGTTTTTGGATCTAGTACTTTAAAGTTTGATGATGTTGTCGGTGCTATCCTTAGTGAGGAAATGCGACGGAAAAGCTCCGGTGAGACATCGGGAAATTCTTTGAGTGCAGAGTCTAGAGGAAGAAAAATGGAAAGAGGAAAGAGCTCAGGATATCGCAGTAAATCAAGGAAAGGCAGATCCAAGTCCAGATCGGGGATAGTGTGCTAGAAATGTGGAAAGAAAGGACACCTAAAGAAAGACTGTAGATCTCGGAAGGGAAAAGAAGGAGATGCACAGCAAGAAAACAATCATGAAGCAAATGTGACAGGTGAGGTGTTACAAGATGCTTTGATTCTTTCTTTCGAAAATATTACTAATTCCTGGGTGGTAGATTCAGGGGCTTCATTCCATGCCACACCTGATAAGAAATACTTTCATGACTATGTTCAAGGAGATTTTGGACAAGTTCACCTGGGTGATGATAAACCCTGTAAAATAGTTGGAATGGGTAAGGTTATTGTAAAACAACAGAATGGAAACCAATGGCTATTAAAGGAGGTAAGGCATGTTCCAGATCTAAAGAAAAATCTGATTTCAACAGGGCAGTTAGGCGGTGAAGGTTGTGTGACAACTTTCACAGATAAAGCTTGGAAAGTCACTAAAGGAGCCCTGGTAATAGCAAAAGGCGAAAAGGTTGGTACATTGTATTTATGCAATGGTATTTCTAACTCTGTTAATGCTTTAACTTCCAAAGGAGTAGATGCAGCATTATGGCATCATAGGCTCGGACACATGAGTGAAAAGGGGATGAAGATTCTTCACTCAAGGAATTTGTTTTCGGGTTTGAAGAATGTTGATTTGGACTTCTGTGAGAACTGCATTTATGGAAAACAGAAGAGAGTCAGATTTATCAGAGTTGGGAAAGAAAAGAAGAACGAAAAATTAGAGCTTGTGCATACAGACGTATGGGGACCAGCTCAGGTATCATCTCTCGGTGGCTCTCGTTATTATGTTACTTTTATTGATGATGCAACTAGAAAAACTTGGATTTATTGTATCAAGAATAAATCTGATGTATTTGATACTTTCAAGAAATGGAAAGCTTTGGTTGAGATTGAGACATGAAAGAAATTTAAGTGTCTTAGATCAGACAATGGAGGTGAATATTGCAGCAAAGAGTTTGATAGGTACTGTTCAGAGCATGGAATTCGTAGAGAGAAGACAGTTTGAAGAACACCACAAGAAAATGGTGTGTCAGAAAGGATGAACAGAACAATCATGGAGCGTGCAAGGTGCATGAGATTGCATGCAGGATTGCCTTTACAGTTTTGGGCAGATGCTGTAGATACTGCTGTTTATCTAATAAACAAAGGGCCTTCAATTTCCTTGGATGGTGGTGTTCCGGAGGAAGCATGGACAGGTAAAAAGGTAAACTACTCTTTTTTAAAGCCTTTTGGTTGTGAGGCCTTTGTCCATATTGATAAAGAAAATAGAACAAAGCTTGAGGCAAAGTCAAAGAAATGTACCTTTATTGGATATGGTGTTAATGATTTTGGTTATCGCTTATATGATTATGAAAATCACAAAATCATTAGGAGCAGAGATGTAATATTCAATGAAAAGGTCTTGTATAAGAATCAGTTGCAGGAAAAGAAGCAAGAAAAAGAAAACAAGGAATACGCAGTTCTTGACGAAATCACTGAAAAAGTAAAGGTGCCTAAAAATAATAATAATCAACGACCACAACAACAACAACCATCACAACAGCAACAGGCACCCCAAACACCCGAAAGTGGTGTTAGAAGATCTACCAAGATAAGTAGACCCCCTGAACATTACTCTCCTTCATTATATTATTTATTGTTGATTGATTCTAGTGAACCCGAATGTTATGAAGAAGCAGTGCAGGTAGAAACCAGGAAGAAGTGGGAGCAAGCCATGAAAGAAGAGATGGACTCCTTAGCACATAACCAGACTTGGGACTTAGTCAGGTTGCCTGCAGGTAAAACAACATTGCAGAATAAATGGGTTTACAGGCTGAAGGAAGAAGATGGAGGAAAACAGAGGTATAAAGCTAGACTTGTGGTGAAGGGGTTTGCATAGAAGAAAGGTATTGATTTTGATGAAATATTTTCTCCTGTTGTTAAAATGACTTCAATCAGAACTATTTTAAGTCTTATAGCAGCTGAAGATTTGCATCTTGAGTAGTTAGATGTAAAGACAACCTTTCTCCATGGGGATTTGGAGGAAGAGATATATATGCAGCAGCCACAAGGATATGAGGTGAAAGGGAAGGAGAAACTAGTGTGCAGGTTGAAGAAGAGCTTGTATGGCTTAAAACATGCTCCAAGGCAGTGGTATCTAAAATTTGACAAGTTTATGTCTGAACAAGGTTATACTAGATGTCACTCTGATCATTGTGTTTATTTGAAAAAGCAAAATGATGGCAGCTATATTATATTGTTATTGTATGTAGATGACATGCTTATTGCAGGATCTAACATACATGAAATAAATGTGCTCAAAAGAAAATTGGCAAATTCATTTGCAATGAAGGATTTGGGAGCTGCAAAACAAATCCTTGGTATGAGAATAACTAGAGACGGGAAAAATCGTAAATTAACATTGTCTCAGAATGAGTACATACAAAAGGTGTTGAAAAGATTTAACATGCACAATGAAAAACCAGTTAGTACACCTTTTGCTAGCCATTTCAAACTTAGCAAGGAAATGTGCCCAAAGACCCAAGAAGACATGGATTATATGTCTAAAGTTCCATATGCATCAGCAGTTGGAATCTTAATGTATGCAATGGTCTGCACAAGGCCTGATATTGCACATGCAGTGGGAGTTGTAAGCAGGTACATGAACAATCTAGGAAAGGAACATTGGATGGCAGTGAAATGGATTCTCAGATATTTGAAAGGTACCACAAATCAAGCATTATGCTTTGGTGGTTCAAACATCTGCCTACAAGGATATGTTGATGCAGATATGGCAGGTGACAGAGATAACAGGAGGAGCACTACAGGATATGTATTTACTGTTGGAGGAACAGCTGTCAGTTGGGTTTCAAAAATCCAAAGTGTTGTTGCACTTTCAACAACAGAAGCAGAGTATGTTGCTGCTACAGAGGCTAGTAAAGAAATGATTTGGTTACAAAGGTTTATGGGTGAGTTGGGTAAGAAGCATGATATGGGCACGTTATACAGTGATAGCCAAAATGCCATTCATCTTGCAAAGAACTCAACATTTATTCCAGGACTAAACACATACAAATCAAGTATCATTTCATACGATCAGTGTTGGAAGATGGAGAGTTGAAGCTGGAAAATATACACACTAGCCAGAATCCTGCAGATATGCTAACAAAAGTTGTAACCAGGGAGAAACTGAGAACATGCTGAGTTTCAATTGGTCTTCAAGGATGATGATGAAGATGAGAAACATCTAGGTCCAAAGAGGAGTCATTGTCCAGCAAATGAAGCAGCGGTGGAGTTGCTACAATCATTCTCCAAGTGGGAGATTGTTGTGTGTGGAGCATGATTGTTCAGAGGTCTTTGTTTCAGCCGGATGTATACCCCAGGAAGTTTTGTACACCCCTCCACGCGGGGGGGTGCGGGGGGGACTTGTCCCCCCCGCGGGGGTCCGGGGGCCAGCGGTCCCCTGGCGGGGGCTCGGGGGCAGCGCCCTCGAAGCCAAAAATAAATGTAAAATTGCCTTGTAAAAGTATAGTAATTTCTAGTCAATCTGGGCCGTTCATTAGGTGGATGATCTGACGGTAGAACTTATGTTTAGTTTAGGGTTTTTTTCCCTAGAAGGAAACCCCTCTCTTTGTATGAGGGCATTGCATTTGAGGCTGTGTGATAGATGTGTATTCTGTGAGAGAAAACAGAGGATATTACAGCGGATTTGCTGTAGGTTGTATCTCTTCATTTTGCTGGATAATAGACAGGAAGGACTGGCTGTTCAGGGTGGACGTAGCCCAAACTGGGTGAACCACGTATATATGTGTCTCTCTTGTTTTGTGCATTTTCTGTGTTTATATTTCTGCAATATTTTATGTGTTCCATTGCTCCGTAATAAATAATTTTCTAACAATCAGTGCTACTATTAGAAAAATAACAGTGTTGGTCGAGGGATTCAAAGAGAAAAAAAATTCCACAAACCAAAACCAGACCTGTCACTCTAAATTCAAGAATCAAAGCAGTAGATAACATAAAGTAAACATTAAAAAAGAGAAAGAGCGATATGAGAAAAGTTGTCACAAATCATGAAATGAAAAACAATCCAAAGAAAGGGATGGCTCCCCAGTATGTTCGCCAATTTTTGGAGTAGGAATATTCTCTCTACGGATAGAGACAATCCCTCTAGCCTAGGGGAGAGGGTCTAGCCACAAACAAGACAATCTGACATAAGTTCCCTAAGATTGAGAATGGATAAGATCCTACCCTTGTATCACTTATCCTTGTTTGGTTAAGTCCTTGTGTCTTTGTTCCAACGATCAACTCCTTAATGTCAATCAAGCACATGAAACAAATAGGCAAGAAACCAAAACACACATGATAGCATAAAATAGATTCAACCTACTTAAGAGGCTATAGAGTCTTAAGCTACCAAATACCATATGTGATTGATATAGGAAACAAAATATCATTTGTATTATTATGACAAAAAAGAAAGTACAACCTTCGCCTTAGCATTGCATATTTCCTTCGACATGTCATGGTTCTAGCACCACTGTTAGCATGTCATGATTCACCTCAAACAATAGAGGTTCAAGGCTTCTTCCTCTTTTCTCCAAACCAAACAAACTACAAACTTATTCTCCCTTTACAAGCACAAACTAGAAGGCTAAAGCTATCAAGAGTTGTTTTGGCTATCAAGATTTTGCAATTTATTCCAACCCTTCCATTAGCTAGTTGAGGTTGGAATAGGAGAAGCTTATATAGTTTGAGAGAGGGGACATGGATCCTCTTATGATTGGAGAGGTCTTATCTCTTTTGGTTTGTTCCATTTTAATAGGAGAAAAGAGCCCAAATAGTCTCTCTTGGCTCTTTCTCGACTAACCATTTACCAAACTTCCGTTTATGAAGCTTCTAGACTTGGAAGCTTCAACTCCATTTTTTAAATTTTTTTCAAAAGAGGATAGACTCGGGTAATGGATAGATACCAGTGCTGATCGGGGCTAGGCTCAATGTTAAACTCTACAAATCAGTGCAGGGAAGAAACTGAGGGATAACGTTGATCTTTAAAACTGAGTTTGAAGGAATATTCTTGGGAAATGATGTAAGAGGGAAATTTTATGCAGATGAAGAGTGATGTAAAGACATGTTATTCATGATAGGAAAACACATGAGCTTCATTGTAGAGGTCCTCTAGGATCGAGGAATGGGGAATACAAGGACAGTGAAAAAATGTTGTGTAACAACTCGACTCACAATACAAGTGAGTGTCGAGCCAAGTAGTCACTGGTGGCCGAGATGAAGGCTTTCAAATCAGACACAAGTTCTGACTCTGAATCAGAACTCGATAAGGGAACTGAAAAGGGAAGAAGATCATTGATGCGAAGCCTAGTGCCACCATGGCCACCACAAAGATTCAAAAAATTGAGCCTGAAGATCCAGAGGAGGGGGAACGCCTCTTCCACTCAGAGATGTGGGTGAAGGGTTCTCCGCTGCAGTTCATTATTGATAGAGGGAGCAGAAAGAACCTCATTTCAACAGAGGTCATGAAGCATCTGGGCCTGAAGAATACAACACATCCACAACCATACACCATTGGGTGGCTTCAATAAGGATGAGATCTTTGCATCATCCAACATTGTCGCCTTCCCTACAGCATCAAGCCCTTCATGGATGAGAAACTGTGTGATGTTGCTCCTCTTGAATTTTCAGATGTATTGTTAGGACAACCATACTTGTGGAAATGACATGCTGTATATTAGTCTAGATGCCGTTATGTGATTATTACTTTCGCTAATAAGTTGTACAGGATACCAAAGGTAGTGCCACCTACCACCATATCTTTGGTCACTACAAAGCAATGCAGTAAGATCATTTCCCAGATTAGGAAATTTGTTTTTCTTATGATTCTCCCCCAAGGCAAGAAGAAGGTTGTGGCCCCTGCTTCAAGGAAGGCCTCCTCTACACATCAGCAACAGATGGAAAAGGTTGTGGAGGAGTACAGGGATATTTTTTCTTGACCCATAGGGGTACCTCTGCACTGTCAGGTCAAGCACCCCATCGATCTGACCCCAGGCGCATCGCTGCCTGATGGATCGATCTATCGACACTATGTTATGTAGAACAATGAGATCAAGAGGTAGATTCAGGAAGTACTACAGAAAGGGAACATCATGCCAAGCTCATCACCCTGTGGGAGCCCGATTGTGTCGGTATAGAAGAAGGATGGGACCCGAAGACTCTCTATTGACTATCGGGCATTGAACAAGATCACTGTCTGGAATAGGTACCCAATCTCACGAATTGATGACCTTCTGGACCAGCTCAAGGGGGAAAAATATTTCAGCAAGATTGACTTGAAGTCAAGTTATCACCAAGTGCCTATCGAGCCCTTCGATGTGTTGAAGGATACCTTCAAATCCAAGGAGGGCCTTTTCAAATGGTTGGTCATGTCATTCAGATTGACAAACACCCCTGCAACTTTCATGAGACTAATGGAGGACATCTTGCGACCCTTCACCAATGCATTCATGGTGGTGTATTTAGATGTCATATTGATATTCAACCAGAATTGGGAAGAGCACGTACACCATATTCGCCAGGTCCTTCAAAACCTTTGATAACACGAACTATGTGCTAACTTGGAGAAATGCACCTTTGGCCTAACTGAGGCTCAATATCTGGGTTACATCATTGATGAGTAGGGTGTACATGTGGACCCATCCAAGATACAAGTCATTCAGGATTGGCCAACCTAGCCACTCTAATGGAGTTTCACATCTTCTTGGGTCTTGCCAATTTCTACCGTAGGTTCGTGTTGGGGTTCTCTAATATCACTTGGCCTTTAAGTCAAGTCACCAAGGGAGAAGTGAAAGCAAATTTCTTTTGGTTGGAAACCCAACAACGAGCATTCTCCAAGTTGAGGAATCACCTCTGTTCTGCACCAGTGCTCACATTACCAAACCTGCAACAACCATTTGAGATTGAGATAGGTGCCTCTGACTATGCTATTGGTGTGGTTCTTACTTAGCATGGGTATCCAGTGGCTTACCACAGTGATACACTTTCAGACACAATCTGGAAGTACCCCATTTATGACAAAGAAATGTATTCCACTGTGCAGGCCTATCATCAATGCAACCATTACATTATGAGGAAGGAAACGATCATCCACACAGACCACCAGCCTCTATAGTTGATATAGACACAATGGAAGTTGCAGAACAATCACCATAAAAAAAGGTCCACCTATCTACAACAGTTCCATTTGAACATAAACTATAAGAAGGGCATCACCAATAATGTTGCTAATTGCCTCAGTTGACCATAGGTGTTGGCGTTAATCACTGTGCTTGACTCCTATGGGCACGAGACATCTGGGTGGCCATATCTTTACAAGAGCGATCCAAAATTTAGTAGCATATACTAGAAACTCCTGGAAGGGAAGAAAGTTCCAAATTTTCACCTTCAGGATGCACTATTATGCCACTTGGGACACATATGTGTTCCTTCACATGAGCATGCCAAGATGATTTGGGAAGTTCACTACAGTCGAGTCGCTGGACATTTCGGAGTAGAGAAAATAGTGGCGGTATTGCAGAAGTATTTTGATTGGCCGAAACTTTGTGAGGATGTTGGGAAGTACATTAGATCATGTACGCCTGTGCCATTGCCAAACCAACCATCAAGAAGAAAGGCCTGTATACTCCTATACCTACTCCTAGTTGGCCTTGGGAATCTATCTCGATGGATTATATGTCGAGCCTTCCTTCTACTAAGCATGACAATGATTTCATTTTCGTGGTCGTCGACAGATTCTCGAAGATGGCCATCATGTTGGCATGCAAGAAGAGTATCACAGCAGAGGCCACTACTAAACTCTTCTTTGAGCGAGTGTGGGTACACTTTGGGATCGCACAGTCCATTATCTCAGATCGAGACAACAAATTATTGAGTGCATTTTAATCAAGTCTTTGGTCGATGTTGGATATGAAACTAAGTCCATGACTTTCCATCCCCAAAGTGATCGTCAAACAGAGGTTTTCAGCAGGATGATTATACACATTTTGCACATGTACAACTCAAAGCATCCACGCACATGGGATGAAAGTATCCCCTATGTCCAACATAGATACAACAGATCTCTCCACAACTCAACAGGCCACAACCTCTTTTAGGTAGAGTTGGGATTTCAACCATTATGCCCCATTGACGTGGCCATACCATTTGTAGCCACTCAGGTAGATTTGGCTCCGTGCAGTCTGAATTTGAAAGGGCTAACAAATTCATTGAGAACATTTAACACATCTTCCAATAGGTCCATGATATATTGGACAGAGCTAATGCAAAGCAAAAGCAACGGCATGATCAACATTGAGTGCCACAAATGTTCCAGGTGGGCAGCAAAGTTTGGCTACATTTGCAGAAGGAGAACCTTGTTGGACCCCACCGCAAGCTTCACTCACTCCAATATGGGCCATACACCATCACCAAGGCTATCAGTGACAATGCATTCAAGCTCAGCATCCCAACATTCCTTGGTCTACACCTAGTGTTCAATGTAGATTACCTTCAACCATACTTTCCACCATTGTTGGACACATATGACATTGCAGAACAATTCACACCAATAGAGCTCAACCCAGACTACATGGAACATGCCACAACGGATCAAATCGTGGCCACATAGATCAAGAAAATTTGGAAACATAGGATACATCTATATCGAGTTGTCAAAGCAGGCCAACTCCGTCACCAAGGAAAATGGCTCACTAGGGACCAAGTTCAGCAAAAGTTTCCTCATCTCATGGAGAAACTCAACGTAAGGGGGACCATTGCTTCCTAAGGGGGGAGGACTGATCCAAGTGGATATTAGTGGCCACCTGCCTCTTCCACTTGGACCCTCACCATTTTTCTTTTAGTTTTTGAGTTTCCTTAGTTGTAGCAGAGTTTACTATTTTTGGTAGTTTTTTGAGTCCTGAACTTCTGGAGCCGTTTTGAGGCCCTAAACGACGGTTTTTTTTGGCAAAATTCCCATAGCAATCGCTATGGGAATCACATAGGCAGTTGTATTCCTTGGAGACATCTTTCCAACAAGGTATCATACATGTCAAATGGAGATAATATGACCAAGTTACGACCCCAGGAAGTTGGTTGCCCATCTAACCCCAACGGGGCCCATAAACTCTTGGTGTTACATCTCCTTAGGTTAAGGTTTTGGGTTTTTAGGTTTCTCACTTATTTTTCAATAATAAAAGGCCCTTGAGCTTCATTGTAACAGTTTAGAGGCATGTAGCTGCCACCTCTCTTCTCAGAGATAAGCTACCATTGCCTGAGCTATCTTATTTCCATCCTGTTTGTAAGCATAGTTCAATTTTTTTCTATTAATGAAATGAAGTGTTTTTCTATTGCATCTCTGTGTTTATGATTATATCTATAAGTTGTAGCATTCTTGTTTAAGTTTGGATGACCGAACTTGGGTCAACCCAACCTAAGCCAACAAAGATATCAGGGTAGAGAGAAAAATAAGAAGTTGAAGATATATACCTGAAGGTTTCTCTATGCATGGATGATTTCTTATTTTCCAAAATAGACAATAAATATTCTTCATGTATTTGATCGATTTGCGAGTTGTTGCTGAGTTGGTCAATCATTTGCAATTTATTATCAATAGACTGTGCATTGCTGACATTCTCTAGTTGATTTAATTGTTGCTGATTGTTGCTAATAGATCGTGCATTTTGTTGAAATTCTACTTGATCAACATTACGTAAATTTGTAGCACTTATGGAATTATCATTTGTAATTTCAATTTCTGAAGAATCGAAATTGTCATTTTGAGCAAGTGTATCACTATCAACAAAGGTTATACTTTCTGGTTCTTGATAGTTTCACAGGACAAAGACATTAAATTCATAAACCATCCAATCAATTGGAATTGAGGATGAAAATATTTGGACCGAAACTGTATAAAAAATAATTTAAATATAACGTAAAACATATCCAAAGTCTCACCTTCCATCCTACGCAATTTTTTAAACTAATCACACACCTTTTCGTAGTCATATTCCTGAAATGCGTGGAGGAAAATCTTTGAAAATTCGTCCCAACTATGTACAGAGGAAACTAGAAGTAACAAGCACCAGTCTTTCGATTTTCCTATCAAAGTTAGAGTAAAGATTTTGCAAATAATATCTTCATCAATATTGAAATTATTGTAACTTAATATAAATTGAAGGAGATGATTAAAAGAAGATGTCTTACCATTATATTTTACCTAAGACATGATCTTGACTGCCTTTACTAGAGTGGTTTTTGGATGAGGTCCAATAAAACAACTCCAAGGAAGTCTTTTACATGGGGCCATATTAAATAGAAAAAATATTCAAAGAAAAAATTCACTGGCCCTCCTTCTAGCGCCAAAAATGTTGAAGGCTCGAAAATCTCTACCTACAACATTATAAGGGAGACCACTTGATTGGGAACTTAGAGAAACTCCTTTTCCATTGAAATGGTGGTTCCAACTGGTTAAACTAGATCCAATTACCTTCTCTCTATCTCCACTAGCTTAAAATATGACTTTCACCTACCAATAGAGAAGAGACATCAGATCAATCCTCTTGTTGATCAGGGAAGAAAGTGATCCTTAAGCCGATCTAGGGCTCAACCTAGCCACCACTAAAGTTTGCCTCTTTGGGAAGAGGAATTCTAATATGTAGAAACAACAATTAAAATGAAAAACTTAACCTATGATGCACTTATCCTATCTCGTTTGAAGGAAAGAATAGTCTTTCTCTCAATCAAGAGCAAGCTAAAATGACGGGAAAAGAAGCATGTAGGAATTGGAATTGGAATGAAGGAAATAGACGAAGGAAATAGTCCCAAGACACAAGACGAGGAAGATGACATGTTCGTGTTCCATATGCAAGTATAGTCGGTATACTGATGTATGCGATGATCTGTACTAGACCAGACATTGCACATGCAGTGGGAGTATTGAGCAAGTTTATGTCAAAACCAGGGAAGGAGCACTGGACAATAGTGAAGCGGGTTTTTAGGTATTTGCGTGGCACTAGTGATTATGGTTTGTGCTACCAAGGAAGACCAAGATTGAATAGAGTGTTGGATATTCATGGATTTGTTGATGCAGACTGGGTTGGAGATCTATATCAGAGAAGATCTACAAGTGGGTATGTGTTTAACCTATTTGGAGGCGCAGTCAGTTGGACGAGTAAGAAATAATCTGTAGTGGCACTATCAACTATAGAGGCAGAATACATGGCAACCACTCATGCAAGCAAGGAAGCAGTTTGGTTGTAGAGATTGTGTTCAAGTATGGGGTTAGTATAGGGAGCTATAAGGATACACTGTGACAGCCAAAGTGCAATTTTCTTGGCAAAGAACCCTGCATATCATTCAAAGAAAAAGCACATTGATGTTCAGTATCACTTTGTGAGGGATATGATAGAAGACAAAAAGGTGTTGCTGGTAAAGGTGGACACTTTGAAGAATACTACAGATGCATTGAAAAAATCTGTGAGCTCTGAGAATCTCCCTTGGTGTAGAGAAACAATCAGCATTACAGGGCTGGGTAAATGACTAAGCTCTCTTTTGGCCCCCTGTGGAAAGAAAACAACAAGCGGGAGAATGTTGGGTTGTGTTATATTCCTTCCACTACTAGCCCACGTAGTTAACTGGGGGGCTAGAAGGGGGGCGGAGTGCCCCCTTCATTGTGCCGATTGCATAGTGGGGCGGGGAGGTGGGGGGTCACAGGGGGTTTGAGGGGTGCAGGTAACCCCACTCTATGGGGTCTGGGGTAGCGCCTTAGAAAATTTTGTTTTTGGACCCTATATTAGGTTGGGCAAAGCTACCTATGGTTTTGTGCATGATTTTTCACACATGGTTTTGGACGCGATGGTTTTTGGTCCATGGTATTGGATGCTTCGACATGTATAAATATGTACTGTAACATTGAAAGGAACATAATGAAAAATCAAGCTGGTAATCCCAGTTTTGGGATCTAGGGGAAAATCTCTGTGTATATGTGTTTTATGTGTTATGCTCTTACATTGTTTATTTTCTGGGTTTTAGAATTCATATGCAGGTAATTTCTGTACAGGGTTAAAACCTACACCCATCTTCCACATCAACAACAACAGATTGTGAAATGCGAACACTGTGACCGAGTTGGCCATCTGAAAGATCACTGTCTTGATCTTCATCCATGTAAGCATTGTCATAAAACCAATCATTCTTCAAACAGATGCTTCAGAAACAAACCTCCTACAAGAAAAAAGATTCATCTTGGATGGATCACTTCTTGGAAATGGGATTCAATAGCCAAGAAGATATTTCACTCATACAACAGGATTTGTTCATGAATATTGAACAGTCTTGCAGTTGAATTTTCTCCATCATCTCACCTTGTATCTGACATGGGGGGAAATGATGGTCATCTACAAGCTTCAAAGCCACATCAAGCGAGCCCGAGCCAACACCTACCATACTAGATTTAGAGTTGTAGCCAGAGACAAAGATTCCCCTGAGCATGCCTTCAATTAGTGATGCCTCTTCAAAGAATTGGGGACACTTCCTCTAGTAGAATACTTCAGCTTCTTGCCAGTTTTGGAAGAGTTCTAGAAATTGCATTAAGAATTCTAGAGTTGTTGGTCATCCTTAAACCATCACAGGTTGAGGTTCTCCCTTTTTATGCAGGGTGAGACCTCCCTTTTAAGGTTGAAGGTTTCCCTCTTCAAAACATCAGGAGCACTTCCTCTAGTAGAAGATCTTAGCTTCTTGCCAGACCTGGAAGAGTTTTGGGAACTGCACTAAGCATTCCAGTGTTGGTGGTCATCCTTAAACCACCTCCCTTTATACCAACGTTTCAGAGAGCAAATTCAGCCTAGTGTTGCCATGCATTTTTTCACGTTTTGTATAACAACTCTCTTCTTGGACTCATATATAACCTTTCAGATTAAAGGGGGCGGGGGGGGGGGGGGGGGGGGGGGGGGATGTTGGACACCTAATCCTCTAAGGGTTGTGTGGAAGCTGAACAACCAAAGGGAGTCCAAGGGACCACTTGGAATATGAATCCAAGGGTCGCACCATGTACTATAAATGTATATCATGTCAATAATAGACATACTCTCATGCTTATCATACATACTCTATTGCTGCCATATATGCGTTTAATAGTTTTCAAGATGCATTTTTGATTAATTTTTCAAGGTAGCTTCATCAAAATTTTAAACGGGTTAATAATTAACATTTAACAATAGTTCTAAAGCCAAAAAATATCTCATACAACAGAAATGTAATGTTGAAATTTTTTATTTCAATAATTGACGCAAACAATAGTGTCATACAACAATTACAGAAATAAACTTTATTATGAATATGAATCAAGTTACAGAACCTCAAAAGATTACAGCAATGCAAATCCCTCGTTTCCAGCAACTCGATCTTTGTGTGCAAAGAAGACATCAATCCCACTATAATAGTGCAAATGAGTGTTGAAACTCATCTAAAAATAGGCCGAAATCTCCAAAATTATTCAACCTCTTCTCTTGGATTCAAATCCCTCCTTAAATCATCCCAACAATGGGTTTTTATACATGATTTACAAATAATAACTATTTCCCCAAATCTCTCAACAAAAGAGTTATTAAAAATACAATTAAACGGAAGGATTGCTTTGATTGGGATCTGTAAAAACGTCAATGGTACAATTAAGAATGAATTCCCTAGTTTAGTTAGCGCAGTGCTAAAATTAGTGCGATGGTTTTCAATAAATTTCTGCTAATAAAGGATTTATTTGATGTCTGGAGGAATTTCATTGGATCATTTTCATTTTCACTCATATATCAGAAGCCCTATGTTAAAACCGAAATCAAATTAGCCATTATATACTAAAAATAGAGTAAAACAAACTTTGAACAAACTCTCATTAAACGTGAAATCAATATATATCATGAATTTTCTATTAATAAGACAATGCCTCCCTAGAGGTGAAAAATGGTAATAATTGACAAGAAATGGAGAAATGCATATCAGAGGCTTAAACATAGTCACAAACAAATTTTACGATATATGGGTGTTACGGAGCGGACGTGATACCAATCATTAAATCATCATTTATATGCCCAACTTCATAACTAAGTGGATTTTTTAAATTTGGTGGCTATAATAGTGGTCAGAGGACGATACACGTGGCAAGAGATGAGTGGTATCATAGGTAACCCCATCAGAATTTTTTATAATGTGCGCAAACAAAAAATGTTGATATTGGGAGGCTTCGATATGGAGCAGATGAGATTTCACATTTGATTTTAATTTTAAAACTGTATCGGGTCTGTTATCACTCATTAGTGTCCTGTTGTAATATGCAACAACCCCCCCATTTATGGATAACAATAGCTAGGTTAGAGATATAAATGGGGACCCTTTTTAATTTTTTAGTCTTAGGATAATAAAACCTAACTCTAAGAAATTGCCTTGAAAAATATTACAAAACAACCCAAGGATGAGATCCTTATTGCAAATCACAAATCAAACTTTTCCATATGACTACCATAAAACACCTTTAAAAATCTGTGATGCACAATCAAACCTCCCATTGCGATATCCCGATTATAAGCACCTTGTCATTTCGCAAATCACACTTCGCAAACTTTGCAAGTAATTAAGCTATACCATTACAACGCCCACTAATGATTTGTGAAATGCGATATTGTGACAATCACAATCACATTTCAACTTGTAGTAAACACAACACTATATTGTATCCATTTGAAGATTGTGATATGCGAATAAGAGCGATAAACGTGTGAAATAATTGCATTTTAAACACAAAAAACGAACGAATTGACAGGATATTAAATATTTAGCGGCCCGAGGAGAGCTAATCATTTTCCAAGTTATGGGTAGTTAACGTTGAGTATCTCATTAAACCTTTCTCACGATCCAAGGTCATTTCATAAATTATTTCAATCTTAATTACCCGATATTGTCTGTGATGATATATATTGTCTATTTCAGGAAAGCTACAAAATTCATGTCATTGAGGAAGGTAATGCAGAAACATAAGAAGCAGAGTGTTGCAAAATCCAAGTTTACAGAGATGGCTCCCATATTCTCTGATATAGTCTGTAGCTCTAATGGAGGAGCAACAGCTTGGGAGGTCATTTACAATAGGCTTGAGGACAAGCATCCCAATATTATTGTTACAAGAGAAACAACTGACTCAACAAGACCTTCGAGGCTTCAATTCAAGGACATTGCATGTTCTTTCCTCCATAGGATAGGAGCGAGGGCTAAAATCCTCCCATACACGGATATGATCAGATGGGTGGTTGAAAAACTCACCATTGAAGATAGGCAATTAAGGAATTCAAGAAACAAACTCATGGGTTCGTTCAGAGCAGAGGACATGAAGAAAATGTATCATATACCTAATCCTCAGGATATATATGATAAGAAATATATGGCCAGCTTTGCAAAGAAGAACCCAGACCCCTTCAAGCTGATTCAAGGTTGGAGAGTATTAGAAAACAAATTCAAATTTGAAAAATCGGGTATGTATGCTATAACCTCTTTGGCAAACCCTTATAACTATGTAGCTGCTATGTTATGTAGACTATATAGGTTGCTTAATAATTCTAAGTTTTCCATAGAATGGATTCCTCTGATTGATGATTGCGTTAACTCCCACATCATGAATTGGGCCACCATCCTATCTGATAACCTAACCACCATCATTGCCGAGTATCGACAGAAGAGAGCCTCCTCTCCAGAGAATCTTCCCCCTTTCTATTTTTGTGCCTACATTATGGATGCCATTTGTTTCTGCACTGCATTTTCGACCATGGGTTGGAAATGGACCTTACAGGATCCCTACCCTATCCACCTCAGTCGTAAGCAAATATGGGAATCCCATTATATACCTCATTTCTATAAGATATTTCATTCTGTTATTTTTCTCCTGCATCAAATGATTTTCAATAAGAAAGCCCCCAAGTTTTCCCAAGAAGTCGCAATAGACCTTCTAGCCATCAACAAATATTTTGTTGAAGAATGGTTCACCTACATTAGGGTTTTTGGTAGCACAACCGACCCACATGGCCTTCCTTTATATGTTTCAGATAAATTGTTAGCAAGGGAAACCACCCAGCAGACCGTAGGAAAAGGCCTAACTAAAGTCCTCAAAGAAAATAAAAAGTTATTATGGCCCTATTATCTAGTCAAGTGCAGTTCTTTTGCTTTATCAAATTTCAGTCATGCCATTAAGGAGTCAAAAAACATGGAAGCCCTTAGGCTTCATACCTTACCAAATAGGCAATTCAATCCAGACAAGGTAGCAAATAACATCACTACTATGGTAAATCTCAAGCCATACAACCATGAGGATAATGATTTTTAAGACCTATTAAAGTTAGCCAAGTCCTTCGAACAAGCATTTGAATGGATTAAAGTGAACTTGAGTCCTGAAATTTTTGAAAGATTTCAGGAATTCAGAAATGAAAGGCTCGCAGTAATTCCACTTCACTTGTGAAATATC
The DNA here is from genome assembly GCA_031772625.1 of Pinus tabuliformis. Taxonomy (NCBI): domain Eukaryota; kingdom Viridiplantae; phylum Streptophyta; class Pinopsida; order Pinales; family Pinaceae; genus Pinus; species Pinus tabuliformis. The sequence goes on along the minus strand of CM062815.1, from coordinate 487,337,418 downwards.
AAAGATAAGACTACACCAAGTGTGACTGTTAACAGTGAAGGACCTAGTTCTCGCACAACATCTCAGGTGAATAATGAGAAAACACCAGATACAAGGAAGGCCCAAGAGATAGATAATACAACAAATTCCAGTAGGAAGTCAGTTGAGAAACAGGTTCTGAGGACCCCACCTAAAGAAATCAAAGGTCAAAGGCAACATTTTGGAGCAAGACTGCGATCGGTTTAATAAAAAACTACAAGACACTCCCAAAATGATAGATACCCAAGAGGCAATGGAGTGTCAAACCCCTCTACATATTTAGGAGAATATATAGCCCAAGCCTATGGATGCGCAATGCAAGCCTATGGATGAGCAGGCGACAACATCCCAGTAGATAAAGATTATCCTTTCTCTACCCAGATCAGAGATCATCTTGAAAGTGACCGAAATCCCTCCACTTGATGTGTTCTACAATCATCTCCACAATGCAGTAGTAAGAAGACAAAGAAAGAGGAAAAGGGTAGAAACACCCAAGCTCCCACCTAGAAACGAGCTCATGGACATAGTTTGGAGGGACATTACTTTCAACCCATCTGAGAACTTGACTATATTTTCACAGTTCACGGGAGCATACACAACGACCACTATGGAAAAAGCTACTGAAGTCTCTACTTTGTTGAGAGAAAATGAGGAGAGAGCAAATGTGGACAAGCAAGCAACTAAGTAGCTTGCCCAATTGCAACAGAGCATGGAGGTCCTAAAAATAAGCCACGAAGCCAATATATCGGCTAAAAACATGCAACTCCAGGAATTGCGACAAGCCATGGAAATATATAAAGATGTTCCCACTACTGAGGGGTTCATTAAAGAGGCTCTGGAACTAAATTCCCTCCTAATGAAATAGCAGGAGCATTTTTGCCAAAAGATGTCACACATTACTCCTTATCTGATCACTAGTGATCAACTAACAGATAAGGTGATTGACCAGAGAACTGAGTTTACTGATCTCAACACCAGAATCTTAGAGTTCATCGAATGGCAGGAAACAAAAGACAGAAGGAAGGCCAATCTGCCTGAAATCAAGGAGACTCACAAAGATATTATTTTCACAGATTTGGACGTGAGAATCAAGCAAGATGAGCTAGCAGTGGCAAGGGTAGCTAGGGTATCAAAGAATATAATCAAGGTGGTGAACCATGCTCTGTTTGTAACCAACCTGCTAAAGGAAGGCAACCTCAAAGAAATGCTCGATTTGGGTGCTTTGCATAAAAGCTGGCAGGACAAGGTAGAAAATCAAAGGGAGGCAATCGCAAAATTGACCAAGACCAACTAGGAATCATATTGGCAATACCTCGTAAAACTGCACAGCCAAATCATGACCCTTAATTGTTCACTTCATTCAACTCAGCGGATGTTGCCACTTCTCACCGATGTGATTTTCATAGGAAAGCTCGAGACACATTTTGGGGCACCTCCTCAACTCAAACCAATGACCGATATTTACGATTTGAAGGACAAGATGGAAGACAGCAAGTCATCACCTTAGTTTTGCTCATCAGGTCACTATTTATTATTAGAGTTAATTAACTAGTTAGGAGGAAGGTTGTTTGAAACCTCCTGAATTTTTGTATAATCTATTTTTGCACATTAGTTATAATAGTATTTATACCCTTTTCAGGAATTTAGAGAAGGGCCTAGAATTTTACCAAAAACATTTACAAAGAATTCACTTTTGTAAGTTTGTGAATGCTTTGGGGGAATTATGGAACATGATCATTTCTTTTAGATATCAAACTACTTTCCTTTGTTGATGCATTATTGTGTTCTTAGGAGATAATTTGATTTGAAGAAAGGAGTTGATCCATGTCATTCATTAAATGAGTAGAAATTCACACATATGGTACTATTATCTTGTATGATTGTTTATGTTTTCTTTTAATCAGTGACAACACTTTACTATCATGAATTGTGTGTGAGATTTATTCTTTCTGTTAAGTGTTAATTGCACTATTGTATGATGCCTAGTTGAAATTGTTAATTTCCATATATATAATTGATCATATATGCGATATATTTTATAAATTTCTTTCACTAACTATTTAGTAAAATAAATTATCTTATATGTTATCATCTCTGTTTATGCGTGATTAATCTTTATTATCACATGTTAAGCAGATATCTATGTAGATCACATACCACACAAAAATACTTGGGTTTATATTAGAATAAGTTAGTTAGAAGATTTGCATGATAGAATAGGTCATTTATATTATCATTATTTTATTTGCAAACACTCATGAACCAACCATTCTCATATTAAAACCCACATTGGGAAACTGGTCCCATTATCCCTAGTCGAAGGCACCACTTTAAATGGAAAAGGAGTTGCCTTAAGGTCAGGACCGGGTGGTTATCCCCCATGTTGGCGCAACGATTTTCGAGGCCCCAACATGTCCCAAGGCTGAGAAAGGAAACCAAGGAGGTAACCTCAAACCAACTTTGGACTTGGTAGCTAGCCCTACCAAATCAGAGAGGGCTCTCTCAAAAAAAATCTCACAGTCAATGGAAGTGACTGGAGAGTATGTAGATCTTAGGCTAGGTATTTAGCATAGTAGGGTTTGATTTATGGTTTGTTGGACATAAGCACTAGGTCTGAGAAATAGGTCAAGTATCACAAATGATCAATTACAAAGATAATATGGGGCAAGGTAGATACAATCGGTGGAACAAAGTAAATTTGTCATTGTAGTATGGTGAAGGAAAAGGAAGAATAAAAATGAGCATATAAGTATGAATTCAATTTCTTAGAAGAGAAAACACTTATGTGAAAACCTAAAACAAAACAAATCATATTGATCATGAAATTTTCTTTAAAACTTAAAAGATAATCACCATAAGAATATATATGGATGCTAGAAATACTTAATCATCAAATGCATAAAGAAAAATGAAGAAACACAGTGCCACAAATCACATCACAAGAATCCCATGAAAATAGTTGCAACTGCATATATTTATGCAAAAACGTCTAGTACACTAGTCCAAGAGATGAGCTTTAGGAATCCAACCCCCTTTATGAGTTCATTATAAAAATATATATATGTAAAACAACATTTCCCCTCTCAGGGGTCGAATCCTCCTTCTTAGGAACTAATTTCCTACTGCTACCTAAACCTTGCCACATCATGAATAGTTAGAAACTACTTTCCTCCTTTACATAAACTAATTTGAATTTGACTTGAAAGCATTTCATTACAAAATGTCCACTCTAACCATCATTATAATATTAAACTACATTAGGTAAAAGTATTTTGACACTAATTACATTGACCAAAATTTACTTTTGACAATGAAAACTCAGAAACATTCCTCTTCTACAAAAGCACAATGAAAATTGTAGAAGCGCAATGTGGAGGCACAAAAGCGTAGCAAAAGTTTCAAGGTTGATTGAATGATTTTGATGTATCTTCAAGCTGAAATAAAGGCTGGTACTGGTAGCTAGGGATGTCCACTAGGCCTCTGAAACTTCAAGCCTACAAAAATCCACCTCCAAGGCACCTAAAAATTCAATTTCCCAAGGCTACTCCAGAAGCGCAGCGTGGGGTCCAAATAGTGGCAGAAACATGAAAAATTGCTAGTTTTTTGCCGTTTTCTTAAAAAATGTGAGCTAGCATGAGAGACAAAGTATATATATATATATATATATATATATAATTTAGAGGTCAAAATATATCCACACATGTGTTCCATTTCTCATTTGGATGCTATGACAAGAAGCGTAGTGTGGCCATGCTATGTTTTTGTACATTAAAATTTCCAGAATTAACCAAAAACTCAAAATTTGCCAAAAATTTCCCAAATTTTTCTACTTATTCATTATGCAATGGTGCATCATTTTTGCCTCCTAATATCTCTTGTATCTTAGTGCTAGGCTAAACATTTTCCTCATGGATATTCTTCCTAGGCAACATCTTATCTTGAGCCCTAGTTTTAAGTCTAGGCATCTTAGCTATTTCAGGGGAAAACACCAATCTTTTACCTTTGCTATAAGTCTTTGTAATCTCTACCCTAGGTGTCTTTTTCACTGCTGGCCTACTTGATGAGAAAACCTCCTGTGGCCTAGATGGTGGTAGTGGAGTGCTTTGACTATTAGGTTGACTGGTGATAGGCATAAGAGAAACTGCTTGCATGAATGTCTCCCATGGTATGTTAATCTGTGAATGCTGATAAAGAACTATGATTTTAACCAAACTATGATGAAATAAACTTTCTTGATGATCTCTCCCTTTGCTTTGCACTTCTTAGTCATCTTGACTAGGCTCCTGAATCAGTTAGGGATACCTGTGGCTAAAGTTATGACCTTTGTTGATATTATGAAATCTATTCCTACTATGGTGGTATTATCCCTCTTAAAATTGGTGGAAAAAGGGCTAGTCAACTTAGAATGGTAGCCCACCTCTTGTATTTTCTCACAAAACCCTAAGTATCCTACTTCTTCAAATGATATTTTGATAAATGGAGAAGCATTGATATCCTGCATATGAGTTGGCTCATATCTAGATACATGCCCTCCTTTGTTATATTTCTTCTTTTCACTAGCCATGGTGTTGGTTATGCTTGATAAAACCCTAGTTTGATAGGAGGGAAGGGTAGGGTAGGATTGGGAAAACAAGGGAAAAAAGGGCAGCTAGTTTAGGGAAGGGAATGAAGGGGATGGGGATTAGGGAAAATTATAGGGAAATTTCAGGGGGTAGGGGTAGATGTTAGGGATACTTGGGAAGTGGAATTTCTTGAAATGGGTGAGGGAAAGAGGGGAAAAAGTAAAAAACACAGTCCACACCTAGAAATGAAGCAAAAGCGTAGCGTGGGCTAGGGGTTTTTGGGAAAATGATGGAAATGAAGGAGATGAGTGTGGGAAATGGTTGGGGGAAGTGTATTAAGTGTATATAAGGGTTTTAAGGTAGGAATACTAGGGATTTTGTCACTGAAATGAAGAAAACAATAAAAACACCAAAAGTGCAATGAAGAACCCTAGGAGAGGAATTTCATCATTTTCCGAAGGAAAATCATTGCATGAGGATTAATGAGAGGCTATACTTACTTGCTGGAGAGTCTCTGGAACCTTTAGATTGCTAAATGAACCATGTTGTGGCTTAATTTAACCTCCAAGCCAAAAGCACAGTGAGCTATCCAGAAGCGCAACGTGCTTGTTGGCAAGGGTTTGGTGATGGAAAAATCATAGTTTTTAAGGCTGAGGTGAAACTAAATGGTGAAGGATATCTCTAGGAAGATGAAATGAAGTGTATGAATTCTTGAATGGTATTTTTATTTCTTGAAAGTCGATTCTTTGCTTTGGTGATGGTGTGACATCACATGTACCTTTGAGAAATGGAATGATGAGGTAGTGTACTACAACTTTATTGCTCTTTTTGGAAAAGTTACATCTCCATGTAGTGCAAATGTACCTTTGATTTTTTTTTTTTTTTTTAACTTTTCCCTAATTACTAACTCTCGTGATGGTGACTATGGTGATGACATGAATCCCTACATGACTTTTGATGACATGATCTAATGTTGACACCAAATGCATATCTTAACCCATGATTTGGAACTTTGAACCATTTAAAGTATGCACGTTTATGATTTGATGACCAAAATGATGACCAAGACACTCATTTGATGACCTATCACAAGGAATGATGATATGACCATGATGACATTTTATGACCTTGAAAACAGAGGGAGTAGTAATAATATGCAGACACTGACTAATGACCATTTGACAACTAGGAGATGTCAAATTTTATTTGAAACTATAACAATTTGACCTAAGACCTTATCAACCACATGAAAGAGTACATTTGATCGCTAAAACTACATGAACACTAACAGGGTCCAAACATTAGAGGTGGATGGATTATTGGGGATTTATGAATGTTACCATTTAAAATTTATGATATACATGTGCATGCAATATTCCAATTAGACCATCATTAATACACAAGTCGGAGGGGGAGGTGCATTGGGATATCGATGATGGAGAGATTATCGTAGATCAGAGTGGGAGGTTATGTCACTATCAAAATATCGACGGGATTGGCATATCAGAATAACAATGATCAGAGGGAATGTTATATCAGAGTTTTTTTAAAAGCTTGCTCATTTGAAAATATCTGATACATGATGACTCTGATGGGAATGGGAGTAATGATGTGGCAGGTGGGTTCTCCCATTGGCTATATTGACTTTGAATATATGCCATAATCCATATAAATATGCCTTCAGACTTCGAATATTTTTAATATAGCTCTAATACTATATCAATATATATATGTGCCACTTATTTTATGATTTAGGCTTAAAGCCTAGGTATGATTCTTGGTCTCGGGGGCTATGAAATGAATGATATAAAAAAAAAATATTTGCAAATATAAACATTTACAAAAAGATAACTATTTACAAATAGAAAAATTTATAAAATAAAAGGTAAAATACATTAAATAAGGCCAAAGAAGTAAAAAAACATCCAATCTTTAATTAGGTGCTATTTGCAGACCAAATATCCAAATGAGATCAAACAAGTTATGATAGGAAGATCAGCCCCAAGGGTTAGCTCAATTGGTCAAGTTAGGGCCTCGCCAGATGGGAGGTCACAGGGTCAATTACTGAAAGCTCTTGGGGTCAGGTCTTGCAATAGGCCGAGGGGTGTCAACCTAGATTTTTCCAGTGGACATAGCGCCACCCGTTGACCGAAGGTGTCCGTGAACAACACGCAAAAAAGTTATGATAGGAAGATAGGAATAGATTGAACTCATTGAAGCCATCCAAATACTCAAAATCAAATAGTAATATAACCAATAATTCAATTAAAGGGTCCCAATAATGAGAATTAAGTGAATAATGGGGGGGTTGTGTTTTTACCACAACAACTTCATTCTCCATTCATGTACTTTAGTGATAGCTGTGTGAATGACTTTGAGGTATTTTTCATTCTCCCTTGATTTCCTCTGCATGTCATGCAAGGGGAAAACAACTTTGTGCATGGTGACCAACTCTTCATAGATACTCCTCATAGTTTCTCCCAATGCTAGTACTTCGCCAAGTATAGTTGATTGAAGCTCTTCTAAGTACACCTGCATGAGATCCATCCTTTGAGTTTTTTCCTAGAGTTGTTCTATATGTTGCCTCATAGCTTCCAAATTATTTTCCATTTGTCTATTCTTTTCCATCAAATAATCTATGCTTTCCTTAAAAGATCCAGTAAAGGCGAAGTTAGCTACGATAATGAATACGAGATTCTTTCTAGTGTCCATTACAATCAACTTCTCCTTGATGAAAGTAGGATGTGTGAGGTCATCCATAAAATGCTTCTTTATTTCTTGCAAAATTTTACTCTGAATCTCATGATAAGTTAAGTTATAAATATACATGACCAGATAGTCATCAAGAGGAGCAATCTCCTCTTCATCATCTAGAACTCTCCGTTTAGCAGGAGGTGGTGGAGACTGAATGATGATATATTCTGAGCTGGACATAAGATGAACATCCTAATTGTTCTACTCTGACTCAATCTCAATGTCTTGAATAACTATCAAGTATTCAATCTATTGGGCAAGTGATTTATCCTACTATTATTTTCCTTCTTCTTCTTGCATCTGATTTTGATCTGCTTCTTCCTCCGCTTTCTTCATCATTGTTTCTTCTTATTCTTTTCTTCTTCTTGTATCTTCCTTTCCTCTTGTTCTTTCTCCTCCCATTATTCCTTTTGTCTTTGTTCTTATTCTTGCCTCTTCTGTTTCCTCTTGCTCTCTAATACCATTGCAAATTTCAAAATAGTTGGAATTGATTTGTATTTGGGGCTTTTCTCCTTTGTTGGATTGTATGAAACATTCGTTTTATACTTTATGTTCACTGGGTTGTGCTTCTATAATGGCACTACCGTAGAAATTTTGAATAATATAACACTTATTCACAGAGATTATCCCGATTATACACTATTTGTGGAATGCATGCATAATACATAACCTCCTCTACGTTGATCATCAATTTGCAGAATCAAAACATTCACATGCGCACATTGAAACACATCAATAACACATATCAACACAGTATGTAACCGAGGAAAGAATACAGCTGAAAACCCCCAACTATCTGTATATTATAATGATAGAGAACATGTAACAATACATAGTACAATACTCCTCACAAGTACTCAGTACTATCTCCACTTGTTACACACAAACTAGCTCAGATTTGAATCAAGTCACAGGTTCAAATCTCCTCCGCTGTCTGCCTGCCTCTACTGTACAATCCAATGTGAGAATTAGGAATGATCCAAGTTCAAATTCTCCTTTTTTGTACTACGCAATCCTCATTGGAAATCTCCATCATTGATTGTGCAAATCTCATGCACAACTATAGTCACAACTGGTAGCAGTCTCACTCTTTCACCCACCTCTAACACTTGTCTCCACTGAACTGTCCATGCACTGAGTTAACTGATGTATTATTTAGTTGCTTTATGAGTTAATAATTAGTGAATTAATTAATAATTAATTCACATCACTCATCACTAGTGTATGTTGCAGTTAGACTAAATACAACTAGTTCAACTAAGTCAAACTGAACACAACTCCATCAACTCCTCAATCAACTCCACCAAACTAAATCTCTTGAGTTCTAATTGAAGTCCATCATGCAATAGCTCAACTAACCCATAAGAAAAGTGTATTTCCTTCTGGCAGTTGCATGTGCCACATCCGTAGCTCGAACTGAAGTGCTCCAAGAGGATAAGGTAATGTTTATAGTCCAAATATTATTAAGAGCTAATAATATTTGACTGTTCTATTTTTAGCCTGGCAGTCTAAAAAAAGACTCCACCCATATGTCTAAAAATAGAAGTCCATCTATTTTTACCAACATGACCAATCATACATAAATAGCATCCTGCAACTCATAGACCATGGTCCATATGTCTAAAAATAGACATAGAAAAATAGACTTTGCACCAAAAATAGCCTGTGGGCCCACTTAGTGAAGGCGACTTCTTTTCACTAAGCTCCATCATCTTGTTGCATTTTCAACACTCCCTCTCAACAAGATATGGATTATCTGCAATCCCTATCTTGTAACTCTGGAATGTTCTGCATGCAACACATTTGTCCAGTCCACTTGCTCCAACAACACTTGGAACAAAAACACTCCCAACTGACCACTCTGTTGGGCTAGGAACATACTTTGATGCTGAAGCTCTACCTGCTACTGACAAGTGATCCCTCTCTGACATCTGCTCTACTGCAACATCTCCATGCATCTTGCACCATTGCACACTTCTCTGTGCCACCTAGCACTGTGCAAAACACTTGTGCCTCTCGCATTGCTGCAGCCTGCTAGCTATGTGCTGTCCTAGGATTCCCTACACTGTTGCTCTCTCTGCCGCTCCATCCGCATCTATCTCTACCCAATCAGTCAATTCCTGCTACTCCACATTGGGGCTCCCGTAGCAAGGTCTCATCCAAGAGGTTGGGTACCTCAAGGATCCTACCCCTCCTCCTTGGGACGATCACTCTATATTGCCCCACCTCCTACCTGGGGGTATGGCTGCATGTGATCCCTCAGCCCACCTGGCTCAAAGTTTCCCCCTACTAGAGGTCTTTGCATGAGTAGATGTCTCTACTAGATCTCCTCTCAACTTCCCTTGTTGTGGCTACTCCACAACCTCCTGAAGCTGCTGCACTAATCGTGGCTCCTCCACAATTGTCTAAGACTTCTTCTAGCTCTGCATGTTGAGAGGTAATATATGCTCCCTCTCAACCACCATGTCTCCATCAGTTTCCTTGCTGCTCAAGGATTTGCATGCATCTTGAACCTCAAGAGCATACAGGTTCTTGACCTGTTAACCAATCTGCTTCACCTGTCTAGCGATGATGTGTCTAAGGAAAACCTTTCCCTTACTAAAGACTACATCATAGCCTCTGTCTTCCAGCATCATGATCGACACCAAGTTTCTCTTCTATCCTAGTACATAGTTGACATCAGTCAAGGTAAGGCGAGCTCCATGCTCCCTCTGAAAAATAACCGCGCCTACACCTGAGACACTATACTTCTCATCATTACCCATCGCTATGAGTATCTGGAGATCTTTCTCCTCCAAAGTACTAAACAAACTCTTGTCACTGGTCATGTGGAAAGAAGCTCCACTGTCAAGAAACCAACCACTTCCCACCATGGATGAAACCATGCATGCGAAGAGTGTGAAATCCAACTCAAACTGTGAAGCAAGTGCCTCACCTTCAGATCCTTCCTCGGATCCCTTCTTGGATTTCCTCTGTGGACAATTTGCAGCATAATGGCCCACCTCATGACAACGAAAGCATTGCACTCTTCCCATCATTGGAAGAACTAGATTCGGAAAGAGAACCCTTCTCCTCCCCCTTCTTTGCTTTGGCAGCCAAAGCGCAATTTTCTTCATCAAATGCCTTTGATGAAGATCTGTCCCTGGTATTCCGCCTGATCTCCTCTTGCACAAGATCCGACCAAAGTCTCTCCCATCCTGGCAATTTCTCACGACCATTGATAGAGTCCTGATAGGAATACCAACTCTTGGAAGACCAAGGAGAGCCAAGCTCACCAAGTCCTCATCATCGAAAGTCACCCCCACACTTCCCAGCTCATCTCGACATTGGGTGAACTTCGTGAGATACTTGGGCATACTATCTCCATTCTCATACATAATGTTTCTGAGTTTATCCTTGAGTGCCAACTTCCTCTAGTCGCTCTTGATTTGGAATATATTTGTAAACGCTTTCCACATCAAGTATGGAGAAGCCCTTCCATGCAGGCTGGATACAATGTGATCCTTCACGCCCTCCAACAGAATCCTTCGACACTTTGCTGTCTTCTTTTGCCAAGCCTCAACGTGAGTAGCATCAGTAGGCTTTGGGACCTCAGCCTCTATGAAATCCTTCAACCCATTTTCATCTAACACCGCCTCCATCTTGTCTTTCCATGCAATATAATTCAAGCTGCCTTCAAGAGCACACTCCAATCGCAATTCGTTGAAAGACATTTTAACTTTGACACCAAGAAAACACTGCTGCAAATTCGAATTCCACTAGATCAAAACTCAACCACTTCTGATCTAAAATTCGTGAGAACAAAGTATTTCTCGTACAGAGATTGACTGTATGGGTATTCACTGGATATCTCACCTTCCAAAAGCAGGATGAATCTAGAGGCTACTTGGCCCGATTACAGACTCTGCCTGAAGAAATAAAATGTAATCACTTTCTGAATAATAGATCTGATGATCAACTCTGCTCTAATACCATGTAGAAATTTTTAATAATATAACACTTATTCACATAGATTATCTCGATTATACACTATTTGCGGAATGCATGCATAATACATAACCTCCTCTACGTTGATCATCAATTTGCAGAATCAAAACATTTGCATGCGCACATTGAAACACATCAATAACACATATAAACACAGTATGTAACCGGGGAAAGCATACAGCTGAAAACCCCCAACTATCTGTATATTATAATGATAGAGAACATGTAACAATACATAGTACAATACTCCTCACAAGTACTCAGTACTATCTCCACCTGTTACATGCAAACTAGCTCAGATCTGAATCAAGTCACAGGTTCAAATCTCCTCCGCTGTCTACCTGCCTCTACTGCGCAATCCAATGTGAGAATTAGGAATGATCCAAGTTCAAATTCCCTTTTGTTGTACTATGCAATCCTCATTGGAAATCTCCATCACTGATTGTGCAAATCTCATGCACAGCTATAGTCACAACTGATAGCAGTCTCACTCTTTCACCCATCTCTAACACTTGTCTCCACTGAACTGTCCATGCATTGAGTTAATTGATGTGTTCTTTAGTTGCTTTATGAGTTAATAATTAGTGAATTAATTAATAATTAATTCACATCACTCATCACTAGTGTATTCTGCAGTTAGACTAAATACAACTAGTTCAACTAAGTCAAACTGAACACAACTCCATCAACTCCTCAATCAACTCCACCAAACTCAATCACTTGAGTTCTAATTGAAGTCCATCATGCAATAGCTCAACTAACCCATAAGAAAAGTGTATTTCCTTCTGGCAGTTGCATGTGCCACATCCGTAGCTCGAACTGAAGTGCTCCAAGAGGATAAGGTAATGTTTATAGTCCAAATATTATTAAGAGCTAATAATATTCGACTGTTCTATTTTTAGCCTGGCAGTCTAAAAATAGACTCCACCCATATGTCTAAAAATAGAAGTCCATCTATTTTTACCAACATGACCAATCATACACAAATAGCATCCTGCAACTCATAGACCATGGTCCATATGTCTAAAAATAGACATAGAAAAATAGACTTTGCACCAAAAATAGCCTGTGGGCCCACTTAGTGAAGGCGACTTCTTTTCACTAAGCTCCATCATCTTGTTGCATTTTCAACACTCCCTCTCAACAAGATATGGATTATCTGCAATCCCTATCTTGTAACTCTGGAATGTTCTGCATGCAACACATTTTCCCAGTCCACTTGCTCCAACAACACTTGGAACAAAAACACTCCCAACTGACCACTCTGTTGGGCTAGGAACATACTTTGATGCTGAAGCTCTACCTGCTACTAACAAGTGATCCCTCTCTGACATCTGCTCTACTGCAACATCTCCATGCATCTTGCACCATTGCACACTTCTCTGTGCCACCTAGCACTGTGCAAAACACTTGTGCCTCTCGCATTGCTGCAGCCTGCTAGCTATGTGCTGTCCTAGGATTCCCTACACTGTTGCTCTCTCTGCCGCTCCATCCGCATCTATCTCTACCCAATCAGTCAATTCCTGCTACTCCACATTGGGGCTCCCGTAGCAAGGTCTCATCTAAGAGGTTGGGTACCTCAAGGATCCTACCCCTCATCCTTGGGACGATCACTCTATATTGCCCCACCTCCTACCTGGAGGTATGGCTGCATGTGATCCCTCAGCCCACCTGGCTCAAAGTTTCCCCCTACTAGAGGTCTTTGCATGAGTAGATGTCTCTACTCGATCTCCTCTCAACTTCCCTTGTTGTGGCTACTCCACAACCTCCTGAAGCTGCTGCACTAATCGTGGCTCCTCCACAATCGTCTAAGACTTCTTCTGGCTCTGCATGTTGAGAGGTAATGTATGCTCCCTCTCAACCACCATGTCTCCATCAGTTTCCTTGCTGCTCAAGGATTTGCATGCATCTTGAACCTCAAGAGCATATAGGTTCTTGACCTGTGAACCAATCTGCTTCACCTGTCTAGCGATGATGTGTCTAAGGAAAACCTTTCCCTTACTGAAGACTACATCATAGCCTCTGTCTTCCAGCATCATGATCGACACCAAGTTTCTCTTCTATCCTAGTACATAGTTGACATCAGTCAAGGTAAGGCGAGCTCCATGCTCCCTCTGAAAAATAACCGCGCCTACACCTGAGACACTATACTTCTCATCATTACCCATCGCTATGAGTATCTGAAGATCTTTCTCCTCCAAAGTACTAAACAAACTCTTGTCACTGGTCATGTGGAAAGAAGCTCCACTATCAAGAAACCAACCACTTCCCACCATGGATGAAACCATGCATGCGAAGAGTGTGAAATCCAACTCAAACTGTGAAGCAAGTGCCTCACCTTCAGATCCTTCCTCGGATCCCTTCTTGGATTTCCTCTGTGGACAATTTGCAGCATAATGGCCCACCTCATGACAACGAAAGCATCGCACTCTTCCCATCATTGGAAGAACTAGATTCGGAAAGAGAACCCTTCTCCTCCCCCTTCTTTGCTTTGGCAGCCAAAGCGCAATTTTCTTCATCAGATGCCTTTGATGAAGATCTGTCCCTGGTATTTCGCCTGATCTCCTCTTGCACAAGATCCGACCAAAGTCTCTCCCATCCTGGCAATTTCTCCCGACCATTGATAGAGTCCTGATAGGAATACCAACTCTTGGAAGACCAAGGAGAGCCAAGCTCACCAAGTCCTCATCATCGAAAGTCACCCCCACACTTCCTAGCTCATCTCGACATTGGGTGAACTTCGTGAGATACTTGGGCATACTATCTCCATTCTCACACATAATGTTTCTGAGTTTATCCTTGAGTGCCAACTTCCTCTAGTCGCTCTTGATTTGGAATATATTTGTAAACGCTTTCCACATCAAGTATGAAGAAGCCTTTCCATGCAGGCTGGATACAATGTGATCCTTCACGCCCTCCAACAAAATCCTTCGACACTTTGATGTCTTCTTTTGCCAAGCCTCAACGTGAGTAGCATCAGTAGGCTTTGGGACCTCAGCCTCTATGAAATCCTTCAACCCATTTTCATCTAACACCGCCTCCATCTTGTCTTTCCATGCAATATAATTCAAGCTGCCTTCAAGAGCACACTCCAATCGCAATTCGTTGAAAGACATTTTAACTTTGACACCAAGAAAACACTGCTGCAAATTCGAATTCCACTAGATCAAAACTCAACCACTTCTGATCTAAAATTCGTGAGAACAAAGTATTTCTCGTACAGAGATTGACTGTATGGGTATTCACTGGATATCTCACCTTCCAAAAGTAGGATGAATCTAGAGGCTACTTGGCCCGATTACAGACTCTGCCTGAAGAAATAAAATGTAATCACTTTCTGAATAATAGATCTGATGATCAACTCTGCTCTGATACCATGTAAAATTTTTTAATAATATAACACTTATTCACATAGATTATCTCGATTATACACTATTTGTGGAATGCATGCATAATACATAACCTCCTCTACGTTGATCATCAATTTGCAGAATCAAAACATTCGCATGCGCACATTGAAACACATCAATAACACATATAAGCACAGTATGTAACCGGGGAAAGCATACAGCTGAAAACCCCCAACTATCTGTATATTATAATGATAGAGAACATGTAACAATACATAGTACAATACTCCTCACAAGTACTCAGTACTATCTCCACCTGTTACATGCAAACTAGCTCAGATCTGAATCAAGTCACAGGTTCAAATCTCCTCCGCTGTCTGCCTGCCTCTACAGCGCAATCCAATGTGAGAATTAGGAATGATCCAAGTTCAAATTCCCTTTTGTTGTACTATGCAATCCTCATTGGAAATCTCCATCACTGATTGTGCAAATCTCATGCACAGCTATAGTCACAACTGATAGCAGTCTCACTCTTTCACCCATCTCTAACACTTGTCTCCACTGAACTGTCCATGCACTGAGTTAATTGATGTGTTCTTTAGTTGCTTTATGAGTTAATAATTAGTGAATTAATTAATAATTAATTCACATCACTCATCACTAGTGTATTCTGCAGTTAGACTAAATACAACTAGTTCAACTAAGTCAAACTGAACACAACTCCATCAACTCCTCAATCAATTCCACCAAACTCAATCACTTGAGTTCTAACTGATGTCCATCATGTAATAGCTCAACTAACCCATAAGAAAAGCATATTTCCTTCTAGCAGTTGCATGTGCCACATCCGTAGCTCGAACTGAAGTGCTCCAAGAGGATAGGATAATGTTTATAGTCCAAATATTATTAAGAGCTAATAATATTCGACTATTCTATTTTTAGCCTGGCAGTCTAAAAATAGACTCCGCCCATATGTCTAAAAATAGAAGTCCATCTATTTTTACCAACATGACCAATCATCCACAAATAACATCCTGCAACTCATAGACCATGATCCATATGTCTAAAAATAGACATAGTCTAAAAATAGACTTTGCGCCAAAAATAGCCTACAAGCCCACTTAGTGAAGGCGACTTCTTTTCACTAAGCTCCATCATCTTGTTGCATTTTCAACAACTACTTCCAGAGTAGCATATTGTTCCAGAGTCACATGCAAATGACCTGCCTAGCTGACTAGTGCATGGGGCCTAAAAGCATTATAACGATTCTTAATTTTCTCCTCCTCAGGCCTAGAGTAGCTCCCACTACGCCACTTTAAATGTATCTTAGCACATTGATGCTTGAAAATATTTCGGGGTCATACGGGTGGTATTCCATAAGGCCAAACCTGAAGTTCTCTAACTCATTACCTTCCGTTTTTTCAACCTTCAAATTCTTAATCTCCTAAGATCACACCTACAAAGGAAGAGTGGGCCATGGTGATTTATTTTTCCTTTGCAATATTACTAATAAGCCTATGAAAATATGGTACAAAATCTCCTACATGAGCAATTTGTTAGTGGAATACCTTAGTAAAATATGTGAGGATTTTTGACAACTGAACACCCTAAGCTAAGTGTCATCTAGTGAGGCAAACCAATCAACAAGTTCTATAACTGAGTCCATAGCCTCATGGAACATGCAAGGTGGCTCTTCCTCAAAGATCATCTGATACAATACTATAAGGATATGGTCAACCAACTTCTCCATGAATCCTCTATAACTGCACTCTAAAAGAAACTTGAAATAGATATGAACAACAACCCCTTTTGGTGTCCAAGTCCATCTCATGTTAGGGAAAGAATTCTGAGCGCATATACCATCAAGAAGGTATGCAAATATATAAAATTTGGTTTTCTTTCCCTTTGGAGGGTTTTTTTCATTATTTACATGGATCTTAAGTTGTTGAGCCAATAGATCTGACTAGTTGAACACCTTCCCCTCATTGAAAATCTAATGCAATATATCAACCCAACCTTTAGGGAAGGTTTCTGTACTACTCTGACCATATATCAAACAACATAATACAATCAGGTAGTGAAAACCTTTCTAAGATATTTAGTCTTATATGTATTGTTGGGTGTCTAGCAAAAATTAAATGGATCTTTCACCCAAGTTTTGATGACATCCTTAATCCTCAAATAATTGGTGATTGTATAAAATGAGAATCCATGTACCCTTTAGGCTTAGGCAAATAATACATGAGATGAATATCATGGGAAAAATATGAAGCAATTCATTGTCCACTGACACTATTGAGAGTCATGTTCTTGGTTTTTATGTGCGACAAAATCCACTTGATGATATACGCACAAAGGAAGAGTGGGAACTTCCATGAAACTTTATGAGATCCTAACTTATAGACATTTATGTATACCTGTTTGTCCTCCATATTTGCTTTAAAACTAGTATATGTGAATGCATCCTTAAATGTATGCCATGTAATATATGAATCCTTCTCTATGAAGAGTTGAATGTTAGATAGAATAGGTATGGTGACTAGAGTACTCTCAAATACTTCACCGTTGCTACTCTCTATAGTTTTTTTTAGGCTAATACCTTTGGAAGCATGATGACGACAAAGAGAGATGAACTCAAAACCTGTAGTACCTATAATCAAAAGATTCACTCATGGCAAGAACAAATTAGACTAAGCAGATCAGTTCATTCATTAAGATAAACTCAACAACACACTTACTCGAGAGAGAGATTGCATAATTTCTGGGCTCAGGGAGGCTAATTGGGCTTATGAAAAGTGTAATGTACAATATTAGTAGGAAAGAGAGGAGCTTGAGGCTTGAGATTGCACAATGCGCAGTCTCAGTTGGCCAAACAGAGGGAAGAGACTATGCATTGCATAGTCATAGTGATAAAGGCTAATACTTGAGGCCTGTAACTTTACAATGCAAAAATAGGAAAGCTAGTGACTACAAACTACAAAATCTCATAGGCCAAGGATGAAGCTTAAGCCTTGAGCTTACAAAATGCGCAGTTGGAAGGGGAAACAATTGCTTGATGTTACACAGATATCCTCAGGAAGGAGAGAGAGAAAATTAAATATCTGAATGTCGAGGTTGGAATAAGTGTATATCGGCCTCAAAGTGAGTTAGATTAGTCCACAACATGGGCCAAAAACAATTATGCAAAAGGAAAAATACACATGCACAAAATGGCCCAATAGCGACAACTGCTCGTAGGCAAAAAACAAGAAGTTGATGTCACACTTATAAAAAGTGAACGATGAACCAAAATAATACTTATACAAGCTAATAACCATAGAAACACCAAATATTATGAAAATAAATCAGAAAAATAACACTCATAAAGGAAAAAGTGACAAAAGCGACAATAAAAGTGACAGAAAAAGCGACAAAAAGTGATACATGCAAAACTTACTCGAAAAGCACTCCAAACTAAGTCGAAAGTTACTTGATCTCATTGGTGTGGAGTACTAAAGAAGGTATGTTTTTGGTAATTATTTCAGCATCTTTTCATTAGAACTTACAGACCTTTTGCATCATGAACTAGGAAAATGATAAGAAATTGTAATGAAACCTGTGAGATTAATGTGCAAAGTGGAAACACTGACAATTGTCATTTTCTTATGCTGAAAGAAGGGAAAACAAAAGACTACCGTGCTAAAGGAAAGAACAAGGCCGGGTTAACTGCTATCCCTTTGACGGGGAACCGTATGCAAACAAGGAAAAATAGATCAAAGCGAATCAGCCCTGGAAAGGAAGTGGAAATGTCGCCTCAGTGCAAGAAGGAAAAGAGATAACTGGGAACTAACGGTTTGGCGAATCCCTCAGGATCCTTTGATCTTGAGGGATTGCTGCTTTAACTATTTTTGCACCTAGACATCTCCACCTTCATCATTATAAAAGGGGCAACACTGTTAGCTCGAGGGGGTCGAATCCTTATGTTTTATGTAATTTCTTTGAAGATTGGAACTTTGACCATCGAGTCTCATTGAGAACTGATCTACTGTAATTCTATTTTATGCATTAATACAAACTTGATTGCTATTTCATCCTTGAGTCTGGAATAACTTCAAGCGGTGTACCCCTGGAGGCTAAGGGCCCGACCCTGGAGGACACTTGCTCCTGTACTATTACGTTTGGTTTATGAGTGGTTTGCTTATTAGCGTTATTTGGTAATATGATGTGTTTTGTTAGTTTACATCACATGCTCTGTTATGTTTACTTTACTAAGACAGAACTATCGCATTGACTCTGCAACGTATCACTGTTCTTCTAAGTGTTGATATAATACTGTTAGTCTTTACAAAATATTTTTGCTGTTCAATTACAAAGCCTTTGTGCTGTGCACTTATTCATTGATATTACAGAATTCATCTTAGCGATTATGTTCTTTGCGATTGTTGGATCTATAGACATTGCTATTCCATTCTGGAATGTAGTCGTAATCTTTTATAACTAAGAGTGATAACTGGTTTGCCGAGATCAGGTTACTATCAAGGTGTGCCGTGTGCATATATGGTTTTGAAGTACTGTTCTATAATTCGTCATTGATCAGTGCTGTTCCATTTTGGTGTGTTGTTCAATTCGTCCTTAAGAGTGAAGGATTGCCATTTGATTCCTGTAGGTCACGATTCGTGCATTTGATCTTGTAGACTAAGGTGTTACTGCTTGCTAGACTTAGTTGCTGTTACAGTTTCCTGTTTGCTGTTCTATTTCAGATTTGCCGTTCTATTTCTTATTTCGTTGTTCCATTTCTTATTTGCCGTTCTATTTCCTGTTCTTTGTTATTTTGGTGTGAAGAACGATCCAGGGCTGTAGAGAGAACTGACATTTACTACCTGGCTCCCAGATCCATGATCTGTTCTCTGATTTACCTTAGTTCCATCAGTTTACAAAGGGATGAGTTACTGCTACTGAACCCTTGACTGATAACTTGCTTAGTTTTCTGAATGTGTAGTTTAATCTTTTGAAGTAGTTTACTGTAAACAAGCATCCGTTTACTCTTGTATTTCTGAACACTGTACTACTAGCATTACTCTGACAAATGATAGCCTCAGACTGAGACACTCTTTGAAATAACAAAACGTTCTTGGATTGACAACTAATGTGAGGTAATTAGAGGTGAAAGAGACCCTTTTTATAGCTCCACATTTTGGCGCCGTTGCCAGGGAAAGAGTGTAGCCATTTGTTTTTTTCAGAGTAGTGTAAGAACCTGTTAGGGAAGAATTGGGTTTTAAAAATGGAAGGTAAGAACCTACGTGTGGAGCATGTAATAGCCCTGCTCCCCTGCCCGCTTTCCTACAGATTTGCTGCTGTTTTATCTGGGTAGAATTTAGTAGTTGATTTGTGTGCATGACTAAGCAGAAAAAGCCAGAAAAGAATTCCAAACCTCTACCCAAGCCAAAAAAAGCTAAGGGGCCGGTGACCCTTGGTCGATCAACCTTCATAGACGAAATATTCAAGAAAGCAAAATCTCAACCTTCAGTAGGACCCAGAAAAGTTATTTCTAGATAGCCTACTAGTTCCCTTCAAGCCACAGGATCACCATCTGTAGCCTTTGTTGAGGTGCATAGTCAAACGGAAAGAGTAGGACTTTCAAGAAATTGAAAATTCTACTCCAGAACTATTGCAAGAAGGGAATTTCAGCAATCTTTGTGAAGGAGGAGGAGAAACAAGGGAAACTGAGGACCAAGGCCTCCTCTTGGAACAACTCAGCCATTAAATAGCCCAGACAAGGGATGTGCTGCAAAAATCATTGTTGAAGAAACTCAATCTCCTCAGACATTAGGCACTCTCATTATCCCAGACAGAGGAAGTGTTATTAAAACCATTCCTGTTAAAGCCATTCCTTCTCAACCTAGGAATACCCTCCTAGATATCCCAGAAGGTTATTGGCATATATTTGACCAAATGGCTCAAAACCAGCCAAACACCCAAACCTCTACATTACAATACCCCATAGTGGATACTGTAGCAAATGCGCCCATGAAAGCAAAACCTCTTCAACATATCCCTACATTCCATGGTCTTACATCAGAAGATCTGGATACATTTCTATTTGAATTTGATGTGCTGTGTAGGGGATATGATTACACCATCGACCCCCGAAAACTAAAATTATTTCCCTCTACATTAAAAGGGGCTGCCTTAAGATGGTTTATGGGATTAGGTGGCAGGGTTATAAATAACTGGGATCAAATGAAAGAATATTTTCTAAAGAAATATCAAGACTATTGCAGGTCTAGAGAACTGAAGGATGAAATATTCCAGATGGTAGCTAGACCAAATGAAACATTAGAGGAGTATGTGGAATTTTTTCAGTATAATCTTCAAAGATCTCCTTATGCATCACTATCTTTACCTGATAATGTGTTAAAAACAATATTAATTAGGGGCATGAAGGAACAATGGATTGAAACATTAAATATTATGGGAAAAGGAGATATTTATCAGGAAAATTTTGCTGACATTATTGACTTATGTATCAGGAGTTCGAGAGGCAGCACAAGATTGAAATCGACAGAACATGATCGGTTTGTAAGAGATAATAAAATTTCGACAGAAGGAGTAACGCGTGCAGAAATTGTAAATCTATTGGAAAATTTTAAAACTGATATACTAGGGACACTAACTACACAACTTGATGTTATGTAGGCCAAGCAGAAGCAAATGTAGGCAGAATAGATTTTGGCAATCTTCTGTCCCCGATGCAGGAAGAAAGATAGCCATAAGGAGTGTCCACTAGATGTAGTCCAAACATGTGCCATCTGCACAAAGGATCACCTTACGGAAAGCTGTCCCTCACTTCCCGTATTAAAAGCAGTATATAAGGAAGCATAAGAAGAGCCAGAATCGGTATATTTGCTCAACCAGCGCCGTCAGTGGCAGCCGCGACAATCTGGTATGTTTTCAGACCCGACCTCTTCTTTTTAGTCTCCGTAGTATAATGCTCAACAATATAATATGTGGCAAAGTCAATCCCAACCCCCACCCCCAAACTGGTCACCTCAGTCATTTCCTTCATCAACCCCGTGGCTGAATCAGGCTAGCCCATCTAGTTGGCCGAATTTTCCCTATACTCCACCATATTGGCAAAGTAAAGCATACCCACCATAATGGACTCCGCCTACTTCACAAAGTTCACCCTGGTAGACAAATTGGCAAAGACCGATGCATCAACCAGTAGGAACCATGCCGCTCCCTCAACCTACACTGCCAGCCTTACAACAAAATACCTAGTCTAATCTGAGACGGCAACTCCCAGCCCAACCCAACCCTAATCCAAATAATAGACCGGTCCAATCTGTCCAAATAATAGAAACATCAGAAATAGGAGCTGATCTGAGGGAGTGTAATGATCTTCAGTTAAGATCTAGGCGTATTATTGAAAATGAGGGAGAAAAGACAACCCATGTTGAAAATCAGTTACCCAGAGAACATCTGTCACAAGAAGAGGATGTGAACAAACAAAAAACTCATAACCAAACAACCACATCCTCTCCCCCGTTCCCATAATGATTAATCATACCTCGACCTACACAATATCCTGATTTTAACATTCTGGGAGAATTACAAAATTTGTACATAAAAATTCCATTCCTTCAAGCCATTCAAGACATTCCGATATATGCAAAGACTATCAAAGAATTGTGTGTAAAGAAACCAAGGAGGAGTGCATCAAACAATCCAAGAGTCCAAGTAGTTGGAACTCTATCTAACTTATTATCAGGAAAAGAAACGCCCATTAAATACAAAGACCCAGGAAATCCAATAGCCACCGTACAAATTTATGGTCAAACCTTCCCTAATGCTTTAGTTGATCTAGGAGCTGAAATCAACATCTTAACAACTACTACTTGCAAAAAGCTAGGCATTACATCTATAGAACCCACCTCTAGCTTGTTAGAGCTAGCTGACCAATCTGTGCTTAGGCCAAAGGGCACGCTACATGATGTCATGGTATCTGTTGACTCCTGGAAATATCCGACTGATTTTCTGGTAATAAATCCCAAAAGCCGACTTGATGGAAACCCATTGATTTTAGGAAGACCTTGGCTTGCAACTGTCGATGCCTATATTGGCTGCCGACAAGGCAATATGACCATAACGAGGGGAGAGAATATCAAGAACTTAGCCTTATATCCTCCAGCACAGCCAAGTGTCATAATGATCAAAACTAATAAGCACATTGTATCATACCTTACTGACAACATTAGATCTCCATTAACTATACAAGAGGCACTTGATTTTAAAGATCAGACAGAGGACGATGCCATTAATAAATTTATTAGTCAAACTGAATCCAGATCTCGCACACAGTGTCACATGATAGAGGCAGCATTCGATAACGAATTAGAAGAAGATCCTCTTAAAGATACACATGATCAAACGATACCTGTTACCTTTGTTGCAACTAGTAAAATTGTGGAAATCGAACTGGGAAAAACCTTAAACATTAATGCCAACCTCACATCCGAACAAGAAACGAAGCTCATCCACCTATTGAGGAAATATAAAGAAGCATTTACATGGGACTATCCTGATACGAAAGGAATTGACCCTCAATTATGTACCCAACACATTTACATAGAAAAAGATGCGAGATCTGTTCGCCAGCCTCAAAGGAGACTTAATCCTCATATAAAAGATGTGGTAAAAGATGAACTTCAAAAAATTTTAGATGTCAACTTCATCTATCCTATCTCCGATAGTAAATAGGTCTCTCCACTTGTGGTGGTACCAAAAAAGAACGAGAAATGGAGAATTTGTGTGGACTGCAGAGAACCTAAATAAAGCAACACAAAAACACCACTTCCCTCTCGCATTCATTGACCAAGTATTAGACACTTTGGCAGGAAGTAAATTCTTTTCTTTCCTAGATGGCTTCAGTGGATACAATCAGATCCAGATTGCCCTTGAAGACCAAGAAAAAACCACTTTTACTTGTCCTTGGGGAACATTTGCCTACAGAGTTCTACATTTTGGCTTATGCAATGCTCCGACCACATTCCAAAGGGCTATCCTCAACATTTTTGCAGACTTAATAAATGAAGGACTTGAAGTATACATGGATGACTTTACACTGTATGGAGACAATTTCGATCCAGCATTGGATACACTGGAAAAAGTCCTACAACGTTACATTTCTACTAGGCTTTGTTTAAGCCATGAAAAATGCTATATGATGATGACTGAAGGACTTATTCTCGGACACTATATTTCAACAGCTGGCATTCAGGTAGACCCAGCCAAAATCCAAATAATTTTGCTTATTACCACTCCTACCACTCAAACGGAGGTATGCAGTGTTTGGTCAATTTAGTGTATTCTAAATTGCTATTTAAAATGTCAATCCGGGATTCGTAAACTGACGAAGTGAAGTGTACTATATGTACTAGATAACCATTTCCTTAGTCTTTTGTCGTTTTTGAGTTTTCTAGTTTGTTTTTGGATTTATCTTTTCCTAATGTGTGATGGCGAAAATGAAATTTAAGTGTGGATGGTGATGGTGATTTCTATAGTGATTTCCCCAAACTTAAAAGTGATCAAAGAGAAAGATTTAAAACAACTGTAATGAAATCAATTCTTAAGAGGAAGTAAATGTATCAAACAGTGAACTAATGACAATGGCCCAGTATCCTTGCTGCTGAATGAAAAGAAAGTAAAAACTGAACTTAAAGCAACTCAAATTAAAAGCAAAGCAGCTAATTCACACTACTTCAACTCTTCAGATCCTTTACCCTTCAGCTCAATCTACCTTGTGGGAAGCAATCATGAACAAGTCAAGTAATATGATATCTAAATGGCAAGAAATTAAATTGCATAAAAGAAACTAATCACACTACTTCAACTCTTCAGATCCTTTACCCTTCAGCTTAATCTACCTTATGGGAAGTAATCATGAATAAGTCTAAGCAATATGATAACTAAGTGGCAAGAAATTAAACTGCATAAAGGAAACTAATCACACTACTTCAACTCTTCAGATCCTTTACCCTTCAGCTCAATCTACCTTGTGGGAAGCAATCATGAACAAGTTTAAGCAATATGATAACTAAATCACACTACAATAAGTAATATTCCGATTCCTTACTAATAGAGTCACTTGACTATAGAAAGAAACCATAAAAAAATGAGTAGTATGATGTCTAAGTAGCAGAAAAAGAAATAAGCAAATCACAACTTGAAAAAGGACAGTGCTGGAATTAAACTTCAGAAAATGGAAATTAGCAGGAAGGGCAAGATGATCTCATATGTCAATAGTTATCAAAAAGATGAAAATTTGTCCCGGCTACCTAAGAAAACCTGCAGAAAAACGTTGATTAGCTGATAGCTATAAGAAAACAAAAGTGAAAATATAAACAGCAGTGAATTAAAAACATCAAAACAACATGTTATATACAAGCTAGTAATTATAAAAACAGAAACATAATAAAATCAAATGACAACTATATAGGGCTTTAGTGCGCAAGGGCCCTCTGCCACCTCAACCAGTCAACGAACAGTCACAAGAACGAGCTCAAGAAAGTAGTCTTCTCATGTATTAAAGAAAGCAGCAGCAACATATAAAACATAGTACAGTGGGGTGACAATAGAAAATAGTTCAAAAATTACATTCCAAAAAAGCTTCTTTACAACGTTCATCAACGCGTTATTTATAATGAAAAAGTGCTGAACTGACTAACTAAATCCTATGCTATTAACTGCATTGCCAAAGACACGTAGATCTCCTCAGCCGAGATCTAGTGTAACTGTCATCATGCCTATTAAATCTTCGGAGTGGTAGCTGTTGGATCTAGGTTACGGGGATGATCTCCAGGTGTGCCGATGTGTTATAGACATTTTTGGGCCCTACAACCCCAAGCATGAAATGTCCATAAACCAAGGGCTCCTAAGTTCCTAAAAGTGTTGTTCTAACCCCTAGAGGAACAAGGTCAACAGATCATAGCTTCTCCCAGAAGTTCTCCATGAGAAACTGCTCAGAATTGGTCAAAACAGGATCATTGCAGCTGCTCCACTGGCTAGGTGTGTTGCATCTCACCCAAATACACTGTGAGGGTGCGTTGCATTTCAAAAGTCCCTTCTGTGGGGTGTGATGGGCGAGAAATGAAAAATGGCAGTGTCATTCCGCGAGTTGGAGAGGCAATGGAAGCTTCCAGAATCTTCTCCTGTGACACTTGCCTCACTGAATTTGACCAAGGATGAGTAAGAGGCCCTCAGTCTCCAAGTGGAAGTAAGAACTATCAGAGATAAGACACTAATCAAATCACAAGCTGACTCATCCCCCTTACAGATATCTATATATGGATCCCTCATCCCAGAGATCCAGAGGCTGGAATTTTGCATATTGTAAGGAATTGCTGTTGGTTTTCTGAGACAAACATCAGATTGTTGGGTGATCTAAGATTTTTTTGAGGTGAAGAGGGGCTTCTTTGCTGGGAGGTTGATGCTGGGTCGGAACAACTGGTTGTAACTCCTCCTGGCTCTTTTCTTGTTTATCAATAAAAACTATTTGAGTTTTCCTCCATGCTTTTGTATCATTGATGCTGGTTACATTTGTATGGTCAATTTATATCTGATCCTAGATTGTTTATGATTATAGATCCATGTCTTTGTATAGTGCTATGCTTCTGTGATCTTACAGGTACTTTGTGAAGCTGGTCGTGCAAGGGAGCAAGTAGCTGAGGACTATCAAAGAAGAGAGGGATTGAATTGAAGGATTAGTGCAAGATAGAGGTTGGTCTTTCTGTTCCTCTCTATCTATCATCCATAAAGGAAAAACAAAAGTAGTTTTTCTCTGTTTGTTTCTAAGGCAGCTGTCACACCTTAGTGGGATAGAGCAGTTCTAAATAGACACTTTTCCCTGTAACAAAATGGCGACTTCGCTGGGGAGCTAATTAGTTTGTTTGTTTATCATTCTTTGTTGTTTGTTTCATAAACTTACAAGTAGCATTCGAACTGCATTTGCCATAACAAATGCAAAGTAGACAATTGCTACTTCAATCCGTCTACTGGATCTGTTTATGATTTAAACAACTGATTCACAAACTATCTGATTGCCCTTGTGATAGCTCTTAGATCCTCCTTAGATCTACCCCTGACGTTTGCATTACTGATTGCTTTTTACTCGGCCAAAACCCAAGAACTGAACTGCAAACTGTGACCCGGAACCCGAACAGAGTCTCGTTTCTGGCCCAGCGCAGGTACTGTTCAGAGATTCTGAATTTCAGCGCACTTCCCGAGTGGACAACCTGCGCTGCATTTCAGATTCTCTATGTTACAGGGGCACTGATCAGACTAGCTCTGTGCATTTGTGGCTCCTGTGATTCATTCTTTCCAATTCTATTCCTGAATTTTGTTGCCTGTGATTAGTATATGTCTGTTTGAAATCCCTTTTCCTTACTGTTATTCCGCCTCCTTTGTACAAAAGAATTGTAGATGTTTTTGTGTGTTTGTTGAGTCATTTACAGTTCTCCTTTGCAAAAGTAGTGTAATCGTACTGTCGTCCTTTGATTTGAAACTGTCGCAAGTGTCGATTTCAATCGTAGGAAAGAGTTTGATTGCTGTTGATGGTCGATTATCCTGTTACTATTGCTTTTGGTCTGAATTTGTAATTTTCTAGTGTCAAGAACAAGTATTCATTTCAAAATCGTAAGGTGTTGTAATCGTCTCCATTTTTTGATTTCGAAAAGAAACTTGTTTATATTTGTCGTTTGAAAAGAAATTCAGATTTGTGCATCAACTTTATTTTTAGCATTCATAAACTAAGAAAGTCGAAAAACAAATACATGCATGTGCATTTGCATATAGACAGTCTGATTGGCTTGATTTAGGAAAGTGCATTTAGAATGTGCTCTTTGCTCTTTGTGAAAAGATTCTGTCTTTCTTTTCCCTCGTAGCTAGGGTTTTCATTGCATAAAGGAGATACAAAGTTTGTTTATCATCTTAGATTGCATTTTAGGAATTACATCTACATCTCGTGGTGAACCCGAAAGGAAAACTTCATGAACAAGATCAAATTAAAATAAATTCAATGAATCTAACAACACTTTGGAACTTAACGCACAACATTTAGAAGTCTAGGCTAGAGACGTATTCTGACGTCGTAAAGCCTGGTAACTGTTGTTCTCACTGATGGTTGGGTGATTCCTCCACTTTGAAATGATAAGTGCCAGTACAGACTTGTGCTCCCACGTATCGTCGAGTATATTTTGGGAGACCACAATAGGCTTAATCCTTTATCCGTAGGAAGCCGTGTCTGCCGCCCTATCGATCGCAATGCACTGAACACAGCATTCGGAAAGATTGACTGCTGTACCGTAAAAAGTATTCCGCAGTTTTGCGATTGGTTTGGTACTCCCTCTACCTAGATTTCCAGAGCAGTCCCTTTCGTTCCTTTTCAGACTCCTTAACAGAAAAGGTCCATCTGAGCACTTGTCACTTCAGGCTCATTAAAAATTGAAGGCGACTAGAGTCATCTTTTGTTTTTTCTCGACTCTTAAAAACTGAAAAAACAAGTTGTGTCAAAGCGTCTAAAATTTATTTTAAATGGAATATTCATTACCCTTTCCTGTGTTAATCTTGGGTTGAGAAAATGGAGTCCACCAACCAAGGAATTCCCCTTAGAGGAAATCCTAGTCCCTTCTCCTCTTGGGGAGATGTTGGTGCACCCAATATGGCCACATTGTCGCTTCTAGGACTGACAATTGGTTTGCCTGTATGGCTCTTCTCAACCTCTGTCATTTAGAACACCACAATTCCTGAACAATCGAATCAGCAATTAGACGAGTCCAAAGTTACCCACCAACCTTCTACTTCCTCTAATTCTTCCTCTCCTCCTTCCTCTTCGCTTGATGGGGCTGGTAAAGCCAAAAGTCAAGTGCCTAAGGAGAAGAAGGAAAAGAAGAAGAAAGAGAAGAAGAAGAAGGAGCCAAAAACGAATGGGGGCAGACGAGTGTCGTCTAGCGAAAATCCACACACTGCACTGACGAGGCCTAAATCACCATGTGTCATTTGCAAAGGAGACCACTATCACAGAGATTGTCCTTACATCCCTCGGATCTTAAGGGACTGGTCTCCTCGTTTGCACAACCCAGTGTCGTCAACCTCTGATGATCATGTTGAAAACACACCGTCAACTAGTGAAAGTGAAGCCCTAGGACAAAAAGGAAAATATAGATTTCCTTGTAAACTGTGCGAAGGCGATCATGCCGTCCACCGTTGTCCCTTCTTAGACGAAGCTAAAAGAGTTTTGGATGATCGTCCGGTTTCACCGTTATGACTTCCTCCTGGATATAAAAAACTCTTGCCGAGTCCGTCACTAGTTGAAAACCCGTCTGGCCCGCTCAGGTGGTTGGCTGAAGCATCTATCATTGGAGATAAACCATCTGAATCCATACCAGATGAGAGTCAAAAGGTCGAGGCGGCAGTTGACCCGGTCTTGCCTTCAGAGGTTCCATCTTCAGATGATACAATCACTGAAGAGAACAAGGATGACACCGTCCAAATTCTTTTCATAAGCACAGACTCCAACGAACATGGGGGAAATTTACCCATTCCTTTATCGCAGGAAGGTAGTTCGTCAGAGTCGTACCCGACCATCTATTCGGTCCCACCTCCAAGCAACCTAGTTGTCTCCTTCGACTGGAATCAACTAGGCAGACCCCGCTTACCAGCTAGTGTACCATTTCGAATCATCGTTCAAATATATAGAATGGTTATGGATGGCACCATCATAGATGAAGGGGCTTCTGTGAGTATCCTTTCCTCAACTGCTTGGAAAGCGCTTGGTTCGCCATCGCTTTTGCCTGAGATGAGAAATCTAACAGGCTTTGATAAAGGAACCAGTCGACCGTTAGGGATCCTTCCTGATGTGCCCATAACATTGAGAGGGAAAACCGTTCACATGAACGTAATGGTAGTCCAAGGACCCAAGGATTACAATCTACTCCTTGGACGAGACTATATTTATTGCATGGGAGCAATTGTCTCCTCACTCTTTAGAGTAATGTGTTTTCGACACGAAGGAAGAGTGGTCAAGCTCGTAGACCAGCTTTCATTTCCCGGATCATATAGAGCAAATAGTCATATACCATCCTTGAATGGTCTTTTCACGCAAGAAATGTCTCAATCTCTAGTCCGTCCTCCTGATGAGCACGAGTGATTCGGGGGGACATGACTGAAACCCAGGGGGCATGCACCCTGGTCTTCTTCGGCAAGAAAACTTCGGGTATAGGGTAGGTTTCCGCAAGAGAATATAACTAGTCTGTACCCCCGTCCGTGATTGGAAGAGGGGGTTATTCTAGAACAAGATTCTCTTGTTAAAGTTATGTGAGTGGATTAGCCTCCTTCACTCACCTTTGTCTATTTTGGTAGACATCGTTGAATAAGTGTTTTTTTTGCGCTGTAAATGGAGCAATCTTTGGTAACCTGTAAGAGGTAGGCCTCTCTCAGTAAAACAAATGTTTTAACGGACTAAAGAAGGGGTAACCTTGAAACTCTGTTTTATACTTGGGGGCATGCAAGCCTTTTGGCATGCAAGCGAAGAGCGACTATTTATTTTTTTAAATTTGTAGGACCTATAACCCTTTAAACTCGTAGGATTGGTCGTCTCCTGACTTGCATAAAGAAAGGATGTGGGGCAAAACTCTAAAAATTTCCATTTTATATGAGACGTTCTTATCACACGACTGGATTAATCGAGCAGTTTTAGCACATAATTCAAGCTCATTAAAAAATAAACATAAGACATGAGAAAATGTTCCCCCCTGCGTTTAAGCTCGTTAAAAAATGAACTATTCCCCGGTAAATAACCATCGTGAATGTAGCACTTCAACCGTTAAAGCCTTGGTTGTGTTTGCACCGTCACCTCTACTTTTTCATTGGCCGATCATTCACCTCCATTTGATTGTTTACCCATTTTGAGGAATAGCTGTGAAGAGTGATTTCACTAGCCATCCTTGTGACACTGCCGTGATTTGAAAATTCCAAACCTTACCTGGAATCAGCTGCTACCCGTTTTATCACTCGTTCCTCAAAAGACGAGTCTCCTTTAAGCTCTTTTCAACTGACTTGTAAAAATGAAAAGATTGCCGAGCCATTGGCCTCTCCAGCTCGTTAAAGGGACAGGAAGTGCTATCCCTTCTCTAGATTTTAATCTTTTTGGACTTGAGGGATTATTACACAAAAGATCGAGCGCTTGTTTTGTTCGGCTCGTTAAAAGTATCGAAAATTCATCCCTTCTGTATTGTTTTATACTTTTTCATACTTAAGGGATTAGATGACAAAAAAGGAATTTTGGAGTTACCTTTACGTTCCTTTTCAAACTCTCTAAAATTGAAAAGGAACGAGTTATCTTTGTCGTTAAACTCGTTAAAAAGATTAATAGCAACAAACTTGTCTATAGACGAGAACGAGTTTCACTATCGCTAGGCTCGTTAAAACATAGCGATGGGTTTGCCCGAAGGGCAAATTATAGAACAAGCATATGTTATCCTCCTCAAGCTTGACAAAAATAAAGAGGTACTAGTCAGCAATGACTGGGGAAAATTGGGAAGAAAACTCAAAGAAACTTTGTTGGTAGCAAGTCGCTCTTGAACATGACACTTCCGCTTCGTGTCCGAGTCGGGTTGGGTTGTTTCATTCACCGGTCACATCACCATGGTCATGCCATACCATCCACATTTGGGGTTAATGCTACCAATCCATCACATCAGTGTCGCCGATATGTTCAAGAGAAGTCATTTAGAGAATTCACCTGTGTCTCACCCACTACCATACATTATACTCCATTCTTTCATGACCGCCACCCTGAACCTTATATCACCAGATCGTTTTCACCTCCATTAAAATCATTTGCTCCGTTCCGTGTCATTGATGTGGGAGTCATTAAGGCCCTCCTGTGACAGATCACTTCTTTTCGACATTAGCTCATTATCCAAGAAGTTGATCTAGGAACATCCCATTCAGTACTTTGAAGCTTGCATGCCTCAATGGAAAGTTTCTCACTTCCGGCGATAGGTTTACATCAATGGCCTTCGACCAAAAGATTTTGCGTGGTGTTCAACGCCAAGTCCTTTATTCACACCACGTGAATTGTACTGCAGTACCTTGAGGGTCATTATCATTATCGGTGATTCCTCTCGTGCTTGTTAACAGTTTACATCATTGACTGGTAATCAAGTGATGTCTTTCCATGTTCGACTTCAGAACATTTCTCACATGGATCGACTTGTACTTTGAGTGAAGATCGGACGAGATTGAAGACCCCGGATCTAGTTTCATCCATCCGGGTTGCAATATTTATTCAGGGAAATAAAGACATTAAATGTACATTATTGCAGCACAGATAATCATCCTATCAAAAGGATGATGGCTCTACCAGAATCATCAATCTACACTCAGACGATTGTCTGTCCTATGTACATGAAAATGAATTTATAAAGATGAGCATGGGAATGCCCACCTCAGCTAGATCATGAGAACAGTATGAAGATAATGTATTGTATTGTATCTTATTATAGGTCTCCTCCCAGCATTGAAAGAACTTCGGATCCTCATAATAAATCATTTCACCCGACACCAAAAGATTAACGGCCTCATACTTTAGGGGGCAACTGTTATAAACATTTTTGGGCCCTACAACCCCAAGCATGAAATTTCCATAAACCAAGGGCTCCTAAGTCCCTAAAAGTGTTGTTCTAACCCCTAAAGGAACAAGGTCAATAGATCACAGCTTCTCCCAGAAGTTCTCCATGAGAAACTGCTCAGAATTGGTCAAAAGAGGATCATTGCAGCTGCTCCACTGGCTAGGTGCGTTGCATCTCACCCAAATACATTGTGAGGGTGCGTTTCATTTCAAAAGTCCCTTCTGTGGGGTGCGATGGGCGAGAAATGAAAACTGGCAGTGTCATTCCGCGAGGTGGAGAGGCAATGGAAGCTTCCAAAATCTTCTCCTGTGACACTTGCCTCACTGAATTCGACCAAGGATGAGTAAGAGGCCCTCAGTCTCCAAGTGGAAGTAAGAACTATCAGAGAGAAGACACTAATCAAATCACAATCTGTCTCATCCCCCTTACAGATATCTATATATGGATCCCTCATCCCAGAGATCCAGAGGCTGGAATTTTGCATATTGTAAGGAATTGTTGTTGGTTTTCTGAGACAAACATCGGATTGTTGGGTGATCTAAGCTTTGTTTGAGGTGAAGAGGGGCTTCTTTGCTAGGAGGTTGATGCTGGGTCGGAACAACTGGTTGTAACTCCTCCTGGATCTTTTCTTGTTTATCAATAAAAATTATTTGATTTTTCCTCCATGCTTTTGTATCATTGATGCTGGTTACACTTGTATGGTCAATTTATATCTGATCCTAGATTGTTTATGATTATAGATCCATGTCTTTGTATAGTGCTATGCTTCTGTGATCTTACAGGTACTTTGTGAAGCTAGGCGTGCAAGGGAGCAGGTAGCTTAGGATTATCAAAGAAGAGAGGGATCGAATTGAAGGATTAGCTCAAGAGAGAGGTTGGTCTTTCTGTTCCTCTCTATCTATAATCCATAAAGGAAAAATAAAAGTAGTTTTTCTCTGTTTGTTTCTAAGGCAGCTGTCACACCTTAGTGGGATAGAGCAGTTCTAAATAGACACTTTTCCCTGTAACACGATGTCTTCGTGGGCTGAGGACTGGGCCACGTAAACTCTCACGTGCTCCAAACAGAGACGTGCCACCGCTAAATACCTTGGTTGGCTTTGCCTTTGACCCTCGTTGACCATGACCTTCTATGGATGATTTGGCAGATTTGAAGGGACATGTTCCATGTACCCGTCACCTGTAGCTTTCCCATGTGGCTCATTTCTTCATAGGACACCTGTAGCATAGATTTTAACAAAATAGTTGCAGAATCCTGTGCTGGCTGCGGAAACCTGTGCTGGCTGCGGAAACTGACAAGTTTCTGCAGCTGCCTGAAAAAAAATCTAAACCAAACAACAGTCATAAGCATAGTTAGAAAACCATGTCAGAAGCTCTTTTTAGACTATAATGCAATGATTTAATAGCTTGATGGATGAAGTAAGTGCGAAAAAGAAGGCTGAGAGGGTGTATAAGAAGATGCAGGTTTGAGGCTCAACATGTAGTTTTCTTGAATTTTTTGGTTATTATAGGAGGTTTATAGAACATTTTTCGCATATTGCTGCACCTCTGTATGCACTAACTCGTAACATTGATTTTCTCTGGAAAAACAAATGTGAACGCACTTTCCAGGATCTAAAGAAGCTTGTGTCCACAACCCCAGTCCTTCGAGGACCAAATTGGGATTTTCCATTTCAGATATCATTTGATGCCTCAGATACAGTCGTTGGAGCAGTCCTTGGGCAGGAAGAGGATAAAAAACCATATGCAATTTATTATATTAGCGAAAATTTATCCCCTGCTAAATTAAATTACACTGTTAGTGAGAAAGAATTTTTAACTGTAATACATGCTATCAATAAATTTATACATTACATTACTGGATACCCTATTATCTTGTATACAGATCATTCTGCCATCAAATATTTAGCAAACAAGCCTATCACAAATGGCAGAATAACTATATGGCTGATTTTATTGCAGGAATTTGATATTACAATCAAGGATCGACCTGGAAAAGAAAACCCTGTAGCCGATTTTCTCTCAAGAATGCCAAAGCCAATCGATGCAACAACGGTTGAAGATCAATTTCCGGATGAGCATCTATTTGCTGTTGCTATTCAAACACCCTGGTATGTTGATGTTGCCAATTACCTAGCATTAGGTAAACTACCGAAACATCTAACCCCTAATGAGCAGAAACAGATTTACTCAGAAGAGTGATCGATTCTTGTGGGTTGGAGGCTACTTGTTCCACATAGGGACAGACATGCATATCAGAAGATGTGTTTGAGAGGATGAAATCTTCGACATTTTAAAAGCCTGCCATGATAGACCATGTGGCAAATATTTCGCTGATTGCAGAACTGGACATAAGGTCCTACAAATAGGGTATTATTGGCCTACAATTTTCAAAGACGTAAAGAAATTCGTCCAAGCTTGTGACAGTTGCCAGAGAGCAGGACGCCCTGGTCAGTCCGATGAGATGCCCTTGAATCCACAGTTAGTCATTGAACCATTCGAACAATGGGCCCTTGATTTCGTTGGACCAATTAACCCACCCTCAAACCAGAAAACATATATTTTGGTGGCAACAGAATATGTCACCAAATGGGTTGAGGCAGAGGCGTTGGCGCGAGCTACAGAAGATTCTGTCATATAGTTCTTGTTCCATATATTTGTGCATTATGGCCTTCCAAGAGATATAATTACAGATGGTGGACCACAGTTTGTTGGGAACAAAATAGTTGCAACACTAAAAAACTATCATGTCTAGCACAAAATCACTACTCCATACCACCCACAGGAAAATGGTCAGGTAGAAAGCAACAATAAAGTAATAGAAGCAATCCTAACAAAAACAATCACATCACATAGATGTGATTGGGCTGCCAGACTACCAGAGGCACTGTGGGCTTACTGAACAACATGGAGAAGTACCACTGGTTACTCACCTTATCAATTAATGTTTGGCAAGCAACCCATTTTTCCCATAGAATTCGAAATCCAAACACTGCGAACAACACATGAAGTTGGTTTAGATTTAATGGAGGCACAGATTAATCGATTGCAGCAGATCAATGAGCTCAATGAAATCAGCCTCTCTGCACTCCAGAATACTGCACTTATCCAACAGCAACGAGCTAAATGGCATGATGCTCTCACTAAAAATAAAGTCTTCCACGAAGGAGACCTGACACTTTTGTATGATTCCAGGTTTAAGGACTTTCCCGAGAAACTCCAGACTCGTTGGTTGGGACCATACGAAATCCAGAAGGTACATGACAATGGTACTCTTACTCTAATAGCTATTGACGGTTCTGGATATGCCTTCAAGGAAAATGGCCACCGAGTTCACCTTTATCGCAAACCACTCACTCGGGAGTCCTTCTGCCAGCAGCTATGCCAAGACTTTGATATGGAAATTTTGGGAGAGGGAGAGAAGTCTTCCTCATCTGTGATTCATTAAGTAATTTATCTCTTTTCACAGTTTGTACATAATTTATTTTGTTTTTGTACATATTTTTGAATCAAATGCTTTGCCGTTACTTTTCGAACCAGTAGAAATGTTATTATTTTTGCTGTTCCTTTTCTCAAAGGGATAGCATTTTTTGTTCTGCTGTTCCTTTTTCAAAAGAACAACACCTGTTGGATCGACCGTCATTTTGCTTTAATTTTGTTCTTTTTCTTTATTTTTGCTTTCTGCTGTTCCTTTTCCAAAGGAACAACATTTTCGATTTTTGTTGTTCCTTTTCCAAAGGAACAACACTTTTTCTTTTTGTTGTTCATTTTCCAAAGGAACGATATTTGTGTGTCTTGCTGTTCCTTTTCCAAAGGAACAACATTTTCGATTTTTGCTGTTCCTTTTCCAAAGGAACAACACTTTTGCTTTTTTCTGTTACTTTTCCAAAGGAACAACATTTGTGTGCCTTGCTGTTCCTTTTCCAAAGGAATAGCATTTTCGATTTTTGCTGTTCCTTTTCCAAAGGAACAACACTTTTGCTTTTTGCTGTTCCTTTTCCAAAGGAACGACATTTGTGTGTCTTGTTGTTCCTTTTCCAAAGGAACAACATTTTCGATTTTTGCTGTTCCTTTTCCAAAGGAACAACACTTTTGCTTTTTGTTGTTCCTTTTCCAAAGGAATGGCGTTTGTGTGTCTTGCTGTTTCTTTTCCAAAGGAAAAACATTTTCAATTTTTTCTGTTGCTTTTCCAAAGGAACAACACTTTTTCTCTTTGCTGTTCCTTTTCCAAAGGAATGGAATTTGTGTGTTTTGTTGTTCCTTTTCCAAAGGAACAACGTTTCTGATCTTTGCTGTTCCTTTTTCTAAAAGGAACACCACTTGTATTCTTTTGCTCTTCCTCTTTGAAGCAGCAACATCCTCGTATTCCTTTTACTTATGCTTGTTCCCCTTGCTGTTTTAAATTAAGGATGCTTACTGTTCCTGTTCTTTCAAGTCTTTTGGAATACAGCTATGCACTTATGCAATGGATACAAAATCACAACATACTGAAATCAGGTGAATTATAAAATCCTTATTTTTATAAGGAATTGCTCTGGATTTGTAAAAGGACAGAGGGAAGGACACACTTACCTATTCTATTTTGCTGTCATTGCTTCACTAAGTCTGCTCTGATTGGTTATCTTTATCATGTTGGTTCATTTTAAATCCTCTTTGATTATTATTCAGGAATAAGAGCAAAGGGTTTATATCTCTCTATTGAGATGTTAAGACTTCTTCCACCATTCCCACTCTTAAGGAGTGTTGAACCATCCTTTGTGTATAAATGGGATAGTACTTTATGAAAAAGAAAAAAAAAAGAGAAAAAAGAGCAAACTGACTTGTTTATATAAAATTGTCAAATGCAGGATAGGGGGTCTCACCAAGAGCCAGCCTACCATGATCATGAGGAAGAAAGTGAAGTGGCATTCCCACTATGGCCACCAAACCAGGGATATGGTACAAAAGGTATATCAAATAAAGAACCCTTGGAACAGGAGGTCTCATCATGAGCCGGCCTGCCCACCTTTTGCTCCTTCCTCGTGAATGGCATTATGGCTAACTGGTCACCAAGCCAGCATAATGGCCTACATTTTGACATCACACAACACTTCCTAAGCATACATAAAGGATCATGGTTCCATGGGTGAAATAAACAACTCTGCCAAGGTTATGGATACCTGTCGGCAGCAGAGCACTGTTAATGGTATTGAAGTCACATTATTTACAGCAATAGGTAGTTATTAGCACCCTTCTGTTTCTTATACCTTAGTAATCAATCATATAAGATGAATGCATATTATTTTCTGAACCATACAACGCATGGAATCTATTATCACCAATCATGACAGAGCAGTTGACAATGACCGCATGAGACTCGATATGTACGGCAGATGTCCTATCCTCCCAGCCCCACATCATATCACAACAGTATCTTACTTATTAAGCGATCCAACTTGACACCTCGATTTCGGTAATCTGCTACCTTTGTAAACATGGCAGATTGCCATATGTTGTTCCTCTATGACTCGCTTCAGAACAGACTGGCACACCGCTCCTTTATTTGACGGCCAGGATGGCCTATCACATTGCGGGGGGGGAGGTTAACCTCATCATTCCTTGGATGACGTGTCAGACCGCATTCAGGAAACTGCGTACTTGGGAATAACACGACTCAATAGTATACTATTTTTTATTTTTTGCATGACTTGCTGTTCCTAAGCCATTTCCATTGTATATTCCGCAACATTATATTTTGAGCGATTCTCACGTCTGTCAACCTATCTGTGTTTCTAACGGTGTGAACAACTACCGTTCCATTGTCAAAATTTTGAGATTTCACACAAAACTATAAACATGGGAGGGAGATCAATTCGGAGAGAACCGCTGGTGTTAACAGTCTCTGATGCTGCACGGGAAATCCTGGCAAGAGCCGGGTGGCTAACTTATTTCAATCGCTTACAGGAACCCAATGAGACTGTAGCAATTGAATTCTTGCAGAACTTGCAAGAGGATCACTCCATAGTGAGGGGAGACACATAGTAGTCACTGATGACATAATCGCAGAGGTCTTAGGACTGCCAGCCACTGGGCCTGTATGGACGCTAAAGAAGGAGAGGTTGCAGAAGATTATAGAAACCTTCCAGGACGAAGGCCAGAGCTTGACAATTAGAGGAAAGGGGGTTCTACTAGTAGCATTAGGAGAACCGTGGGTGGAATTGGCAAGGACCATTCAAAGCTACATCACCTGTGAAGGAAGAAAAGACGTGGTAAGACCATGGCACCTTAAACTTTTAGCTGTGTTAAAACAAAAATGCTCTGTAAATTTACCTGCATTCTTGAATTCATTACTGCATGATGTTGCATGGAGCATGAAAAAGGCACAACATGTAGAATCAGTTGTTAGTCATCATGGGTTGATACGGTTAATAGTCAGCCATAGCCTTACTCAACAGCAGAGCAGCTGGGAAGAGCTAATTTCCATAATTGATGGAAGATTGACCACACCATCCTCGAAACGTAAACATGCCACCAGTACACCTGAGCGTCCAGAAAAATGAAGGAAATCGGTCGGACTAGCATGGCTGCGAGGGAGGTTAGAGAAGCCCCAAGGAAATACCAGCCAACCGGTAGAGATAGAAGATAAAGGGGATAAGCAACCCCCACGATTAGAAGAAGAAAACAATGAGAAAGTAATGCAGGAAAATGAGGGAGGAGAAAATGAGGAAGAAACCGAGCAATCTGAGTAGGAGGAGGAAACGGGACAGCAGGAAGGCAGCCCAGTGCAAGATCCATTGAGAGAAGATGAATTGGCCAAAGTTTTGGCCAATATGGGTGAATATGGCCAATCTTCTAGCCCATCAGACCTCCATGCTGAAGAAGAACCAAAAGAACACTCTGCTCAGGAGGGAAATGCACCTGAAGAATCACATGCAGAGGAAGTAGAAGAGGAGAGTCAGCCCGTTCATGATGAAAACATGACAGGAGATGCAGAACAGGAACAATCCATTCCTAGCCAGACGACACCAGAAGAAACTCCAGAGGAAGGGGGCAGAAAAGGAAGTCACCCAAGAAATAACAGAACCAGCTAGGGTTCTTGTGCTGGAGCAGCCATAGCAGAGCAACAAAGAAGCACCCTAGAAACAAAATCAGGGAATTGATCATAGTCCAGGTCGCAGTGAACAGTCTGCTGTTCCTTCTAAGGAAATTGAGGAAATTAAGAAATTACAGAAAGAACAACAGTGACTACTGAATGTAATAGTCCAGCTTCGATAGCAAATCAGGATTTTGAAAGCAAGGAAAAGGGTAAAAAGGACTTCGGGGAGGAAACATGCAATTGATCCAGAAAAACCCCTCAAGACAAATGAACGAAGGACTAGAGTCCACCCTGCTGTTAAAAATGCTGTCGAAAAATGGGATGTTGTTGAGAAGCAGCCTACTGTTCAAATTAAAAAGGAACATCATTCGCTTGATATCCACGTTAAGATAGAAATGGATGATAGATTGACCTATGATAAGGAAATTCAGACAGTGGCACCACCCTCGGGAGTGATAAGGGTCATGAACACAAAATAGCATTATAGGAAAATTCAGGTAAAACTCCCGGTCTCCACTGTCGCATGGGAAAGAGATCTGAGAAACGAAAACCCTATGGGAGGGTTTGACGCAAGCTCAGCAAACAACAGAAAAGCTCAGAGAGCAAACGGTCCCTCGGGAAAGGTATGAGGAGCTACAGCAATAGCTTAGGAACATCAATCTATCCGAAAGCCAGGCCTTTGAAGGGTAGCGAAGGGAAGAAGAAAAATTCGTGAAGGTAACTCGTAGGTTAGATATAGTTATCAAGCAGATGGATACCTTATGTTATTTGTACAATGATGTCCTAGCATGTAGAGCCCTTGCTAAGAATTATGCCTTGTTTTTAATGGAACGATATTGGCAATTGAAAATAAAGGCTATTAAAGTAGGTGCTCCCATACAAATTAATACCCTCAATGATTTTATAAACTGTTGTAAGCACTACGGGGTAAAAGTTCAAAGACACTATGTGAGTTTTAGTTACATAACCTTGTATTAGACTAGGAGACCGAGCTGAACCCTCGGCCTTTTGTTGGGTATATCCAATTGCAGGCATTTATTTCATTTGGGGTTAATCAAATTAAATGGCTTAAAGCCTATAACGCTTTCCAAAGGCAAGAAAACGGATTAGATTTGTGGGTAAGAGCTGAGCCTTGGAATCCAGTATAGTTGTGGAGAGAACATAGGAACCTCATGAAGACTCCAGGTGTAATTGAAGCATTAGGACCCATTCACACAGCAATCAATCAGCAAGGAATATAATACTTTTTCACTATTAAAGACCTTGCTATTGATGCGGCTAAATTTCGATATCAGATCTCTAATCTGAATATCCAACTTAGGGAGCCATTTAAGTATGAAAATTTTAAGTTAGCTGCTGACCGCTTGCACCTCTATGGCGAAGTCATTTTGAGGGCAGGGCCATCTTGGTTAGGATATAGGTTTCGGAGTCCAATTATTTGGCACCCTGCACCTGGGTACCAAGCCCTGTATGAGATGCCTGAGGGTCAGACAAGCCATTTCTTTGAACACCTAGTTATGCATCATGGCTGTAGACCTCCACATGAGATTCCATCTCCAGCCTACTCCCTCACTGCCTTACATGTCAACTACAATGTTTTCATGAGGGCATGAAAAAGGGTAAGCAGGGGGGTGTGTGGAGTACTAAAGAAGGTATGTTTTTGGTAATTATTTCAGCATATTTTCATTAGAACTTACAAACCTTTTGCATCATGAACTAGGAAAATGATAAGAAATTGTAATGAAACCTGTGAGATTAATGTGCAAAGTGGAAACACTGACAATTGTCATTTTCTTATGCAGAAAGAAGGGAAAACAAAAGACTGCCGTGCTGAAGGAAAGAACAAGGCCGGGTTAACCGCTGTCCCTTTGACGGGGAACCATATGCAAACAAGGCAAAATAGATCAAAGCGAATCAGCCCTGGAAAGGAAGTGGAGATGTCGGCTCGGTGCAAGAAGGAAAAGAGATAACTAAGAACTAATGGTTCGACGAATCCCTCAGGATCCTTTGATCCTGAGGGCTCGCTGCTTTAACTATTTTTGCACCTAGACATCTCTGCTTTCATCATTATAAAAGGGGCAGCACCGTTAGCTCGAGGGGGTCGAATCCTTATGTTTTATGTAATTTCTCTGAAGAGTGGAACTTTGAGCATCGAGTATCATTGAGAATTGATCTATTGTAGTTCTATTTTATGCATTAATACAAACTCGGTTGCTATTTCATCCCTGAGTCTGGAATTACTTCAAGCGGTGTACTCCTGGAGGCTAAGGGCTCGGCTCTGGAGGACACTTGCTCCTATATTATTATGTTTGGTTTATGCGTGGTTTTCTTATCAGCGTTATTTGGTAATCTGATGTGTTTTGTTAGTTTACATCACATGCTCTGTTATGTTTACTTTACTGAGACAAAACTATCGCATTGACTCTGCAACATATCACTGTTTTTCTAAGTGTTGATATAATACTATCAGTCTTTACAGAATATTGTTGCTGTTCAATTACAGAGCCTCTATGTTATGCACTTATTCATTGATATTACGGAATTCATCTTAGCGATCATGTTCTTTGCGATTGTTGGATCTATAGACATTGTTGTTCCATTCTGGAATGCAGTCGTAATCTTTTATAACTAAGAGTGATAACTGGTTTGCTGAGATCAGGTTACTATCAAGGTGTGCCATGTGCATATATGGTTTTGAAGTACTGTTCTATAATTCGTCATTGATCAGTGCTGTTCCATTTTGGTGTGTTGTTCAATTCATCCTTAAGAGTGAAGGATTGCCATTTGATTCCTGTAGGTCACAATTCGTGCATTTGATCTTGTAGGCTAAGGTGTTACTGCTTGCTAGACTTAGTTGCTGTTACAGTTTCCTGTTTGTTGTTCTATTTCGGATTTGCCGATCTATTTCTTATTTCGATGTTCCATTTCTTATCTGTCATTCTATTTCCTATTCTTTGTTATTTTGGTGTGACGAATGATCCAGGGCTGTAGTGAGCACTGACATTTACTACCTGGCTCCCAGATCCACGATCTGTTCTCTGATTTACCTTAGTCCCATCAGTTTACAGAGGGATGAGTTACTGCTACTGAACCCTTGACTGATAACTTGCTTAGTTTTCTGAATGTGTAGTTTAATCTTTTGAAGTAGTATACTGTAAACAAGCATCCGTTTACTCTTGTATTTCTGAACACTGTACTACTAGCATTACTCTGACAAATGATAGCCTCAGACTGAGACAGTCTTTGAAATAACAAAACGTTCCTGGATTGACAACTAATGTGAGGTAATTAGAGGTGAAAGAGACCCTTTTTATAGCTCCACAGTTGGGAAGAATAGAGATTCAATTTTGGACATGAAAATGAGATCTAAGAGAATAAATTATAAATATATAGCCCCCACCGGGTTAGGTTATGGTTTATGATGTACATGCCTAAAATCAAGGAAAAAATGACACTCGTCTTAAGATCAAAAATAAAAACTTTGTGCCACTTTTAAAACATTAATTATGCACTCCCTATTATCTAGGGACAAGAAATTAGCTTATTCTAGGAAACTGCACATTCACACTGGCAGAAGGAACTCAACAATTCCCAGTAATAAGGGATTACACAGTTCACTGTCTCACTGGATTTCATAGTCTTGACTATGAGAGAGGGATAGCATATTTTTTGTGCTCAATGGTTGTCCGTCTTGAAGAATTGCATAGTTTTGATCCTTAAGGCATAATGCAGTTTCTAGTGATAATGGATTGCACAGTTCCTATAGGGAAGACCAACAGTAGGTAAAATATCAATGCAGGGGATGGATTATGTTAAGATGTAGTGTAGTTAACATAGACAAGGCTCAGCTATCATCAAGATAGCCTATTCAAGTCATTTCAAGCACTGCATGCAAGGGTAAGTCTTCAAAACCAAAGGAATACTTGTAAATAATGAAAAATAGGTTCCTACAAACAGACGATAGGATCAAAAATCAAGGCATGGGAAAAAATTGGAAGGGGGGTTGTAGCAGCTACAACACTTCGCGACACACTGGTAGAACTCTAGCTCTTTTTATGGGTCTAACTCTATAAATGAGGTCTCACTCTTCAACAAGTATTGTTGATTTCATTGGTTGCCACACTTGTTTACTTTGCAAGAGCTAAAGATATAGTGCCCTTATTTTTTTCATCAATGAAACACTAACAAAAGCAAGTCAAACATAGTTGTTTTGATTGGGGATGGGGAGTATATAGATGCACAATTGGGAAAGGATTATCATCGTATTGGTTTTAATCTCTAGTGTTTCTCTGCTGCCAACAAGCCTGGACAGTACCCCGACAAAGTCAATTCAGGGACACAAACGTTTCTTCACTACCAGTGGGCCTGGACAGTACCTTGATGGATTTTCTTGCTTCACCTCCCTATGTAGGAAGCCTTTCTCTTCTTTCACTCTTTTTTTTTTTCATAAATTAAATATTTTTGCATCGACACTTATTTATTTTATGGGACAGAAGAGCGATCCCGACTTATTGACAATAAAACAGGTTGTCACTTTAAAGAAGGATGTTTATACACCTTCGAAATACAATCCACTTGTTCAAGTTTCACCCCCTCCTTTATCTACTCAAATTGTCTGAAGAGATAGAACTGATCAAATATAAATATCAGTTAGAGAAGAGAGTACTAGTAATAGCTTCAAGCACCATAATTTCACTGAGGTTTTCTCTGAGAAAGAACGTATATTCCATCCAAACATATTCTAATAAAAGATACAAGGCCCATGCAAAGAGAAGGAGGAAACAGAAAGCCAAGAAATGACAATTGTACAATGTCCTATTGAACTTTGTCATGCTCATTTTAGAAGCAGAGCATGGTCTCATGCAAGGCTTATTACA
Source organism: Pinus tabuliformis (assembly GCA_031772625.1). Lineage (NCBI taxonomy): Eukaryota > Viridiplantae > Streptophyta > Pinopsida > Pinales > Pinaceae > Pinus > Pinus tabuliformis. Next base: position 487,293,129 of record CM062815.1, on the reverse strand, counting down.
ACAAAATGAAAGAGAGAAAATGTAACACCCTCCACCCACATATACCCAAGAAACTGACCATCCAGGGTAAACATGAGGTGAGAGGCCAATATGATATGATTCGAACTCCTAAGTCACATTAAGGAAGTGGAACTGATGGAAACACACCATAAATAATTTCAACATCAACATTAGGACCCTCAGGAACCAACCCAACCTTGCTGCCAATCTTCCCCTAAGTCCCATTGATATTTTTGACCACATGACCTCTGGATGCTCTCATGCTATGGGCATGCCAACGTCCAGGGACCTTTGGACGCTCTCACAAGATTGTAACCTAGCGTCCAGGGACTATTTTGCATAGTGCTTTGCTAGTGCCCCCTAGATTTGAGCCACTTTTTTAGACCCAAAGCCCAAGTCACTGCCCATAATTGAATGACACCTTTAAAACAATAAGATAACAAGGAAATGACATTATAAATGTAATTACTTGAATAATACCTTGACTAGACTCCTACTAGTGATGAAAATAATTTCATTAAACATATCACGAATATGTAATCTATATGTGTAAATAACAAATTTGAGCATAGGGGTCTCATACTTAGATAAGAATCACTAAGAGGAATTGATGCCTCAACACATTAACTACTGACAACCATACATAACTGCTGCCATAAAACACATAAAAACATGATGACATCCATACATAGTTGTTTTCATAAAACACATATGTAACTAGCATAATAGCAACAAAAATACTAATGAAATCATAGCCATATGATCGACATATAAACAAATATAACACTCATAGAAAAACAAGGAGAAATAACCTCATATTGATGATACAAAATCCAAACCCGGGATGGGATTTCCACGTTCGACCCAACCATAGAATGGTTGAGCCAAATATATTTTCATCCATTAACCCTTGTGCCATATTCCAAGAATGAATGTGGGATCTCATAGAACACAACAACTTGAAACCATCCAGGGCCTCTAGAGGCCCTCCACCTCAACCCATCAAATCAGTGATTCCACCTCACGGTCAGACATCACAAAACCACCATCAGATTGGTCTCTATCCAAGCCTTCCAGGGTTCTAGAGCATTTGTACCAACCAAGGTTCCAGGACTAGTAACTCAACCCAAGCTAAGGAAACATGAGAACCAACCAATACAAAACAATGAAATGAACCCACAATCTCCATGTCTATCCAAGAAATGTCAAGGGTAGGAAATCAACTATCAATCCCAACCATCCTCCATGCCAATGATAGATCACAAATAATATAGAGTCTCCAAAATGTCTTCAAAATATAATCCACTTTCACCTTTATCGTCACCATTTCACTCACATGTCGCAACTTCATAGCCATATAATCTTTCATTAGCCTCCATTTTCATGATTACATGGAGTTACCTTTGTGTTTCACAAAAGCTAATGATTTCCAGTATTTTAAATGAATTATGGTTAAAACTTAGAAAAATGACATATAATTTCTAATAAATAAAAGTGGCTTGAGTTTCATGACACGTGTAGGTCATTTGGAAGCTTCCAAGGCACCCTTATGTGGCATCCAATGCTAAAATTTGAATTCCCTTCAAGATATGGAAGAAGATTTAGATAAAGGTCAAAGAGGATATGTGTCTCATCATTACCTATTTGACTTGTAACTCTATATGTGTCTCATCATTACCTATTTGACTTGTAACTCTATATGTGTCTCATCATTACCTATTTGAGTTGTAACTCTATGAGATTTTCTAGGAATCTAGGGAGAGAATAATGGACCTCCATTAATGATGTAGCTTCTTATGTTTTTGTATAAATAGGAGAGCCTCCTCCTTTCAAAGGCATGTGTAAAGTTGGAGATACTCGGGTGTCCAGGTTAAGATTACTTATGAATGGAATTTAGATTTAGCACCATGCTCATGAGTGATGTTCACCTCTTTCTGGTAATGCTTGCATTGGGAGCCTCTCAACTTGCCATCTCTCATGCTTTTGGATTGGCCACCTACAATGTGTGAGATTTATTGTTTTTCATAGATTAAGATTTATTGTTTTTCATAGATTAAGATTTATTTCTTTCATATCTTTTCCTATGTGAGAGGTTAGGAGTGATTATTTTTATTTCTTTCATATATTTTCTTTTGTGAGAGGTAATAGTGATTGTTTTTATTTGATTTCCTATCTAGAGGTTAAGAGCGATTGCTTTTATTTGCTTTTCTATCTAGAGTTTAAGAGTGACTGTTTTTATTTTCTTTCCTATCTAGAGGTTAAGAGCGATTGTTTTTACTTGCTTTCATATATTTTCTTGTGTGAGAGGTTAAGTATGATTGCTTTTGCTTTCATTTCATTTCATGTGGTTTTGATTATTCATTTCATAGGATCCTAATTTCATAATGCACACATGATCCCTTAGAGTAGATTTCATTTCATGGAATTTCAATTCCTGCAAGTATGATCGATTAAGGTTTCCATTCTACGCGATGTACTATCATTTCTTTTGAGTTGACTGTTGAATTAGAATAGGTGAATTTGGTTTGTCGTTAATTGGTTTCATAGCTAGATTGATCTAAATTGGAAGTTAATTTCTATCATATACAGTGCATGAATGCTTCGCAAGTTTTATGAAACCCTTGGGTTGACAATTAAATGATAGGTAAATAATTTGCCTCAACAACCAACAAACTACATGCATGCCAAAAATAGTGAGGAAAACATACATGCAACTTGGTACCTCCAAGAAAAACTTATTGTATCTATTGATCCTGATGTCCTCTTGCGCTTACCTACCCTTCCTTTTCCTTCTTGCTCCAAAACACCAAGTATGCCACACCCTTCAAGAGTGCTCCAAGAAAACTCTACGTATCCAAGAGAATGAGAGAGAGAGGATAATGAGAGAGCTTCAACACTGCACTGACAAAAGGTTACCAACTGATCCTTAGAATAATTTTTATGAATTAGGCCTTTATTTTTTCATTTTCCATTATTTTCCTTAATTTTCCTCCTCACATGCAACCCGTGACCTTTCACCTCCTATTTTCTCCTAATTTCCATTATTTTCATAAACAAATGTGCCAAAAATGCCATTTTTCATTTTCCATTTCCTTTGCCAATTTTCTTAGCCATTAATAACCAAATGAACACCCATGCTAGGATGTATTGACCAACATTCAACTTGGAATAAGTGTCCCATCAACTGTGGTTATTTTTTTTTTCCTTTATTAAATTTTATTACATGGAATTTTCACTAGGGTTGTTACAGAAAAGGACAGGAAAAAAAAAATAGAAAGCAAAATAAACTCAACCAAACTAACCCTACTCTAAAATTACAAAGGATAGACTAGGGCTTACGTAAAATAAAACTTATAGTGTAGCCATCGAAGCATTTCTTGACATGGAATTTTCACCAGGGTTGTTACAGAAAAGGACAGGAAAAGAAAATAGAAAGCAAACTAAACTCAACCAAGCTAACCCTACTCTAAAATTACAAAGGATAGACTAGGGCTTACGTAAAATAAAACTTATAATGTAGCCATCGAAGCATTTCTTAACCTATATCAACAAGGGAATCAATAACAAGAAATATCCTCAAGAAAATCACATGACAAGAAAGATAAAACATGGCATGTTCTAAAATCCAAAGATAGAAAGTGCAAGCAAAAAAGTATGTTAAGAAAGCATGTTCAAAATATTTTGCTAATGCATCAAGTTGTGTAGATATATTGTTCCAAACTCTCAGATCAAAGCATTCATTCAAACTTCAAAACTTGGTGAATATAAAGAAAGACAAGAACTTGTGTTTTGCAAAAGGGTTAGCCAAGTATGATTCCTCCAACCATTGAGCAATAGGATCATGATAGAGAGGTGAAGGGTCTTGAGACTGAAAGATAGGTTCATTTAGTTTTTTTTTATCACTTGATGAGGATTCTTGTGAGGAAGAATGTCAACCTTATCATGATTGGAATAATCATCAATATTACGAGATCCTAGCATAACCATCGGGATAAGATGAAGTGTCTTGACATCTTGACATGGTTCCAAGTTATCTGAGGATAAATCATCAAATATCAGTGGCTTGGAATAATCAACGATTAGAAATAAAGTGTCATCACTAGATGAACCAATAAAAGCATTTAGATAACCATGATCAAAATTTTCTTTCTCAAAAGGAAAGTACTCATCATGATATGATGAATGATAGAGAGGGACTGATTAAAAACTAAAAATTCCATTCCCTGTTTTTTTAGATTGAGAGAATAAATGATGAGATAGATCATGAAGGCATAATTTTTCCTCATCCAACTTTGATGTGAAACTGATATCGCACCATTTTGGATTGTAATTAGAAATGGCATTGTCAAATACTAACTCACCGAAAGATGTGACAATTGCGATAGGTTCATGGAAAATGCCAGGATAATGAGTGAGAGGTGAGAAAGAATTGGAAGGATTATCAGAAATAACATATTCCATCACAAAATATTGTTCAAAATCAACATCCCACACATAATTAGTATGAAATATATCACAAGTTTCTTGGTTATCACAGACTCCATCTTGAACATGATCCTATTGAGAATTAGAAAAAGTTATTATAACAGGTTGATGTGAAAACTCAATATTAAGAGGATCAAAAGAGATAATCAATGGAGAATGAGCATAAAAGGTATTAGTAATAAAATCAGATTTGAAATTAGAACTTGCATTCAAATTTTGAATATGTGACGTAGGAGAAGATGGTGGTGAATCAACAAATTGAATTTCAAGTTCTATAACCTCAACTTGTGTGCATGGAGTTGTTTGATTTAATGAATAATGAGAAGAAGATGAAGAGTAAACCATAGCAGAGAAAATTTCTTCTACAAATTCGAGAAATCCATAACCAAGAAATGTTGGGAGACTTTCAAAATATTCAAATTCAGATGGATTTGAAGAAATATGAACAAGATACTTAAACTTCTCTTTCAAAAATTCCAGTCTATGTCATCCTCAGAAAATTCATAACATAAGTGAATGAAACAATCATAAAAATATTCGATAGATCCATTAGGTTCTTTTCTAGTACAAATGATTTTCCTATAAATGCATTCATAATCATACCTATCAAAGGCATGATGAAGCCCCTTGATAAGATGTTCGAAAGAGTGAATGGAGGTGGTTGACAATGTAGACAACCATTATTTTACATGAAATTCAAACATAAGGATGAACATCCTGCAAGAAATATCCTCACAATCAATTTAATGATAATTGTAAAATTCAATAAAGTGAGAGGTATGCTCAAGGATGGTTGTTCCACCATCACCATAAAATTTCATATTTAATTGAAAAGTCCTAAATTATCCCTAAGGGAACTTTCATATTTGTAAATATGGAAAAACACGTTGGGCTTAAGATTTGGGAAGAAACCATTTAAAGGTAAAAGAGGTTCAAACAAAATTCATGGGATCAACTTGTCATCTGGCCCTCCTTCTAGCACCAAAAAACCTATTGATGGTGTTGGAAGCCACCAATAGAGGATGCGGTCTCCCCAATGTGAATTCCCAATTAGATCTCACATTGTTTGGAGAAGGAGCCTAAACTGGAATACAATCTATTGTCAAAGTAGTGGGTTTAATGATGTGCCTTGGTTGTGACAAACACAAAGAACAATATATACATGAATTTGGTTGAAATAAGTGTATAACTTTGTGAAGTGTCAAGTGTAATGCATGAGAGGTTCCATCACATCAAAGGGAGGAAAAGTGAGCCCCTTAGAAGCATGTAATAGTACTTATCTTAAAAGAGACACACAAGAAATAAAAGAGAATCATTAGTTAACCTGCAAAATAGTTCACAAGATAACAGTGATCGAAATAACATAACATTTCACATTCAACAAGATTCATATTAGAGAAAACGAATTAGTTCATATGAATTAGAGTAAATGAAATAACATGTACCACAAATATAAAAATAATAGTCTTACTACATCCACAACATATGCATGAAGACGTGTTGACTCTTAGCTTTTATTAAGAGTTAAAGTTCCAGACATGCATTTACAATTGACAAGACACTAACCCCAATAGTTGAACATGAAGCCAACACTTACTTCTTCAAAGAAAGATAATCCTCCTATGCTAAAAAGGAGAAGCCAAGGCTTCATAAAAAGCTCCCAATATTTTTCAATTTCAAGCCATTTGTATGAGTTATGAGGGTGTATTTATAAACATATGAGATTTCCATTCACCTCTCTTTATGACCTTTGGACTCCCCTCATGACTCTTTGACTTATTTGTTTTTACTAACAAATGACCTTTCACATTCCACAATTAACACTTGGACTTCCACTTACATATTTATTTCAAATACAATATTACAAAAACCCATATGAGATGAAGAAGGTGTTGTAGCGGCTGCAACACCCTCCAAAATTTTGGCTTGCAATCAAGCCTTGGTTTTTCCTTGATGGTTGTAGACACTCGAGCTCATTCCATGAGCTCCTTCAAAGTCTTTCCACCCCTTCTGCTTGCTTGATCAACTGTTGTCTTTTGGCATGTTTGATTGCTTTATCATGCTTGCGGTCCTTTTTGGGTGATTTCAATGGTGTGTCTTTGTGTGTTTAAGTCATCGTAGCTATGTAAACATTGGTTGTACTCATACAAAAACTCTTAAGCATTATTGCACAAGTGTCATCACGATCGTAATAAGGTCTATCTCAAGTGTCTCACTTTTCACTTTTGGTTCTAGACAATCTCATAGAGGGTAATGATTTGTCTTGTTGTTCCAGTCGTCTATGTTGTCATGTCATTGAAGTATGCCAAGTGTGTGATCAAAATGTCAAGTTCCTCACAAGTTCACTTGCCTCATACACTTAACCATTTTCCTGAAAATACTTCCGACCAGAAAAATCTCTTTTACCGGACCCTGAATGAGCTGCACACTACGTAGTCTCAGCTCTCACTGCCCCCTAGTGAAGTTGCACTGCACAATTCTAGAGCTAAGCAACCTGTCTTCCTCCCCATAATTGTGTAGAAGTTGCCTCAAGCCTGACCTAAACTGTGCATTTCGCAAGATCAATCATCAAGCCTCCTCCCTACCTGTTGGAACCTCGTAGGGATCCAATCTTTCCTTGCTTCCTAGAATTGCACAAAAGTGTCCCCCAATATCCTCCCTCAGTTGGGACTCACTGGTCCCAAAAACTATGTAGGTATGTCCTATCTACCCCCTCTGTTACCCAGTCCTTCCTTCGCTCAGAAAAATGTGCATACCTGCCTCTCAGGGTCCCACCTTGCAGCTACCACTGATGATCTCAACTACACAATCCTACCTCCTAGTGGCCTCTGTGAAATTTTTCCCGGCAGTGAAGATTGTTCTCCGGAGTTCCCCAACCAAGCCTGAGCTATGCTCTATGTAGTCTCATTGACCAATCTCCCTCCCTGTCACTTGGAACTGCACAATGTGTAGTTACTAGGTCCTCTTTCCCATCTTGTCATCTGTCCCAGGCCTAATCCATGGATAACAATGCATCATCTTAGACAAATGTCATCCCGCCATGAGTGAATTGCAGGAATAGGTACATTGTTAGATCATGGCAAGACAATGAAGGAGATGAAGAAGGAGTGAGCATGCTAGAAGACTCACTTGCAGCTGGATGGACAAAATAAGCTCATCCAAGACATGCAAAGGGAACACATGCATGCAACCACCTTTCAAGACCAAATATCATTGAAGATATGCATCATCAAGCCATGCAGAGGATAAAATAAAGCACATCCAAAGACACATCCATCACTCAGCAACAAGAACAACTTGACATCGCCACCACAACAAGCCAGTCCATGTCACCAGTGTCATGTCAAGTTGTGTCATTAGTTGTCAAAGGCCACATCACCATTATGGGCCATATTTGTTGTAAATCGAATGTAATGTAAAGTGGAAGTCCAATGGTCACACATGATACCAAGAGTCATGTCAGTTGAAAAGCCATAGGAAGTTGAATAGTCATGAGGGTAGTCCAAGAGTGATAAGGGTCAAGCATCACCCTTGGTTATATATACCCCCCTTATTGTATGAGCATGGAATTTTCACCTTGGCTCCTCCCACGAAGCATAGAGAGTTTTCAGTCAATTCTTTGAGGAGTGAGGAGTGGCTCCAATGTCCCACTACTAGGGTTAGTGATGTATGATGTAAATATGTGTCTTGGAACTTTTGCTTAATACAAAAGCATGTTTAGGCCAACACGTTTTCATGCATGTCTTGTGGATGTTTGTAAGACTATTCTTTCGGAATTTTTAATTCATGTTTGTTTCACATGTACTAATATAGTTGAACTATTTCGGTTATTTTAATACTTACCTTGTTGGGAATGTGATGTATTGGTTATCACTATTGTCTCATCCTTGTGGACTACTCCGCAGGATACTAGTCAAACCTTCCTCGCTTACTAGTTATAACGACTATCACATTTGTTGTGGAATACTCTTCTAGATGGTGGAGGTGTCTTCCATTGTACTTTTTTTTAACGAATGCCACATCTGTTGTGGACTATTCCACTGGATGCCAAACAAACCTTTCTATTTCGCGTGTGTCTCTTCTTGGGTGGTACTATTACCTCTCACTTAGAGGCTCACTTCATTTCCCCCCTTTGCAGTAAGAGAACCTAGACACAGTTATGTTACACACTCACCATACACACTCACCTTGATTTTTGAAGATATCAGTGCAACACTCTCATGTGATGAACAACAAGTGTTGAGGCAAATCTCTAAGTAAATGGCAGTCGTGCTATCATATCGGATGGGAATCCTACACAAAATGGTGTGAGGTATAATTGGGACTTCATATCAGGGATATTCCCTGAATTTTGGCAGATCCAACACCATCAACAAAAGGGTAGAGCCTATAAGACAAAATAACGTATTAAGCTTGAGTTTGAGGAAATTCTAGCTCGACAACTTCAACTTGTATATCTTTAGTGACATTGCGGTGCCAAGCTTTGTATTGTGCGATGATCTCCTCAAACTTTATGAAGGGATTAGGATGAAAGTGGACTCTGGCTTCCATCACATCTAGCTATAAATTTTTGGAACTAGTTTGTGTCTCCTTTTTGAGTAAGAACAACATGGTCTTGATCTTGGCAGGGCCACCAATATATTTTTGCATGTGATGCTTATTGATTTCTAGGTCCTCTTTGGTAGTAACCTACATCAACTAGTCCAAGTATTCTAAAACCTATTGTCTGACCACATTTCTATCTCTTGATTCCATGGATGTGTCTAATGAAGGGATCTTAGGAGAGTTTACCAGAGAATCCACACTATTGTATAACCATGCATGATAGGACAAGATGTTGGATATGGAAATGATGAGTTGTTTGTTTCTTGTAGAATCATATGAAATTCAACTTTCTCCAACTCTTGGAATGTTTTTTTCTTAACCAACTTAGGTGATGCATCTATATACTTCATTTCCCATTCATGTACTTTAGTGATAGCTGTGTGAATGACATTGATGGCTTTTTCATTCTCCCTTGATTTCCTCTACATGTCATGCAAAGGACAACTACTTTATGCATGATGACCAACTCTTAACAGAGTCTCCTCATAGTTTCTCCTAATGCTAGTACTTTACCAAGTATAGTTTCCTGAAGCTCTTCTAAGTACACCTGTACGGGAGCCATATTCTGAGTCTTTTCTTGGATTTATTCTATCTATTTCCTTGCAGCCTCCAAATTATGTGCCAATTCTCTATTCTCAGTCATTAAAAACTTTGTGTTTTCCTTAGAAGCTCTGATAAAGGCTAAGTTAGCTACGACAATAGCTTCAGGAATTTTTTAGTGTCCATTACAATCACCTTTTCCTTGATGAAAGCAAGATGTGTGAGGTCATCTAGAAAATGCTTCTTTCTTGCTTGCACAATCTTCCTCTGAAGCTCATCAAAAGTTAAGCTGTAAATATCCATGACTGGATTTTGGACTGTCATCAAGAGGAACATTCTCCTCTTCATCATCTTAAATGTGTCCTTCTGCAAGAGGCAATGGAGACTAAATGATGACATGTTCTTAGCTGGGCATAAGATCAACATTTTGTTTCTATTACTTCGGCTCAATCTAGATGTCTTGAATAACTATCAATTCTTAAATCTCCTAGGTAAGTTCTGTATCCTTATATTATTTTCCTTCTTCTTCTTGTAGCTGATTTTGTTTTGCTTTTCCTATGTTTACTTCAACATTGTTTCTTATTCTTCCTTTCTTTCCATTTCTTCTTCTTGTATCTACCTTTCCTCTTGTTCTTTCTTCTCTTGTTCTTCTTTTTGTCCCTGTTATTCTTCTTTCCTCTTCTGTTTCCTCTTTCTCTCTGTCACCATTTCCACTTTCAAAATAGTTGAATCTGCTTTGTATTTTCATATTTTCTCCTTTGTTGGACTATGTACAACCTTCCTTTTATACTTTATGCTCAATGGGTTATGGTCTTTGGTGGGATTGGTTCCAGAGTAGCATCGTGTTCCATAGTCACATGCGAAGGACCTTCCTAGATGAATGATGCATGGGGCCTATAAGCATTATAACTGTTATTAATCTTCTCCTCCTCAGGCCTAGAGTAGACCCCACTTGGCCAGTTGGAATGTATCTTAGCACAATGCTTCTTGCAAAATATTCTGGGGTCATATAGGTGGTATCCATAAGGTCAATCCTGAAGTTATCCATCTCATTACCTTTGATTTCGGTAGCCTTTAAGTTCTTCATCTCGTAAGATCCCACCTACAAAGGAAGAGTGGTCCAAGGTGATTTCTTTTCCCTTTGCAATACTATTGATAAGCCTATGGAAATATGGTACACAATCTCTTGCATGACCAATTTGTTGGTGGCAGACCTTGGTAAAATATGCGAGGACTTCTAAAAACTAAACACCTTGAGTTAAATGCCATCTGGTGAGGCAAACCAATCGGCATTTTATGCAATTGAGTCCATAGGCTCATGGGACATACAAGGTGAATCTTCCTCAAAGATCATCTGATACAATACTATGAGGAAGTGGTCAACTAGCTTCTCCATAAATACTCTATAACTAGACTCTGAAAGCAACTTGTAATATATATGAACAATAAGTTATTTTGGTGTCCAAGTCTAGCTCATGTTAGGGAAATAATTCTAAGCACATATACCATCCAGTAGGTATGAACCTATAAATTATAGCTTTGTTTCCCTTCAGAGGGTTCTTCGCATTAGTTACATGTATCTTAAGTTGTTGAGCCAATAGATCCGATCAGTTGAACACCTTCCCCTCATTGAAAATATGATGCAATATATAAACCCAACCTTCATGTAAGGTTTCAATACTCTTTTGACCATATATATGGAAACATAATACAATCAGGTACCAAAACACCTTTCTAAGAGATTTATTCTTATACGTATTACTAGGTGTTTGGCGGAAATTAGATGGCTCTTTCACCTAAGTTTTGGTGACATCCTTGGTACTCAAATAACTGGTGACTACATAAAAATGAGAATCCATGTATGCTTCAAGCTTAGGCAAATGATACATGAGATGAATATCATGGGCCAGATAAGAGGCAAGCAGTTGTCCACTGACACTGTTGAGAGTCATGCTCTTGGTTCCTATGTGTGACATGATCCACTTGATGATATATGCCTAAGGGAAGACCGGGAACCTGCATTCAGCTTTATGAAATCCTAACTTCTAGACATTTTTGTATACATGTCTGTCCTCTAGGTCTACTTTGAAACTGGTAGATGTGAATGCATCCTTAACTGTATGCCATGTAATATTTGAATCCTTTTCTATGGAGAGTTGAGTGTTAGATAGAATAGGTATGGTGACTGGAGTACTCTCCACTAATTCACCAGTGCTTCTTTGTGTAATTTCTTTTGAGGTTGATCTCTTTAGAAGCATGATGATGAAAAAGAGAGATGTTCTCAAAACCTGTAGCACTTGTAATCAAAAGATACACCCATGTAAAGAACAAATTAGACTAAGAAGATTAGTTCATTCATTAAGGTCAAAGCAACAACACACTTACTAGAGAGGGATTGTGTAGTTTCTAAGCTTAGGGAGGCTGACTAAGCTTATGAAATACACAGTGCGGTCTCAATAGACAAGGGAGGAGCTTGAGGCTTGAGACTACATAATGTGCAGTCTCATCTGAGAAGACTGAGGGAAGAGACTGTGAATTGCACAGTCTCAGTGGCCAATGTTGATTCTTGAGGCTTCATACTACACAATGCATAGTTGGGCAAGCTTGTGACTACACATTGTGTAGTATTAGAGGCCAAGGATGAATTTTGAGCCTTAAGATTGCGAAATTCACAGTTGAAAGGAGAAACAGTCGCTCGATATTGCACAGATCCGCCCCGAAAGGAGAGAGAGAAACTTCAAGATATGAATGTCAAGTCAAGAATAAGTGTAGATCAGACTCAATTTAAGTGAAATCAATCAATGACACAGGCCAAAAACAATAATGCAAAAGGAAAAGCACACATGCATAAAATGGCTAAACAACAACAACTACTCGTAGGAAAAAATCAAGAAGTCAATGCGATACTTATAAAAAGTGAATGATGGACTGAAACAAAAATTGTACAAGATAATAACCATATAAATGCCAACTACTATGAAAATAAATGGGAAAAGTAACACTCATAAAGAGCAAAAGCAATAAGAAGTGGCACATGCAAAAATTACCTAGAAAAGAACTGCAAACTAAGTTGAAATCTCATTGATCTCATTGGGAAGGCTAGAGCTTAAATTTCAAATGTTCAAATGAGCTCGGAGATCATATATTATGTAAATCTAGCCCCCACAGGGTTAGATTAGGGTTTATGACGTACATGCCTAAAATCAAGGAAAAAGGGACACTTGTATTGAGATAAAAAATAACAACTTTGTGCCACTTGTCAAACATTAATTATTCACTCCCTATTACCTATGGAAGAGAACTTATCCTATTCTAGGAAACTACACATTCGCACTCGTAGAAGGAACTACATAATTCCCAACAAAAAGGGATTACGTAGTTCACTGTCTCAGTGCATTGCGTAATCTTAACTATGAGAGGGTTAGCGCAATTTTTGTGCTCAATGGCTGTCTGTCTTGAATAATTTCACATTTTTTATCCTTAAGGCATAACACAGTTTCGAGTGACAGTGCATTGCACAATTCCTAAAGGGAAGACTGACAATAGGTGCAAGATCAAGGCATGAGATGTCTTGTGTTAAGATGTAGTTTAGTTGACATAGACAAGACTCAATTATCATCAAGATAACTTAGTCAAGTCATTGTATGCACTACATGCAAAGGTAATTATTCACAACTAAGGGAATACTTGTTGACAATGAAAAATAGGTTCCCATGAACAAAAGGTAGGCTCCTAAATCAAGGCATGGGAATTTTTTTTACAGGTGTTGCATCAGCTACAAAAACATCATGCCCATTTTATTTGAGATTATCCACCATTCCTAACATCTCCCCTTCTTTGATGAACCCCTTTGGAATCGAAGTCGTGATCAACTGATATTTCGTCTCCTTCAACATAGAAAATTTCGAATTGGATGCAATTTAGCAAAATAGGCATGCTACTAGTAGCCTTATATAAGGGTTTATTTGGGATTGATGAGGATGGAGTAATTATAATACTTTCGAAATGAGAACAGAGCTCTGCAATTCAAAATTTGTGGTTTGGAATACACTTATATCTTTGTTATGGCTTGGATCACTACTCTTAGTTCTGCTCTATGCTTGACAAATGTGAAAAAATGAAATTGAGATCAAAAGTAATACTAATGGCTCATGTTCCTAGAACACATCTATAGCTGCATTAACTATTCACTAATCATGGCCATAAACCACTATAAATTTTCTGAAATTCACATTGTGTGGACTATTGGGCTGGAAATTCCTGTGTGGTTCTCCCTAGGTTAGAATTCATGTAGGCAACCTTTATGATATAGTTGCAAATCTGTATCAAATTTTCTTTTTAATTAATTTTATACTTTTTCATCATTGATTTCCATGGTGTCCAGTCCATGTGGGTGGTGCATGCTTCTACCAATGTCATATTCTACACTTTTCCGTTCTCCGATACTGTCACAATGACTAGCTGTAATCCATACTTCCAATATTTTCAGCACCAAATACTCCTTTGACTATTATTCCAATGTCGTGTGATGTTCTAGTTCATGATGTGCTAACCATTTACTATGATAGGAAATATTTTATTCTCTAGGTTTCTTACATTGCTTCCTCATAGTTTCTATTGTGAAAAAAACACTAAAGGATATGACATTGTCAATGTCTACAAGTAGATGAGGTATCACCCGAGGTATGGAATGGGTTCGCAGAACCTTTGAAAGTTATGTAAGGAGATAGGGGCATGGGAGGAAAATTTGGTTCACAATGACACAATCTAGGCTATTCCAGTTACTATTTGTCGTAGATAATATCATGGCATAAACATGCATTCCCAACCCCTATTGCGTATATTATATGGTTCAAAGTCTATATTCAACATTGGTTGCACTTAACACAATTTATGCAGATAATTCATTCTCCGATAGTCCTCCATATTATATGCACAACCTTAAATTTGGTGGGAAACAATAGGAAATAGGGTTCATTCCTCATGTGATATAGTATGTACAACAAATAAAGTAATCGTATAGAAAAAACCAGAAATTTCATAGGGACTCAGACTCCGTTTATGACATTTACCATTGAAACACAACATTAAACATCAAAAGCATACGTTTGAGACCAAAACTATCGAAAATCTCATATTTTCATATTAACTAGTATTAGAGATTTATACATAAGTTCATGAGTCTAACAACAAACTAAGAAAGTAGATCTTCATAATATGCAACTAACCAATGCCATAAGGTACAAATTAGCACAATATGTAAAAAAATACACTATACTAGAGCCTTATTACATTTATCTCCATGGGATCCATTAATATAACAATGAAAATGATGTCCAATGGAAATAATGATACAAAATAGAGTATACAGAGTAGAACATAGCACACAAACATCTAACAAAAAAATAACAAAACTCTCGGAAAATAACCCTTGATCAATAACAATCATCCTTTTGATAGTGGAGGTCATGAAGATCCTACTCAAGGAATCTTCTGCTAGCTCACCTAGTTTGGTTGTGCTTGTATGTGTTAACTTCAACTATGCATTGCACCACCCCTTACCAAATTTTCCACCTTAGCCCATATCTAACTAACTCTCATTACTGACAAATACACTATTGGCCGTAGAATAAAATAGTTACCCTATGGTGTTCGTTGCATATCTCTGTCGAGCATTAGCATGTTGAGCCTCGTTGTAGTCTTCTGCTTACTGTATCCATCCCTTCCTCCGTATCACTTCCACACATAGGAAAATTTTCAAAAAATCCCCCTTATCCCTTATTTACCCCAACAACAAACACTGGTAAGTCAAGGGGATTTGAACCTCAAATCTATTGGTACATAACACTTCATTTTCAGGATGACTTCCAATTGATTTGTCCCCCAAGTGTTGGAAACTTGTCTAATATTAATATGCATAGAGGTAATGGTTTGTTACTGTCTTGCATAGTGTCTATTTTCACAATTTACACTCTAGGTTTCATTGATTTTGTCTTTTTGGGGCATGTGTTTCACTCTTTGCAAGTAGACTTAGTCTTGTCCCAACATAATGATTCTTGTCCCAAAATAATGGGGCTCTAATGGGGTGATCACATCTCCTCACCACCCTCCTAACTAACCAATCAGGGGGTGTGTGGGCGAAGCCCCTAAAAAAGAATGGGTCCATTTGTTTTTGTTTTTTTTTTATAAATGTATTTTTGGTTCACTATAAACTATTTTTTATTAACATAAGGTTTAATCTAATATAAGATAATGAATTAGGATTTTGGATGCCATGACATACCTAAAAATATTGTATTGTGTATGATGAAATTAATATAATGAGATAGAGAAAGATATGATTCTCAATTAAGTTAATTTTACTAATTAAAGATTCCCAAAATACATCTTATGTATATTCTATAAATATGTCATTATTATTATAATGTATTAGATTTTGTTAATATTGTTCTTCTCGCATAGAGTTATCAAAATCTTCATTTTATTTATTTGATAAAATTATTCCTTAATCCATCCTCTAAACTTTAAAATTAGTTAGCATAGAACCTAATTAACTTAAACAAGGTTCACTTGCATATGACCAACTCTTCAAGTTTTATTTTATGTCGCTATTACACTTGATACAAATAAAAGAACGTAAACTAAAAATATCCAACCATTCACAATTGATGTATTTCCACATATAAATATCCTAAACATTAAATGTTTAATACATTTTGTTTTTAAATTACACTAACATAAATTTACTTGCTTCCTTATATTAATTATTTAACCAGTAAATTTTTAATACATTTTGTTTTTTAATTACAATAAGATAATTTTATTTGCTTCCTTATGTAAATTATTTAACTAAATCCTCTTTGAAGAGTTAATAGTATATTTAAACATATTTTAACGTTGGAATATTTCACAAACATAATTTGAATTATCATTCTAAAATTGAATTCACATGATTTATGGTTCTACTAACAAAATTGAAAAAATCATCCTATTTTTTAATCAATATGAAAATCCAATACCCTAGACTTATCCAATACACTGGACTTTGAAACATTGTTGGCAAAGTGCAACCAATTTTCTTTTAATTTCATTTTTTTAACATATGGGTGGATATATGCTTCTACGCTTTAAAGGAGAATATTGAATTATAACTGTCTTTTGAGTATATATTTTTTAGGTTCCAATAAAATGATCAAATTACAACTCTATATGAGAGCATACGTTGGTTAGAGTGGAAGGATTTAAATAATTGTAATGAATCAACTTGTTAGTAACTCATAGAGTAGTTGTTAGCATTTTTTTTAACATGAATACAATTATGGTCCACACATGAGTGTTTCCAAGAACTTTGTACTTCCTCAAATATCATATAAGTTTACTTCAACGTTGTTTGACAACTTGGTTTTACTGGTCTAACATCATCATTCTCTTTATTCAAACTAATAATTATTAAATATTAAATATTAAAAAATAAAAAGAAAATAAAATTTGAAATAATAACATTATATTTATTACACTTCAATAGTATAAGGGTTTATTATAATAAAAATAAAGTATTATAATAAAAATATTTAACAAGTTCAATTTATTTTTATATTAAAAATAATAATTTTGTTAAGAAAACCTAGTTATTTAAATGTAAAAATAAATAATAATTATTAATAAATATATCTATTTTGAAATAGGAACTTTAATTTAATTATCAATAATTATATAGTATATGGTAGAGATTTACTTTCACATAATATTTTAGAACAATCATAGTAGTACAAACCAATCAAAGATTGAGATTTATCTCTAAAGTAGTTAGGTTCTTTTGACCTTTTAATAAATTGATTAATTAACAAAAAAATGTCATATCAACAAGTATCATATGAAATGAGTTATGGTTTTTTGTGCATATGGTATTGATAAGCCAATGGTATTGGCCTATGATATTGTAACAAAGCCTATTTACAAATTAAGAATCTTTAGAAAGTCACATAAAATTGTTTCATGGCGATACAGTGGTAGAAGAAACATCTGAATATACAATAAGTTGCTCCTACATAAGAATTCTTCTTATGAATCTTTATTAGACCCAGTGACAATTCATATTCAACAAGACTTAACTGCACGAGTTAGAGAGTGAAGGTGCATAGAAGCATTAATGTTGAAGAAATAAAGTGACTATGTGGTCAAACTTTGCAAACATATGCATGAAGAACAATATTAATTTTTAGCCATGATGAGTCAGAAACTTGTTGGAAGAATCTAGGTGAGGCCTAGGATCAAATCTAGCGGTTGCCACTATAACACCAAGAGTGTACCCAACAGGCTGCAAGCCAAATATACCAGAAACTTATGACTTAGAAAGAGTAGAGACTCCACATATAAGGGGGAGCCTACTCCTTGAGCCTTATCATAATGGGCCAAAAGTGTCCCCTATGATTTAAAACTAGGTAGAAGGGGATAACATCCAAATAAACCAATCACCCTACCATCCAAAAAAAGACATGCATGAAGAACAATATTACACCTGAAAATTTATGATCAACAAAAGACACCTTTACCATCTTAATAACATGTATAATCATCATAACCTTAATGTAGATTTATTCATGAATCCTCGGTTTAAATTATGCAAAATTAAAGTTGTTCTTAGTATTATTATTCAAAGTCATATTTGTAACACTGTCCTCCCATATCTACCCAAGACAACTGGGGTAAACATGCAATGAGAGGCCACGATGGATAAGATTCAACCTCCTTGGTGAATTTTAAGGAAATGGAATCGATATGTAATATACATGTGTAAATAACATAATTAAGTGTAGGGATCTCATACTTATCTGAGAATCATTATGAACCATTGTTCCCTCATTCCATTTGCTGCATTATCCTCCATTAAGCCATAGACACATTATCCATTCACATACAAGTAAAAACATGTTGAGAGCCCTACATAGTTGTTGTCATAAAATGTGCATATAACCAACATAACAAGAAGAGAAATACAATAAACATAGTCATCAAATCCATAAATACATCAATACTTTTACACATGAAAATCAAAGGAATGGATTTCTCATTAACAAATGAAATGAACCAACTGGAGATGGGACTACCACGTTCCACCCGACCGTAGAATGACTGAGCCAAATCTCTCTTCAACCATTCACCCCTGTGCCATATTCCAAGCATGAATTTAGGATCTCATAGAACACATCAATCAAAACTCATCCAAGGCTTCCAGAGGCCATCCACCTCAACCCTTCAAATAGTGATTCCACCTCACGACCGGACATCACCAAAAAACCATCATCAGATTGGTCTCCCTCCAAGCCTTCCAAGGCTTCCAGAGCGTTTGTCCGACCAAGGCTTCCAGAACTAATAACTCAACCCATAGCTTATACAGGGCTTTCAAAGAGTTTGTCCAACAAAGGCTTCTAGGGATAGTAAGTCAACCCACCAAGGTCTTCCAAAGAGTTTGTCCAACCAGGGCTTCCAAGACTAGTAACTCAACCCAAGCTGTTACACGGCTTCTAGAGCATTTGTTAAGCCAGGGTTTCCATGACAAATAACTCAACCCAAGATAAGGAAACATGAGAACCAACCAAAATAAAAAAAAATGAAAGTAAATCCATAATCACCATGGCTATCCAGGAAATGGCAAGGCTAGGCAATCCACTATTGATCTAGGTAATCCTCCATGCCAATGATAGATCATAACCAAGAAACCACATGCATGTTCAATGCATGCCAAAATAGCGAAGAAATCATACATGCAACTCAATAAGTGCAAGAAAATATGATTTAGTTGTTGATGTCGATGCCTTCTTGTGCTTTCCTGCTCTTCCTTTTCCTTCTTGCTCCAAGAATCCAAGTATGCGACACCCACCAAGAGCGCTGCAAGAAAAATGTAAGTCTCTAAGAGTATGAGAGAGAGAGAGAGAGAATAATGAGAGAGATCCAAACTGCACTAGCAAAAGGTTACCAACTAATCCTCAGAAGCTCTTTTATGTATAAGGCCTCTATTTTCTTCATTTTCCATTAGTTTCCTTCATTTTCCTCCTCACATGCAACTTGTGACCTTTCACCTCCCTTTTCTCCTAATTTCCATTATTTTCCTTCATTTTCCTCCTCACATGCAACCTATGACATTTCACCTCCTTTTCTCCTAATTTCCATTATTTTCCTTCATTTTCCTCCTCACATGCAACCTATGACCTTTCACCTCCTTTTTCTCCTAATTTCCATTATTTTCATAAATAAATGTGCCAAAATGCCATTTTTCCTTTTAATGCCTTAGCCATTGCCTTTGCCAATTTCCTTAGCCATAAATAATTAAATGAACACCCTCTAGGATGTCTTGCCCAACATTCAACTTGGAATAAGTGTCCCAGTGATTTGTGGTTATTGTTTTTTTTAACATTTGTTACATGGAATTTTCACTAGGGCTATTACAAAATTGATTATTATTATTATTAGTTCTTGAAATGACTATATTTTTCAATATAAATTTAATGAGATTTTGTTTTGTATTTGAAAATGATTATTTATTTAGCGGAACTTGATGAGATTAAATACCTCATTTTTTCAAGATAATGTGAAACATTTAAAATTGATTTAAAAATAGAATATTGAAACATTGGTGGAAAATTAAGTTCATTTACTTATCTTATACAGAATTTGATCTCCATACAAAACTATAACATATTACTTATTTAGTATATTTTTTTAGTGATAAGGATATATACTAATGTCTCCTATTTTAATAAAATAAGATAATATGTTTACATTTACAGTAATGATAGGATTTAATTGTCAGACATACTATTGGACATGATCTTGATACAAAAGGGTAACCTACTTTGTATATAATATTTCCTCAATGATTAGGATAAATATTACTATCTTATCTTGTAATATTTACCATACATGGACAGTGGTGGAGTCTTTAACAAGAAGCCTCCATAGACTCACTTTTCATAGGTGTATTGTTTCTAGTTGCCATGTCTATGTTATTGCATATTTCTAAAGAATCATAAACTTAGCATACTAGGTAAATAATGAAAATTTGATAATGATATTTGATATTTAGTTTCTTAAAGATTAATGATAATGTGTTGAAGCTACACAACTGTGAAGGAGTGAAGTTCAAGTGTTTCAAGTGGACCTTTAAATGAAAACTTTAAGGAAAAGCTCTAATCTAAGAGAATCACATGACTACGCGTGTTCAAGTCTCAAAGGTAAGGACATTATTCACATGGCTTAGTGCTCCTTTGCATATTAGGCATAGTATGCATAATACAAATTTAAACTATGGCTTCATAAAGATTTAAACTATTGAAAAATCAAAGAATGCAAAAAACAATGTGTGCAGAGTCACCTAACAACATCGCTTAGATAAATTCAATATTAAGAAATCCCTTTGTTACATCTTATCCTAAAATGATAAGAATAAATGTTTTTTCAATATTACAGAAACTTCGCCAGTGCTTAACATGCTTTATAGAAAATACAAGATTTGTTTTTAAGCATACCTCACACTTAAGATGAATGGAAAGAGTGTCGATTTTTGGAACAACATCTTCAATACCATATCCAACAATTAATGATCTAAATCATGAAATAGAAGTTTGTGATTGATATGTATATTATGGCCTCCGTTATCTAGATTCAATAATAAAATTGACTAATCACTATAATGCTCCTCACTATGAGTTTGACATGTTCTAAAAGGGATGAATGATGGGAACTTCCTCAACCTTAGTTGGCTATGAAGAGGCTATACCTTGTTCAACAATATCATGACTCAGAAGAGGCTATACCTTATTATTTACTAGTTTCTCATCCTATATTTAAAGTAAAGGTGATTACCTTATTTCTTAGTCATAATCAACAATAGTTTGGGTTTTCCTTGGTCAGTATATTTAGGGAAATATTGAACCTATGGAGATATCCAAAGGAGATGGGGAGATAAAATGTAATATTTTCTTTCTAAATAGTGTTTTTTTTTTTAGAGAGTGATAATTCTTAGTTTAGGTAAGTTTAGGTTTTCTTACACTTCAATTACAATTTTTTTCTTCACATCACCTTGACCTTGGACTCCTTATCTTATTCTTTTTATTTTGGTACTTTTTTTCAAACTCATCTCTTCTACCCACAAATAGGCTCTAAGGAGGAAGGAAAATACAACAGAAGGAAAGTGATAATATTTGAGAGGATTGACCATAAAATAAAGGATCCTACAATACATTAATCACTTATCACCCTTGCTTACTAGTACCCATTCTCATCAATACTAGTTACAACACTGTCTCCCTTATTACAATAGCGAGAACAAAAACCCTTATTGCAAAAATAGGAGCAATGCTCAATGCAGTTTCAACAACCCATGCTAAAATACCATGCCATGCATACAATGGTACATCCATAACAAAATAATATTATTCCCACACCATGCCACCAAAGTTCATTTTTTTTTTTGGTAACATTCAACATTTTTTTCCATAGTGCATATTTCATAATTTTAAATTAAACCACAAGTTTGAAGACAAAACTGTGCAATTGAGTTATTTGTTGTACATTTTATCAAATTGGGATAGTGATTATCATTTGGAACTTTTTACAGTCTCAAGCACATTTATATTGGTGTAAGTCAATTTTCATGGCTATGGATATGCTACCTACAAATTCAACACAACCTAAGAAATCAGTTCTATGGTTGTTGGTGGAGGTCTAGCTCTCACTTTGACATTTAATAGACTCAATATACATCTACATAAGGGAGAGAATATTATTATAACAATGAGGTGAAGAATTAAATACTTTAATTGTTTTAATTATGTGTCCTTAATTAGCATCAAGTCATGTGTAAGAGTGTAATTCAACTATTCCATATCTTGATATTGTAGAGAAAATTGTAGAATTGGTAGCATTTGAATAATAAAATGTAACAACCATCACAAGTTCTCCAACCTTAGGAACAAATGAAATAGAGACATACCTATCCTCTATTTCAATTTCAAGCATAGTAGCTCTAAAAATCACAACTTTTACAACTAGCAATAGCAACACTGATGAGTTTTCCCTCTTGTGATCATATTGGAAATTTTCACAGGATTTTCTATGAGTTTGTTGTCAGGGATAAATGAACCAACAACAATTACAAGGGGTCCTTTTCTGTATGAGGTCCCAATTAGACCTTACACCATTTAGGATAAGAGAACCATTAAAATTCTTGCCTGACAAACATGCTTGCTTTGTTGAATGTTGTGAGATATTAAATGATCGCCACAATGAACGGGCATGAAAACTAAACTAAGATTGTATAATCACAAAATTAAACTACTGTAAAGTAACTAAATGCTAAAAGATAAATGACGACAGGAAGAAATGAGAAACTAAACACAATAGTATCTATATCAAGAAAATAGTCAAATGGTTTCCTAGCACTAAAATGTTTAATTTATTAGAGAAAAAAATAATAGTCAATATTTAATTTAACAAGTGCTCAATGAAGAAATAAATAAGAAATCATTAATAAGAATTTGAGAAAGAACTATCTAATTTACAGAATAATTCATTAGCTTACAATAATAAATCTTATAGAATGCACACATAGATGAAAGTACTTAGGAATAATTAAGATCACAAGAAAAATGTATCCAAAGTCACGATTCTGGTAGTGGCCTTCAAGGCTTCTCAATATTAATGGTCAATGAATCTAGAGTACACCAAATTCCTAGATCATGTCTTTTAAATTCTACAAAGTTTTACTAAAGACTAAAATGTTTAGAAGTGAAGAAGTTTAGAAATTCTAAAGTCTTTCCTACAAGGAGTTTACATCTTTTTATAAATTACATTAGTAACTTCATTAGGGATCACTAGGATTATAATTAGTTTAGTTACAATTTATTCAAATTCTCAATATTTTCAAATAAAACTAATGAAAATGCCTTATAAATCCTAGTGACTTTCCCACATGGCATAAAATAAATGGTGACAGGGTGTTCTATTAAGGGACTCCGTGGTGAAAAGTGTTGGCATTATGATACATATGTTGTACTTGATGGCAACCCACTCATCTCAGATAATAAATTATAATGTAGAGAAAATTTCACGCACTTATATGCAGAGAAAAGTTTATTTCATGTAGAGAAAAGTTCACGCACTTTTATGCAGAGAAAAGTTCACGCACTTTTATGAAGAGAAAATTTTATTTCATGTAGAGAAAATTTCATGTACTTTTATGCAGAGAAAAGTTTATTTCATGTAGAGAAAAAGTTCACGCACTTTCATGCAAGGAAAAGTGCGTATATGTTGGAGAACTTACCTTTGGTCCATGGTAGTTAGTCCTTGGTATTTGAACCTATGGTTTTGGACCATGGTACCTCGTCAGAAGTGTTGATCCCAAGTATTGGGTTCGTGGTATTGGTTTATTATGGTTTTGGTCCGTGGTATTGCATGTAGAGAAAAAGTTCACACACTTTCATGCAAGGAAAAGCGCGTATATGTTGGAGAACTTACCTTTGGTCCATGGTAGTTAGTCCTTGGTATTTGAACCTATGGTTTTGGACCATGGTACCTCGTCAGAAGTGTTGATCCCAAGTATTGGTTCATGGTATTAGTTCGACAGTTTTTGATCCTATGGTTTTGGCCCGTGGTATTGCATCCAAAAGTGTTGATCTCACACACTTTCATGGTTGGTTCATGGTATTAGTCCGATAGTTTTTGATCCTATGGTTTTGGTCCGTGGTATTGCATCCAAAAGTATTGATCTCATGCACTTTCATGGTTGGTTCATGGTATTAGTCCAACAGTTTTTTGATCCTATGGTTTTGGACCGTGGTATTGAGAAAGGACTAAGGCTATAAAAGAGGAAGGAGATCATTTGGCAAAGCATCATCGGAATTATTGAATATCTGATAAAGTGCTAGATCTGGAATATTGTGATTGGGTTATGGTGCAGATCTGGATTTGAATGAAGAAGGAACTTGAGCGTAAGGAGAAGGATAAGTTCTATTGATGGGTCAAAATCTTAAGGCTGGAAT
The DNA here is from genome assembly GCA_031772625.1 of Pinus tabuliformis. Taxonomy (NCBI): domain Eukaryota; kingdom Viridiplantae; phylum Streptophyta; class Pinopsida; order Pinales; family Pinaceae; genus Pinus; species Pinus tabuliformis. Next base: position 487,268,461 of record CM062815.1, on the reverse strand, counting down.
AGTGGTATCTCTATATGATTTTGATCTGTGATATGTGGCATACGCTTGATCTATAAATCTAATAATCTGGGTCTGAATTATTGATGCATGTTTTATTGTACACATGTTATGATCTGGGTATGTCTGATGTATGGAACAACTGCAAAGTTATAAGGAAATATTTGCAGATCTGTATGCGGGTTGGCTTTGGTGAAATCAGAGATTGATGATGCAAGTGTAGTTTATGTTTTTTTTTGATGTTCTTGGATCCAGTATGAAAATTAATGAAAAGTGGTCCTTGAAAGAAAAGAAGTAGGGGGTTGTAGCTCCCTTCCAGGAGAGACTGGAAACGAGAGAGAGAGTTGTAGCTCTCTGCAGGTTGTAGCCTGCGTACTGGTAAAGGACTGCACCAGTACAAAATCATTGTAAAAGGAGTTTCTTATTAAAAGAAGATAGAGACATATTGCAGCAGGTGGTTTTCACCCACATTGGGTTTCCACCTTATATCTGGTGTTCTTTTGTGTGACTATTTTCTTTTCTTGTTCCTGCTCATTATTTTATGATTCTGACATACAAAGTAATGATCAATATTTGAAGAATTATTCAAAGTATAAATAAGGAAGATATATTGAAAAGAATTTGATAATACTGATTCACCCCCCCTCTCAGTATTATTTCCAACAATTGGTATCAGAGAAGGTCCTTCTGAAGAAGCTTGATCGCTTGAAGGAAGATCTAACATCATGAGCAACTACGAGAGGGAAGCATCAATCAGGCCACCAATTTTTGATGGGACAAACTTCGTATATTGGAAGGTAAGAGTTACTGCCTATCTTCAATCTTTGGGTACAGAAGTATGGGACATTATAGAAACAGGGTATACTTTTCCATCAGCTACTCCTACAGATTCAGCTGAGAAGAAGAAATATGAAACAAATGCAAAGGCGGTTAATACTCTTCTAGGATGTCTATCTCAATCTGAATTCGTGAAGGTTATGCAATATAAATCCGCAAAAGAAATATGGGACAAGATTGTTTTGAGCTACGAAGGAGATGAACAGGTAAAACGTGCAAAACTTCAAACCCTCAGGATTTAGTATGAGAATCTCAGAATGTATAATGATGAAAGTGTGGCTAACTATTTTCTTCGTGTGGATGAGATTGTTAATTGTATGAAAAATTTGGGTGAAGAAATAAAAGAGGCTATTGTGGTTGAAAAGGTTCTAAGATCTTTGTCACCTAGGTTTGAATCTAAAGTTTCTGCTATAGAAGAAAAGGAGAATCTACAACATCTTAAAATGTCACAACTACATGGAATTCTAACTGCTTATGAAATGAGAAAAGGAGGTCCATCTGACAGGAAAGAAGCTGCCTTCAAGGCTTCAGGTAAAGGAGAGTACTATGAATCAGGACATGGGTCAGAAAAAGAAGAAGAATCAAATTTTGTCAGAGATCTTCAACGGGGTGCTGGACGGTTCAGAGGTAAGTTACCCTTCAAATTCTTTTCTTGTGGAAGAGTAGGTCACTATGCTGCCAAATGTCCTCATAAGGATAAGATCGACAAGGGAAAGGAACCTATTAGATGGAACAAGAAACAAAATGCAAATAAGAAAAGCTACTACACTCATGAAGACAGTGATGGTCTATCAAATAGTGATGAAGATGAACGAGGTAATGACTATAAACTTTTAATGGCATTTGAAGATGATGATTACATGGATGCTATAGATGTGGATAGGTTTTATGAAGAGATTTCTAGACTTAAGACATGTATATAAGAAAAGAATATGATCATTGATACTCTACAATTTCAAATTGATGAAAAAGAAAAATATCTTGAAAAGTTAGAAGGTGAAATTGTTGGCCTTAGAAAAGAAATTGAGAAAACAAAGGCTATTAATCTTAAGTTTGTCAAAGGATCTGAAACTCTGGATGAGATCATCAATGTACAACGTTCTCCGCTAAACAAGACAGGTCTGGGGTATAATGGAGAAACATCTCAAGTATCCACCTCAAAGAGTTATCTTGATGCAGCAAGAAGGAATGAGCAAAAGCACAATGGATATCATCAGGTAAAGCAGGGACGAAATACATCAAGAACGAACAAAGACTATCAGGTAAACCAGGGGCAATCTGTCTTAAGGATGAACAAAAGCTACAACCAGCCACAGGTAAAATCTTCTCAATTTGCTTCAAGAATGGATGACAATAGAAATTACAATCATTTGGCCAGTAGATTTGATAATCGCAGAAGTTTCTTCAATGGGCAATGTTTCTCTTGCCATAACTTTGGTCACAAAGCAGCTCAATGTGTTGCATATAAAACAATCATGACTAGAGAAGCTCAAAAACAAAGAAGTATGATCGGGATTACAAAAAGGAACTATAACAAATTTTCGGCTCTTGAAAATGAAGTTGAATGTTCTATTTGCAATAACTTTGGTCATGAAGATTCTGAATGCAGGAGCAGGTTTTAGCAGACAAAGGAACAAGCCTCAAGCACCAGAACATGGAGAATAAAGGAACCACAAACAGAAAGATGTGGGATAGCCTTTTATGCAGAGGGACAGGAAAATCTATGGTACATTGACTGTGGATGTTCGAAGCATATGACAGGTGATAAAGAAAAACTTGAATCATATTCTGCTTTAGAAAAGGGAAAGAAAGTTTCTTTTGGAAATGATACTCCAGCAACTATAAAAGGAAAAGGCACAGCTCAGTTAAAAGAAAAGGTTAAAGCTGGAAATGTTTTGTATGTTGATGGCTTGAAGCATAACCTTCTGAGTGTCAGTCAGATGTGCGATCAAGGAACCGAGGTAATATTTCGATCAAATGAATGTAGCGTTCGTGATCTTGATACAGGGAAAACAATGATCAAAGGTAGAATAACTCCAAATAATCTATACATATTTGAAGAAGGACAACAACAATGCTATTTGAGCAAGGATGATGAACATTGGTTATGGCACCGGAGGTTGGGGCATCTAAGCTTTTCAGAAATAAGGAAGGCATGCAAATATCAGGCAGTTCGTGGTCTTCCAGATATCAAAATTCTAGACAACACTATATGCAAATCATGTCAGTTTGGTAAGCAAACCAGAACCAACTTCCCGGAGAATGAAGGATCAGCCAGCAGGCCTCTTGAACTAGTCCATACAGATGTATGTGGTCCTTTCAGGACGAGGTCACCTCGAGGAGAAGAATACTTGATATTATTCATTGACGATTTCTCCAGGTTTGTTTGGTTAGGACTTTTGAAGCACAAAGACGAAGCATTCGAAAAATTCAAATCCTTCAAAGCCTTGGTTGAAAATGAATCAGGTTACAAAATTAAGTGCCTCAGGTCCGACAGAGGTGGGGAGTTTACCTCAAATGAATTTTTCGATTTCTGTGAAGAACATGGGATAAGAAGGGAATTCTCTACAACTAGAACTCCTCAGCAAAATGGAGTGGTGGAAAGGATGAACAGAACAGTCCAACAAATGGCCCGTGCTATGCTTGATGAGTCCGGAACTCCTGCAACTTTCTGGGGTGAAGATGCATATGCTGCGGTTGTTATTCTCAATAAAACAAATGTCCGAGTGAACAACACTCAAACTCCTCATGAACTCTGGTATGGTGAGACTCCTTCGGTAAAACACTTCAAAATCTTTGGGAGCAAATGCTATATTAAGAATACTGATGAGCAACTTGGCAAACTTGAACCCAGAGCAGATGAAGGCATTCTTCTTGGTTATTCTCCACATAGCAAAGCATATAAGTGCTACAATAAAAGACTTGGAAGAATTGTTGACAGCATTGATGTAGTGGTTGATGAAAAAGGATACATTCCTAGGCAAGTAAATCATGAAAATATCGAAGAAGATGAAGACTACCCTCAAAGACAGAATGATGAAGAAGAAGAACCTCAAGAAGCACCAGAGGAACAGATAAGGGTAGAAGAGATGACTCCATCCAGGTATGTTCAGAAGAATCATCCAGAATCTCAAATTTTGGGGCAAAAAGAAGCAGGTGTACAAACAAGAAGAACAATTGCAGAAGCTTCAAGCTATTTGGCATTACTCTCATGCACTGAACCACAAAATATAAAAGAGGCATGCAAAGATGAATGTTGGGTCAAAGAAATGGATGAAGAACTTGAGCAGATCGAAAAGAAAAACACTTGGGAGTTGGTTCCTAGACCAAAGGATAAGAATGTTATAGGGACAAAATGGGTCTTCAAAAATAAGTTGAATGAAAATGGGGAAGTAATTAGAAACAAGGCCAGACTTGTTTGTAAAGGGTATGCGCAGCAAGAAGGAATAGATTTTGAAGAAACTTTTGCTCCTGTTGCAAGACTTGAGGCCATCCGAATGTTCCTTGCTCTCTCAAGCTTTCAAAAGTTCAAAGTATTTCAAATGGACGTGAAATCAGCCTTTCTGAATGGAGACTTAGAAGAAGAAGTATACATTGAGTATCCAGATGGTTTCATTCTTGGAAATGATCCAAATCTTGTATGCAGATTGAAAAAGGCTCTCTATGGTCTTAAACAAGCTCCAAGGGCTTGGTACTATCGTTTGGACAAATATCTTCATCAACAAGGTTTTTCAAAAGGATCAGCAGATAGCAATATTTATATAAAAATTGAAAATGACAAATTGCTGATACTTGTTGTGTATGTAGATGACATTATCTTTGGAAGCAATGAAGAATCTATGAGTCAAAGCTTTGCCTTGGTGATGCAGAAAGAATTCGAAATGTCCTTGCTTGGAGAATTGACATATTTTCTGGGCCTGCAAATCCAACAAAAGGAAGGAGGGATCTTCTTGTCTCAAACCAAGTATCTCAAGCAGATTTTGAAGAAATATGGCATGGAAGATGAAAAACCAGTATGTACACCCATGGTCACAGGATGTAGCCTCAGTACAAACGATGAATCAGCAGCAGTACATCAACCAACCTACAGATCTATGATTGGAAGTCTACTTTATTTGACAGGTACCCGACCAGACATCATTCATGCAGTGGGAATAGTTGGAAGATTTCAGGCAAATCCAAAGGAAACTCATCTTCAGGCAGTAAAGAGAATCTTCAAATATCTTCAAGGGACTCAAAATTATGGCTTATGGTATCCTAGAGATACAGATCTCACACTTCATGCTTATACTGATGCAGATTGGGCCGGAAGCGTGGATGACAGGAAGAGCACAAGTGGTGGTGCATTCTTTATGGGTTCTAGATTAGTATCTTGGTTCAGCAAGAAACAGAGTTCGATTGCCTTGTCTACAGCTGAAGAAGAATATGTTGCTGCTGCATATTGCTGCACTCAACTCCTTTGGATGATGCAGACCTTGTAGGATTTTCAAATCACTTGTACACCACCCATCTCCATCTTATGTGATAATACAAGTGCAATCAGCATTTCAAAGAACCCAGTCATGCATTCAAAAACCAAGCACATACCAATCAAGTATCACTTTCTCCGGGAACAAGTGCTTGAACAAAAGGTCAAGTTGGAGTATGTTCCTTCTAAGGAACAGGTTGCTGATATAATCACCAAAACATTGCCTAGGGAGACCTTTGAATACCTTAGGCAAAAGCTAGGGGTTGTTGATGCATCATCTTGTTGTTGAATCTCTTCTAGTTGTTGGTTGTACGGAAGGTTCATCTGAAGTATATGCGTACATGTGCTGGGTTACGGATTGGACAAAGATCGAATGACACAGGTTCAGGGGGAGCATATCATGCATTGTTGGCATTATGGAGGAAGTACAGAAGGAGATCATGGATGCTGGTCTGAATATTGCTGCAATACATCTCTATCTCTTTCATGGTCATGGATTATGGTTCTTCTTTGCAGATCTGGTTTATAGTCAGGGGGAGCATGTTCTTAGGGGGAGCATAACCCTTTGCCCTTGATCTCAAAGGGGGAGAGTGATTGGTTGTTGTTGCCATCAAGTCCAAAGGGGGAGATTGTTGGTATTATGATACATATGTTGTACTTGATGGCAACCCACTCATCTCAGATAATAAATTATAATGTAGAGAAAATTTCACGCACTTATATGCAGAGAAAAGTTTATTTCATGTAGAGAAAATTTCACGCACTTTTATGCAGAGAAAAGTTTATTCCATGTAGAGAAACGTTCACGCACTTTTATGAAGAGAAAAGTTTATTTCATGTAGAGAAAAGTTCACACACTTTTATGCAGAGAAAAGTTTATTTCATGTAGAGAAAAAGTTCACGCACTTTCATGCAAGGAAAAGCGCATATATGTTGGAGAACTTACCTTTGGTCCATGGTAGTTAGTGCTTGGTATTTGAACCTATGGTTTTGGACCATGGTACCTCATCAGAAGTGTTGATCCCAAGTATTGGGTTCATGGTATTGGTTTATTATGGTTTTGGTCCGTGGTATTGCATGTAGAGAAAAAGTTCATGCACTTTCATGCAAGGAAAAGCGCGTATATGTTGGAGAACTTACCTTTGGTCCATGGTAGTTAGTCCTTGGTATTTGAACCTATGGTTTTGGACCATGGTACCTCGTCAGAAGTGTTGATCCCAAGTATTGGTTCATGGTATTAGTTCGACAGTTTTTGATCCTATGGTTTTGGCCCGTGGTATTGCATCCAAAAGTGTTGATCTCACGCACTTTCATAGTTGGTTCATGGTATTAGTCCGACAGTTTTTGATCCTATGGTTTTGGTCCGTGGTATTGCATCCAAAAGTATTGATCTCACACACTTTCATGGTTGGTTCATGGTATTAGTCCTACAATTTTTTGATCCTATGGTTTTGGACCGTGGTATTGAGAAAGGACTAAGGCTATAAAAGAGGAAGGAGATCATTTGGCAAAGCATCATCGGAATTATTGAATATCTGATAAAGTGCTAGATCTGGAATATTGTGATTGGGTTATGGTGCAGATCTGGATTTTAATGAAGAAGGAACCTGAGCGTAAGGAGAAGGATAAGTTCTATTGATGGGTCAAAATCTTAAGGCTGGAATAGTGGTATCTCTATATGATTTTGATCTGTGATATGTGGCATACGCTTGATCTATAAATCTAATAATCTGGGTCTGAATTATTGATGCATGTTTTATTTTACACATGTTATGATCTGGGTATGTCTGATGTATGGAACAACTGCAAAGTTATAAGGAAATATTTGCAGATCTGTATGCGGGTTGGCTTTGGTGAAATCAGAGATTGATGATGCAAGTGTAGTTGATGTTTTTTTTTGATGTTCTTGGATCCAGTATGAAAATTAATGAAAAGTGGTCCTTGAAAGAAAAGAAGTAGGGGGTTGTAGCTCCCTTCCAGGAGAGAATGGAAAACGAGAGAGAGAGTTGTAGCTCTCTGCAGGTTGTAGCCTGCGTACTGGTAAAGGACTACACCAGTACAAAATCATTGTAAAAGGAGTTTCTTATTAAAAGAAGATAGAGACATATTGCAGCAGGTGGTTTTCAACCACATTGGGTTTCCACCTTATATCTGGTGTTCTTTTGTGTGACTATTTGCTTTTCTTGTTCCTGCTCATTATTTTATGATTCTGACATACAAATTAATGATCAATATTTGAAGAATTATTTAAAGTATAAATAAGGAAGATATATTGAAAAGAATTTGATAATACTGATTCACCCCCCCTCTCAATAAAATTTCCAACAAAAAGGTGACCGATTCAAAACCCCATGTAAAACAATCCGGCCATGTTAAGGACTGGTGTGTCCCAAGCCAGGTGCAATCAACATGTGATTTATAGGGGAGGCAGGAGTGGGAGGGGTTACCTATCACCTTGATGAAGAAATAGAGTTACAATATGCATAGGTCTTGGGGAGTGCTACCAATAATCAAGCCAATTTTTTAGTATTGTGGTGGGGGTTAGAGTTGGCTAATCATGGAAAATTTAGCAGTTAATGGTATTTGGAGACACTATGATAGTCAATCAACATGTGCTTAAACTTAAAGGGAACTCTAGCCAGGTTCAATCCCAAGAAAAATTGAGACAGTTGAGTTTTATCATGTTAAGAGGAATCTAAATTCCAAAGCAGACACCTTAGAAAATAGGGGAGCTCACTTGGAACAAAGGATATTTGTATAGGATGAAATAAATGGTGTTTATAACTTATTAGCATAAACAAATCAATCAAAGGTCTAGGAATTGGTGTATGGGTCAAAGTAAGAGGCACACTCAGAGGAACTAATAAAACAATGGTTTGATGCCATTATGTCAGCTGGAAGCGACCCAAGTCATTGATCCAACATAGTTAAGGAAAGTTGATAAGGAAACTATTTAAGGAAATTATGAAGTTATATCAATCAATTTAGGCTAGTCTACTCTATGTTTTAATTATGTATTACAAAAATCTGTTAGTTTTAGGAGTTTTCTCAAATTTTTTCAAATGATATCAATTTAGTTTCATACTATGCAGGAAGGTTACTAAGGGAAAAAGTCTCTTTTGGACATGTTTGAGCTCAAAAGATGAAATTCAATTGAAAATGTAAAAGGAACTAGCCTTGAAATTAGGTTAAAATTAATTTAAAAATCCTAACTATTTCGTTTAAAAATAAATCCTATTGACTAAAAAGAGAACTGCTACAATGTGATTGGATCTTCTAGAGGGATCCTTAGGACTTCTTAAATATAGGCTACCCATACCTCATAATAACAATAGATTATCTTAATCTTGTTGTGTTGGATGTGAAGCTTGATTATCTTCTTGATTTAGAGGTCTTGTTTTAGTTGCTTTGGATCCCAACCCCCAATGCGGGTGTGTGGATGGGGTTCCCCCCCACTATTGCTACCTGGGGGGCCCGGGGGGGTGACTACATGTTTGGAGTCCCCCCCTGGCAAGAGTTCAGGGGCTGTGCCCCCGAAGCTAAAAATAGCTAAAAAATTGCCTTGTAAAATATTATAATTTCGTAGTCAATCTTGATCGTTCATTAGGAGGATGATTTAACGACAAAAGTTATGTTTAATTTATGGTTTTATTTTCCCTAGAAAGCAACCCCTCAGTTTATATGAGGGAATTGTATTGTGGATGAGGATTATTATTTTGAGTGAGAAAGAGAGAGGAGTCCATGTGAGAGAGAATTAGGAAATTACATCGAATCTGCAGTACATTGTATCTCTTCATTTTTCTAGATAATATAAAAGGAAGGATTGACTATTTCCTAGTGGATGTAGCCCAAATTGGATGAATCATGTATATATGTGTCTCTCTTGTTCTATGCATTTTTGTATTTGTGTTTCCATAATATTTTGTGCATTTCATTGCTTCGTTAATTAAGTTCTAACAACTAGTATCAGAGAACAAAGTTACCGATCAAACGAGAACTATTACCTCAAAATGAGAACTCTAGCCCAAAAATTCCAAAAAACATGAAAAACAACCTAAAAACGAAAAGTGTGTATTCCAGAATGTTTTTTTTTTAGGGTAAATTTTCAACATTTTATTAAAAACTATTTTTATTTTGCAAAAAATATTGAAAAAACACCCTTGAAACAAAAATTGTTGATGCTAGAATTAAAAAAAAAAAATGGGTACAATTTTGACACTTTCTAGCAATGGAATTAAAGATAAAATATTAGAACTTTGAAAAATCATTAAATTCCAACAATTTTCAGACATGATGTGACAAATAAAATATCATGTCTCAAAGACTTATAATTCCAACAATTTCCATCCATATTGTTAAACATAAAATATCTTGGTCCTCTAAAAAACCCTATAATTGTAATTGTTTTTAACCATAGCATTAAATATAAAATAATATAATTCAGAAAAACCTTAATATTTTGATGAGTTTTCAACCATGGAATTAAAAACCTTATGTTTTTAACATATTTTATCCATGAAATTATGGACAAATTATATGACTAAAACAATTTTTAAAAATGAACAAGTAAATGAAAGATTCATTATTCTAAGAGTAATTTTTATTTTAAAGGCTAAAAGTATAGCTCTTTTTAAATCTTAGCCTTAGACAACTTATCTTATTGCAACAAAAACCTAAAAATTTATCATCAAAATTAAGTGTTCCCTTTCAATGAGGAATTAAATTTTCAACATTTTTAAATGTATCTTATACCAAATGATAACAATAAATAATATCATTGAAATATCACCGTATAATTTAAAAATTGAACATTATTTCTATTATTAATTTACTTTTAATCAAAATATGAACAAATGATAACAATAAATATTATCATCGCAATATCACTATATAATTTAAAAATTTAACATTAATTTCTTATATTTTTTTACTTTTAACCAAAATATGAATAAATGACAAAAATCAATAATATCATGGCAATATCACTGCATAATTTAAAAATTCAACATTAATTTCTAATATTTTTTTACTTTTAATCAAAATATCAACTTTGGTAGCTGAATATAATATAAATTATTTTTGTATTTCATTGTTGCATTGTGGATATTCTAAAGAGATGAATTCTTCATAATTAAAACATATAATCCAACAAACATAGAAATTACTCATAACTTCATCTAATATCATATGGAAGTCAAAATATTTATTTCAAGTTACCATGCAAACATCATTTACATAAAGTGCCTTAGAAATTTATTCAGTGTCACTTATAAGTTCTGGCACACCATTACAATCAACATCTTCAGATGAATGACTAGATCCAGATGAAGATGATCCATATTATTATTTTTCATCAACTAGTGCCCCATTTGAGTCAACATGCACGCCTACCATTTCAGGTTTCAAAGGTATTCTAGATCTACAGATAGGTTCAGTAGACTCTCATCTCAACACCATTTCTTTTAGTGGCAATTTTTTCAAAATCCCTATGGTCTTGAAGTGAAGAGTTCCTCTCTTTGTTAAATTTAAGTCATACACAAGTATGCCAACATTCTCTCATTTTAAGAGGTTTGTGTGGCGACGATTTATATTTGTACCCTTTCATTTACTCTTTCTGCCAATTTGTTTATCAACTACCATCTCTGGCTTGTACACGCCATTGAATGGGTCAGTATTTGTAGCATACCAATGTACTTCAACAACTGTAATATATTCATTTTCTTTAATTGCCTTTATAACCTTGGCAAACTAGAATGGATATCCAAGTGGATCTCCATTTCCTAACTCTACTATCATGCATCCCTCCTTAACAACCTTCACATAACCCTTATAAAGGTCTTCTGTCACTTCACTTTGTGCATGCAATCTTCTAGAACTAATATAGATTTCTCTTTTCTCTACATGTGGAGAATTAATAATACCTTGAGATTGTTGTTGTTCAACAATGTGTCTTTCCTCATGTTTATTTGGCATATTTTGTGGCCAAATAAATGGAGTCTTCAAAAGTGTATCTTCATTTATTGATTTTGAAACCACATCACTTTGATTATTGAAAAAAATAAATCCCATCAGATTGAATCAACAACATCAAAGTACTCATATGTATCTCTAATACATATTTTGATTTCTTCTAGGCATTCAAAATTAATTGATATCTCTCTGATGACTTCGTGCATTGTGGAGTTTAACAACTGATTGTAATGACAATATCTTTGATGCAAATATTCGATTCTCTGGAATGAACTTCAAAAATGCTAAACCCGATGATGACCCCCCAATTTGCAACAACTGAATACTTCTTTCTCCATATAAGTGTTTTTCCAACAATTTTTTGATATGAAATTGATGCTAGAAACTAACATCATTAAGTTGTTCAATGCATTTCTCCTCACCATGCGATCCCAAAATAAACCTTTGCATGTCAATCGTTTCTTCCAACACATGAAAAATGGGCTTTGGAATTTATGATTTCTTAATACATACAATTAATGATGGAAAACTCCTAATATCTCTCCTTCTTAATGTTACTGAAAAATAGCTAAACATCTGATCAATATGGTCATGAGTATTCCCAACAAGAAGCAAACCAATCTTTACCTTTTTAAATTCCCAATTCAATGAGCATGTTTAGATACCCAAAAATAACTTGATTTTTGTTTTCACAGATTGTGTTTTCTAATTACAGATACTGAACTTCAGGAAAAATTCCAGACCAATGAGAAACCACATCATGGATTACAGTTATGGTCATATTTGCATGATTATGAATATTTGGAGGTGTGAAATAAACCCTTGGCAACATCTTCCCATTAAAGACCATACAACCAACCAACTGAAATTGAATAATATTTTCCTCATTTAAATTTTTTGGTGTGCAGACAAAATGTGGAAGAAGTGTTTTCTTTTTGTCCATGCCATTAATTATCAAACCCAAATATTTGTTTGGATTATCATAACACTTCTTTCAATGTTTATACAATTGTTTCCTTTCACTTGTTTTCTAATTGTGATGCTCTTGAAGTGCTTTGACAACAAAATATGCACATAAAATAAAAGAAACATATTAATAAATATATTTTCATAGTTGATAACTATCCAATTTTTAAAAATAATGTTATGAATGCATACCTCTTTCTTCCCCTTGACATTTATCCCTTTTTTCTTTAAGAGAAGCACATGTATTGCAAACCTCCATCATTGTCTTCTTAGGAATACAAAATTGGTTGAATTCATTCTTCCATATCCTTATAAAATATGAATATGCAATAAAATTACCAACTCCTTCAACACCTTCTGCATATTCTTTGCATAATTTGTAGATTCGTCGTCTCGAGAAATTATCTGGAATATGAATTATGTCTTTATTTGGCATACACTCCCCATCCTTTGAAAATAATTCTTTCATCCATGACATTGCAGTATTTGCTAATGACCCAACCTCTTGTTTATAACATACTTTTGAATAATATGCGGGATCCTTTTCCAATCTTTCTTGGATTCTTGACAAACAAAAACTACCAATTGAATGCAACATTTTTAAAGCCTTTCTTCAAAGAAATACATTCCCAATATGATAATCATAACTTGCTAGTGTAGATTGCATGCAACCTACTAAATATGAATTTTGCATGCTTTTATTCATTAACAAATATCTTTTCCTTTTCTCCATAGAAAACTTGAAATCCATATGTTTTAAGCAATCCTTTAGACAACATTCACTTGAAATCAGATCACCAATAGAACTTCTACTGGTGAGATATGTTGTCCTATGCCTTTTATAACTGGAATATTTTGGATTGATATGAAAACGTCTACTCGTACTCCTAGACACAATATTTTATTGCAACGTCTTCATCATTTCATTATCCTCTGTAGAAGCATTTTCATCACCATTAGGAGGAATATTATCCTCACTATGATCATTCTGAACATAGTTAGGAAATTCATCACCATCATTGCTTGGAAAATATTCATTACCATCCTCACTTGAAGAAAATTCTTCACTACCATCATCTACGCTTTTCAAATCCTCACTTGAACAAAATTCTTCACCATCTTCATCCATGATTTTGAAATATTCCCTTGGAGGATTCAATTATTCATCACCATGAGTGCCTTTGAAACGCTCACTTAGAGAAAATGCATTATTCACATATGTGCCTCTAAAATTATCATTTGCAAGAAACTCTTCATCCTCCCCTTCATAACTAGTGCTCTCATAATCCTTAGGATTAAGTCTAACTGGAAAACATAACTCTCTATTTTTAGCCAAATTATCATTTGTAGGAAATTCTTCATCCTCCCATTCGTCAGTGTTGCTCTCATAATGCTTAGGATTAGGACTCAGTGGAAGCTTTGAATCTCTATTCATTGGAGATTCTTCATCCTCCCCCTCACCTTCCTCACTGGTGCTCTCACAATCCTTAGGATTAGGACTAAGTCGAAACTTTGAATCTCTATTTATTGGAAATTATTCATCCCCACCTTGATAAGTTGTGCTTTTATAATCCTTAAGGATTAAGACAAAGTGGAAAATTTGACTTTGGAAATTCTTCATCCCCCCTTCATCATTGGTGCTCTCGTAATCCTTAGGATTAAGATGAAGTGGAAAATTGACTCTGGAAATTCTTCATCCCCCCTTCATCAGTGGTGCTCTCATAATCCTCAGGATTAGGACTAAGTGGGAATTTTGACTCTCGAAATTCTTCATCACCGGTGCTCTCATAATCATAGGATTATGACTAAGTGGAATAATTGACTCTTGATTTACATAAATTTCTTTTTGTTTCCCTTCATCAATGTTGCTCTCATCATCCTTAGGATTAGGACCAAGTGGAAAATTTGACTCTCTATTCATAGTGAACGAATTCTTGTTATGTTCATCAATATGAATAGAGTTGTTGCGTGACGAAGATGTTGATGTTGCAAAAAGAAAAACTTCACTATTAGAAGAATCCATGACTTTCAAACAGAAGATGTTGAATGATACAAATGCACTCTCTCCCAATGAAAATATATAGCTTAAAGATTGAAAATTTCCCTCTAAAATTCCCCCCCAAAAAATTTCACTAAAAATTTTCCCTCCAAAGTTTTCCCCCAAAATTTTTGCTAAAAATTTTCCCTCCAAAAATTTCGTTTGAAATATTTCCCTCCAAAATTTTCATCTAAAATGTATTTGAAAACATTTTACTAAACTTTTGGTCTTGAAAAATTTCACCCTACTTTCTATTCAAAATATCCACAAAAATATTCCTTTAATGCATTCCTTCAAAACTAAAATAATTTTTTTATTTAAATTATTTAACATTAAATGTGAAACTAAATTAATTTTTATAATTTATATTTTATTTTTTAGCCGACATTGAATAAAAGTTAATCTAAACTTATAATATTAACTACATATTAATTTTCTTAATTTTAATTTTAATCCCACATTCAAGAAATGCTAAAGCAATCCCACAATCTTCACTATATAATAACAATCATTGTTTTTATTTGTCACATCACATCAAGTCTTTTGGGTTTTGTTAAAACGTTTGGAGCAATTTTGCGGAGGCACTGCATTGGCATCAATAACACATTGAACGAGAGTTTTTTGCATTTGAAATGTTAGTTTTCCTTCTATTTTGACCATTTAAAGATGAATTTGGGGAAAATATGTTATTTTATGGTTTTTATGCTCCAAACCTAATTTTTTACTGCTCTACTTTTTTTTTTTTTTACAATATCATATTTCCATGGGAAAAACCACACAAAAATCCTTGTTCTTTTATATTTTATAACGAAGAAGAAAAAAATCTCAAATTTGTAGGATTTTTAGGAGAAAAAATAAGAAAAAAATATATTTTTTAGGGATGTTGGGTTTGTTAGGATATTCCGACACATAGGATATAGTTAAGTTCAACTTGGTCTAGTGTAGAGTTAGGTATAGAGTTAGGTAAAGTGTGTTTCTTTACCGTTGTACATTTTGTAACTTACAATCCGACGGTCACGATATGTAGTGATCCGACGGTTCATTCTCTCCTCGGTATTACCGACACTTGATCCGTGGCTTGACACCCGATTGGTCCATGAGTTCTATTTAAAGCGCATGGAGGGTCATTGTTCGGGTAATCCGTGCATGAGAGAAGCTTATGTAAATTTTCATTCTTTGATTAATAAATTGCCTGTAGTACCCACGTTGGGACAGGCCGTGGACTGTTTCCCTCTTTGAGGGTTTTAACCACGTCAAAAATACTGGTGTATTGATCTGTGATCTGGTTGTGAGCGGTGTCCTTTTGGTATTCTTTCTGAGGAACTTACCCTGTAAATTCCTACATGGTATCAGAGCTATTTGAGGGCCGCGTCCGTTGGTGATCCAAATCTGAAGCCGGTAGAACTGCATGCGGCTGTCGTTTCCTAGATCTGCTGTTTCTGACTGCTTTCGGGCTGAGAGGACTGCTCTGTTGCGTTCGGAGCATCTGTTCCAGTGAGGAACCCCTTTCGTTTCACGCGAAAAGGTTTTCGGTAGCCCTAGCTGCGTCATTTTTCAGATCAGGAGGTATACAGTGTTTTTTGCAGTTTACTGTTATTTTCTCTCTGCTTATTTCGGTCTCAGTTTATTTAGCCTTTTTTTTTAACCGGATCTATACCTTTCATTTCTGCGTATGCTCTTTGCCCTGCGACTCTGTGCGATCTGGGCAAATCAGAAACAGAAAGGAAGGATTTTTCTCATGCGTATGCTCTTTTCCCTGCACCTTAGTGTGATCTCGGAAAATCAGAAACATTGAGAAAAATATTTAGTTTTTCGGCTAAAGCTAACTTTGAGATTTTTTTTAAAAATTTCTAGTTTTTTGGCTAAAGCTAACTTCGAGCCGCAAGGTTCATTTTTCTTTGCATATTCGTGTTGGGTTTTGTGTTTTGTGTTTTGTAGGGAAAAAGAGCTTTCTCAAGGCAAGCACGCAAACCAAGGCCCCCCCCTCTCTCTCTCAAATTTTTTGTATAGATCAATTGGTTCAAAGCTATTTTAAGAGAGTAGAGGTCTTGGGTTCAAGTCTCCATTTTGTGGGGGCGGATTTTTTTTCATTCCCGCACATTCGCGCACTTTGCCGGCAACGTCAACAATTTTTTTTCAAAAAGCCATAACTTCTTCATCCGGAAGCCTTTTTCAGAGCCGTTTTTTTTAAAACCACCTATTTTTTCGAGATCTATCCATTGGAACACTTACTTTCAGCATCTTCAGCTTCAGTTTTTAAAAAAAATGGAAAGTCCATGCCAAGTCATTCTTGACAGCACTAACTACTTCCAATGGGTAGCCTACATGGAAGATTTACTTAGAAGTAAAGGTCTCTTCAGAATAGCCACAGACCAAGAGAAGAAACCAAAAGATGAAGACAAGGCTGCAAAATGGGAAAATAGACAAGATCAAGCACGTGGTTTGATAGGGATGTCTATTTCTCCTGATCTTAGATTCCACATTGCAGAACTTGAGACTCCTCATGAAGCATTAGAAAAACTCGCTAAAGTTTTTGGGATTAAAAATGAAATTAGAGCCCATCAACTTGAAAATGAGTTGCTTACTTTGGATCCTAATAATTTTTCTTGCATTGAAGATTTCTTGTCCAAATTCAAGACCCTTAGATATCTCTTGGAAGGTGTTAAAGTTAAGAAAGAAGATGGTAACCTTATTTATTCCATCCTTACTAAGTTGGGACCAGCCTACTCTGTATTTGTTTCCACTTTCCATTCTACAAGGGAAGCTTTCATTTGTCAAGGAAAAGACTACAAGGCCCCTTCCTTTGACTCCTTTTGTGATTCCTTAATAAGAGAACAAGAAAAACTCTTACACCTTGGTCTTCTTAATCTTGGAAACTCTTCCACGAAAGCGTTAGCCGCCCAGCAGCAACCAAATTCAAAGAATCCTAAGAAGTCATATCCTCAAAAGAATGGTCCTAAACCATCTCAGCCTCAAAATGAAAGATCATTTCAGCAAAATGATAAGACCAATAAAAACAAATGGAAGAAGACTGATAGACATTGTAACTTTTGTAATCGAGATGGCCACTTAGAATCTAAATGCTTTAAGAAGATGGAAGCCTTGGAAGCCGCAATGAAGAAACATAACATCCATGTGGAGCCTACTTCAACTTCAACTTCCGGAATGGCACTTTCTGCATGTCGTTGTCAATCATCTCAGTCTGGTTATGCATTAAATGTATCTTCTTCTTCTTCTCATTCTCATGAGTGGCTCATTGATTCTGGAGCCTCTTATCACATGGCCAAAAACCAAGCCATGTTTTCTTCTTTAAATGATTGTAACACCAAAAATATATATGTTGGTGATGATAGATCTCTTAATGTTGTAGGGACTGGAACTGTTCATCTAGACAATGGTCAGTTTAATGATGTATTATGTGTTCCAACCTTATCCTGCAACCTTCTATCTGTCTATCAGATAACTCATTCAGGTGAAGGTAAAATTGTTGAATTTTCACCTCATGATGTTGTAATCAAGGATCTAAAAGATCCTAAACAGATTCTAGCTACTGGTCTTGCTGATGATTCCAAAAGGTTGTATAAGTTTCACAACTTTGGGTCATCAAATCTTCCCTCAGTATTTGTTGCTCATAATGATGAAGTGAGCAAACTTTGGCATGAGCGATTTGGTCACTTAAACTATCGCTCCCTTCAGCATCTATGTAAAGAAAATATGGTGACAGGTCTTCCTATGGTATCTTGCAGAGATGGTGTTTGTTCCGGATGTGTACTCGGAAAACATCATCGGGACAGTTTTGACAAACGTGCCTCTTGGCACGCCTCAGCCCCTTTACAGCTTGTGCACAGTGATTTATGTGGTCCTCTTCCTGTTGCTTCATTCTCTGGCTGCAAGTACTTCTTAACTTTCATTGATGATTTCTCCAGACGCACTTGGGTATACTTCTTAAAACTCAAGAGCGAAGTATTTAACACTTTTTTGGCCTTCAAAGCCTTTGTTGAAAAACAATCTGGACATCAAATTCTTAAGCTAAGAACTGATAATGGTGGAGAATATGTTAAAAACACATTCATCAACTTTTGCACCGAAAATGGAATTCAAATGCAACATACTGTTCCATACACTCCACAACAAAATGGTGTAGCTGAAAGGAAAAATCGCACCTTAAAGGAAATGGCTAATTGTATGCTGCAATCTAAAGGACTCAGTCTTAGTTTTTGGGCCGAAGCAATTAATTGTGCAAATTATATAATCAATCGCACTCCTACTAAGGTTCTAGAGAATATCACTCCAGAAGAAGCTTGGAGTTCCATTAAACCAGATGTAAGTCACTTTCGTGTGTTTGGAAGTGAAGCATGGGCCCATATTCCAGATGAAAAGCATAAAGCTTTAGAACCTAAGAGTGAGAAATGTACTTTTGTTGGATATTCTGAAGATGTAAAAGGTTATAGACTTATTCCATTTAAGTCCAAAAATGTTATCATTAGAAGAGATGTAAAATTTGATGAAAATAAATCGGCCTGCGAGCCTAGTCCGGCGGATGTGCCACCTCTTCCTATCTCTTCTACTTTTGAAAACATTTCTTCTTCAGATGATGAAAGCGAGGATGATAATCCTCCCCCACCTTCTCAGGATCCTCAACTTCCAAGATGGGTCCGTGCTACTCGGGATGCAGCAGGTGATCTTGCCGGTGATCCTACAGATCAGCGACGTACACGTTCTCAGTTTGAAAGAGCCTCTTCTTTACTGGCTCAAGCTCCAGTAAATCATGATCCTGACACTTTTGCAGAAGCTTCAGGCCATCCACATTGGGAAGCAGCTATGAATGAAGAATATCATTCATTGATGACAAATGATACATGGGATCTTGTTCCTCTACCAAAGGGACGCAAACTTGTTAGATGTAAATGGGTTTACAGAACCAAGTATGGACCAGATGGGAAAGTTGATAAACATAAAGCTCGTCTCGTTGCTAAGGGCTTTTCACAGGTTGAAGGCATTGACTACACTGAAACCTTCTCCCCTGTTGCCAAAATGAACTCTATCCGCCTTGTTCTTTCCCTTGCTGCCTCTTTAAAATGGGAAGTCCATCAGATGGATGTTAAATCTGCCTTCTTGCATGGGGACTTGCAGGAAGAAATCTATATGGAACAACCCATTGGCTTCATACAAACAGACTCCAGCCTTGTTTGTCGACTTAAGAAATCCCTTTATGGCCTCAAGCAAGCTCCTCGGGCTTGGTATGCCAAAATGGATAGCTTTCTTTTAGAATCTGGCTTTTCTAGGTGTCATTCTGACAATACTGTCTACACCAAGAAAGTGGGCAACTCTCTTATCATCCTTGTTCTTTATGTTGATGATCTTATTCTTACTGGTAGTGATCCCAACCTTATAAACCATGTGAAGTCCAGCCTTAAAAAGAAATTTGAAATGACAGACTTAGGACACTTACACTATTTTCTCGGTCTTCAAGTCTTGCAATCCCAGGAGGGTATTTTCCTTTCCCAGTCCAAGTATGCTTGTGATATTCTTCGTCATTTTCACATGGAAGACTGTAAGCCAGCCCCTTCTCCCTTTCAGTCTGGAGTCAAACTTTCAGTCTCTTGTACTTCTCCTGAAGTTGATGCTACCTTATACCGTCAACTTGTCGGAAAACTCTTGTATTTAACCCATACTCGTCCTGATCTTTCCTTTGCTGTTGGCCTTGTTGCTCGTTTTATGCAAAACCCCCGTGAAAGTCATTGGAAAGCAGCTAAAAGAATACTTCGTTATGTTCGAGGTACAGTACAGTTTGGGATTCATTACAGTGCCAAAGCAGCTCCTCTGTTAGTTGGTTTCACTGATTCTGATTGGGCTGGTGACCCTGATGATCGGAAGTCTACTGCCGGTTATGTCTTCACTCTTGGTTCAGGACCTATTACATGGGCTTGTAAGAAACAGGCTGCCATTTCTCTTTCGTCAGCAGAAGCAGAGTATCGTGGTGCCGTGGAAGCTAGTAAGGAAGCCTTGTGGCTTCGTCAGATCCTATCAGAGTTTGGCTTTGAGCAGCAGCATCCAACCACACTTTGGTGTGATAATCAAAGTGCCATTCAGCTATGCAAAGATCCAGTCCAGCATCAGCGCAGCAAACACATTGAACTACACATGCACTTCATCAGAAAGCTCATTCATGACCATGTTCTTGAAGTGCAATATTGTCCAACAGATGATCAGGTTGCAGACATCTTCACAAAGGCTCTCACAGAGGCGAAGTTCACTAAACTTCGATATATGCTTGGAGTTCAGGAAGTTGTCACTAAGGGGGGATAGGCTCTAGTGCCTCCTTCCTTCTCCTATTGTGTCATATTTGTAAATCCTTCAATCCTATCCCAAGTTGTTCTTAAGGGGGGATGTTAGGATATTCCGACACATAGGATATAGTTAAGTTCAACTTGGTCTAGTGTAGAGTTAGGTATAGAGTTAGGTAAAGTGTGTTTCTTTACCATTGTACATTTTGTAACTTACAATCCGACGGTCACGATATGTAGTGATCCGACGGTTCATTCTCTCCTCGGTATTACCGACACTTGATCCGTGGCTTGACACCCGATTGGTCCATGAGTTCTATTTAAAGCACATGGAGGGTCATTGTTCGGGTAATCCGTGCATGAGAGAAGCTTATGTAAATTTTCATTCTTTGATTAATAAATTGCCTGTAGTACCCACGTTGGGATAGGCCGTGGACTGTTTCCCTCTTTGAGGGTTTTAACCACGTCAAAAATACTGGTGTATTGATCTGTGATCTGGTTGTGAGCGGTGTCCTTTTGGTATTCTTTCTGAGGAACTTACCCTGTAAATTCCTACAGGGTTTCTCCATGAAACGAAAAAAACAAAAAAAAACCATTCTCATAAAAGAAAACAATTCTATATATATATATATATATATATATATATATATATATATATATATATATATATATATATATATATATATATATATATATATATATATATATATATATATATATATATATCTATATCTATATCTATATCTATATCTATATCTATATCTATATCTATATCTATATATCGAGCATGGGCTTGGCCCTGTAGCCTCACTCGCCAGCCTTTGACCCCTTGCTGGGTTGATGAGCGGGGCTTTTGTGGCCCATTAGCCCCGCTCACTAGCCTCTAGCCCCCGGTTGGGCGTGGTCAGGGTAGGCCCGTCCACCGGCCTCCGGCCCCTGGTTGGGTCGAGGGGCTTATTCCTAGAATCAACCCCTTGGCCCAAGTGGGGGCTAGAGGTTGGTAGGTGGGGTTATTGGTGCAGGCCCAGTCGGGAGCTAGAGGCTGACGGGCAAGGCTACCAGGCCATGACAACTCTACCCGTCGACCTCAAACCCCTTGTTGGGCTTAGGGGTATCGACCCCTTAGCCCAGCTGGGGGACGAAGGCCAATGAGTAATGGACTTTTATATCGATTTTTTTTTAAATTTATATTGTTAAATTTAAAAAAATAGTTTAATTAAGATATGTGGTTTTTAATTAACTAATATATATCTCTCTCTCTCTCTCTATATATATATATATCAAGAAGTTGACATCAAAGAAGATCTTTGTGAATGTTTCTAGACCAAGGGCAACAATTGCATCATCTAAAGTTGTAGTTGGATGCACTATGGATACTGTTGAACACACCTGAACTGAGAAACATAATAAAAGTCAAGAAAGTACAATCAAACTTATTTCAGAATGGAAGAATGCATGAGAAATAAATAAAATAAGTTTTTCATGGCATCTTAAAGACAGTGAAACCGATAATGGTGTACATATCTATTTGTATTGTGGTATGATTAACTTTGGTGAATCATATGAGGTGATGGGCAGAGTACAAGACATATGTTTGGTGTCGAATACATACACTATTTATGTTCTTGCAAGATTGGCCAATACACGTGAAAAGGTTAGATATCGTCTCTCAAAGGTCCAGTATGACACATATGAAGAATCTACACAATTGTGTGAAGAAATTGCAAGGAACATTTCAAAAAACATTGTAAGTATGCTTATTTATATTTATGTGTTATGCATTATTGTAATGATCATTAATGTTTTTTTATAAATTATTTATCATTGACATATTGTATTTTGTTTCATAGGATTTTGTTGAGAGTATTTCAATCATGTTGGAGGGTATTTATTATATGGAGTCAAATATTATGAATGTGATCAGTAGTTTCCACACAGAGACAGAAGAAGAAAGGAGAAGGAAGCAAAGAGCAATAAATCATGACACTGCAATAGTACATATAGGGGATTAACAAAAAATCATTAAGGTGGTGTTGACAGTGTTGGATCCACAAAAATTAGGGGATCAACCCAGTATGAAGTCCCAACTAGATCTCACACCATTTGGTGTGGGAGTCCCATATGGTACGATGGCCCAGTTGCCAGTATCTTAAGGATTTGCCTCAACTCTTTCTTGTCAGCACATGAGAGTGGTTTGCTTTGTCTTCGAGAAGTGAGGTTCACGTGCCTATTCAATGTAAGTGTCACTTGTGTCAATGGATCTTTCATTGTCGAGGGAGAGCATGAGAGTGAGTTCTAAGTCGATTGGGAGCAGTCCCAACACTACTAGGAACACACAACACAACAAGACATAAACAACTTCCAACGGAGTAGTCCATACGGATGCGGAAATCACAACACACAAGGGAAGATAACATGTATAAGACTCAGCGGATTAGTCCACACAAGTGTAATGGTAGTTTACAGCAAGTTCCATGTGAAAGGTCTTTCTAATGTCCGGGAGAGTAGTATACATGGGTGAGACAGTGTTAACATCATATACAACACATTTCCATTAACATATTATGCATTACAGCAAGTGCAATAGTTCAAATGTAGAACACATGTTAAAGCAACATGCATCATAAGTGTTAAGGATTAGTCTTACAATAGTTATAATACATGTGCGAAAATGTGCTGACCTCATAGCAGTCTTCTGAATTAAGCGAAAGTTCCAAGACACATCATTACACCATACATCACTAACCTCGTGTGAGAGGAATTGGAGCCACTACTTACTCCTCAAAGGAAATATTATAGACTCTCTTGCCTAAGTGGGAGGAGTTGAGGTGAAAAAAGTCCATTTCATTTACAAATGAGGGGGTATTTATAGCCAAGGGTGAAAACTAACCCTTGTGGCTATTCGACTACCCTCATGACTGTTTGAATTCCATGACCTTTTGAATTCCACGACTTTTTGACTTTACATGACTCTTTGTACAACAAGTAGGTCTCTTGGACTTCCATGTTGCATTACATTGATTGAAAACATAGCCCATAGTGGAGATGTGGGTGACATGACTCGTGACATGACTCGACTGACAGTGTTGGTACATTCGTGCCGCTTCTAGAGTGCATGTCGAACTACAATGCCGCTGGGTGATGGATGTCTTCATGGTGTATCACAACTTCATCTCTGCATGGAAAAGTGCGTAGAGTCTTCGATGGTCTTTGGTTTGCTTGATGATGCTTAAGCATGTTGCTCCTTTCTTGCATGTTAGAAGGCTTGACAGCTCATCGGTTCACAAAAGGTGCATGTTCGTTCATTTGTGAGTACGTCTTGCATGTTTACTTGTCTGTCCATCTGCAAACATATCTTTGCATGATCATCCGTTAGCGAGCACATCTCTTCGCATGCATCGTTCATTCGTCCGTTGGTGAACCTATCCTTCTGCATGTGCTCCCTTTGTTCATCCCATTCATTGTCTTTCCATGTTTGTTGGTGTACCTATATTTGCAGTCAGTCATGACAAGATGACATCAAATCCAAAACCTCCTAGTCTACCATGACACATGATCATTTCAGATGCATGTGACTGGGAGACGCAGTAAGGTTGTGAATCAGGATGATGGCTCTGAGCACTGCTGATGAAAACTGCACAAGAGTCACTGAGTGATGAAGATGGGAAATCCAAGTCGTCTATAACTGTTTGCGAGGTTTGGTTCAGATGGAAGGAAAATTGCGGAAATTTTGGGAGGGACAGTCCAGGCTGCAGGAAGGCAAGGTAGGTAGGATCTGTGCAGTTTCCAGAATGAGTGGAAATCAAGGGCTAGAAGGCCAAATTTGTGCAATTTCCTGGAGGAACAGGTCAGGCTGCAAGGAGGGTCAGCAAGTAGAGTTTGCACAGTTTTTGGGAGGAACTTCCCGGGATCCTGGTAACCAAAACTGCGCATTCTAGAGGGAATTGGCAGTTGGTTGCTGGGGTCACTGGCAGCAAAAACTACACAATTCCCAGAGGGAACTAGCAGTTGACTGTGGTGTCACTGTGTTATAGACATTTTTGTACCTTACATCTATAAGCATGAAATGTCCATAAACCAAGGGATCCTAAGTCCCTAAAAGTGTTGTTCCAGCTCCTAAAGAAACAAGGTCAACAAATTACAGCTTCTCCCAGAAGTTCTCCACCAGAAACTGCTTAGAACTAGTCAAAACAGGATCATTTCAGGTGCTCCACTAGCTAGCTGCGTTGCAAAGCACCCAAATACACTGGCTAGGTGCGTTGCAACGCACTTTAATGCACTACCAGGGTGCGTTGAGCGGGAAATGACAAGTGGCAGAGTCATTCCACGAGGTGGAGAGAGCATGGAAGCTTCCAGAATCTTCTCCAATGACACTTGCCTCACTGAATTCGACCAGTGATGAGTAAGAGGCTCTCAGTATCCAAGTGGAAGCAAGAACTGACAAAGAGAAGCCACTAATCAATTCATGAGCTGACTCATCCTCTTTGCATACATCTATATATGGATCCCTCACCAAGAGATCCAAAGGCGTGAATTTTGTACATTGCAGAGAATTGTTGTTGGTTTTGTGATAGATATCAGAGTATTGGGTGATTTATGCTTTGTTGGAGGTGAAGAAGGGATTCTATGCTGGGAGGTTGATGCTGGATCAGGAATCATCGGTTGTAACTCCTCCTGGATCTTCTTGTTTTATCAATAAAACTACTTGAGTTTCTCCTACATGCTTGTATATCCTGGATGTGTGTTATATTTGTATGTTTAGCTTAAATCTGATCCTAAGATTTTTATGAACATAAATCTGTGTCTTTGTGTAGTTTCTTGCTTCTGTGAACTTGCAGGAACTTGGTGACGCTGGGCAAGTGAGGGAGCGGATAGCTGGGAGCCACCAAAGAGAAGAGAGATTGGATCAAAGGACTAGCGCAAGACATAGGTTGGTTCATCTCAATCATCTTCGTTTATAGTTCATAAAGGAGAATACAAGAGTAGTTTTCCCTGTTTGTTTCTGAGGTCTCTGTCACAACCCAGTGGGATAGGGTCGTTCTGAATAGACACTTTTCCCGAAAACAAAATGGCGACTCCACTGGGGATCGTGTCTAGTTAGTTTGTTTGTGTTTCTATTGTTGTTCATCTCATAAACTTAGGAGTAGCGAATCGAACTGCATTTTCCATTTACAAATGCAAAGTAGACATCTGCTACTCTAGTCCATTCACTGGACCTATTTATGATCTAAACAGTTGACTCACAAATGATCTAATTACCCTTTGTGATAGCTCTTAAACCTCTTGTAAATCAACCCTCTGATTGTGCACTACTGATTGCTTTTACACGGCCAAAAACCATAGATTAAACTGCAAACCGTGACCCAGAACCAGGAGAGAATTCTCGTTTCTGCTCTAGTGCAGGCTCTGTGAAGAGACTCTGCATTTCAGCGCAGTTCCCGAGAGGGCTACTTGCGTTGCAATTCAGTTTCTCTGTGTAGGAGGTGCGTTGATCAGCCTAGCCCTGCCTAGCTGAGGTTCTTTGCTCACTTTTTCTAGTTTTGCCTCTGATTTTTGCAGCCTGTGATCAGTGTGTTTGTCTGTTTAAAATCCCCTTTTCTTTGCCTTAATTCCGCCTCAGTTGTATAAAAGAAACTATATTTGTTTTTGTGTGTTTGTTACGTCATTTACAGTTTCCCATTGCAAAAGTAAACTAGTCATACTGTCGTCCTTAGATTTAGATCTGTCGTGTCGATTTTGATCTTAGGAGAGAGTTTATTTGCTGTTGACATTTGATTACGCTTTTACTTTTGCATTTGGCTTGAATTTGTGAATTTCTAGTGTCGAAACAAGTGTTTACTTCAAAATCATAAAGTGTCGTAATCGTCTCTACCTTTTGATTTCGAAAAGAAGCTTGTTTGTGTTTTTCACTTGAAAGCGAATTCAAATTTGTACAACAACTTTCTTTTTAGGCATCAATATTAAGAAAGTGAAAAACAAATACATGCACAAGTGCATTTGCATATTGACAGTTTGTATGGCTTGATTTAGGAAAAGTGCATTTACAGTGTGCTCTTTGCTCTTTGAGAAAAGATTGTGTCTTTCTTTTCCCCTTGTAGCTAGGATTTTCATTGCTGAAAAGAGATAAAAGCTTGCTTATCATCTTTAGATTGCATTTTAGGAATTACATCTACATCTCGTGGTGAACCCAAAAGGCAAACTTCATAAGAAAGATCAACCTAAAATAAATTCAATGAACTTAACAACGCTTTGTAACTTAACGCACAACATCTAGAGGTCTAAGCTAGAGACGTGTTCCGGCGTCGTAAAGCCTGGTAACTGTTGTGCTCACTGATGGTTGGGTGATTCCTCCACTTTGAGACGATAAGTGCCAGTACGGACTTGTGTTCCCACGTACCGTTGAGTATATATTGGGAGACCCCTATAGGCATAAAACCTTTATCCATAGGAAGCCGTGTCAGCCGCCCTACTGATCACAATGCACCGAACACAACATTCGGGAAGATTGACTGCTGTACCCTAAAAAGTATTCTGCAGTTTTGCGATTGGTTTGGCACTCCCTCTACCTAGACCTCCAGAGCAGTCCCTTTCGTTCCTTTTCGGACTCCTTAACAGAAAAGGTCCATCTGAGCACTTGTCACTTCAGGCTCATTAAAAATCGAAGGAGACTAGAGTCATCTTTTGTTTTTTCTCGACTCTTTAAAACTGAAAAAACAAAGTTGTGTCAAAGCGTGTTAAAATTTATTTTAAATGGAATATTCATACCCTTTTCCTGCGTTGATCTTTGGGTTGAGAAAATGGAGCCTACCAACCAAGGAATTCCCCTTGGTGGAAATCCTAGTCCCTTCTCCTCTTGGGGAGGTGTTGGTGTGCCCCATATGGCCACATTGTCGCTTCTAGGACTGACAATTGGCTTGCCAATATGGCTCTTCTCAACCAATGTCGTTCAGAACACCACTATTCCTGAACAATCGAATCAAAAATTAGACGAGTCCAGAGTTACCCACCAGCCTTCTACTTCCTCTAATTCTTCCTCTCCTCCTTCCTCTTCGCTTGACGGGACCGGTAAAGCTAAAAGCCAAGTTCCTAAGGAGAAGAAGGAAAAGAAGAAGAAAGAGAAAAAGAAGAAGGAGCCAAAGGCGAATAAGGGAAAACGAGTGTCGTCTAATGAGAATCCACACACAACACCGACCAGGCCTAAATCGCCATGTTTCATTTGTAGAGGAGACCACTTTCCCAGAGATTGTCCTTGCATCCTCTGGATACTAAGGGACTGGTCTCCTCGTTTGCACAATCCGGTGTCATCAACCTCTGGAGATCATGTTGAAAGCACACCGTCAACTAGTGAAAGTGAAGCCCCAAGACAGAAAGGGAAAGCTAGATTTCCCTGTAGATTGTGCGAAGGTGACCATGCCCTCCACCGTTGTCCCTTCTTAGACGAGGCTAAAAGAGTTTTGGATGATCGTCCGGTTTCACCGTTACGACTTCCTCCTGGATATAAAAAACTCTTGCCGAGTCCGTCACTAGTTGAGAACCCAACTGGCCCGCTCAAGTGGTCGGCTGAATCATCTATCATTGAGGATAAACCAACTGAATCCATACCAGACGAAAGTCAAAAGGTCGAGGCGGCAGTTGACCCGGTCTTGCCTTCAGAGGTTTTATCTTCAAATGATACAGTCACTGAAGAGAATAAGGATGACACTGTCCAAATTCTCTTCATCAACACAGACTCTGACGAACATGGGGGCAATCCACCCATTCCTTTACCGCAGGAAGAAAGTTCGTCAGAGCCATATCCGGCCGTCTACTCGGTCCCACCTCCAAGCAACCTAGTTGTATCCTTCGACTGGAATCAACTAGGCAAACCCCGTTTGCCAGCAAGTATACCATTCCGAATTATCGTTCAAATATATAGAATGGTCATGGCTGGTACCATCATTGATGAGGGGGCTTCTATGAGTATCCTTTCCTCTATTGCTTGGAAAGCACTTGGTTCTCCATCGCTTTTGCCTGAAATGAGAAATCTGACAGGCTTTGATAAAGGAACCAGTCGACCTTTAGGGATCCTTCCCGATGTGCCCATAACATTGAGAGGGAAGACAGTTCGCGTGAACATCATGGTCGTTCAAGGACCCTTGGATTATAACCCACTCCTTGGACGAGACTATATTTATTGCATGGGAGCCATCGTCTCCTCACTCTTTAGAGTAATGTGTTTTCCGCACGAAGGAAGAGTGGTCAAGCTCGTGGACCAGCTTTCATTTCCCGGATCACGCATAGCAAATAGTCATATACCGTCCCTAAATGGTCTCTTCACGCAAGAAATGTCTCAAGTCCCAGTTCGTCCTCCCGATGAGCGCGAGTAATTTGGAGGGATATGACTGAAACCCAGGGGGCATGCGTCCTGGTCTGCTTCGGCAGGAAAACTTCAGTATAGAGTAGGTTTCCGCGGGAGAATATGACTAGTCCGTACCCCGTCCGTGATTGGAAGAGGGGTTGTTCTAGAATAAGATTCTCTTGTCAAAGTTACGTGAGTTGACAAACGGAGTCACTCACCTTTGTTTACCTCGGTAGACATCGCCAAAGAAGTGTTTTTTTGCACCGCAAATAGAGCAATCTTTGGGTAGCCTGTAAGAGGTAGGTCTCTCCTGATAGAACAAATGTTTTGTCTGCAAATTGAGGGGTAACTTTGAAACTCTGTTTTATACCTGGGGGCATGCAAACCTTTTGGCACGCAAGCAAGGGGTGGCTATTTATTCTTTAATTTTTTAGGACCTCTAACCCTTTAAACTCGTAGGATTAGTCGTCACCGAACTTGCATAAAGAGAGGATGTGGGGAAAAAATCTAAAAGTTGCCGTTTTTATATGAGACATTCTTATCATATGACTGGATTAATCGAGAAGTTTTAGCGCATAGTTCAAGCTCGTTAAAAAATAAACATAAGATCGAGCAAATGTTTCCACCCGCGTTTAAGCTCGTTAAAAAATGAACTATCCTCCGGTAAATAACCATCGTGAATGAAGCATTTTCAGCCATTAAAGCCTTGGTCGTGTTTGCACCGTCACCTCCACTTTTCCATTGGCCGATCATTCACCTCCATTTGATTGTTTACCCATTTTGAGGAACAGCTACGAAGAGTGATTTCACTAGCCATCCTTGTGACACTGCCGTGATTGGAGAATTCCAAACCTTACCTGGAATCAGCTGCTACCCATTTTATCACTCGTTCCTCAAAAGACGAGTCTTCTTTAAGCTCTTTTCATCTGACTCGTAAAATATGAAAAGATTACCGAGTTTTGGCCTTCCAGCTCGTTAAAGCGACCAGAAGTGCTATCCCTCCTCTAGATTTTAATCTTTTTGGACCTGAGGGATTATTGCACAAAAAGATCGAGCGCTTGTTTTGTTCGGCTCGTTAAAACTATCGAAAATTCATCCCTTCTGTATTGTTTTATACCTTTTCGGACTTAAGGGATTAGATGACGAAAAAGGAATTCCAGAGTTATCTTTACGTACCTTTTCAGACTCCCTAAAAAGGAAAAGGACCGAGTTATCTTTGTCGTTAGACTCGTTAAAAAGATTAATAGTGACAAACTTGTCTTTAGATGAGAACGAGTTTCACTATCGCTAGGCTCGTTAAAACATAGCGATGGGTTTGCCCGAAGGGCAAATTATAGAACAAGCATATGTTATCCTCCTCAAGATTGACAAAAATAAAGAGGTACTGGTCAGAAATGACTGGGGAAAAATTGGGAAGAAAACTCAAAGAAACTTTATTGGTAGCAAGTTGCTCTTGAACATGAGACTTCCACTCCGTGCGAGAGTCAGGTTGGGTTGTTTCATTCACCGGTCACATCACCATGGTCACGCCATACCATCCAGATTTGGGGTAAATGCTACCGATCCATCACATAAGTGTCGCCGACATGTTCAAGAGAAGTCATCCAGAGAAGTCACTCGTGTCCCATCCACTACCATACATTATACTTCACTCTTTCATGACTGCCACCCTGAATCGTATGTCACCAGATCGTTTTCACCTCCATCAAAATCATTTGCTCCGTTCCGTGTCATTGATGTGGGATTCATTAAGGCCCTCCTTTGACGGATCACTTCTTGTCGACATCAGCTCATTATCCAAGAAGTTGATCTAGGAACACCCCTTCAGTACTTTGAAGCTTGCATGCCTCAATGGCAAGTTTCTCACTTCCGGCGACAGGTATACATCAATGACCTTCGACCGAAAGATTTTGCGTGGTGCTCGACGCCAAGTCCTTTATTCACACCACGTGAATTGTACTGCAGTACCTTGAGGGTCATTATCATTATCGGTGATTCCTCTCGTGCTTGTTAACAATTTACATCATTGACTGGTAATCAAGCGATGTCTTTCCATGTTCGACTTCAAAACATTTCTCACATGGATCGACTTGTACTTAGAGTAAAGATCGGACGAGATTGAAGACCCCGGATCTAGTTTCATCCATCCGGGCTGCGATATATATTCAGGAAAATAAAGACATTGAAATGTACAGCATTGCAGCACAGATAATCATCCTACCAAAAGGATGATGACTTCGTCAGAATCATCAGTCTACCATCAGACGATTGTCTGTCCTATGTACATGAAAATGAATTTATAAAGCTGAGCATGGGAATGCCCGCCTCAGCTAGATCATGAAAACAGTATGAAAATAATGTATTGTATTGTATCTTATTACAGGTCTCCTCCCCAGCATTAGAAGAACTTCGGATCCTCCTAATAAAGCATTTCACCCGATAAACGGCCTCATACTTTATGGGGCAACTGTTATAGACATTTTTGTGCCTTACAGCTATAAGAATGAAATGTCCATAAACCAAGGGATCCTAAGTCCCTAAAAGTGTTGTTCCAGCTCCTAAAGAAACAAGGTCAACAAATTACAGCTTCTCCCAGAAGTTCTCCACCAGACACTGCTCAAAACTAGTCAAAACAGGATCATTTCAGGTGCTCCACTAGCTAGCTGCGTTGCAAAGCACCCAAATACACTAGCTAGGTGTGTTGCAACGCACTTGAATGCACTACTAGGGTGCGTTGAGTGGGAAATGACAAGTGGCAGAATCATTCCACGAGGTGGAGAGACCATGGAAGCTTCTAGAATCTTCTCCAATGACACTTGCCTCACTGAATTCGACCAGTGATGAGTAAGAGGCTCTCAGTCTCCAAGTGGAAGCAAGAACTGACAGAGAGAAGCCACTAATCAATTCATGAGCTGACTCATCCTCTTTGCATACATCTATATATGGATCCCTCACCAAGAGATCCAGAGGCTGGAATTTTGTACATTGCAGAGAATTGCTGTTGGTTTTGTGATAGATATCAGAGTATTGGGTGATTTATGCTTTGTTGGAGGTGAAGAAGGGATTCTATGCTGGGAGGTTGATGCTGGATCAGGAATCATCGGTTGTAACTCCTCCTGGATCTTCTTGTTTTATCAATAAAACTACTTGAGTTTCTCCTACATGTTTGTATATCCTTGATGTGTGTTATATTTGTATGTTTAGCTTAAATCTGATCCTAAGCTTTTTATGAACATAAATCTGTGTCTTTGTGTAGTTTCTTGCTTCTGTGAACTTGCAGGAACTTGGTGACGCTGGGCAAGTGAGGGAGCGGATAGCTGGGAGCCACCAAAGAGAAGAGAGATTGGATCAAACGCAAGACACAGGTTGGTTCATCTCAATCATCTCCGTTTATAGTTCATAAAGGAGAATACAAGAGTAGTTTTCCCTATTTGTTTCTGAGGTCTCTATCACAACCCAGTGGGATAGGGTCGTTCTAAATAGACACTTTTCCCGAAAACACACTGGCAACAAAATCTGTGCAATTCCTGGAGGGAATTAGCAGTCTTCTGCTAGGAGGTGTTGGCAGAGGAAACTGCACTGAGGCTGGGAGGCTAGCCTATTGATCATCTCTAGGAAATTTCTGATCTAAGTGGACTGTTGTGCAGTAAAAGGCATGCTCATGAAAACTACGCAATTTATTGGATGAGCAGTTGGTTGACTGCTGGGATGACTGACTGGGAAAACTACACAATTTTCTAAGGGAGATAGGGATGGGAACTTGGTGTCTGCCCAGCTTGTATGTGAAATTTCCTCAATCATATGAGCGAATAAGGTTAGTGGCCTTTGCATAATTTTTGAGGGGAGTCAGTCCTAGGGTGATTGCCAGGTCCGACTATCCAAGTGGTTAGTATGAAAGTGGATTGAATTGTTTGCGGGTAGCGCAACTTGAAGAGACTTGTTGATGCTTCTACATTGTTCTAGTTGATAGTTGATTGAGTCGATGGCAGGGTGATGGTCCGTCTGTCAGAGGGGAGTCTGGTCTTCAAAACTTTAGAAAAAATGACTAAATGTGTGAATGATTGAAAGTTGCATAGGTGATCATGAAAACACACAATCATATGACTCGACGATGAAATGACTCAAACCATCCAGACACACATGTTCAACATGACTAATCGATGGTGGAACTAACAAGCGTGACACTCGCGATTGACCGTTCATTGATCAGGACGATGCTTGCGCAATAGTGAATGTGACTTTGTGTGTCAGTGCAACAAGTGATTTCATAGAGAACACAACAAGCACATATGAAGCGAAGACTTTGAGCATAACTAGAACATGGTCGGAAGCATGACTTAGACACCAGCATGTAGAAACTTGAATGAAATGAACAAGTAAGGTGGATGCAAGGACTCACATGAACTCATGGAGTGAATCTGAGTGTGTGGATTCATCAAGTGAAACTCTCAAGGGAGGCTCCAAAATTGGGTGCAGGCCAAAATTTGGGAGGGTGGTTGTAGCCGCTACAACACTTGGTGACACGCTGGTAGAATTCCAACTTCTCTATTTCATTTCATTGCTAGCATAAGGCCTTGGTCTTTTGGGGAGTATTGAATTGTTGTGAGGGTTACTTCGGCTTCCCCACTTACCTTCGGCTTCCCCACTTACCCCATGGACATACATGGTCCACCCTTTGACAAATTAGTCAAACAAAATCAAAAGTTCAGCTTGATCTCAGTGTTTCGAATTCGGGAAGGGTAGTTTAGCTTGCGAGTTAAAGATTTTCAGAATATAAGTTTTCATCTCTAGTGTTGCACCACTACCAGTAGGCCTAGATAGTACTCGACAGATTCATGTAGGAACACACACATTGCTCCACTACCAGCGAGCCTGGATAATACCCCGGTGGAGTTGTATGCTTCTCCTCTCTGCGTAGGAAGCCTTTCTCTTCTTTCACCTTTGTATTTTTCAAGAGGACTATGCATAAGCACTTATTTAGTTTTGGTGCGGAAGAGGGATCTTGACTTATTGAGAGAAGAAGAGGTTGTTCCTTCAAAGAAGCATGTAATACCTCTGACATAGGTTTGCTCATTTAGATTTTCCCCTCTTCCATTTCTACTAGTTGGATGAGCTTGAACACACAGAGCGAAAGGCTGAGTATAGGCATGGGGCTTGCCAGTGTGGACACAGGTTCATGGTTGGACCAAAAATTCCCTTGCATACGGTTCATGTTTTCTGTCAAGACTTGATTGATCGAAGGTTATAACCAAGCACAAAGAAGATGGACACAAGACTGGTCAAGTGCTGCAGTGTCACAAGTCTCTTCAAATTTTAGTCGCATACTCTATTCAAAAGCCAGAACGTAGTAGTTGGAAACACTTATTTCCAGAAACAAAAGTAGTAATATACCAAGCAAACAAAACAAATGTAAACAAAAATAGTAAGCAAAGTAAACGAAGTGAAAACAACAACAAGCAAGCAAAGCAATCAAATCAACAAGCAAACAATTATACAAACTAGAAAGCAAAGAAAAGTGAAAAATAAAACACTACTCCTACTCCTACGTTAAACGGTCAGGGTTATGTGAAATGAAATTTCCAATGAAGCCACTGTAGGTGTACCCGACCTGCAGTCATAAATATATGAGCGATTAAAATAGATAAAAAATAGTGTGGAACAGAAAATGAAAAAACTTGAAAAACTTGCGCACGAGAGAAAAGGTCTCAACCATGGGCAAAAGAATGTGTCACAACCACCCAACACACATGCTTACCTCTTCCATGACTACCATTTTTCAACAAATCTTGGAGGCCTCTTGCGAATGTGTGTTGTTCTACACCAAGTTTCTCAACAAGTGCGAGGAAGGACTGAAGCTTGTTACATGCAACATGACCCACCAAGTAAGATTGTTCCAGCCATTCAACAATTGGATCATAAAATTCATGATGGCTGTTCTAAAATATCCGTGATCTTTGAGTAGACAGATTCCTGATTCAAGGGAGGGGATCACGATGGGAATCTGATATGGATAGATAGATCTGGTCATTCTCATCAGTCATGTCAAGATAGTGAGGGCCTGCCATAGCCATTAGTGCAGGCCGAAGTGCCTCACTTGCTTAACAAAAGTCTAAGAAGAAAAATGTTACA
Source organism: Pinus tabuliformis (assembly GCA_031772625.1). Lineage (NCBI taxonomy): Eukaryota > Viridiplantae > Streptophyta > Pinopsida > Pinales > Pinaceae > Pinus > Pinus tabuliformis. The sequence goes on along the minus strand of CM062815.1, from coordinate 487,233,431 downwards.
TGGTGAAGATCATAGCACATGAAGCAATTGTCATTGGATGTATTGTTGGGAAAATGATAAGCTACATGAGAGCCACCCAAGATAGAAGAGAAATTATACTGCTCGGTCGAGATGTCGGGTTCCTAGTTTGACATGAACAAATAAACCTTTTGAGTAATTGTACGAAAACTCTGAATGAGGGAACCAAGTTCGTTGTGCGCTATGCATGATAAAACACCCACCTAAAACTGGTGAAAAAGTGCGCAGACATCATGGTCAACATAGAAATGTAGAAAGGATGCCAGCACTGTGAATGTGTGAAATTAGTTGGGGTGTGGTGAAATGAGAGTAACTTGATTCGTGCAATAGGTTGTGCGCTCATCATTACACATGGAGACTGTTGGTGTGATGAGGGGGCATATTTGACGTGCAAAATTTGCAAAAAGACCAAGGAATTGATTATGAGAGAGAACATATGATAAGTGTGATTCTAGGTAGAGACGATCAACTTCACTGTCCCATGACTAGATGAGGGATGGACACTCCCAACCCGAAATGGATGTAAGAGAGATGCATGAAGACAGACATGTTGTAATGGACTCGTGGATTTGATCATTAACAAAAATATGAAATTTTGAAATATCATACCACAAACAGTAAATATTCTTTACACAGGGATCCATGTTGAGTGCAACAATGCAGATAGACAAATTGTGCATGAGAAACGAGATCTGATTTGGTTTGACAGGCTTACCAGAGTCACGAGGTCCTGACATAACCATAAACGGACGTTGAAGTGCCTTGACTCCCTGGCATGTCCCGAAACTTTCCAGAATTGAAAAATTGCATTTTGGGATGTGAACCAGATCATGTTGTTGTTACTAATTTCAAAACTTCTCTTAGGATGACAACCATCTTTGTCACCGAATTCATCAAAATTTTCAGCAAGCTGACTTGACAAGCCGTCTTCATGCAACACACAAGATGATTACGAGTGGGAAGAGTCTTGTGTGTTGAAACTATTTTCATCATGGACAACCTCATTGCCTTGTGTCGATCGAGTAGGTAAATTAGAAGATGAAGAAGAAAGAGAATTTGGAGTGTCTCCGATGCATGTTGATGCACTGTGAATGATAGGACAGACAGGCAAGTGAGGTGCAGAGGAAGCTTCTATATGGATGTCTGCTTTGACTGGTGCGCATTCCAGATATAAGTCAAAGTGTAAATGAGATGACAGTAGATCATATGATGTGCTTGGGTGTTCATCACAACATACAGAAGCATGGGAGTGATGGCAGCCCAAGGCTAGAGGCTGATCGAAAGAATTGATTGTGCATGATGTTTCACCAAGATTCGTGGATCAAGGATCAATCAAGAATAGAAGCTCAATGTTTTGAGAGGAATTGATTGTGTATTCACTGTCCTGCTCCTCCGCTTGTATGATGAGAATGCCTTGCACATGGCTGCAACTTGAGCCAACAACTCGAGAATCAAGAGAGTGTGCGCAGCTAGCTTGTGAAGTAGATCACTCAAGCGAGTCATGGTGCAAGGAGTCATGGCTTGTAGTTGATAGAGGATGGCAAAGATGTAGATTAGACTCAAGACTTGGGTTAGGAATGGTGATGTCCTCTTGCAGAATGGAGGGATGAGCTTCCACCATAGGCTTTCCTAACCATTTTGGAATTTACTCTGTTTGGGTGGGAGATAGCTGAGCAGATGGGTTGGTAACATGCTGTGTAGATTGCTCAGGTTACAACCGCTGCGAGAGGGTGCCCTCTTCGAGATATGAGGTGTCTCATGATCAGCAAGAGTTGAGGAAGAAGGGAAATCAGTAAGTTGACCATTTCAGGAGACATGAACCAAGTGTTTCAGCTCTTGGCTCATGAAGCCAAGGTCCACAAACTACTCAGGAATTCAATGACATAGGTGAAGGAAGTGGGTAGCAAAGTCCTCAACTGATTTACTAGGCTTCATTCTTAAATGAGAGATTCTTTCACAGACATCTTGGTGGTCACACTCATCGAAGGCTTGATGGAGGTCCTTGAGGAAAGTGAGAAGGGAATGGATGGAAGCAGGTGGAAGAGTATGGAACCACCGATTAGCACGACCTTCAAGGGTGAGGAAGAAGAGTATGAAAACAATCTCATCACTATCAATTTCATGAGATTCACAGAACTGAAGAAAATAGAAAATTTGCTCAGTTACGAATGTTCTGTCCTCACTGTCAAACTTTAACAAGGACAAGTGATCGAGAAGCTCATTGGAGATTGATCACTGATTAAGGGAGAAATGAGAGACACACCTCAGGAGCACAAATTATGTATTATTCATGGGTAAGATATTCAACCCAGATGTATGGGCTTAGCTTATCATTTGGACCTCCTTCTAGCACCAAAATGTTGACGGTGATGGATCTACCAACATCAGGGGATCACCTCGGTATGAAGTCCCAAATAGACCTCACACATTTTGGTGTGGGAGTCCCATTCGGTACGATGGCTCGGTTGCCATTATCTTAAGGATTTTACTCAAATCTTTCTTGTCAACACATGAGAGTGGTTTTCTTTGTCTTCAACAACTGAGGTTCACGTGCCTAGTGAGTGTAAGTGTCACTTGTGCCAATGGTTCTTTCACTATCGAGGGAGAGGGTGAGAGTGAGTTCTAGGTCGATTGGGAGCAGTCCCAACACTGCTAGGAACACACAACAAAATAGACATACAAAACTTCTACCAGAATAGTCCACACAGATGCGGAAGTCACAAAACACAATGGATTAAAACACGTATAACACTCAATGGATTAGTCCATAAGTGCAATGATAGTTTACAGCGAGTGCAAGAGTAGTCTACATAGGTGAGACAATGTTAAGAACATATACAGCACATTTCCATTAACAAATTATGCATTACAACAAGTGAAATAGTTCAAATGTAGAACACAGGTTAGAGTAACATGCTTCACAAGTGTTAAATATTAGTCTTACAACAGTTACAATACATGTGTGAAAACGTGCTAGCCTGGTAGCAGGCTTCTGAATTAAGCAAAAATTCCAAGACACATCGTTACACCATACAAAACTAACCCCGTGTGGGAGGCATTGGAGTCACTACTTACTCCTCAAAGGAAATATTACAAACTCTCTTGGCTATGTGGGAGGAGTTGAGGTGAAAAAAAGTCCATTGCATGTACAAATGAGGGGGTATTTATAGCCAAGGGTGAAAACTAACCCTTATGGTTGTTTGACTACACTCATGAATATTTGACTTCCATGAATTTTCATCTTTACATGAATCTTTGTACAACAAGTGGGTCTCTTGGAATTCCACGTTACATTACATTCATTGACAACATATCCCATAGTGGAGATGTGGGCGACATGACTTGACATGATAGTGTTGGTACATTCGTGTTGTTGCTAGAGTGCAGGTCGAGCTACATTGCTACTAGGTGATGGATGTCTTCATGGTGTATCATAACTTCACCTCTGCATATCAAAGTGCGCAGAGTCTTCGATGGTCTTTGGTTCACTTGATGATGCTTAGGAATGTTTCTCCTTGCTTTCATGTTGGAAGGCTTGACATGCTCATCTATTCATGAAAGGTGCATGTTCGTCCATTCGTGAGCACATCTTGCATGTTTGCTTGTTCGTGCATCTGTGAACATATCTTTGCATGAACATCCATTCGCGATCACATCTCTTTGCATGCATCGTTCATTCATCCATTAATGAACCTGTCCTTCTGCATGTTCTCCCTTCATTCATCCCATTCATCGTCTTGCCATGTTTGTTGGTGTACCTATACCTGCAGTCACTCATGATAAGACGACATCAAATCCAAAACCTCCTAGTCTACCATGACACATGATCATTTCAGATGTAGGTGACCGGGAGAGGCAACAAGGTTGTGAAGCGGGATGATGGCTCTGGGCACTGTTGATGAAAACTATGCAAGAGTCACTAAGTGATGAAGATGGGCAATCCAAGTTGACAGTGACTTTTTGCAAGGTCTAGCCTGGTTGGAAGGCAAAATTGCACAAATTTTGGGAGGGATAGTCTGGGTTGCAGGAAGGAAAGGTAGGCAGGATCTGTGCAGTTTCCAGAACGAGTGGGCAGCAGGGGCTGGAAGGCCAAATTTGCACAATTTTATGGAGGAATAGGTCGTTATGCAAGGAGGGTCAGTATGCAAAGATTACACAATTTTTGGGAGGAACTGCTCAAAAGCCTGGCAACCAAAACTGTGCAATTCCCAGAGGGAATTGGCAGTTGGATGCTAGGGTCACTAGCAGCTAAAACTATGCAATTCCCAGAGGAAACTGGAAGTATGCTTCTGGGGTCACTAGCAGCAAAAACTATGCAATTCTTGAAAGGAACTAGCAATTTGTTGTTAGGAGTCCCTGGCAGAGGAAATTGCACTAAGGCTGGGAGGTTGGCCTATTGATCATCTTTGCATAATTTCTGAGCTGAGCGGATTACTAGGCAGAAGAAGGCCTGCTCATGAAAATTGTGCAATTTCTTGGATGAGCAGCCGGTCCACTGCTGGGATGACTGACTAGGAAAATTGCACAATTTTATGAGGGAGACAGGGACGGCCACTTAGTGTCTATCTAGCCTGTCTTTGCAATTTGCTCAGTCAACTGAGCGAGTAAGGTTAGTTGCCTCTGTGCAATTTTTTGAGGGGAGTCAGTCCCGGGGTGATTGCTGGGTCCAACTATCCAAGTGGTCAGTATGAAAGTGGATTAAATTTCTTGCAGGCAGCACAACTTGAAAAGACTTGCTTGATGCTTTTGCAGTGTTCTAGTCGACAGTCGACTGAGTCGATGGTGGGGTGATGGTCCGACTATTAGAGGGGAGTCTGGTCGTCAAAACTTCAACAAAAATGACTAAGTGTGTGAATGATCGAAAGATGCATAGGTGATCATGCAAACACACACTCACATGACTCAATAACAAAACAATTCAAACCATCCAAACACACATGTTCAACATGACTAACCGACAGTGCAAGTAACAAACGCGACACTCATGATTGACCGTTCATTTATTGAGACGACGCTTGTGCGCCAGTGAACGTGACTTCGTGTGTGAGTGCGACAAATGTTTTCATAATGAACACAACAAGCACATACGAAGTGAAGACTTTGAGCATAACTAGCACATGGTCGCAAGCATGACATAGACACCAGCATGAAGAAACTTGAATGAAATGAACAAGCGAGGTAGATGCAAGGAATCACACGAGCTCACGGAGTGAACTCAAGTGTGTGCTGTCATCAAGTGAAACTCTCAAGGGAGGCTTCGAATTGGGTGCAAGCCAAAATTTTAGATGGTGGTTGTAGTCGCTACAACAAGTGAGTTAATCTAGTAATTCTAAACATGTTTCTTTTGAAGATGTGGAAGTTGAAGCTGAAAAATATGTTACCATTAGTGAGGAGGAGGTTAGAATTGTTGTTGCAAAGGAGAAAAGAAATAAAACATCAAAAATAAAAATGGCCACAGATATCTCTCTTCCATTTGATGATGAAGAGCTTATTTATCAAGAAGAAGATATGTTAACAGTAAGAATAAGAAATCAAATGTTGGTCAATCTATAAAAATCATGGGCAACAATGAAGAACAAAGTGAAAGCTCTAAAGGAAGTAGAGAAATCATAACACCAGGTGTTGAGTTAGATGATGACATTATTAAAACAAAAGAAAATTCCATTCGAGATCACTTGATGAAGAATAAATTAATTAATAGTGGCTAAACATTTCAGCTTAATGTCAACCAATTCTATTGGTCAAATGAAGAACAACCTCAATATCAAATTATAAAGGCACATCACCTACATGTGCATAATCTGAAAACATTGTTCAAGTTCAATCCATATGTGCATGTGGTGGATTATGTGGTTCTTGTTGATCCAAATCAAGTTCCCAACAAATAGGAATTTGATAGGACACGATGTTTTGAATATAAATATTATGTAATTGGAGGGAACCATTGAGAAGAGGTAAAAAGACAATTGATTGAGGAATATCCCAATAAATCTTTTTTTGAAACAATTAATGCATCTTTTACATACAAAAACATAAGAAAAGTTATTTGAATGGGATCATAATGCAGATAATGAGTATATAATGTGTATGAATTTCATCCTGGAAGGATTAGATTTATTCATAATGAATATGTAGAAAAATGTGGTGGAGATAAGAAAAAAGTCAGTCTAAGATTTCAGAAGGAATGTTTAATGGAACAGGTTATCAAATTGAGGATAAAATACATTCAAAAGGTGGAAAAGTAAATTCACATTTATTCAAAGGCATGGATAACATTTTTTAGTTGGCATTTAGAACTGGGGATATGTGGGAATTGATTGATGATGTTTTCAACTAGTGGGAGAATATTTCCATAAAAAATCAAAAGTTTAAAATGTGTAAACCCATAATATGCATCCACAATAAAACATATCCTAAAATGAATAAACTTCCAGATGATATGACTATCACACCTTGGAGAACAATGCAAGGAGTGAAGGATGGGAAACTAGTCAAATCAATACTATGCTGTGTGAATTTAGGTGAATTATTAATTAATGAAATGTGTGCATAATTTCAAAAGTAAGTTTGTTGAATTATTTTTATTTTTTCTTGGATTATAATTTTCTTTTAAATATAACATATTGTTGTTGGTAGTATTTTTTATACATATCACTATATTAACAATTTTTACTTTATTTATTCAGTCAGAAGATTTATATGAAAATACAAGAACATATGGTTAAAATGTTGAATGAAGAGAGTTGGGATGATGTTGTGCGCAACTACCTAGAATCAAGTTCTACAACAACACTTAAATATTTTTATCTTACATTTAATAAGGTATGTTGATTTATATTCATATGCAAACTATTTTTATTTTATTACTTATACATATATATTTTTTATTTCATTAAATATGTCGAAGAAGGATGCAAATGGAGTACCAAGTACTTTCAAAATATTTATTGAAAAAATTAAGATGGAAAGGCTGAGAAAGAAACGTCTTAGGAATGTTGAACTTGATCCTACTCTTACTCCTCTCATTTGGAATGAGATCCTACTCTTACTCATCTCATTTGGAATGAGCTCGACACTATCCAATATCAAATAATACAAGGTGATTGTGAAGACATTGCAAAACTCATACCTAAAAGGGAATATGTCCTAGTTATTGCAGATATTCCTCATGGTTTCAATTTCCCAGACATTGGATATAATAATGAACCTTATACTTATCAAGTTTGTAGTAAAGTGGTTACGGTCTTTCAAGAGGTCACAACATCACCACTTTGGAGATTTGTGAAATTTCATTCAGACACACAATTTGCAATGTTATTAACAAGCTTCAAGGGAAAAGCAAACTCAAGGATGTGGCTTACATGGTAAGACATTAAATTGTATGTTTGATTAAATTTTTTTAAACATATTTATGTACAAGTTAACTGAACTTTTAATATGTCTTGTTACAAGAAACAAGTAAAATCTTGTTTCTTTAGAAGATCATACTATTATAAATTATTGTGAGTTCATCCATGTTGAATGTTGGACAAAAGATGATAGCTATAAGCCTATTCTTTGGAATCAAGTAGATGGAAAGAGTCATAGTCAAGTGCTAGTTCATGATGCTATCGTAAGAAAACTAACATATGAGGATAAAGATGCAAAAGGAGATATACTTAACATTTATCAAAAATCGCAAGCATTGATTAACTATCTTATAGATTTATGTTCAAATGAAGGAGATTGGGTTTTGGATTTATTCTCAAGTTTAGGTAAGTTTTATTATATAAAATTCAATTTTAATATTTTAGTTTTTAGTTTTTATGTGTTTATACTAATTTACTTAATTATTTCTTTTGTGTTTAATGATTAGGTACAACACTAGCATGTTTCCTACAAAAAGGAAGAAATTGCATTGCCATTGAAAAAGACTCACTACAATGCAATTTTATTCAACAAAGAATTAATGCTCTTCAATTTCTTCCAGATGCAATGCAAGAAGTTGGTTTGAGGAAAGGGGATTTTAATGAATCACATGTGGCAAAAAAGGCAAAGGAACCTCAACCACTGTTATATGGAATGATTGGAAAATGACACTTTGGAAGATTTGCAGACATGAAAGATCCATTAGAAGAGGAAAATGACCAAATTGAAGTAGAAAATATTGTGGAAGAAGACATTAATGAAGGTCTAGAAGATGATGAACATGGATTAGTTGATATTATTGATTAAGTTTAAGTTATGCTTGCAAATAAAGCTCAATTTTGAGAGTTATTCATCAGTTTTACTTGTAATGTTTAGACTTTGAGATTTTATGAGAAGAATGAGTATTTCATTATTGTTGTTATATGTTTAATATTTGTATTATCTAATTTTCACTTTAATTTTTATGTGAATCATTATTTTTTGCAAAAAAATAGTGATTACTATTAATTTTTGACATAAAATTCATAAAAAATGCTATTTTTAAAAGTTTTTTTGTTAAGATTTTCCCATAAAAATCATTTATTTAACATGTCATTTTTAACAAAAAGTCTCAAAATGTGTATTTTTTCATTGTATTTATATTGAAAATGTATATTTTTTTGTCATATGTTTAAAAATATTGGTTTTTTAGTGACAATTATTTGATGTATATTGAAATATTAATTAACAATACATAAACATATAGAAAATCCTAACTTTAAAATATTGACCCTTTTTTATTTTTTAACTATGCGAAAAATGAAGATTTTATTACAAAAATAAATTGAAAAGAAAAATTAAAAAAACACAAATACATAAACACACTTAAAAATAAATATCTTAGGGAAGAAGAAGACATTAGAAAATGTAAAGTGTCAAAAATAAACCCTCTTAAAAAAGGGGTTGATGTTGCATCAACACTTTTCAAAATCAACATGAAAATCACTCACATCTAAAAAAAATGTTCATAAGAAAATTTAAAGTGCCAAAAATATGCTCCAAAAAAAGGCTATTTTGAATAACCACTTTTCAAAATTAGGTGCTTTTTTTTTCCACCTCTAAAAAACGGTAATTAGTAATTTTCTCATTTGCTTGGTAACTATGTTAGAGATGAGGGTTTATTTGGATGATAAAATAACAATAGAGAAGAGTTCCTAGTTTGAGGGGAGCAATGACAAAAGATGGTAGGTTTAGGGTTGAGAAATTTAACAACCAAAACTACTAGTTTTGGAAGATGTAGATGGAATGTCATATGTATCAAAAAGTGTTGAAAATGTGCTCATGGGGGTTGGGAAGGGGGGGGAGGGTTATAAGTAGTGATAAGGTATATATATGTATTCTTTTTCGATTTACTGATTCACAATCACACATTAGGCCATTATTAGATTAGCTCATATAATGCATTAACCAAATAAGTAAATAAAAAATCAAAATACCATTATCATCACATGAAAGCCATATAATAATCAAAACAATTAGATGCAAAATGAACATAAGGATCTTGGTGGAAAACCCCCTACGGGTCAAAAAACACCCTTTACTGCTTCTGCTACTCTGCTTTAAATTTTATTAACCGAACGAATCATTTTACATCATCATAGTTGGCTATGTCCAACAAGGAAGTTTCTCATACTAAATCGACTTTGTGAACATCCATCCACTAAAATCCTCAATCCCCAATAGGCCTTATCTAACACCCATTGGACTATGATAATTCTACTTCCTCAACTGAAGCTACCGACCACCATCTTCAAGGAACACCCACCCCTTCTTCACCAAGCTATCTCGGTCTATTCATCATCTAGGGCCTCATGTCAAAATATTTCAAACTAGATACTTGCACAAAAAAAAAACAACTTTCTCTCTTTGATAACCTCAATACACTAAAAAAAAAACCCAATACATCAACAACATATCAAACCTCAACAACTAAAACTAGAAGCATACATAAGCTTTAGTTTTCTCAAGAAATCATATCAACACACAAGACCTCACTCATACAATTCTTCTCATAATGCAACATGAAACATATGAAAGAATTATGTAGCAACAATAACCTACAACCTTCTACAAAGAATACTCTCGATGCAAATCCATTAGCAGTACCTCAAATCTAACAAAACAATTCATCCATATAATTTATGAACCAATCATACAAGTAATGCTAAAATCATGCACATAAAAATGTTCTCTCTGCAATCATAAATAATTTTTCCATGCAATTCAGCAAATCCTGCAATCATGAGCATGTTAGCATCACCATAAAAGGATTCATCACTCTAACTATACAATGAAAACTATACTGCAACAACTACAATCATATGAAAAATTTTCCTCTAAATATACTCTCTGTAGAACCAGTAAACTCTATCGTAATTAAAATTTCAAACTCTGTCTATATGAACGATAGATGATATCTCCACGAGTTTCCTCACTCTCTAATCTTAGAAGATTATGTTTGTGTGTGAACTTCTCTAGAAATTTGACCTATGTATCATTACTTGTTGTAGGAGGTCACCCTCTACTTTCTTTACAAACTTTTTCTCTTCTCGCACACCACAATCTTTGATCTGTTCCTATTTTAAATGCCTTGTGGCACTATCTCCACTACTCACTTCATTAAGGCATTCACACTTCAAAACTTATTTTGACATGTTGATTTAGTCAATTAGAATCTTCTATAAAGAGTCCTAAATAAGAAACATCATTAAAACATTAAAATCATTCGAGATGCGCAAGGAATGCGGAAAATATTAACTTACAAACAAATTCATTGGCATACAACTATCAAAATTCGACTGTAAGGATCTCAGTCACATGCATAAGCCTATCTTCCAATGACTGAAGTCTTTTAGTCGCTCCCATGACCCATCATCCATGCGACTGAGGTAGAGGATGGTCAAAACCCAAGAATTTCAACTCAAAACTTCCTCCAACTCCTTGACCAACATCTCTAGCATATGCAAAGCTTGTCTGAGCCATGGCAAGCCTCAAAACCATCTATGCAACCTCCTATTGATCTTATACATGATGTATTCACCATAATTCCAAGAACCAACTCATGAGTTCAGAAACTGTATCAAGTGGCATTAAACATGAAGCTGAGTCGTAGACGGGAACTTGATACATCATGAAAACCTCTTTAACACCTTCAGACAACATCAAGATTCTAATCCATAACTTAGGGTCATCAAAGGCATCTCAAGGACAACACCACAAATATCATATACACGGAGACCTAGTTGGCCAACCAACCATCAAAACTAACACCATAAAAAAATCAAGCATATACATATCATCTTCAACACAAGCCTAGGTTAACATCAATGCCAACCATCAAACACTACACTACCATGCTTACATCAATTCCAATTATCATCTCATCACAACATCAATGCCAACAATCTCCCCCTTTGGCATTGATGGAAACCCTAGCAGAGCCATCCAAACAATCTCATGAAGAACTGAATCCCTCAATTTCTCCCTCTTTGACATCAATGGAAAAGGGATAAAATAAACAAAGCCAACATGTGAAGAATCAAGGAAGCACTCCCCTTGTCAATCTCAACATCATGCCAATACAAAGTTGATGCAAGCCAATGAATGACCTCCAATACAAGCTCCCCCTTAACATATAAAGGGGTTGCAAAAACATCTCTTAGACTGTTGAACATGCTACCTCTGCTGCTGTTAGTGCCTCATTTTCATATGCAGGAAGGTTGTTCCTTATATAATAATTCTTTAACCAACTTAGGCCAAATGATGAACAATGAGATACAGGGCATAATACATGGCTGAATGAATGATAATAGAAGTTTTTACAAATCCTCTAACTAGTTGAACTATGACTCCTATCTCATGTATGAAGGACACACACATGACCCAACCATGACTCATAAGAAGGATGTGACAATACATGGCTACTCAAGGACTCTAAGAGCTCATACAAGAATTAAATACATGACACCAAGTAGCCTAAACATGGTTGTAACACTTCTCACCTCTCATCACATGCACATCAACACACTTTTGACATGACTCATGACTCTCATTTTTGACTCTTATTCCTAACTCAAATATAACTTCATATGAATAACAATAATTACATGGATTTATAGGAACAATGCATGGCTATGGCATTGAGAGTACATAGCTATTATGAGACATTATGAACAAAGATAATTCTCATCAATGCCTTCTAGGCATCAAGACCATCATTGTATAATGTGAGACATGAGGTACCAATCTCATATATGAATCTTCATTTCAATCTTTCTCCAAAACTTTTAATGGAGAGAAATCAAACCATACACATGTCATATATGAATCTTCATTTCAATCTTTCTCCAAAACTTTTAATGGAGAGAAATCAAACCATACACATGTCATGAATGAATGAATGACATCAATAAGCCTAAAATTCTTCAACATTTCAGCCATATCCCAAAGAAGCAACAACAAATGTGTAATATGCCATGGAAGTTCTTTTCCATTTGTAAGAACTCTTGGAGAACTCTTAAAGTTCTCCCTTGCAAAGCATGTGATCCTCATATAGGAATTATATACTCCATGACAAAGCAATAATGAGACAATAAGCAACACACATTTGATCCTCAACACTTAGGCCATGATGGAAAATTTCAGCAACAACAACAATATGTGAACTCATAGGTAGATAAGACAATAAGAAACAATATAACCTCACTTTAGCAGCAACAATGATAATAATAGCAACATATGCAACTCATGATCTCTTTGACCAAAACATCAATAGCAGCTAGCAACAACATGTGAACTAGTATGAAGATAAAGCAATGACATAACATCATAGAGCAACAACATAACAACCACCATAGCTGTAACTTATATGTAGCATTAACAAGTACATGTCTCTACAATGAGATAAGAGATCAATCTTCAACAGCAGCATAATATGTGGATCTCTCAAGCAACAAATGAAGCATATCATAGTAGCAATAAAATCAACAACACCAACTATAACAACATCACTCTCAACCAAATCAAACATCATAGTGATCATCATCCATATCATGGAAATAATAACAACGCCATAATATGACCTCAGCAAGAAGAGGGGTGCTTTTGAATTTGAAAATTTCCTCACTTGTTTACTGCTCTTCCTTTTCTGAGAATGATTCATTTTATTCTTTGACATGGCCCACAATCTTCTCTAGAGTGATCAAGCTACAACGAGAGAACACCCATGTGATACTAATTTTTGTAAATGTGCTCACTACTGGGCGGGTGAATTAGTAGTAATAATGCCTATATGTATTCTTTTTCAATTTACTGATTCACAATCACACATTATGCCATTAGTAGATTAGCTCATATAATGCATTAACCAACCGAGTAAATAACACATAAAAGTACCATTATCATCACATGAAATCTATAGAACAATCAAAACAATCACATTCACAATGGGCACAAGGATCTTTGGTAGAAAACCCCCTCTAGGTCAGAAACCACACTTTGTTGTTGCTGCTACTATGCTTCAAATTTTATTAATCAGACAAATCATTTTACATCATCATAGATGGCTATGTCTAGGAAGGAAGTTTATCATACTAAATCGACTTTGTGAAAACCATCCAATGGAAGCCTCAATCCCCAACAAGCCTCTCCCGACACCCACTGGACTATGAGAATTCTACTTGCTCAAATGAAGCTACCAACATCCATCGTCAAGGAACACCCATCCCTTCTTCACCAAGTTATATTGATCAATTAATCATCTAGGGCCTCATTTCAGAATATTTCAAACTAGACTCCTGCACAAAACAACAAAAATTTTCCCTCTTTGATAACCTCAATACATCAACACTAACTCAACAACAAACCCCAATACATCAACAACATATCAAACATTAGCAACTCAAACTAGTATCATTCATAAGCTCTGGTTTTCTCAAGAACTCAAATCAACACACAAGACCTCACTCATAAAATTATTCTCATAATGAAACATGCAACATATGCAAGAATTCTGTAGCAACAATAACCTCCATCCTTCTACAAAGCATAATCTCAATACGACTCCATTAGCAGTACATAAAATCTAACAACAAAATTCATCCATACAATTTGTGAGCCAATCATAGAAGTAATACTACAACCATACACATAAAATGTTCTCTCTGCAATTACAAATAATTCTACCATGCAATTCACCATTGATCATGCAATCATGAGCATGTTAGCATCACCAAAGAAAGATTCATCACTTTAACTATCCAATGAAAACTATACTACAAAAACTACAATCATATGAATATTTTTCCTCTGAATATCCTCTGTTGTTGAACTTGGAAACTCTGTCACAATTGACAAATCAAACTCAGTATATCTAAAAAATAGATGATCTCTCTATGAGTCTCCTCACTCTCCGATCTCATGAGATTATGTCAGTGTGTGCACTTCTCTAGAAATTCGACCTCTGTATCATTACTTGTTGTAGGAGGTTTCCCTCTTCTTTCTGCACAAACTTCTCCTCTTCTAAAAAACCACAATTGTCGATCTGCTCCTCTTTTTAAACACTTTTCGGCACTATCCCCACTACTCACTACACTAAGACATTCACAGTTCAAAACATATTTTGACATGTTGCTTTAGTCAATTAGAATCTTCTATGAAGAGTCCTGAATAAGAAACATCATTAAAACATTTAAATCATCCAAGGTGTGTGATGAATACATAAAATGTTGACTTACAAATACAACCACTAGAACAAAATGGTCAAAATTCGACTGTAAGTCTCTCAGTCACATGCATAGGACTGTTTTATAGCTACTGGAGACTTTCAGTCGCTCCCATGACCCATCATCCATGTGACTGAGGTAGGGGATGGTCAAAACCCAATAATTTCAACTTAGAATTGCCTCCAACTCCTTGATTAGCATCTCTAGCATCTGTAAATCTTGTCCAATCCATGACAAGCCTAAAAACCATCTATGCAACCTCTTGTTGAGATTATACATGATGTAGTCACCATAAGTGCAAGAACCAACTCGTGAGTACAAAAGCCGTATCAAGTGGCATCAACCATGAAGCTTAGCTATAGAGGTGAACTCAATACATCATGACAACTTATTCAACACCTTTAGACATCATCAGGATTCCAATCCATACCTCAGGAGAATCAAAGGAATCTCAAGGGAAACACCAAAAAATCATATACATGGAGATCTAGTTGGCCAACCAACCATCAAGTCTCTCATCAACAAGCAATCAAGCATATGCATATCATCTTCAATAGAAGCCTAGGTTGACATCAATTCCAACCATCAATCATTGAAACACTACACTAACATGTTGACATCAATTCCAACTATCACCTCATCACAACGTCAATGCAAACAAAAATATTTGTACCTACCATTGAGCGGAAAGATAAAGAAGCTGACAAGTATGTCCAACGAAGAATAGGATATTCTTGACAGAAAAGCATTAGGAACAATACGGATGTGCCTTGCAACATTTGTAACCTTCAATATTTTGAAGGAAACAACAACATAAGTTCTAATGACGTCCTTAGTGAAACTATATGAAAAAACCTTAGCCTAGAATAAGGTATTTCTTATGAAGTGCTTGTTTAATATGAAGATGTCAAAAGGAGGATCTGTTGTTGATCATTTAAATGAGTATAATACAGTTACCAGTTATTTAAGTTTTGTAGGTGTAAATTTTGATGATGAAGTTAGGGCTCTATTATTTCTGTGCTCATTACTAGAAAGTTGGAATGGTTTAGCTATGGCCATTAGTAACTTTATCTCTGGATCTAGTACTTTAAAGTGTGATGGTGTTGTTAGTACCATTCCTAGTGAGAAAATGCGACAAAAAACCTCTGGTGAGATATCGGGACATGCTTTGATTGTAGAGACTAGGGGACAAAAAATAGAAAGAGGAAGGAGCCAAGGAAATTACAACAAGTCAAGAAAAGGTAGATCCAAATCCAGATCAAGGATAGTGTGTTGTAAATGTGGGAATAAAAGACACTTGAAGAAAGAGTGCAAATATCGGAAGGAAAAAAAAGGAGATGGACAACAAGAGAAGAATCATGAAGAGAATGTAATAGGTGATGTGTTGCAAGATTATTTGATTCTTTTATTAGATAATATTATTTATGCCCAGGTGGCAGATTCAGGGACCTCATTCCATTCCACACATGATAGGAAACATTTCCATGGCTGTGTTCAAGGATATTTGGGACAGGTTCACCTCATTGATGATAAACCCTGTAAAAGCATTAGAATGGGTAAGTTTTCTATAAATAAATATAATGGAAGCCAATGGCTATTGAAGGAGGTAAGGCATATTCCAAATCTAAAGAAGAATATAATTTCAATAGGGAAGTTGGGAGGTGAAGGTTGTGTAACTACTTTACAGACAAATCCTGGAAGGTCATTGAAGGAGCCTTGGTAATAGAAAAAGGAGAAAAGGTTGGTACATTGTATTTATGCAATAGTATTTCTAATTTTGTTAATGCTTTAACCTCCAAAGGAGAAGATGTAACACTCTAGCATCATATGCCCGGGAACATGAGTGAGAAGGGGATGCATATTCTTCACTCAAGAAATTTTCTACTAGGTTTTAAGCATATTGATTTGGATTTATGTGAAAATTATGTTTATGGAAAACAAAAAAGAGTTAGATTTATTAGAGTTGGGAAGGAAAAGAAGAGTGAAAATTTAGAGCTTGTGCATACAAATGTATGGAGACCTATGGAGGTATCATCTCTTAGTGGCTGTCACTATTAGGTTACCTTTATTGATGATGCAACTAGTATAACCTAGATTTATTGTATTCAAAATAAATATGATGTATTTGATACTTTAAAGAAATGGAAATCTTTGGTTGAGAATGAGATAGGAAATAATTTAAAGTGTCTTAGATTAGACAATGGAGGTGAATACTGCAACAAAGAGTTCGATAGCTACTTTTCAAAGCATGGAATTCTCAGAGAGAAAATAGTTCTAGGAACACCACATGAAAATGGTGTGTCAGAAAGGATGAATAGGACAATCATGGTGTGTGCAAGATTCATGAGATTGCATGCAGGATTTATCTTACAATATTGGGGAGATGATGTAGATACTATTGTTTATCTAATAAACAAAGGGCCTTCAAGTTTCTTGGATGGTGGTATTCCATAGGAGGCATGGGCAGGTAAAAAGGTAAACTACTCATTTTTAAAGACCTTCATTTGTGAAAATAGAACAAATCTTGAGGAAAAACAAAATAAATGTACCTTTATTGGATATGGTATAAATGATTTTGGTTATTTCTTATATGATTATTAAAATCACAAAATGATTAGGAGCAGAGTTGTCAGATTCAGTGAAAAGGTCTTTTATAAGGATCGGATGTAGGGAAACAAAAAAAAAAGTAAATCAAAGAGTAAATAGTGCTTGATGAGATCACATAAAAAAGAAAAGGTGCCTGAAAATTAGAATGATCAACAAGGACAAAAAAAACAACAACCACAACAACAACAAGCACCTCAAAGATTTGAAACTAGTCTTAGAATATCTAACATGATAAGTAGATCCCCTAAACAATACTCTCCTTCATTATATTATGTAGTGTTGATTGATTCTCCCCTTCTGCAAGGATATGAAGAAGAAATGCAAGTAGAAACCAAGAAGAAGTGGGAGCAAGCCATGAAAGAAGAGATGGACTCCCTGATGGAGAACCAGACTTGGGACTTAGTCTAGTTGCCTCCTGGTAAAGAAACATTGTAGAATAAATGGGTTTACAGGTTGAAGGAAGAAAATGGAGTTAAACAAAGGTATAAGGCTAGACTCATGGTGAAGTGATTTGCACAAAATAAAGGTATATACTTTGATGAAATTTGTTCTGATATTGTTAAAATGACTTCGATCAGAACTATTTTAAGTCTAGTGGTAATAGAGGATTTTCATATTGAGCAGTTAGATGTAAAGACAACCTTTCTCCATGGAGATTTGGAGAAATAAATATATATGCAGCAGCCACAAGGGTATGAGGTTAAAGGGAAGGAGAAATTAGTGTGAAAATTGAAGAAGATATTGTATGTCTTAAAACATGCTCCAAGGAAGTGGTATCTAAAATTTGACATGTTTATGTTCGAAAAATGTTATAATAGATTTCACTCTAGCCATTGTGTTTATTTTAAAAGGAAAAATGAAGACAATTATATTATATTGTTATTGTATGTAGATGACATGCTTGTTGCAAGGTATAACATGAGGGAAATAAATGTGCTCAAAGGAAAATTGGAAAATTCATTTGCAATGAAGGATTTGGGTGTTGAAAAACAAATACTTGGTATGAGAATAACTAGAGACAAGAAAAATTGAAAATTAACATTGTCTTAGAGTGAGCACATAGAAATGGTGTTGGAATGATTTAATTTTCAGAATGCGAAACTAGTAAGTACACCTTTGGCTAGATATTTCAAACTAAGTAAGGAGATGTGTCCCAAGACCTAAGAAGAGATTGGTTATATGTCCAAAGTTCCATATGTATCAACCATTGGAAGCTTAATGTATGCAATGGTCTACACAATACCTGATATTGCACATGCAGTGGGAGTTGCAAGAAGGTATATGAACAATCTGAGAAAATAGCATTGGATGGTAGTGAAGTGGATTCTCAGGTATTTGAGAGGTACCACAAATCAAGCATTATGTATTGGAGGTTCAAAAATTACTCTGCAAGGATATGTTGATTCAAATATTGTAGGTGATAAAGATAAAAAGAGGAGCATGACAGGGTATGTGTTTACTATAGGTGGAACAACTGTCAGTTGGGTTTCAAAATTGAAAAACATTGTTGCACTTTCAACAACAAAAGAAGAGTATGTTGCTTTTATAGAGGCTAGTAAAGAAATGATTTGGTTACAAAGGTTTATGGATGTGTTGGGAAAGAAGTAGGAGATGAGAAGGTTATATAGTGACATCCATATTTCCATTCATCTTGTAAATAATTCATCCTTTCATTCTATGACTAAACATATACACCTTAGGTATCATTTCATACGGTTAGTTTTGGATGACGGATAGTTGAAGTTGGAAAATATACACACTAGCTAGAATCCTGCAGATATGTTGACAAAGGTTGTAACCAGGGAGAAATTTAGTTGCTGCTCAGTTTCAATTGGTCTTCAAGAATGACGATGAAGATGAGAAACAATCAGGTCCAAAGTGGAATAATTTTCTAGCAAGTGGAGCAATGATGGAGTTGATATAATAAATCTCCAAGTGGGAAATTGTTGGATGTGAAGCTTGATTATCTTCCTAATTCAAAGGTCTTGTTTTATCTGTGCCTTGGATCCCAATCCCTAAAAAGGGAGTGTGAGGGGGATTTCCCCCTGCTATTACTACTAGGGGGGTCCAGGGGGGTGACTATATGTTTGGAGCCCCCCCCCCCGGTCAGGGGTTTAGGGGCTATGCCCCCAAAGCTAAAAATAGATGAAACATCGCTTTGTCAAATATTATAATTTTGTAGTCCATATGGGCCATTCATTAGGCAGATGGTATGATGGTAGAATTCATTTTTAATTTAGGTTTTCTTGCCCCTAGAAATCAACCCCTTGGTTTATACGAGGGAATTGTATTGTAGATGAGGATTATTATTCTGAGAGAGAAGGAGAGACGAGACTGTGTGGGAGCAAAGAGGAAACTGCAATAGATTTATTGTAGGTTGTATATCTTCATTTTTATATATAATGTAAAAGGAATGACTAACTATTTCTCCTTAGACATAGGCTAAATTGGGTGAACCACAATCTCTGCGTCTCTCTTGTTTTAGGCATTTCTATATTTGTGTTTCCCCAATATTTTGTGTATTTCATTGCTCTGTTAAATCATTTCTATCATGTTGGGTAACAACCCTTACATGATGACATGTTATTCTCACATGCTCCATGAGAAGTCTTGTGCATATTTATTTAATGAGACCATGAAGGAGTTCAACACGGTTTATTACTTTGAGGGTTTTGTAATGAGTTTCTCGAGGTTTTCTTTTGTGATTATGTTTGTAAAGAAACCAAAAGACAATTATATTGTAATCAACATGTCTTACAACTCCATATTTACTTCTTCATCTGGCATCACTTCTCCTTGGGCTCCAATGGCTAGAAGCTTATTCATCTTGATCAATCTCTCAACTAAAGAATAATGTTACTGATAGTGAGCTACATATTTGGAGATGTATTTCTCTACTGTCTCTTGAATCTTCTAGGTATTGTTGATGATGATGGAGTTCTAGGTAAAATCTTCCTCATTGGTGTCATGAAACTTTGATGGCGCATATGGATACTCTTTGATCCATAAATTTCATGGATATTCCATTGGACTGATCGTCACAAAAGATATAATCATATTATATTAAAAATCTGAAAATTCTACACTATTACAGTTTATTAAACTTTAATATCAGTGGATTTAATTATAATTAGTGCATGCGTGTGAATTTAAATAGCGCAAAAAAGTATATAATGACAAAATAATATCACACATGCATAAGACACAAGATATTCTCTTTGGGAAACCCTTTCGGGAGAAAACCTAGTTGGAAGGTGAGGTCGCTTCGCTCTATTTCTCAATCTGGAAATATGGATGCAGGTACAAAGAAGTAATTTATGTGGCTCCTAGCCTGCTACATTGCTTAACTCTTATCTCTCCTGGCTATATTTGCTCAGATGTGGAAAAAATGCCCTCAAAAGAATGGAATGCCTCTTCCTCTTAGTGACTTGGTTATAACACAGCCTGATAGTCTACTAGTGGTTAAGTTTAACTACATCAACTCTTAATTAGAGTTACACAATAGAATATTCTAGAGTATTTTACATCACAAACATGTGGCTAGAATCTTTTCCATAAATAATAGGGGCTTACATGAAATCCTCTTGAACTATAGGCATGAAGATGTGAAGGTTAACTTCTAAGTGGCAGAGTGGCATAACTTTTGCTACGGACTCTGATTGATGTGCTTCTTGCGCCATTGGAAAGGTCTCTGTGTGTAGAATAACATGAAAATGTGCTATGCAAAAGAAAAAAAAAATACCCCCAAAAACATCATTTGATGCCTCAAAACGCTCCCAAAAGGTTTCATATCCCACTTACCAAACTAGATCTCGCTAGTAAAAATGGTCCTGTGAGCTCATTCCTCAACTTTTTCCACTCAAATGCATTGAGATATATGAAAAACAATATAAAAATCCAATTGGGATCACACCTCCCCATTTTGGGAGGATTTTGGTATGCAAAATATTCTATTTAATGAGGTGAGGAAATTTTTCCTCCACCTTCTCTCTCATGTACCATTTAGCTTTTGTTGGAAGTTGTCCTTTCAACCCAAACCTTCCAAAGGTCAATATGCCCATGCCTTGTATTTTTGGACCTCTTCTGCAAAATTATGTCTTCTATCAACTCTACTTGAGCATCTCATGCCAAATTCTCAAGAGAAGGTAGGACCTGTTCCGCTTCTTGATCTAGCAAGGAAGGCTCATAGAGTTTCAAATTATCTACATTCACAACTGAGTAAATGTGCATGTATGGTCATAAAATGAGCCGATAGGCATTATTACCCACCTTTTCCAGTATCTCAAAGGGACCATAGTTTAGAGCCTTGATTTTCTTACCAGGCCCTTGCAACCTCTCCTTGTTCAATTGTAGCCAAACTCTATCTCCCACCTTGAATGATTTATCTGTTCTGTGTTGATCATTCCTGACCTTATACTTCTCCTGTGACTTCTGTAGTGTTTCTTGTACCTGTAGATAGATCTTCCTGGTCTTCTATATAAATTATTTAGCCCTTAAAGCATGTCCTATAAGATCTTCCCTCACTCGTCCTTGCTGCCCATATGCAATATCCAAAGATGAGGGTGGAAAATATCCAAAACAAGTCTCAAATGGGGACTTTCCTGTAGAAGAGTTGACTACTTTATTATAAAAATGTTGTATATATACCAGATTTTCATCCCAGGTCTTTGGATGCTTCTGGTTGTATCCCCTCAGAAGTTGCACCAATGTCCCATTGATTACTTTTGTCTTCCCATTTGTCTGTGGATGGAATGTTGTAGATCTCTTCAACTTTGTTTCCATCTTCTCCCACAATGTAGTCCATAATCCACTAAGAAATATTGTGTCCTTGTCTGAGATGATACTCCTTGGTATCCCAAAGTGCACCCACACTTTTCCAAAGAACAATTTTGTTTCTTCTTGTCCATTGATGGTACTTTTACAGGGCATCAGAACACACATCTTGTTGAACCTATCAACTACCACGAGCAGGTAGTCATGTCCTTCCCTATTTTTCGGTAAACCTCCCACAAAGTGATCTGGATTTAAACAGGAACACAACAAATTATAGATATAACCATAAATAAAAAGATGCAATAGAAATAACACTTCATTTCATTAATATCAAATACTGAAATATGTTTACAAACAAAATAGAAATAAGACTAGCTCGGGTGATGGTAGCTTATCTCTAAGAATAGATGTGGTGGCTACATGCCTCTAAACTGTGTTACAATGAGGGTTAAGGGCCTTTTTATTATTGAGCAATAAGAGTGTTGGGACAGGAAAAAGCTATGATTTGTCTTCATAAAATGCTTCATTTTTCATTCATCCTTATATGATTATCTCTATTTATAGATTAAAATGAGGAAAATATCAGCTAAAGTTGGATGAAACTATTTGGTGATAGAATAGGTAAATCTAGTATGAAAAATTGATTCTTTGCTATATTTGTATGTAGAGATGTGATTGGGAAAAAGCTGTTCAGTTGACAGAACAACACGAGGCCATAAAAGGGAAAGCCATGGCATCTGGGGCAGACAAGGAAGCGGAATATCAGTTTGAACATTCCTGTTTTATCATATGATCATATTTTATATTGCGAAATCCTCAGGATCCCCTGATCCTGAGGATTCACTTTTATCCAAGTTTCTCTTTTATGTTATATATAGGGCCGAAAGGCAATTAGAGACAGTTCAGACTTTTAATTTGTAATTATTCTTTTTGAAACATAAACGTTGTTAATTCAGTGACTCTATCAGCTATTACTTGAAGTTAATGAAAGAAGGTTGCATTTGATACATCTTCGTATTCTGAGTTTTTATTAAGTAGAGGCTTCTGGTGACTCTGGGCCCAGTCACAAGAAGTTCCACTACTCCTTTGTGTTATATTTTTATATTCAGTCTTTGCAATTGATTTAATGTTCAGTTATTTCATTTATCGTGAAGATTTGTGATATTGATTTATATTGCTGTTCAAATAGATTCAGAGTGAAGTTGTGAGATATACTTAAGTAGCACTTTGATTAGAAGCAAGGAAAATTTTAAGAACCACCTTAAATTAATATGTATAAAAAATGGGCGAATCCCCATGATACATAGGAAAAATGGGAGGCAATTTTATCACTAATATAATATGTGTATATATATATATATATTTTTGGAAAATCTCTCACCAAATTATATTATCTTGTAAAGTCATGGCGAATATTTCACTGAATTATAAAATCTTGTAAGACCTTGGAAAATCTTTCACTGAATAATAAAACATTGTAAAGTCTTGGCGAATTTCTTTTTAAAGTATGAAACCATATATGATAATAATAAAACATATTCATTAAACTGTAATATACTAACATACATGTTTGGAAAAAAGAAACATAATTTTCACTTCCTACAAACAATGTTGCAAGTTTTAGTGGCCATGTTTGTCATGGTAGGAAAGATTAATGTTTTCTCTACCAATTTTGTCAAGCTACCACTTTTGAAAAGCTATCATTTTTTTTTTTGTTCCATAGACTCCAACTGCGAGATTAAAAAAAAAAAAAACACATGAAGTTTGTTTACCTCAACACGCTAACAAGTAGCAAGCCCCAACTATATAATATAATAAAGTAGTACGTATCCCAAAGGCCTAAAGGGGATCTAATGGAAAGAAGTGACCGTTGTCAGAAGCCTTCCAATCAATATATAAATATATAAATGTAGATTTATTATTATTTTAACTGGAAATATTCAATTAAATAATAAAATTTAATTACGTTTCCCCCAATCTAAATTTCTTATTAGCATAATTCACTACCTTCATATCATTTTTAACAGCGTTGTAACATGTGGATTAATTTCCTTTTTGGTGCACAATCTCCGCCTTTTAGGACAATATGGTGTAGTGACCCAACCCCTACAGATCATTACGATAAACTAAGAATAGCAGAGAAGATGAAAGGTTGTACAAACCAACATATTTTCAAACAACTAATCCAAGATCAGTACCTTAACTTTTTCATGAAGATGTCATATTAAGAATGTTTGAAAAATGGTGGGAAATCTGGGCAACTACTGCGGAAAGAGTTAAGATTTCATTGTTTTGAATTTAGTTTTGTTAAATCAGAAAAACCAATATTAATGGAGATATCGATATTTTTTTTTTAATTTTTTGAAGTGACTAAATGTAGCTTTAACCATTCACCTTAAGATTTTTTTTACAATATAATTTCTTAACTCTATTTAATATCTTCATTATCATAAAAACCAACCTATATCCATCTTAACTCTACATCTACCACTCTTAGAAGGATGAAATCTATTTATTCCTCCCAGCACTTGGTAGACTCGGAATTAATACGGATCTAAGATGATAGAATTTCCCCTTTAAATAGTCTATTCTCACATGAATACCATGGTATTACCATGGGTTATCATAAACCTAGAGCTTAAAAACTAATATTAGTAATTTATAAAAATTAATAAAATTAATAATTGATTTTTATTTTATTTTTTTATTTTAACCAAGTTAAAATGTTTAAGTGACATTAAATTACAAGATCCATTTTTACTCTTGATCTACCAAGCCCCGAGAGGGATCAGATATTTTTTCACTCTATGTTAGTTTGCATATCACGATATTTGATCCAGAATAAATATGGATCTATGCTAGTTTAATTCCCCCTTTAAATAGGGAGCATTCCATGGGAATACCATGGGTCAATACGATGTGCCATATTTATTTTTATTAATACTAGTATTAAGGTTAATAATGTTTTTTTGCATGGCATTAATAATAATTTGGCCCATGGTATTTGGCCCATAGGCTTCAACTAGATAACACATTTTTTGAGTGTTCGTAAATATAAGGTGGCTTATGGAGTAAATATAAAAAATGTTTTATTTATTTACTATACCTCTCGTTTATTTATATTTTTATTAATTTACCATACCTTTTTTATAAATATGGTATTTGGTCCATGGGATTCAATTAAATAAAACCTCTTTTTTGAGCCTTCTTAAATAGAAAGAGGGTTATGGACTAAATATAGAAAGAGGTTTTATTTATTTACCATACCTACAGTTCATTTATATTTTTATTTATTTGCCATACTTTTGAAGTATAAAAAGAGGTTTTATTTATTTACCATACCTCCATTTTATTTATATTTTTATTTATTTACACGCATGCCTATTCATAAATATAAGCTGACATATGGAGTAAATATAAAAAATGTTTTATTTATTTACCATACCTTTTGTTTATTTATATTTTTATTAATTTACCATACCTCTTTTATAAATATGGTATTTGGCCCATAGGATTCACTTAAATGAAACCTCGTTTTTTAGCCTTCTTAAATAGAAAGAGGGTTATGGACTAAATATAAAAGGAGGTTTTATATATTTACCATACCTCTAGCTTATTTGTATTTTTATTTATTTACCATACCTTTGGAGTAAGTATAAAAATAGCTTTTATTTATTTACCATACCTCCACTATATTTATATTTATATTTATAACTATCATAAATACATTTTCTTGAAAATGAGGGTGAATGGAATATTGTAACTCCTTATTTCAAGGGCTAAATTTACTTTTTTTACCCTTTCCCTTAAAATAAGGTGGGCTAACCTCCATACCTAATTTTTTTATAAAATAAATTTGAGGTGATTTGTAACAATGTACTATGATACAAAATATTCACCCAATAAAAATATAAAACCCCTTAACTTAGCCCAAGGGCGAAAATTCGCCCCTAAAATTTTCCATGATTAGGAGTGAATGCGTGTTGAATTTCTATTCATTTGAATAGATGTTATCATAGATCTTGAAAGACAAGACTGATTAACTTCTACAGATTGTAATATAAAATGTTTTCCATTTAAGAATCCTTTATCGCTATTTGGTGTTAAATTACTAATTGTTGTTTGATTATCGATTGTTGATTGTTGTTCACTTACTGTTGTTCAATTGAGTAATGCAGATCGATTTGGGTTGTTATAGATTAACAATATTGTTCGAGTTTCTTTACTTGATTAAGTGTGATTAATATTAAGCTTATTTGAACGATTCTAAGTGTAATTCTTATTTGCATTCAGTTTCAATTGATTTCAGAACGAGTTGCATAGAATTGCAGAGTGTGTTGAGAGTATTTATTTCATAGATAGTTCTTTTTCGAGTTGTGTGAATTGAATTGAAGAATTAGCCTTTAGTGATTGCAACGTTTCATCATTAGATAACCTATAACTTTACTGCACATACTGTGTTGGCACTCTTGAGATAGAAAGACTTACCTCGGGTTGACAACTAATGTAGGGATTAAGATTGCCAGTAAAAAGACATCTTAGTGAGCCAACATTTTGGAACCATTGCCGGGGACACTGTTTCAAGTGATTGTTTTTATTTCTTTGCTGTAGGAGAACTGGGTTTTAAAAATGGAAGGTAAGAACCTGCATACCTAGCAAGTAAAGTACTTGCTTACCTACCCGCTTTACAGAAAAACCTTAGAGGTTAAATAGGAATGTGTTTTTATGAATGACAAGAAAACAAAAGATAGAAAAAGAGCAAAGTACTCCACGAAAACCCACAAAACCCAAAGGATCGGTGAACCTTGGGAGAACTACCTTTATAAACAAAATCATAAGAAGAGCAGAGTCTCAAGCATCAGTAGGATTCTAGGCTATACCTGGAAAAAGTTCTATTGCTATCCCTCAAGAAGCAGGCTCACCATCTGCAGCTCATGCTGAGATTCAAAGCCAATTAGGAGGATCGGAACAGAGTTTTCAAGCTACAATAATTTTACACTCTGATCCTTTGTAAGAGGGAAAATCTTGTAACTTAAGAGAAGGAAAAGGAGAAACTAGTAGGGTTGTTAAAGTAGAACCACAATTGTGTGAACAAGGATCTCTTGAGATTCTAGACCTAGGAAGTGTTGTAAGGCTAGCTCAGGTTGCTAACTCTCTGCTTATTCCAGAATCACCCCTGGAAATCCCTAAAGAATATTGGCATATCTTTGATCAAATGGAAATCAGCCACCCTAAGGTCAAACCTCGACATTAGAGTACCCCATAGTTGACCAAGTGGCCAATGCCCCTACGAAGGCTATTCCTCTACAAAGCATCCCAACCTTCCATGGGATGATCACAGAGGATCCTGATGCTTTCCTATTTGAGTTTGATGTCCTCTATAGAGGGTATGACTATACCACCAACCCCCAAAAGCTGAAATTGTTCCCTTCCACTCTAAAAGGGGCATCTTTGAGATGGTTTATGGGTCTAGGTGGGTGAACCATCAATTCTTGGGACGAAATGAAAACCTCCTTCCTTAAAAGATACCAGGACTTTTGTAAAACTAGGGAACTAAAAGATGATATTTTTAAGATGACTGCAAAAGATAATGAAAAACTAGAAGAATATGTAGAACAATTTAATTATAATTTGTAGAGGTCTCCACACACTTCCCTACCAAAAGAAGTCCTAAGAGCTATCTTGATTAAATGAATGAAAGAGGAATGGGTAGAAACTCTAAACTTAATGGGAAAAGGAGATATTTCTTAGGAAGATTATGATGAAATTATTCGTTTCTGTATCAGGTCTTCATGGGTAAGCACACGTATAGGAGAAGCTAGCCGAGAACCAATGAGCAGAGGAAGAAAACCGCATAGTGGAGGTGTAACATGGATGGAGATTGATAACCTCCTGGAAGATTTTAAGACGGACATCCTGGGCACTCTTACAACACAACCAAACATCCTACAAGCCAAACAAAAATAGGCTTTAGTAGAACAAAATTTGGCCATCTTCTACCCACGTTGTCGAAAGAAGCACAACCAATGGGAATTATCGTTAGACATGGTTCAGACGTGTGCCATCTGTACTAAAGATCACGACACTGAACAATGTCCATCATTACCCAGGTTGAAAGCAATATTAAAAGAAGTAGAAGAAGAAACATAATCGATATATTTGATGAACTAGTGTCGACAATGCCAAGCTAAACCTATAGGTATGTCACAAGACGCATCCCAATTCTTTAATTCCTCACAGTTTAATCAACAGAAAAACCTTGGGGCATCTTGGCAAGGCCAATCACCCTACCCAAATTGGCAAAGCTCACCATTCCCAATGAAATCCTGGCCAGCACAATCCTTTCCAGGGAATGGCTGGCCGAATTCTCCTTTTAATCTTGTTTGGCAAGGCAATCCCTATCAATCCCAGTGGCCTGCCTCCACCTCTAAAAACCTGAATTGGTCTACAAACTGGCAGCGACCTCTAGGGATATCTAGTGTACCTATGGGGACAGGCCCTCAACCTCAACCCACACTGTCAACTCCTTATACATTACAACAGAATTCTCAATCTATTCTGTGGCCATAGTTACCAGCTCAGCTGAACCTGAATCCTAATAACAGACTAGTCCAGTTGGTACAGATTATTGAAAACCCAGAATATGAGATTGAGCAGAAAGAATCTAATGAGTGCAGATTGAGGTCAGGACGTGTCATTACCCCTGAGCAAAACAGGGACCAGCCTTCAATTGAAAATGTAAATCCACCTGTACATATCCCATCACCTGTACATGTTCCACCACTTGTAAATAATACTGAATTAAGGCAAGGGGGAGAAACAGATCAGTATGATGACCCTGAAAAACTTATAGTCACTTCTCATCCATTCCCCGAAAGGCTAATGATACCTAAACGATCGCCTACCCTGATTTCGACCTTGTAGGGGAACTAAAAAGTTTGTGTATTAAGATTCCTCTCCCCCAGGCTATTCAAGACATTCCCATCTATGCCAAAAAAATCAAAGAATTGTGTGTAAGGAAGCCTATGAGGGAGGTAAAAGCCTCACCCACTATTAATGTTGTAGGAACCTTAAGCAATCTACTCTTGGGAGAGGAAACTCCAATAAAGTACAAAGATCCTGGAAGCCCCATAGTAACAGTTCAGATATATGGCCGCTCTTTTCCAAATACACTAGTTGACCTAGGAGTTGCCATTAACATATTAACAGCAGAAACTTGTCGAGCACTTGGAATTACAGCCTTAGAACCAACCACCACTTTATTAGAACTTGCTGACCGATCAGTGGTAAGACCAGAAGGGGCCTTGCAAGATATCACAGTTTCTGTTGACTCATAGGAATATCCAGTAGATTTCTTGGTTATAAACCCAAGGAGTAGGTTGGATGGGCATCCATTGATTCTTGGTCAACCTTGGCTGGCAACAGTCAATGCATATATTAGCTACCGAAAAGGCAGCATGACTATTACAAAGGGAGATGCTGTAAAAAATTTGGTGTTAAATCCTTCTGCTAGGCCAAGTTTGGCCATTGTAAAAATATGTAAGCAGCCACCATTGTACCTGGAAGAGAGCATCCATTCACCACTCACAATAGTGGAAGCACTAGAATTGAAAGATCAAGTTGAAGATGATGTTATCAACAATTTTATAAATAAACCAGCTAATGTGAGTAATGTACAGTGTCATATGTTGAAAGAAATCCTTGATAACAAAGCCATGGAAGATCCCATGAAGGATATAGACGACCATCATATTTAGACCACTGCTGTTCATAACCAAAAACTAGTTGAGATCAAACCAGGAAAAGTTATAAATATCAATGCTAATCTAGATAGTGAACAACAAAAAAAGCTTATCTAGGTATTGCAGAAAAATAAAGGGGCTTTTGCCTGGGACTATCTTGATATGAAAGGGATAGACCCACAGCTATGTACACACCACATTTATACAGAGAAGGATGTGTGACCCATCTGGCATCCTCAACGAAGGTTGAACCCACACCTCAAGGATATCGTGAAAGAGGAATTACAGAAGCTACTGGATGTAAACTTTATTTATCCTATCTCAGACTGTAAATGGGTGTTTCCATTGGTGGTCGTCCCTAAGAAAAATGGGAAGTGACGTATTTGTGTAGACTATCAAGAGCTAAATAAGGAAGCACAGAAAGATCACATTCCCCACCCATTCATTGATCAGGTCCTCGATACGTTGGCAGGGAAGTAGTTCTTCCTTTTTAGATGGCTTCAGTGGTTACAATCAAATTCAGATTGCCCCTGAAGACCAGGACAAAACAACCTTCACATATCCCTGGGGCACATTCGCATACAGGGTATTACCATTTGGTTTGTGCAACGCCCTAGCCACGTTTCAGAGAGCTATACTAAGCATCTTTGTTGATCTAATAAATGAAGGACTGGAGGTATATATGGATGAATTTACTCCATATGGGGATGATTTTGATCAAGCATTGCAAACGCTAGAAAAGGTCTTAGAACAATGCATCACTACTAGGTTATGTTTAAGCAATGTCAAGTGTCACATGATGATGACCGAGGGCATGATCCTGGGACATTACATCTCTGCAACAAGAATACAGGTAGATCCAACAAAAATACAGGTAATTCTTTTACTACCTACCCCCTGCACCCAAATAGAGGTACGTAGTTTCTTAGGATATGCAAGTTATTATCACAGGTTTATCAAGAATTTTTCACAGATTGCGGCACCCTTATACGCTCTAACTGGAAATGTTGATTTCAGTTGGTCTGAAAAGTGTGACATAGCTTTTGTAGGTTTAAAGAAACTAGTCTCAACAACACCAGTATTACGTGGACCAAACTAGGAGCTGCCTTTCCACATCTCCATGGATGCATTAGATGTAGCTATAAGCGCTATCCTTGGCCAGAAGGAGGAAAAGAATCCTTATGCTATATATTACATTAGAAAAAATCTCACTCTTATAGAACTCAATTACACAATGACAAAAAAATAATTCTTAGATGTTATTTATGCAATAAACAAATTTAGACACTATATAACTGTCTACCAAGTCTTTGTGTACACTGATCACTCTACCATTCGATATCTAGCTAATAAACCAATCACAAATGGTCGAGTAACACAATGGCTATTGATTTTGCAGGAGTCCGACATTACTATCAAAGAATGTCCAGGAAAGGAAAATCCAGTTGCAAAATTTCTATCTCGAATCTTGAAGGCTAATGATCCACTAGTGGTAGATGACCAATTCCCAGATGAACACCTGTTTGCCGTGGCAGTTAAGACACCATGGCACGTAGATGTGGCAAATTATCTGGTAGTGGGGAAGCTACCTAAACATTTAATGACAAGGGAAAGAAAACTGATTGTTCAACACAGTGCCTGGTTCTCTTGGATTGGCAGTTTTTTCATATAGGGGCCAACATGTGTAGACGCAGATGTATCTGTGAGGATGAGATCCATGACATTATGAAGGCTTTCCATGACGAACCTTGTGGGTGACATTTTGCAGATAGAAGGACATGACATAAGGTATTGCAAATGGGCTATTATTGACCCACTATTTTTAAGGATGCTAAAAATTAAGCCCAGGCCTACAACAATTGCCAAAGGATGGAGAATCCTGGCCAATCTAATGAAGTGCCTCTGCAGCCACAATTTGTCATAGAACCCTTTGAGCGTTGGGCATTAGACTTTGTAGGTCCATTCCATCTGCCATCCAATCAGAAGGCCTATATACTGGTAGCCACGAATTATGTGACAAAATGGATGGAAGCAATAGATTTACCAATAGCCACATAGGAAGAAATTATTAACTTCACTTTTGGGCTATTTGTGTAGTATGGATGAGAGGTGATCATAGATGGAGGAAAGTGATTCACAGGGCACAAGATTACTGCGACTCTCAAAAACCATCATATCATGCACATGATCACTTCTCCATATCACCCGCAAGAGAATGGGCAGGTCAAAAACACCAACAAGGTTATAGAAGAAATAATGACTAAGACAGTCTCAACGCATCAGCGAGATTGGGCTGCTAGACTGCGAGAGGCCTTGTGGGCCTATCATACGACTTGGAGGAATACTACTGGATACTCTCCCTACCAGCTTGTGTTCGGTAAAGAACTAATTTTTCCAATCGAATTCGAAATAAAGACTCTAAGGATGGCCCAGGAAGTGGGTATGGATTTAACAGAAGCCCAAACCAAGCATCTTCAACAGATTAACAAACTAGATGAGGCTCAATTTCTTGCCTTGCAAAAAACTGCAATAATACACAGCAAAGGACAAAATGGCGTGACAATCTTATCAAGAATAAAATGTTTCAAAAAGAGGATTGGGCACTTCTGTACGATTCCAGATTCCAGGACTTCTTGGGAAAGTTGCAAACAATATGGCTCGGTCCTTATGAGATTCAAGAAGTACATAACAATGGTAATCTTACCTTGACTACCATAGATGGATCCAGTCATTCCTTTAAGGTAAATGGGCATCGAATGCACTTCTATCATCAACCGCTTACCAAGGATTCTTTCTGCGAGTAGGTAAGCGAGGACCCCTCCATGCAAATTTTAGCTGCAGGGAATGATAACCAAGCAACTTCTTCTTTAAAAAATTGAAATTGCTTGAAAAATTGTAAATAATGTACATAACTTTGTAGGCGTCACCATGTAAATATGAATTTTTTTAGTTGCATTTTCTCTTCTTCTTTTTTGTTGTTCAAAAAATTGAATGTTTTCTGTTCAATTGATTGAACATCACAATTTTCTTTTGTCGCATTTTTTTGTTCAAACAATTGAACGTTTTCTGTTCAATTGACTGAAAAACACATTTTTCTTTTTGATTTTTGTTGTCCAAACAATTGAACGTTTTTCATTCAATTGATTGAACAACACATTTTTATTTTTTCTTTTTTTTGTTGTTCAAACAATTGAACGATTGTTGTTAGTAAATTGAACAACACATTTTTCTTTTTATAATTTGTTGTTCAAACAATTGAACATTTGTCGTTCAATTGATTGAACAACACATTTTCCTTTTTTTTTGTTTTACGCTGTTCAAACAAGTGAACGTTTGTCATTCAATTGCAACAACAAATGTTCCTTTTTGTTATTAGTTGTTCAAACAAGTGAACATTCGTCATTCAATTGATTGAACAATGCAATTTTTTCTTATTTAGTTTTACTGTTCAAACTATTGAACGATTGTCATTCAATTGATTGAACAATGCATTTTTTCATTTGCTTTCGCTATTCAAACTATTGAACAATTGTCGTTCAATTGATTAAACAACACAATTTTTTTCTTATTTGTTTTCGTTGTTCAAACTATTGAACTATTGTTGTTCAATTGATTGAACAATGCAATTTTTCTTATTTGCTTTCGCTGTTCAAACTATTGAACGATTGTTGTTCAACTGATTTAACAACACAATTTTTGTTTTCGCTGTTCAAACTATTGAACGACTGTCGTTCAATTGATTGAACAATACATTTTTATTCTTCTTCTTATTTATTTTCACTGCCCAAGTAATTGAACGATTGTCGTTCAATTGATTGAACAATATATTTTCCTTGTTTTTTTTCGTTGTTCAAACCATTGAACGCATGTCATTCAATTGATTGAACAACACACTTTGCTTTTATTTTGATTTCTCCTTTTGAACAAATGAACGATTTCTGTTCAATTGATTGAACAACATTTTTGTTTTTGACTGATTTCACTGTGAAAATGATTGAACAATTTCCATTCAATCAATTTAACAACACTTTTTATTTCTATTTTGATTTTGCCGAATGAACTGCACCTTTTAAGAGCTAAATTGTGAATTTTTCTCCTCTTTTTTTTTCTTGATCATTATGCCATTTTCTTCTTCTTTCGTATTGCAAATAAGCACCATTAGTATTGATTAGTTCCTATTCTAAAGAAAAATGGTAATAACAATATGATTATGAATTCAAAAAGCCTTTTGTTGGTTATCTTTATCCACAAGCTAATACGGTGTATCTTTATGATGGTTGTCTGAACATCTTTTCTTTTGCACACATCATGAAATGGTTCATTATTCTTAATCCATGATGGCTTATGTTTATACTTCCAAATGGATAAAACTCATCGATATAATGTTAAGGGGATAAGAGTATAACAATTCCATTGGCATATTCTTACTTCTTACACTATCCTTGACTCTTAAGGAGCAAATGAGCCTCCCTTTTTCTAGAAGAAAGATTCCAAAAGAAAAATAAAATAGAAAAATGCTTAAAACTTTGTCCAAAGAGGATAGGGGGTCTCATTACGAGCCAGCCTACCATGATCATAAGGATGTAACAGGTGACATTCTATTTTGGCTGCCAAACCAAGGCAATGACCTTCTTAATAATTAATTTGTCAGAAGAATCGGTGGTCTCATCACGAGCCAGCCTGATCATTTTTGTTACACCCTGGTGAGTGGCACTATGGTTATCTGGTCACCATGCCAGCATGTTGGTCTCTTTGTGACAAAAGATAAAAAAAATTAACCATAGGAAGGACTCTGGCTCATTTAGGAGGGTTAAAAAGCAACCCTACCGAGGCTATGAATGCTTGCTAGTAGTAGTGGCTCTGCTTGTGGTATTGGAGTATTATCTTATATTGCCATATGACATCTACCTCTTATCACCTATGACTTTATTTCTAACGAAAATTTCCATTTCATAGCACTTTTACAAGCCGAATAACATGGTGACTTTAATATATATTTACTATATTCCATACGTCCAAGCATTAAATGACAGTCATTAAACATAAACCACCGATTATGTTGATGTGATTAATTCCACTCATGGTAAAAATATTTGACATAATGACTTAAAATTGTTGTTTTTATTTGATTTGGCCAATTCACGTCTGACGGCAGATATCACTTAAATGCTTTATTGATTTGCATGTTGTGCTTTTTAGATTGGTTGCCAACATTTATTTCACATTGGTTTATTTGCCTGTTTTCCATGTGCTAAGAGGATGTCGATGCCCTTTTCTCGTTAGAGGGGGCATGGCCTATGTATGGACGACATGTATTCCAGTTATGGATAACTGTGTGACAATCGTTCGGATTATCTCTAGAGTATGAATTGCATGATGAGCATGAATGTGTAATAATTAATAGAAAATTCTGATTGTTTGAAAAATGGCAACCATTATGGCGAGCACGTGAACATATGATTTTGTGTTAAGTATGGCTAACAGGATCAATGACTTAACTAAAAATGATAATAATTATCCAAGAAACGTCATTTCCTTGATAGTTGTTGTAATATACATTAATGTTGTGTTGCATTACAGGGGTAAAACATCGTTGTATACATAAGAACCAAACTCAAGTGTAGCAGCTATGGGCGGAAGAGCAATCCGGGGTGAGCCTCTAATACTGATTGTGTCAGATCAAGCCCACGAAATCCTTGAATGCACTAGCTGGCTGTAGTATTTAAACAAATTGCAGGGATTCCGTGAAGAGCTAATGTTGGACAGGTAAATCCCCTCTGCGGACAGAGGCGATCCCACTAGTCTAAAGCAGAACTAGCCACAATCAAACCACGCTGCCACGCAAGTTCCTAGTTATGCATCAAAGGTGGATTAAAAAGACCAACTTGGAGTCCAACGCTATGTTTGAAGCAGAGTTGATATTCCCGCTCCCTCGCTCCAGCAGATCATAAACGAACACCTGCACATGCAAAAAGAGAGACAGATACCAACATAAAATCTACCAAAGCACAACTATATTTCAGTCAGAAAGGAAATAAATCAACACCATAATAGACAATGAGATTGGAACTATAATAGCAGTCGCTCATTAATTAGTAATAAACAGGAAAAGTTACAACCATGGTTCTGACATTGAACCTCTCCTGGCTGGGCGAGTAACTATATGTGTCTTGCACTGCATCTCCTCTCCGGCAGCATAACCTCTCTAGCTCTCATTAGCATTCCTCCAAGAACTCAAGAACTCAACATCTAGCACTCCATAACTCTGACTCTTAGCACTAGCGACTAGCTTGTCAAATGCATAAGGACAAGCTTATATAGATGAAGAAGGGAGGAAGATACGACGAACCGGGACACCTATTGTGGATTAGCATCTTTTTCCTGAAAGCCACTAAAGATGGAAATAGGATAGAGCTCGACATAAGACTGATTTTTTATCTTCAAAAAGCTCCATGTAATGAAGGAAACAACAGTCGGACGTGCATTAAGGCAAAAAGCATGACTAAACTTGATTGGCGCGACTGCTGGTCTAAGACAGAGCGCCAGTGGTCGCGCCCTCTTTTGAGGATCTCCATCATTGGCGCGGGTAAGACACTGTGGACTTGCGCCAATGGAAAAGGGGCACTTTTCAGGGATAATCTGTAATAGGTGTCTTCAGGAAACATGAAGTATATGCTCAAGGGAACATGATGCAAGTGTTTTTAGACTTTGTCATTCCTTATAACTCCCGGAATGAGTCCTCCAAGGTACGACAAGAGGAGTAACAGGGATGGTGACAAATTACTGTGTAACAGATGCCCCCTAAAGCATGAAGTCCGAGAGATGGAGAGGGGTGAAATGCTTTACATGAACACACATATAGTTACCGCCGCCGAGGATCTGTATTAAGAGACATGACTGATAGTTCAATTACATGATGTACGGGGTATGGTCGTAGCCATCCATAAAAGAGTACATAGATAATCTAGATCCATAGTATGGACGCAGCCATCTAGTTAGGATCAATGAATTGACTCAGGTATGGTCGCAGCCATCCAGTGAATGAGTCAAGTATCAAGAATCACGCCTGGATTACAACAGACACAATCCAGGGTCTTGCGCTCCATCTCGACCCGAACAAGAGTACAAGTTCAAGCATGTGAATATATGAGTTGATGTCGAACATGCATGAACATCGTCTGATTACCAGCCAATAGTGGGAACTGTTAACAGACGTGAGAGGTACCACCAATAATGATGATGGCCCTCAAGGTACTATAGGTACAATCTACGGCGTGTGAATAAATGATCTGAAGTCGAACACCCGTAGAATCATTCGATCGGAGGCCAATGATGAAAACCTCACGTCGAACACGAAGAACCTGCCATTGAGGCATGCAGGCTCCAAGGCACCGGAAGGGAGTCTCTAGATCAACTTCCTGGATAATGAGTTGAAGTCGACAGGAAGTGACCTTGATCGAAGGTGAGCCATAATGTTTCCCACATCATCGACGCGAGACAGAGAGACAATACTGTGAAGCAAGATTGTATGAACTATCAGAAGGAGGGTGTTTCTTCGCAGGGGCCAACTTCTCTTGAACATATCGGCGGCACATTAACGGAATTGGCAGTATTTGACATCAATGTATCAAAGGTCATGATGACGGGGCAATGAGTGAATGAGAGGTCAAATCAGGTACCCAAGTCCATGGAAGCAAGTGAAAGATGTGAGATGAGATATCCCCACCCTGGACACGAAAACAGAACAGTGCCATGTTCAAGAGCGACATACTGCCGTCACGGTAATAATGATGGGTCAAAAATTTTCTTTTCCCCCCGCCATTTCTGGCGAGTACCCCAGTTATTTTTAACAAGCTTGATGGGGATAGCATGTGCTTGTGGTGTGACAAAATCCGATGTCATCAAGTTTTAATGAGTCTGACAAAGGAAGAACTCGGCGTCTTTTCATGTTTAGAGAGTTTGAAAAGACAGCAGAAAAGGAAACTCCAGGGGCGTCCTTTTTCGTAAAGTTGTGTCTCTTGGGCCCGAAAAAGTATAAAATAATACCCGAAAGAACCGCTCGATCATTACGATCGAGGAGTACTTTTCATAATTAGTGATTTCGACCTGAAAAGGTAAAAAAGCGGTCAAAGCCACGTCGTTTCGGAACCATTAACGAGTTTGAAACGACAAAAACCCAGTAATCTTTTTATGTTTTAACAGTCGACAAAAAGAAACTTAAAACGATTGCCCCTTATTAACATTTAACGAGTCAAGAGGGAGAACTCG
Organism: Pinus tabuliformis; assembly: GCA_031772625.1. Lineage (NCBI taxonomy): Eukaryota > Viridiplantae > Streptophyta > Pinopsida > Pinales > Pinaceae > Pinus > Pinus tabuliformis. The sequence goes on along the minus strand of CM062815.1, from coordinate 487,195,354 downwards.
ACAATCTTTTCCTCTTTAAATGGTCAGAAAAGAGCTGAAAGCGGACCTCCATTTTTATTTTCTTTAACGAGTCAAAAAAGGAAAAATACTCGGCAATCTTTTCATATTTTACGAGTCAGAAAAGAGCGTAAAGGCGACTCATCCCGAAGGAATGAGTGGTATAAAGGGTAGCAACTGGTTCCGGTAATGGTGGAACTGCTCAAAACATGTAAAGGTCAAGAGGCTGGCTAATAAAACCACTCATCGCTGCGGTTCCTCAGGAAAGGATAAACAACCAAGTGAAAGCATATGATCGGCCAAAGAGATGGTAGCGATGGAATGAAACAACCAAGGCTCATCTAGCAGAATTTAGCAGAAAAAAGGCAATCACGAGATGTGAATCAGGTATGGGTTCATTTTTACACAAGCTTGAACCATGGAGAACTCTGCTTGGATTCGGTTTCATGTTTACACAAGCTTGAAACGAAAAAAACTATGCTTGTTATAAATTTGCATGCCCCCAGGTTTTAACGCAAATCGAGGTACATGCCCCCCAAGCTTCATGGCTTTCACGGAGTGGATGGAATGAAGGTTCACTGTCGAGATCTATGAAAGACTCGACTTGTATTTTACGAGATCTTAATCAAAAGACTCGATTTGGAAAGGAGGAGATGTTTCATTTTTTAATGAGGTTGACACAGTAAAAGAACTATCCTCATAACCCTTATTTCATTTTTTAATGAGCTTGACACAAGATCAGGAACTATGCTCGGCTAGACCTAGTTTCATTTTTTAAGGAGCTTGACATAGGAAAACGAACTATGCTCCGCCACCTAATTTCATTTTTTAAGGAGCTTGACACAGGAAAACGAACTGTGCTCCGCCCGAACTTCATCATAATGAACAGGAAGTCGGGGCTTCCAAGAGTGCCACTCCCGGTGGAAGGACAACATCTCAGAAGTCAAGACCCAATGCCCCCAGGACACTATGCATGATGGTGGCATCGCTAGATACAGGCACGGGATAGGTGGCCACGTAGTTGACCTGCGGTGAGGCAGATGCAACTGGTGGATAAACACCAGGAGGGGATGACGACTGCGCAGGGGGGACCCGTGGACTAACGAACGATAATTGATCGATAGTCACAATTCGTCCATTGTGTGGAAAGAAAACCACACGGAAAAGTGAATAAATAAGGACCCCCATGGCATAAACATAGTCACAACCAAGGAGAAGATTGAAATCTAAAGCACCTTGGGTAACCGATACGTCTATATAGACGGTCTTGCCTCCCAAAGTAATAGGGAACTTTGGAAGGATCCCTAATGGTTGGCTAGTTCCTCCGTCAAAAGCAGTCAGATTCGATGCTATGGGCACAAGCTGTGGGGAACCCAAATCTTGCCAAGTAGTAGCAGACATAAGACTAACAGATGCACCCTCATCCAAAACAGTGCCAGGTATTGCCTTGTCATAGGCGTGTACCATGACCCAAAAAGGCACATGAGACGGGAGGCGGAAGGTAGTCAAACGTCTCCAGTCGAAGGAAGCGACTGAACTACTTGGTGGGGGAATCGTATGATTGCCCCCCTGCTCGGGGGAGAGCGCAGTAGGACTCTCAGATGTAGGGGTATTTCCAGATGTAGGAGAATCTGAGGAGACGAGAAGAACATGAGTTTGATGCTCTTCCGAAATAGAGTGGTCGGCGGGTGGTGAACTCGAGTCGACGCTCTTTTCGACCAATGGTTGGTCTGGAATAGGCTTGGCAGAGCCAGATTCAGGAAGAGGAGGCTGGAAAAGAGAGGAATCTTGGTTGATTTCTTTGTCAGCAGGGGAACGTTCTGCAATTGCAGAAAGACGTTGATAACCAGTAGGAAGTTGGGTTGAGGGAGCTGTAAGACTTTCCAATACAATAGTGGCTCTATCCATGAATGGACAAAGGTGAAGGGGATGATTGCCTTCACAAAGTTTACAAGGGATTCGAATCTTCTCTTTTCCCTTACCGTTTCCAGGTGATAAGGTAACATCGCCATGATCGACAGAGGACGATGCAGGGCGGTCCAGATCATGAGACCATACTTCTAAAACCCTGGGAATGCCAGGACAATCGCAGAGAAGGTGGTCTTCCTTGCACAACTTACAAGGAAATTTGACCTTCCGCGGAGGAGCACAAGGTGGCTCGACTTGGGTTATACCTTTAACCTCTGGTTTAGGGGTCTTCTTCTTCTTTGTCTTCTTCTTCTTTTTCTTCTTAGCCACCTGGTTAGTTGAATCCAGAGGTTCACCAGGCGAAGTAGAAGATGAGGATGCAGCAGTAGGCGAAGAAGGGGAAGGGTCCACCTTGGAATCAGCAAGACGTTGTTCGGGTGGAGGAGGTGGTGGTGGACCCGAACTGAACGGAGGAGCACTAGAGGGTATCTCAGGCTCCTTCCCGGTAGATGGCGGGTAATCTTTTGTTCGAGTACTGATATTGATGGGTATCGTTCCAGCCATAAACACTTGAGAACCAAAGGAAGAGGGAGGCTGAGATGGGTCAGCCACCATTTGAGTTTTTTGAGTTTGCTGTGAGGGAAAGGGTTCTTTAAGCACCGTAGGAGTCCCGGGAGTGCCTTTCAACAAACGACTAACTTCGGACCGCCTGGGGCAGTCCTTTGTATAGTGATCCTCATCACAGATAAGACAAGGATACTTGGGTTTGTGTTTGGCACCATCCTCGGGCGGAGGGTTAGGGGCTCCCTGTTTGGGTTGTGCTGGCTTATTTTTCGCTTTCCCTTTCTTCTTTGCTTTCGAGGGTTTGTTTGCCGTGGTGGTTTGGACGACATTGACCTCGGAAGTAACATTCGAAGTGGGTATTACCTGGGAGGTGGGTTCATTCGGAGCAGAAGTTATCACACTTGAGACCACCGAGTTTGAAAACAACCATACGGGCAAACCGATGGTGAACCCAGGCAAAGACAAAGTTGCGATATACTGAACACCGACATTTCCAACAGCAGGAAATGGACGAGGGTTCCCATCAGGAGGAACACCTTGGCCGGTGGGCGCCGGGAAGGCTGCCATTGAACGGGAAATAATCCTACTCAAGCTAACGCAAACAAAATCTAATTGGGTAAATGTTATCGTGGCCAATAAATTTTAAGACACTGAACTTAACCTTTTCATTTTTTAAGAGTCGAGAAAAGGATAAAAGATGACTCTAGTCTCCTTCGAATGTTTAATGAGCACGAAGTGACAAGACGCTCACAGGCACCTTTTCGTTTAGGGAGTCCGAAAAGGATCAAAAGTGACTGCTCTGGAATTCTAGGTAAAGGGTGTGCCAAACTTTTCGCAAAACCACAGAATACTTTTTAGGGTACGGGTGGTCGATCTTCGTGAATGCTGTGTTCACTGCATTGCGAATCGTAGGGCGGCAGACTCGGCTTCCTATGGATAAAGGATAATAGCCTAGTGGGGTCTCCCGTATATACGCGACGGTACGTGGGAGCTCAGTCCGTATTGGCACTTATCGTTTCACCGTGGAGGAATCACCCAACCACTCGACGATAAACTACCAGGTTTAAAGACGCTGGAACACGTCTTCTAACCTAGACCTCTAGAGTATTTGCGTTATGTTCCAATGCGTTGTTAGGTTCATTTGGTTTATTTTACAGTTGATCTTCAATTAAGTTTCAGTTTTTTGGTCCTACCGCATGTGATATCTCAAACTTACTAAATGCACACTATATGCCAAAATTATATCATTTCGTTCAATGAATTCTAACTACAGGAGAGTTGAGATTTTCAAACAAACAAAATGGATAATAAGCAAACAACAAAGATCCTAATGCAGCTAATAACAAGAAATAAAACTTTTCTTTTCTTTTTTCTTTTTAAAAGCAACAAATAACAACAAATGCTAACTAATAGAATGCAAAAAGATCTTTTGTTTTTCTCTTTTTTAAAATGGCATAAGGCATTTAAACAAATTGCATGAGATATTAACAAGCATAAACAAACAAAGATCACTCAATGTAAGGAGAACCAAATCTGAAATACCAAAATGAACTGTCAAAACAACGAAAAGCGCACAGACCTTCAATGAACCATGTGATCTAAGTTCAAATGAAGTCAAGCAAAATACAAACAAGCTAGAAGTGAATTGCTTAGAAGCATAGAAAATCAAGCTTTAACAACCACCAAACAGATGCAAAAGAGTATCCAAAAAGTTGACTGGGTCAAGAGAAGACCGAAACAGAAACTGGCAAACACCCAAAGTATGCAAATGTAATCTATGCACACTTTTCATTCATATCCTGAAAATGAGAATTCTAATTATGCAAGTGTGATCTATGAAAGAGAATTCTCAAACACACGATGATTCTAATGTAATCTAAGAACCAATCAAGTGCAAACCAAGAAAAACGGGTGAGAGTTCCAAAGATCATAAACTAAAAACACTCAAAGGCGATTAAAACAAAAGAAAAAAGATGCAAAATTGTGAATAGATCGAGACAAACCTCCAAGTAATGATCAAAGGAAATAAAATTAATAATTTTCCAGAAAAAGACTCAAAACCAGTCAAAAAGGACTCTGATACATTCAGATGATTGAACAAAACAGGAAACCCAAGCTTGAGAGGCGGTAAACAAGCAAATGAACAAGTTCAGAGGGTTGGCGCGACTGTCAGGAAGAAAACTGTGCTAATTGATCATTGGCGCGAGCTGTACACTGGCCAATGGCGCCAATTGGCGTGACTGTCAGATAAAAAACCGCGCCAACTAAGTTTGCCGGCTTAAAAAATAAATAATGCAACCCAGGGTCGGGTCGACCGTACTCAGACGGATCAAACAGCAAAGAATAAACTCAAAACTGACCCAGAAAGCTCCTTCACTCAAGCAAGCAAGAGAAACTTAACATGCAAGACAAACTCCAAATAGCTGATCCCCAGTGGAGTTGCCAAATTGTTGGACAGGTAAATCTCCTCTGCGGACAGAGGCGATCCCACTAGTCTAAAGCAGAACTAGCCACAATCAAACCACACTGCCACGCAAGTTCCTAGTTATGCATCAAAGGTGGATTAAAAAGACCAACCTGGAGTCCAACGCTATGTTTGAAGCAGAGCTGATATTCCCGCTCCCTCGCTCCAGCAGATCATAAACGAACACCTGCACATGCAAAGAGAGAGACAGATACCAACATAAAATCTACCAAAGCACAACTATATTTCAGTCAGAAAGGAAATAAATCAACACCATAATAGACAATGAGATTGGAACTATAATAGCAGTCGCTCATTAATTAATAATAAACAGGAAAAGTTACAACCATGGTTCTGACGTTGAACCTCTCCTGGCTGGGCGAGTAACTATATGTGTCTTGCACTGCATCTCCTCTCCGGCAGCATAACCTCTCTAGCTCTCATTAGCATTCCTCCAAGAACTCAAGAACTCAACATCTAGCACTCCATAACTCTAACTCTTAGCACTAGCGACTAGCTTGTCAAATGCATAAGGACAAGCTTATATAGATGAAGAAGGGAGGAAGATACGACGAACCGGGACACCTATTGTGGATTAGCATCTTTTTCCCGAAAACCACTAAAGATGGAAATAGGATAGAGCTCGACATAAGACTGATTTTTTATCTTCAAAAAGCTCCATGTAATGAAGGAAACAACAGTCGGACGTGCATTAAGGCAAAAAGCATGACTAAACTTGGTTGGCGCGACTGCTGGTCTAAGACAGAGCACCAGTGGTCATGCCCTCTTTTGAGGATCTCCATCATTGGCGCGGGTAAGACACTGTGGACTTGCGCCAATGGAAAAGGGGCACTTTTCAGGGATAATCTGTAGTAGGTGTCTTCAGGAGACATGAAGTATATGCTCAAGGGAACATGATGCAAGTGTTTTTAGACTTTGTCATTCCTTATAACTCCCGGAATGAGTCCTCCAAGGTACGACAAGAGGAGTAACAGGGATGGTGACAAATTACTGTGTAACAGCTAACACTGGAATTTCTGCAAAATCTGTAGAACAGTAGTATAGTGGTCAAAGGCATAAGTATGGTGGTTTCTGAAGAAGTCCTAGCCAAAGTCACCCGACTTCTGGCAGAAGGGGCGAAATGGGAAGAAAAATGCGTCCTTTTATACAGCGCAATTGAAGCATTCTAGGACCCAGGCGAGCGACTGGTACGAATGGGGAAAGGAATTCATCCTTCGGCGTTGTAGCAACCATGGCAAGAGATGGTGGTCATCGTCCAAAGATATATCACCTGCAACGGCCAGCATGATGTGGTAAAGCCCCAACAATTGAAACTTATAGCCATTTTAAAGCAAATAATTTCAGTTAATTTACCATTTTATCTAAATTCCTTGTTACACGATGTTGCCTGACGGGTAAGGATAGCCAAGGACCCACATAGTGTAGTCAGCCATCATGGGTTAATTAAGTTAATCATCACAAATAGATTGGCACAACAACAATTAACATGGGATAGTATCATAAATCCTACCTTGGCTCCACCCCCAAAAAATGAGGAAACAGAGCAGCAAGGGCCAAGAACCCCAGGCCCAAAGAAAATATTAAAGTGAAAGAGCCCCACTGCACCCCTAGAATCAGCTAAGCGTAGATGCTCTGTGAGAGTAAAAGCCCAACGACACATTCCAATCCAAGTAGAGGAAGTTGGACCATCCCGCACACCTCCTCTTAGTCCGCAAGACCCTCCTTTGCAAGACTATGAGGAGGAAGTGGCAAGGGTTTTGGGAAGCATGGGAGTGTTTATCGAAGGTAGGGAACAACCAAGGAACACTGAAAAATAGAATTATACCCCTGACCGGTCGGCCCCTACTGACAATTCCGGTCATGAACAAACCCAGCCATGCACTGATGCCATGGAGGAATAGAGGGAGTCAATTCCTGCTATGGAAACACCCCTCGAAGCCGAGGAACATGAAGAAATGGCCAACAGAAAGGAAACTCAAGCAGTAGGCACTGGTCTAGTGGACCCCCTAGCAGAAGGAAACCCTGAAGATGAAAACTTGAGAGATGCCAATCAACCAAGTGATATTCCATTTTGAAAGTCCCCTGTGGACGAGAAGACCACGAGAATGATGATTGTTCAGGAGATACCATTGCATTGGGATCTCCTAAAAATGAAATGAATAATAATTATGAGTTGGAAGGAGAAATTCCACCAGAAAACACAGTTCCAATTGGGAACATTCCTGATGATGACATAGTACAGCTTGTACAGGTAGTAGAGGATAATGCAGCTCCAGACGAAAGCCCTAGAGTAGAAAATCCCTATTGGGCTAGGCTTAAAAAGGTGCTCAGAAAGTACAGGAAATAGAAGAAAGTAATCATGCAACTGAAATATTGGTTAAAAGAAGCAACCAAAATGAGGAAGTTGAAAGAAGAAATGGAAAATGCAGGAACACAAATAGAACAATGTTCTGCGAAGGATGTTGAGACTCAGACAAAGTTTCTTGAGGTTTGTCCAAAAGAAACCCAGACTGAGCCAACTATGAGAGAAGATACTGCCATACAAACTGAGGAGCCCTGTATCTTTTCACAAGGAACTCAAATGACCTACCCCACTACAGACATTGTTGTCCAAATAGATGTTGAAGAAAATGTTCAAGTTGATTGTGTAATTTTGGAAGCAATTGAAGCTGCTATGCAGACTAACCCTGTGGAGACCTAGGATGCAGAGGCCCAAACAGATGAAACACCCCTTTACACCCCCTTGGTAAGAGAGGCAGTTATCAGAAAATTACAGAATGAGCTTCTGATAGTTCACCAAGAACTGGCTCAGCACAAGGAAAAGGTGGTCCCTCTGCATGAACATCAAGGGCTAAAGAAGAAGTTTTAAGCATTTACCAACACGAGGATGTGACCTTTGCTCAATATAAGGCTGAGCAAAAGAAGGTTGAAAATTTAGAGGGTCAATTGCAAAAAGCTAGAGAGAAAATGGAGACTGTATGTTCTCTCTATTTAGACACTCTATCTTTTCAAGCCCCCACCGCGAATTATGGTTTATTTCTTATGGAAAGATACCTCCTCTTAAAATTTAAGGCCATTAAGGCTGGTAAACCGGCAAAAATAAAAACCACTCCTGACTTTATCAAATGCTTTAGAGAGCACGATGAGAAGGTTCAACGCCTCCTTTGTGAACTCTATATGCATAATTTTGTTTTAGAGGATGACAGGGATAGCCACCAAGCCCCTTTTATAGGAGACATCCAATTTCAAGTGTTCCTCTCATTTGTTTCTAATTAGCTAAAATGGGCCAAGGATTTCAACACATTCAAAAGGCGTGAGTATGGTATTGCCCTATGGGTCAAACGAGAGCCTACACAACCATTACTCCTATCTGTCTGGCATAAACAATTTATGAAAAAAAGATGGTGTCATAAGTAAATTGGGACCACTCCATACAGATATCATTCAGGCCAAAAAGGAATACTTCTAGGACATTAATGAAGAAGCCTTGGCTGCATCAAGGAAAAGGTGGGAAGTTTCCAGTAACATTGTGAGGGGCCGAGAGCCATTCAAATATCAAAACTTCCAAGCTTCCTCTTCCCGTTTTTATAAATATAACAATATGATTTTAACGATGGAGCTAGATTGGATAGGATGCCGCTACAAAACCCCAATCATATGGTACCCTCCTAATCAATATTGTAGTGATTATGACTTAAAAGATCATGAGGTAACCTAGGGTTTCGTTGTCCTTAAGAAAAAGAATGGTTTTAGGAATTACAAGGAGGAAGTATATCCTTCTTATTCCCTCACTCAGTTTCATCTAAACTATATGCTTGCATGAGGGTGTGCAACAAGGTAAGATGGGGAGTATGTTGGGACAGGAAAAATGTATGATTTCTCTTCATAAAATGCTTCATTTATCATTCATCCTTATACGATTATCTTCGTTTATAGATTAAAATGAGGAAAATATTAGCTAAAGTTGGATGAAACTATTTGGTGATAGAATAGGTAAATCTAGTACGAAAAACTAATTCTTTGCTATCTTTATATGGATAGATGCGATTGGGAAAAAGCTATTCAGTTGGCTCAATAGCATGAGGCCATAAAAGTGAAAGCCATGGTGTCTGGGGTAGACAAGGAAGTGGAAGATTAGTTCGAACATTCCTATTTTATCATATGATCAGATTTTATATTGAGGAATCCTCAAGATCCCCTGATCTTGAGGATTTGCTTTTATCCAAGTTTCTCTTTTATGTTATATATAGGGCCGAAAGGCAATTAGAGATAGTTAAGAATTTTAATTTGTAATTATTCTTTTTGAAACATAAACGTTGTTAATTCAGTGACTCTGTTAGCTGTTAATTGAAATTAATGAAAGAAGGATGTGTTTCATACATCTTCGTATTATGAGTTTTTATTAATTAGAGGCTTCTGGCGACTCTGGGCCCAGTCATAAGAAGTTCAATTGATCCTTTGTGTTATAGTTTTATATTTAGTCTTTGCAATTGATTTAATGTTCAGTTATTTCATTTATCATGAAGATTTGTGATATTGATTTATATTATTGTTCAAATAGATTCAGAGTGAAGTTGTGAGATATACTTAAGTAGCGCTTTGATTAGAAGGAGTGAATGTGTGTTGAATTGCTATTCATTTGAATAGATGTTATCATAGATCTTGAAAGACAAGACTGATTAACTTCTATAGATTGTAATATAAAGTGTATTCCATTTAAGAATCCTTTATTGCTATTTTCTATTTAATAACTAATTGTTGTTCAATTACTGATTGTTGATTGTTGTTCACTTACTGTTGTTGTTCAATTGAGTAATGCAGATTGATTTGGGTTGTTATAGATTAACAGTATTGTTCGAGTTTCTTTACTTGATTAAGTGTGATTAGTCTTAAGCTTATTTGAACGATTCTAAGCGTAATTCTTATTTGCATTTAGTTTCAATTGATTTCGGAATGAGTTTCATAGAATTGCAAACTGTGTTGAGAGTATTTCTTTCATAGATAGTTCTTTTCCGAGTTGTGTGAATTGAATTGAAGAATTAGCCTTTAGTGATTGCAACGATTCATCATTAGATAACCTCTAGCTTCACTGCACATACTGTGTTGCCACTCTTGAGATAGAAAGGCTTACCTCAGGTTGACAACTAATGTAGGGATTAAGATTGCCTGTAAAAAGACATCTTAGTGAGCCAACAAAGAGCAAACCCTAAACAACCAAAACCCTAACCCGAGGAGATGTAACCCCAAGAGTTTATGGGCCCCGTTGGGGTGAGTTGGACAACCAACTTCCTAGGTTTCTGACTTGGTCATATTATCTCCATTTGATGTGCATGATAACCCATTGGAAAGATCTATCTGAGGACTACGACGAAAAATATGATTTTAGATAGATATGACCTGAAAAAATGCTAAAAATAGTAAACTGTGCTATAATTAAGGAAACTAAAAATCTGAAAGAAACAATGGTGGGGATCCAAGTGGAATTGGTAGGTGGCCACCAATATCCACCTGGATCACAAAGTCCATGAAAATGATTTTTTGTTGCTAGTATTATTGTTACAGCAAAACATGCATCCCCTTATGCTTCCTTTCTACGTTCTTATACTTGATCAGCGAATGAAACTGCTATAAAAACCCCATCCACTTGCAATGCCTGGTCTTATTAGCTTACTCTCAGCTTGCAAATATTGTAACAACTGGTAATATCTGTGGATTATTTTCTCCTTTCCCATTAGATAGTTCTTCCATTTCTTCACATATTTCACCATGGAATAGAGTTCCTTATCGTAGGTAGCATAGTTAAGAACTGCCCCATGAAATATTTTATAATGGTAGCAAACAAACCTTCCTTCCTGCATCAAGAAAACTCCCATATCATACCCACTCGCATTTGTCTCCGTTTCAAAGGGTCGCTGCAAGTTTAGTAATTCCAGAACTAGTGCTTGGCTAATTATCTTCTTTAGATCTTCAAAAGCCCTTTTATGACCCTTTCCCCATTGGAAACTCATGCCACTTACTATTATGGCATGGAGCGGTGTTGCTACCGTTGAAAAAGAGGCTATGAACTTCATCAGGTATTTTGCTACCCCAATGAAAATCCTAACCTCATAAACATTATTAGGCACTAGCCATTTCATGATGGCCTCCATCTTGTAAGGATATATCTTCAGTTCTCCTCCACCGATCACATACCCTAGATACACGAAAGACTATTGTGAAAACTTGGAATTCTTGAGATTATCTAGTAGCTGGTGCTTCTTCAATGTTTCCAGCACCTGCGTCAAATGTGAAATATGCTCCTCCCAGGTAGCACTATATATTAGTATATCATCCAAATAGAAAATAACAAATGACTCTATAAAATGGCACATTATATCATTCATTAATATCATAAATGTAGTTGGTGCATTACATAGGCCAAATGGTACAACTAACCACTCATACAAACCTTGCCTAGTTTTGAAGGTGGTCTTCTATGTATCCTCTTATTTAACTCAAACCTGGTGATATCTTGACTTCAAGTGCAACTTGGTGAAATAATTTTCTTGTTGCAACTGATATAGAAAATCGTATATCCTTGGTAGGGGGTATCCGTTCTTAAGCGTGATTTTATTAAATGCCCTGTAATATATACACATATGGCAAGTCCCATCCTTCTTTGGTAGAATGATGATGGATGACCCAGATGGTGATGTACTCGGTAAAATGACACCTTGTTCCAGCAATTGTTGCAATTGTTTCTTCACCTCACTTTCTTCTATAACAGATTGCCAGTACAACCTAATATTTGGCAATGAGGAGTCTGGAAATAGTTGGATCTCGTGCTCCACTTCTCTCTTAGGTGGAAACCCTTTAGGTTCTTGGAATACATCCTTGTATTCCTTTAAAAAATCCTCCAATTATTGTTTCTATATCTTAGTAAACCTCTCCAGGGATGCCTTGCCTCTTATTTACTCCTCTCTAGACTGAATTTCTCTTAAAAACAATAAAACATACTTCTTGCTGGAACTGATCAATTACTTGGCCTAGTTGGAACTTACCAGTGAGATTTTCAACTTGACTTTATGCGCGTTGATGATGAATGATTTTCCATCATTGATTAGATGGTACTGGTTAGCTCTCCTCGTGAATATTTCATCATGCATGTACATGTATGGACTCCCAAACATGACTCCACATACATAAAGGGGAACCATATCCAAATCTACTTCATCAATAAAATAAACATTGATAGAAAATCTAATTTTGCATTGTTTTATTACCTTAAACTCCACATCCTTATTTACCCATCCTAGTGGATATGGATTTGGGTGATCATGAACTTCCAACCCCAACTTCTTGACCAACTCTGCTGTAATGAGATTCGCCTGCGATCCTGAGTCAAAAATATCATTAGCCATTGTCTTCTTGACCTATATCTTTATATCGAAGAGTTTGGTCATTTCATTCTCTTCCTAATGTTGAAGGATACGCTACTCAAATTCACCTCGCTTTTAACTGATGTGGAGGCGATATTCTCATCCATGTCCGATCTGATTTTGACTTGGTTGCTCAAATCAATGGCCATGAGATTCTTCTTCTTATTATCTTTTTTCTTGTTCTTCGGGTTTAGCTCTGGATGTAATTTCCAACACTTCTCCTCTGTATGGCCATCAATGTTGCAATGGTTGTAGTGGTTGCTAGGGTCTTTGCACTGGTGTGTTGTGGCTTCCATATTTTTATCTTTTCCCCATTTTTTGTTCTTCTTCGCCTCCTTAGAAGCTTTTTGTTGCTCTTTTTGCTTCAATCCACTTGATTGCGCTTTTTCTAGGCATATGTTCTCCAGGTATTGTGCCTGTACAGAAGCCTCGTCCACCAATTTGGGCTTGAACAACATCACTTACTCACACAGATGCTGGTACAAACCCCAAAAATATTTGAGGAGTACATTTGGGTTCTTTAGAGAGATACCTAGCATTATAGCCATCTTTTTGAATTTTGTGGTGTACTCCTACATGCTTTGGCCCAACTTTTTCCTGAACTAATTCCACCGGATCCACTAGTCCTCCACATACCGAATGGGATAAAACTGTGACTTAGTGATGGTTTTAAAATCCTCCCACTTATTCATTGGAGGTTCTCCTTCCAACCTTAGGGTTTCCTTGTGGCTCTCCCACCAAGTAGGTGCATGGCCCTCTAATTTCAGTGGCACGAATCAAATATTTTTCCCTTCCTCAATCCGATGGACACTGAAATAAGCTTCCAGCTGCTACAACCAATGGTTCATCTTTAGAGCATCAATATCACCATGGTATGACTTTATATCGACTTTTCATTCCATTTTGAACAAGGATTGATTCACGACACTCAAACCGGGTTAATTTTTTTTGGGTTCTTTCTTCGGCTGGTTCTCAGTGTCTTCCCAATCTCCCAATCCCCCTTATAATTTTTCCTCTACATTCGAACCCCCATCTTCTCCAAATATCCTTAGCTTATTGCTAAGGGCCACCATGAGGATATTTACATTGGGTTTTATATCTGTGACTTTTTGTTTAAGCTACAAAAACCTCACATCTACAGGATCACAAGGTTCATTTACTGATTCGTCGGCCATGATTATGGTTTTACAATTTTCGACCTCGTCAATCTAGATCCCCTACAAATATCCAAAAATACCCAATGAAGCCTTCTCTAATACCAAATGATCCATAAAATGCCATGGATATTCCACTGGATAGTTCGTCACAACAGATCTAATAATATTATATTAAAACTCTGAAAATTCTACACTATTACAGTTTATTAAACTTTAAGATCTGTGGATTTAATTGTAATTAGTGCATGTATGTGAATATAAATTATGCAGAAAAGTAGATAACAACAAAATAATATCACACACACATATGACACAAGATATTCTCTCTGGGAAACCCTTTTGGGAGAAAACCCAACTGGAAGGTGAGGTTGTGTCGCTCTCTTTCTCTATTTGGAAATATGGCTACAGGTACAAAGAAATAATGCCTATGGTCCATGGGCTGCTACAATGCACATATCGTCTCTATGTTCTCTACCTCCTATCTCTCTTAGCTATATTTTCTTAGCTATGGAACAAATTCTCTCGAAAGAATGGAATGCCTCTTCCTCCTAGTGGCCCGGTTATAACACAGTTCGATAGCCTACTAGTGGTTAAGTTTGACTACATCAACTGTTAACTAGAGTTACAAAATAGACTCTTCTAGAGTCTTTTACATCACAAACACATGGCTAGCCCCTTTTCCATAAGTAATGGGGGCTGACATGACATCATCTCGAACTCTAGGTGTTAAAATAGGAAGGTCAACTTCTGAGTGGCATAACTTTTGCTTACAGACTCCAATTGATGTGATTCTTGCACCCTTTGAAAGGTCTCTGTGTGTAGAATTAGAGTATTTTTGAATTATAAAATGGTCCTCCTAAGGAAATTATAAGATAATATGTTATGAAACTAGCTCAAGAAAATATAGAAAAGATAAATCCACGCCTTAGAATTCAGCCTCTTTGAGGGGGCAACCTCCTTTACATTACATAAATGAACAATTCTCAGATGATACAAATGAAAAGACCCCCTTTCTATATATAGGAGTCTAAGGGGTCATAACATAATCAGAGCCGACATAACAATAATAATGTAAGGGCACAATAATAACAATAGTGGGCTTCTATGGGGCACAATAGTAACAATATGGGAACTACATGGGTACATCAATATAATAAGTGGGTTATACTAATAACAATAAGGGGTTACACTAGTAGTATAGGGGCCTAACATGCCCCTCTCCTTCAAAAAGTGTTGTCCTAAACGCTTGAGTAGTTCTTGATGCTTCTGTATAAAATTCTTGTCCTCCCATGTGGAATATTCACCGGGTGAGTTCTTCCACTTGATGAGATACCATGAAATTGATCGATTTCGTAGCTGTCGGGTTCTTATTTCTGTGACTGCTCCAGGTTCCAATATTATTTTTCCTTCCTCTTTAATTTCTGGCAATATTGTTTGAATTGGGATCTTTTGCAACTTTTGAATAAGTGGCCATACTTCTTCGTCCTTCTTCCATTCATCCCTTGCTTCGTTTATCCAATCTAGTTGGATAATATAAATAACACAAAACAATGCTTCCACATCCTCATCCTTGAAGAGTCTTCCCATCCGGTAAGGTTGCCATTTTTTAAGTGCCTGTTGTTTCGTTTTATTTTGCACCGAAGTGGCATTATCCTTTAAAAGTTGGAGAACATGTTGTTGATGCTCGATGTGATCTTTCACTGCTTGAACCTTTTTCTTCTTGATATGTCCTTCTATCTCTAGAGTTTGAGGAGTGGTAATTTCTTCCAATCCTTTACAAGATATGGTCGGATTTATTTCTTGATACTCGATGTGATCTTTCACTTCTTGAACATTTTTCTTCTTTATATGTCCTTCTATCTTGATAGTTTGAGGAGTGGTAATTTCGAACAATGAATTACAAGATATGGTTGGATTCATTTCTTCTTTCTCGATGTGATCTTTCACTTCTTGCACCTTTTTCTTCTTGATATGTCCTTCTATCTTGAGAGTTTGAGGGGGGTAATTCTTGCCAATGCTTTACAAGATATGGTCTAATTCATTTCTTCTTTCTCTGGGGTGGGGTCCTGGCATATATCTTCTTCTTTTGTTGTTTCTTGATCCTTTTCTTCCTCCTCTTCATATTCTATGTAAAATAATTTTTTCTCTGCACACTTATGACCTTTAGTGCATTTGCTATCACAATTGTAACAAAGCCCTTTTTCTCTTTTTTCTTCCAATTGTTGTGGTGTAACCCTTGTAGGTTGTGGAAGGCTAGGAGAGACAACACTTCCATCTTTATAGTTGTGAGGGGTACACTTCCTGGTTTCCATAATTTTGCTTTCCACTATGTCACAAAGCCCTTTTACTCTTTCCAATTGTTGTGGTGTTGCTCTAAAGAAGGTGTTGCTCTTTGTATCCTCATAATGTGCTATCATTTCCTCCGTGAAAATTGACCACGTAACAAGTTGTTTACGAGAACAAAGCCCTTTGTACCATAAAAATTGATCTGGTTCTAAATATGAAGATACAATACATACCTTTTGTAACATTTGTACACCATGTATATCAAAATATTGCTCCATCTGAAGTATCCAATTTACCGGATCCTTGCCATCAAACTTCTTCATCTTGCTTTTTATTGATTTTAGGAGCTCTACATTGAAACGACTGTAACTCTGTACTTTCAGATCTTTAAGTTCTGAAATTCTGACCTATAGTAGCCCTCTGTGTCCTCTTTCCAATGCCACCAGTCTGATCCAAATTTGATTCTCCAAGAAAGCGTTATGCACAATCTCCCAAGATGACCTGATTATAGACTAGTTCAGTAGAGCAAACTTGTACGACGTTCCACGAGTCACTGTTTCAACCTTTGGATCTAAAAAATGCATACAAGAAACTAAAGTCAGTCCTCTTTCTATAACTTCTTACGAAATTTCAATCCGATCCCCATAGAGAAAGTTATGACGATTTTCCCCAGGTCACCTATTTTGAATGTAATTCAAGAGTCTGCAAAAAGACAAACTTCCTCAGATCATATCTCCGCAAATATCGCTCAGAAAGCTCTGAAATTCGAACCCAAGGTTCAGTACGATCTCTTCTCAAATGGGTTTTTTGTGCGACTTCTGAAACGTCACAGAAAAAAAGTTATAGCGAAAATGCCACTATGACCTGTTTGGAGCAGCGAAACCCTAGAATCAAAAGCTCTGATACCAAATGTTATGAAACCAGCTCAAGAAAAGATAGAAAAGATAAATCCACGCCTTAGAATTTAGCCTCTTCGAGGGGGCAACCTCCTTTACATTACATAAATGAACAATTCTCAGATGATACAAATGAAAAGACCTCCTTTCTATATATAGGAGTCTAAGGGGTCATAATATAATCAGAGCCGACATAACAATAATAATGTAAGGGCACAATAATAATAATAGTGGGCTTCTATGGGGCACAATAGTAACAATATGGGCACTACATGGGTACATCAATATAATAAGTGGGTTATACTAATAACAATAAGGGGTTACACTAGTAGTATAGGGGCCTAACATAATAGTGAAATAATAGAATAAGATTAGATTGCATCATCAAATTTTAGAGGGAAATAAGAAAAACAACTTTTGCAACTTGTATTTTCAACTTATATCCCTACAAGTGTACTAAAAAATTGAGAGAAAACACTTGTTATATGCATAATTTGATCCATCATCAAAGGAGTTCCCGTTTTGCATACTTTCTATGGACCCTGCTACACGAAAAATTAGAAATACATGAAAAATGTAACTGCAATCACGTTTTTTCATGTATTTCTCATTTTTCGTCTAGCGGGGTCCATCAAAAGTATGCAACATGGGTACTCCTTAGATGAGGAAATTTTTTTTACATCCAACGAGTACCCTCACTCAAATTTGAGTAAAAAATTAGGTAGATAAGTTGAAAAAGTAGTTTTACTATTTTATTATTTTTTAATCTTTTTACTTTTTCACTCCAAAAATAATGAATCATCCACCACGGTTGATAACATAATTTGAATCCTATTGGTTCTTATAAAGCTTATTTTGGTTGTACTTTTTTCTTAAGAGACCCATTTTAGACCTCAAAATTCCCCTAATGAATAGCATGAAAAGCTGATATACTAAAGAAACAAATTTTTACCCCCAAAAAAAGTCATTTGATGCCTCAAAATGCTCCCGGAAGGTTTTAGAACCCGTTTCACCAAACCAGGCTCTGCTGGTAAAAATGGTCCTGTGAGCTGATTCCTCCACTTTTTCCACTCCAAATGCATCGATATGGATGAAAACCAATATAATGGTCCAATTCGGATCACACCTCCCAATTTTGGGAGGATTTTGGTCCCCAAATGCTTTTACAGAATGAGGTGAGGAATTTTTCCTCCACCTTCTCTCTGGTGTACAATTTAGCTTTTCTTAGAAGTTTTCCCTTAAACACAAACTTTCCAAAGTTCATTATACCCCTGTCTTATAGTTTTGGATCTCTTCTGCAAAACTGTATCTTTTGTGAACTTTGTTTGAGCGTCTCGTGCCAAATCCTCCACAGAAGGTAGGACCTGTTCCTCTTCCTAATCTAGCATGTAAGGCTCATAAAGTTACAAATTCTCTACATTCACAACTGATTAAATGCACATATATGGTGGAAAACTAAGTCTATAGGCATTATCACCCACCTTTTCTAGTATCTCAAAGGGATGATACCTTGGAGCCTTGATTTTCTTACCAGGCCCTTACAACCTCTCATTGTTTGACTCTAGCCATACTCTATCACCCACCTTGAAGGATTTCTCTATGCTGTGCTAATCATGCCTGGACTTATACTTCTCATGTGAATTATGTAGTGTTTCTTGTACCTGTAGATGGATCTTCCTTATCTTCTCTATAAAAATTTTAGCCCTCAAAGTATCTCCTGTAAGATCTTCCCTCACTCCTCCTTGCTACCCATATGCAATATCCAAAGGTTAAGGTGGCAAACATCCAAAACAATTCTCAACTGGGGACTTTCATGTACAAGTGTCGACTGCTTTGTTATAATAATGTTGTATATATACCATATTTTAATCCCAGGTCTTCGGATGCTTCTGGTTGTATCCTCTCAAAAGCTGCACCAAAGTCCTATTGACTACTTTTGTCTGCCATGTATTTGTGGATGGAATGTTGTAAATCTCTTCAACTTTGTGTCCATCTTCTCCCACAATGTAGTCTAGAATGCATTGAAAAATTGTGTGTCCCTATTTTAATGATGCTCCTTGGTATCCCAAAGTGCAACTAGAACTATATAAAGAACAAGTTTGTTGCTTCTTGTCCACTGATGGTCTTTTTGAAGGGCATCAAAAGACACATCTTCTTGAACCTGTCAACTACCACAAATAGGTAGTCATGTCCCTTCCTGGTTTTCGGTAAACCTCCCGACGTGTCCATGGAAATTATTTCCCAAGGACGAGTAAGTACAAGTAAGGGATGATATAGACCTTGTTTCCTATTACTAGGCTTGTTGGTACAACAAAGAATGCATCCTCTTATGGAACTAGCTGCTTGATCTTGCACCTTAGGCTAGCAAACATACCTCTGCAAGTTAGCCACGATCTTCCCTACACCAAAGTGACCTACAACCTTGGAGGTGTGAGCCTCTCTAATCAGCTGCAAACACTCACCTTTAGGAAAAGATAGCTTATCTAGCCTATAGAGTAACCCATCTTGGAGATGCTATTCAATGATGTTGTCACCATCGTGCACACGAATCTGACTCTGCAACTGTTGATACACCTCCTTGAAGTCCTCATATTATGAATATGCTTCTCTGTATACATAATGAGTGCATGGATCCATGTGCATAAGAGTCCCAAAAGCTATAATATTTGATGTGGGTGGCCTTGAATCGATATCAACCAACTTTTTTATGTTTCCCTTCTTATACTTGATCACCAAATGAAACTACTATAAAACTCCCATCCACTTGTAATTTCTAGTGTGTTTTAGCTTACTTTGGGCTTGCAAGTACTGTAACGGCTGGTGATCTGTGTGGATTACCATCTCCTTTCCCATCAGATAGTGCTTCCACTTCTTCATAGTTTACACCATGGCATATAGCTCCTTATTGTAGGTAGGGTACTTAAGAACTACCCCATGAAATATTTCAGAATGGTAGCAAACATGCCTTCCTCCCTACATCAAGACAACTCCCATATCATACCCACTCGCATTTGTCTCTACTTCAAAGGGTTGTTCCAAGTTTGGTAATGCCAAAATTGGTACTTGGATGATATTATTCTTTAGCTCTTCAAAATTGATTTGATGACATTTTCCCCACTAGAACCTCTTGCAAGTTACTATTATGGCATGGACCAGTGTTTCTACCACTGAAAATGTGGCTATGAGCTTACTCAGGTACTGTGTTAGCCCAACGACAATATTTACCTCAAGAAAATTAGTAGGCACCAGCCATTTCATTATGGCCTCCATCTTGTAAGGATCTATCTTCAGTTCTCCTCTACTGATCACATACCCCTGAGACACCAAAGACTGTAGCACAAACTCACACTTTTTGAGATTTGCTAGCAATTGGTGCTTTTTCAATGTTTGCAGCACCTGCGTCAAATGTAAATATTCTCCTCCTAGGTAACACTATATACTAGTATATCATCCAAATAGATAATAACTAATGAATCTATTAAAGGGAAAAACACATCATTCATTAATCTCATAAACATAGTTGGTGCATTACATAGGCCAAAAGGGATAACTAAGCACTACTACAAACCTTTCCTAGTTTCGAAGGTGGTATTCCATGTATCTTCTTCTTTAACTCAAACCTGGTGATATCCAGACATCAAATCCATCTTAGTGAAGTACTTTTCTTGCTACAACTAATCTAGCATATCATCTTTCCTGGGAAGAGGGTGTCTGTTCTTGAGCATGATTTTATTCAACACCTTGCAATATATACACTCCCGCCAAGTCCCATCCTTCTTTGGCACAATGATGATAGGTGACCCACATGGTGATGTACTCGGTCAAATGACATCCTGTTCCAACAGCTATTGCAAATGCCTCTTCAACTCACTTTCTTCTATAACAGACTGCCTATACAACCCAATATTTAGCAATGGGGAGTCTCACAATAGTTGAATCTCGTGCTCCACTTGTCTCTTAGGTGGAAGCCCTATAGGTTCTTGAAAACATCCTTGTATTCCTATAAAAACTCCTCCAATTGTTGCTTTTGTTTCTTAATACACCCCTCCAAGGATTCCTTTCCTCTTATTGACTCCTCTTCACACTGACTTTCTCTTAAAAACAATAAAACATACTTCTTGCTGGAACTGATCAATTTCTTGGCCTGGTTGGTACTTCTCAACGAAATTTTCGAATTTCCTTTGTGTGTGTTGATGATGAATGATTTTTCATCCTTGATGAACAGGTACTGGTTAGCTATCCTCATGAATATTGCATAACACATGTACATGTATGGACTCCCAAACACGAATCCACATACATCAAGGGGAACCACATCCAAATCTGCTTCATTAATAAATCAACACTGATAGTAAATCTAATTTTTCATTGTTTTGTTACCTTCATCTCCACATACTTATTTACCCATCTCAATGAATATGGGCTTGGATGACCGTGAAATTCTAGCCCCAACTTCTTTATCAACTCCACTACAATGAGATTTTCTTGCGACCCTGAGTCAAACAGAGCATCAATATTTGTCTTCTTGACCTTTATCTTTATATTGAAGAGTTTGGTAATTTCCTTCTCTTCCTATTGCTAAAGGCTACTCAAATTTACCTCCTTCTGCACTGATTTCCAAACAATCTTATCATCCATGTCCGAGTTTCTTTCAAATTGGTTGCTTGAATCAGTGGCCATGATATTCTTCTTCTTATTATCTTTCTCCTTGTTATTCGGGTTTATATCTAAATGAGACTTCCAACACTTCTCCTATGTATGGCCATCAATGTTACAATGGTTGCTAGGTTCTATTCACTGGTGTGTTGTGGCTGCAATATTCTTATCATTTCCCCCATTTTTCTTCTTATTCCCCTCCTTAGAAGATTCTTGCTTCTCCTTCTACTTAGATCCACTTGATTGTGCTCTTTTAAGGCCTATGTTCTCCAGGTATTGTGCATATACACAATCCTCATTCACTGATTTGGGCTTGAACATAATCACTTGCTAACACAGATGGTGATGCAGACCTTTCAAATAATTGAGAAGTACATATGGGTTCTTTGGAGAGATACCCAAGATTATATCCATCTTTCTAAATTCTGTGGTGCACTCATGTATATTTTGGTCCAAAATTTTCTTGAAGTAATGCCACTAGATCCACTGGTACTATACGTACCCAATGGGACAAAACTGTCACTTAATGAGATTTTTTAAATCCTCCCACTTAGTCACTTGAGGTTATCCCTCCAACCTTAGGGTTTTCGTGTGTCTCTCCCACCAAGTCAGTGCATGGCCCTCTAATTTTGGCCGCGTGAATGAGATATTTTTCCCTTCGTCAATTTGATGGACACTGTAATAAACTTCTAGTTGCTGAAACTAGTGGTTCAACTTCAAAGCATTGATCTCACCATGGTATGACTTGATATTGAATTTTCCTTCCATTTTGAACAGGGATTGATTTGCAACACTCGAACTGGGTTGATTGTTTCCTAGTTCTATTTTCAGTTGGTTCTTTGTGTCTTCCTGATCTCCCAATCCCCCTTCTGATTTATCCTCTACATTCAAACCCCCATCTTCTCCAAATATCCCCAACTTATTTCTCAGGGCTACCATGAAGAGATTTATGTTGTGGTTTATATCCGCGACATATTGTTCAAGCTGCAAAAACCTCGCCTTTGCAGGATCATGAGGTTCATTTACAGATTCGTCAACCATGATTAGGGTTTTACGATTTTCGACCCCGCCAACCTAGATCGCCTGCAAATATCCAAAAATACCCAAAGAAACCTATTATGATACCAAATGATCCATAAATAGCCATGGATATTCCACTTGACAGTTTGTCACAACAGATCTAATAATATTATAGTAAAAATCTGAAAATTCTACATTATTACAGTTTATTAAACTTTAAGATCTGTAGATTTAACTGTAATTAGTGCATGCATGCGAATATAAAGTACGCAAAAAAGTAGAGAATGAAAAAATAAGCTCTCACACACATAAGACACAATATATTCTCTTTGTGAAACCCTTTCGGGAGAAAACCCAGCTAGAAGGTGAGGCCGCTTCACTCTCTTTCCTTGTTTGGAAATATGGTTGCAAGTAGAAAGAAGTAATGTTTGTGGTTTGTGGGCTGCTATAGTGCATAGATAATCTTTGTGTGCTATACCTCCTATCTCTCATGGCTATATTTTCTTAGATATCAAACAAATTCTCTCGAAAGAATGGAATGCCTCTTCCTGCTAGTGGCTTGGTTATAACACAACCTGATAGCCTACCAGTGGTTAACTTTGACTACATCGAATCTTAACTAGATTTAAAAAATAGACTCTTCTAGAGTATTTTACATCACAAACATGTGGCTAGCCCCTTTTCCATAAATATGGGGGCTGATGCGACATCCTCCTAAATTATAGGTGTGAAAACAGGAAGGTCAATGTCTAAGGGGAATAAATTTTGCATACGAACTTTGATTGACACGCTTATTACGTCGTTGGAAAGGTCTATGTCTATAGAATAACATGAAAAGGTGTTACTCTATAGAGACAAATTTTTACCCCCCAAAAAAACATTGTTTGATGCCTCAAAACACTCCTCGAAGGTTTTAGACCCTGTTTCACCAAACTAGGTCCTGTCTGTAAAAATGGTCCCGTGAGCTAATTCCTCCACTTTTTCCACTCCAAATGCATCAATATGGATGAAAAAAAATATAATCATGCGATTTAGATCACTCTTTGAGCCATTCCTCTAGCTAGTTTTTGACATTCCATACTCCTTGTAGTTGATTTCCTCTTTCGTTAGCTAGTTCCCAGAGTGGAAGTAGCTTAGTGGTTATATTATTGAGTAGTTGGAGGTAAGGATTGACTTTTTTGACCATGGATTTATATGATTCATGTACTTTAGATGAAAAGTACTTGTATTCTTCCATGATAGGTCCCTCTTGCTTAAAATTTGTTTTATTAGCTTACAATAGCTTGACTTACTTCTCTAGATTTGTTATGTAGTCATCCTTTTGCTTCAATTATTCAAGGAGGTCTCTTAAATTCCTTCTATTGGCTTTAGAGAATGTTGTACTGACTGATTCCATTGTAAATTGATAACTTCTAGTGTTTCGTACAATAATCCTTTCTATAGTGACTATTATTGGAGGAATATGATGAGTGGGCCAATATTTTTGTTTGTGTTCCACTATCCTATTCATGGTGTGATCATATCCAAACTTGCCCAAGTTAATCACTTTTCTCTTTCTTTTTGTTGGAATGCCCATTTTCATAACCAAAAATTGACCACGTGTGATGGTATAGGTTTTTGGTTCAACTAAGTCAATGTCAATGTAATTTGTGCTCTATTAGTCATCCTATTCCTATGTTGCTTGTTGGACCTAGAGAGCTTTTTCTTATTCTTTGACCTCAACCTCTTGTTGTTATTTCCTTTGTTCCTCTTCTTGTGATTTTCTTATTTCCTCCTTTTCCTTTCTCTTTATTTCTTTCTCCCTCCTCATTTCTTCCTCTTCCTTCTTCTTAGGCTTGAGCTCCTAGACTATCTGGTTACTTCTTGCTCCTGTTTCAACTTTTCTTCTTGTGTAATTATGGCAACTTCTTGCTAGGCAACTTGTTTCTTGGTTAGAGCTTTCTCTTTCAAAAGGTGATTTCTCTTATTTATTTTGAGGTTCATTATATCCTATCCTAAGGAACTTGTCTAATAAATTCAAGGAACTTTTATTCTTCTCCTCTTCAACCCACTTCTTTGATTGGTAACTCCACCTATATGTGCATCCTTTATAGCGATTATTCACCACAAATATGAGACCATACCTATGGAATGTTAGATCCACAAAATGGTAATGTTAGAGCGTTATATTTTGATATAACTTCTTTAATTTATATTAAATAATATAATCCCAAGTGCAATGGAATAAATGGCTTGGGAGATTTCTTATCTGATGATATTGCTCCATCAACCCTTGTGTGACCTAATAAGCTATAACTTATAGTATCATCCATTCAGTGAAAATATTTGGTAGCATATGAGGAGGTTTTGTTGCTCCAAATATTCTTAGGTATGTGCCTTCCTTATGCACAAATGAATCACCAAACGTGGATAATAATTTCCTGGATTTTTCAGACATACATGGGCTAGGCTCATTGAACAAAAAGTTCATACAATGGGACCAAGAAGTTCTGGCATATCTTCAAGTAATATTGAATGTAATGGGGTTCCTAGATAAATTTATAATAAATGTGAATTGGCTCCTCCTACATCATCCACTTCTATCCCATTGTTGGAAATACATGCTTGACAAAGAAAATGTCTATCAGGTAGGAGCCCATAAAAATTAATATTGTTGGCCTTCCTTTAGACTCTGATCCTATTTGATATTATCCTACAGAGATATTAAGTAAAAATTTACGAAAATGGTCCCCATTATTTGAAATAAATAATTCAAAAATGGGGGTGTTGTGTTTTCACATCAACACCTTCATAAAGAATTTCTACATTGGTTTAGCCATACAACTTGCATATCATGGAAACTACCAATTGAAAGGGGGCTTTCAACATATTCGTTGTTAAGAAATAAATAGGGTAGCAGATTAGATTAGATTTCTCTTTACTTCATTGTTGCTTGTGAATATATTTTGCTTATTATTAGATTATTATGTTCTTCTTCATCAAGCAAATACCAAAAACATAAGCATGAAGATCACAATGAAAAATCAACACAAGATGTAGGCTCTCAAAGCTAGGGTGAAAACCCCACAAGGGGAAAAGCCTAGAAAATCCTCTTCTTATAGAATCAGATCAAAGTGAGATATCCAAGACCCAAATACAAATACCATGACCTCCCACAAGACTCAATTCATCCCTCCATTTTTTCCATTAGATACCATGATTTTGTACACTAGAGAATGCTCACAAATTAGGAAATAAATCTTCATTTTAGCTTGTATTGCACCACAAAAGTATAGGCTCATTCATTCATAAAACTCGCATCTTCCTCAAAAACTTTACCTCAGGGATTTCACATATTTCCCTAGATTTTTAACCTCTGAAATTTTCATCTTTTCAGCCTCATAAACTTTCATATGTTATAAAAAAAATTGTATTATTTTAATAGAGAAATTCACATCCTTTTTCATAGATTACTCACATTCTTTTCACAGATAAACTCATATCATTGCCTCATAAGAAACTCACATTTCTTGATTCAGAACATCAATGATTTTCTTGAAAACTGGTGGAACATTTATGCCAATATATAGTTGTTTATCCATGTGGAGGGTCATGCCCTTTAGGCAAGCTGACTTGACAAGGTAGTGCCAACTTGGCCTTGTGGGAACAACTTGACACTTTTGGCTCAAAAATAATTTTTTTCTTTCAATTACAAATAGTCCAAATGGGACTTGTCACTCATGAAAAATACTCTTATTGACACAAAACCCTAGAGGCATGAAGAACATGATTTACTAAAAATAAAATTTGATTTGAGCATGAAACCCATGCTTGAAAAGTAAATAATTTTTCTTTTGCTTTTGCTTTTACAAAATATATACATTGATACAAGTACAATGATAATTATGAAGACCGGACCTAGATACACTTTTCAACACTCCCTCTTAATTAGGGGGGTATTCATAATTACAAAACAAGGTACAAGGATACTCTCAAATTGAAATATTCTCATTAGAAGAATCAGATTGATAAGCCATCTTAAGCATCAACATCATAACCAACATTGTCAGCATAGAAATATAGCAAGGCCTTGAATAATAAGCTCTATTTCTCCACCTTATTAGAGCACGATGTTGGGAGGCATACAAATGGAAACCACCATAGCCTCTTCACATACCCAATCCAAATGTTCACCAGGTATGTCCTTTCAAGACTATTCTTATCTTTTATTTTCAATCGTCAAAGAATAACATTCCTCTTTGACCACTCTTATCTTCGAGACGTTGTCTAATCCTCAAAGAGTGTCGGTACATGAGACCTCCTATCTTGTATTCCAATCCTCAAGGAGTATTACTCCCATATGCTTATCCAATCCTCCATTCTCCCTACTAATGCCTTCTCTAATACTTACAAATGTTAGTCCTAGTTTAGTGCATTACACATGGAGAATATGGTGTTCCTCATCACTTCTTCTCAATCAGGGAAAATTCAATCATAAGCTTTATTTTCTCTTGTTCATCAACTACATGTTCTATCATGGAGATATTTTAAGTAGTAGTTACATGGGTCCTTCATCTTGTATAATCATATTGTTCCTGAGCTTTGACCTTCCAAAATATTTCACATTCAATTTTCATGACAAGGTTTCTCAGTTCCTAACAACATCACATCATATCAAACTTCAACCTTTCTGGATCTATGTCAATCTTCATCTAACTTTGAATCCATCATGTCAACAATGATTTATTTAAACATCTTCTTTCTTTATTAAACTTTCTATAGTCAAGATGTAGAGTCTCAAAATATGTTGTTTTCTCCCTCTGAAGTCAATATTACTTTGCATGGTTTATCTTTATATTGCAACATTGTTTTGCTTCATGATTTTTAACTCCCAATTATCAATCAATGTGTTCGAAGATTTAATTAATATCATGTCCATCAATATGTTTATAGTTTCCTCTATCCATCTGAGGTAGGTGAACTTATTTCCTTGTATGCTTCCATGATGTCATCAACTTCCTTCTTTAATACATATTTCTAAATTGCTCCCTTCTTTCCTGGTTTGTGATTTTCTTATATATCATCCTTATCCGTGCATCATTATTAAGGAGTCATCACAAACACAAGTCTTGCTTCACTTAATTCTTCCACCCTTCTCATCTTGTTTCCCAAACTTTGACAAACTTCGTTATGTTCCTGTAATTATCACCAACAAGTACAACCAAGGAAAATATACGAAAACAAGAGGGAAAAATCAAGAAAGTACTTCTATGATATCATATTTTTCATTCTTAAGAGCTAAGGTTCCCTTAGAGAAGACAATTAGCTAGGGTTTATAGGGTTTTATAATTTATATCCTTGCTAGGGTTCATAAACCCTAGGTTCTTCTTTTGTCATTAGAAATTTAAAAGTCCTTAATGCAAACCCATAAAGGAGTGTATCATTCTTTCAAGTCTGATTCACAAGGATACATTGCATCCTACAAATGAATCATAGATTATACTATCGAGCAAGTCATTGTATTGTCATTTGATCCATTGTAGAATTATATCACTATATAACACACTGCAGAGAACTATCCCAAACAATGTCACTGTATAATGATGTCAAAGGATGCATGAAACATAAGAGGTACATGACCATTGTAATGATTGAGCCATAGAGTAATGTGAGACTGCTATGACGATTGAGCCATAGATACTACTGAGTATACAAGAGCAAAGCCTTTATGAAACAATTCCTTTGTTCTAATTAAATGTTATGCCTCTATTGTATAGTCTATGAGCCATAGGTTCGTGCCATAGAGTAATTATAATATTCGCCATTAAGCCACTGAGAAATTTAAGAGCCTCCAATATGGATGCAAGTAAGCTATAGGTGCGAGCCTTTAAATTTATATGAGGAATTATATATATAGATAGATATGTATATGTATCACAGAGAGGCTCAGAGATGAACGATACGAGGCATTACAAAGTTTAGTTACAAAGATTATATATGATCCTTGGATGCCGCAGAATATGAACCTCGGAAGGGACATAGTGTCGTTGTGTGAGAGCATATAAAGCAATACCACGAGCCTTAATGTTGCAAGCCACAAAGAATAATCGAACTTACAAAGAGGAGGAGAGTTACCATATCGTGTCAATGATGTGAGCTATATTGTACACTATTCGTACTTCAAGATATTTTGAATCATATTTTAAGTGGAAATATACCGTCAAACTTATTCCAGATGAGAATCTGACCTTTAATTTACATCTTATTAGCTTCAGAAACTATGATAGACTTCAGATCCTTATAACATGCCTCAAAAAAATTCGTAGCATTGTAGTAGTGAACTCAAATTGGCAGAACCCTTAAAAAGACTTGTTTTTAGCCCTTGAATGTGATTCATTTAGATCACAGGCTTCTTAGAAACTATCATGAAAGGAACAACAAATTTTTAGACATAGTCCAACCAGAGTGATCTTTTCATCCTTCTTCAAACCTAAGCTCTGATACCATGTTGAGAAATCAATAGGGTAGTAGATTTGATTAGATTTATATTTACTTGATAGCTTATTGTGAATATTGTTGGCTTCTTATTATATTATTATGTTTTTCTTCATCAAACAACTACCAAAAACATAAACATGAAGATCACAATGAACAATCAACACAAGATGTAGGCTCTTCAAGCCAGGGCCAAAACTCCACAAGGGGGAAAACCTAGAAACTCTGCTTCTTGTAGAATCAAATCAGAGTGAGATATCAAAGACCCAAAGACCAAGACTCAGACCTCCCACAAGACTCTAAGTCATCCCTCCATTTCGTCAACTAGATACCATCATTTTGTCCACTAGAGAGTCCTCACAACTTAGGAGACAAATATTGATTTTAGCTTGTATTGCTCCACATAAGTATAGGATCATTCCTTCAGAAAACTCGCATATTATTCAGAACTTTTACCTCAGGGATTTCACATATTTTCCTGGACTTTTAACCTCTGAAATTTGCATCTTTTCAACCTCATAAACTTGCATATGTTGCAAAAAAACTCATATTCTTTTTACAGAAAAATTCACATCCCTTTTCACAAAGAATACTTGCATTATTTTCACAGGGAAACTTGCATCCTTGCCTCAGAAGAAACTTTCATTTCTTGCTTATAACTTCAACTAATTTCTTGAAAAATGGTGGAACATTTATGCCAATATATAGTTGTTTGTTCATGAAGAGGATCACATCCTTTGGGAAGGTCTACCTGACAAGGCAGGGTCAACTTGGTCTTGTGGGAAAAACTTGACACTTTTGACTCAAAAATAATTTTTTCTTTCAATTCCAAATAATTCAAATGGGACTTATGATTCATGAAAAATACTCTTATTGTTCAAAACCATAGAAGCATGAAGAACATGCTTTACTACAAATAAAATTTGATTTGAGCATGAAACCCATGCTTGAAAAATAAATAATCTTTCTTTTGCTTTTGCTTTTACAAAATATACATTGATACAAGTACAATGGAAATTATGTAGACTGAACCTAGTTACATTTTTCAACAATGGAAAGATATTATTTATTCAACTTAGACCTAAAATTTCTTTTTTGGTCCATTATGTCTTATAGATCTCTCTAGGAAAGTGTTGGAAACAATGTTAATACTAAGAAGGGAGGTGAATCAATATTAAGTATAATTTTATTTTAATGCCAATTTATATTTTCATTTATTCTTGGCAATCATTCATGTGAGAAACCACCAATATATCATGTAAAGAAACAAATGAAAATAACACATGAACATACACAACAACATCATGAGAAAAATGCACATATGAAAACATAGGATTTAACATGGAAACCAAAAAGGGAAAAACAATCAATCTTTAGTTCTTATGATGCAAATTATGGGCTCCTACTTTATTTACATTAATTTTTGTGAGAATCCACTCACAGGAAGCACCAACTACCTTAGATTGTTTGCTAGCACCTGCTAGTCGGAATTACTAAATCCATTTTTCTATAGACACTTGGCCAACTTACCATGAAGCACCAACTTGTAGCTTCAAGGATTTACTGTAAGAACCAACTTATAGGAGGCACCAACACCCAAGCTCTCTTCAGATATCCACTAAGATGGAAGCACCAACTCCTTGTTTTGTAGGATCTAACCCATACTCAATAAGGAACTTGATTTCTCTCTATTATGGTACCCACTTAGCTTGATTTCAACTTTCCATTCATTGCTTCTTGACCCCATGTTCTCTTCCATAGCCTTCATGCATAAAAAAACCACATAACACTTAGTCTCTTTTTCATTCCGTTGAGTTTGCAATATGTTGTAGCGGCTACAACCACCCTCCAAAATTTTGGCCTACACCTAATTTCAGAGCCTCCCTTGGGAGTTTCACTTGATGACTGCACACCCTTAGGTTCACTCCATGAGACCATGGGAGTCTTTGCAACCGCGTTTCTTGTTCATTTCACCCAATCTTTTGCATGTTAGTATCTAAGTCATGCTTAAGGCCATGTTTTGGTTATTTTCAAAGTCTTCGCTTCGTTTGTACTTGTTGTTTTCGCTATAAAAGCACTTGTCGCACTCACACATGAAGTCACATTCAATGTCACACAAGTGTCGTTACGGTCGATCAATGATCAATCACGAGTGTTGCGCTTATCATTTGCACTGTTGGTTATTCATGTTGAACATGTGTGACTCGATTTTTTGAGTCGTTCCGTCATCGATTCATGTGAGTGTATGTTTGCATGATCACCTATGTATCTCTCGATCATTCACACACTTAATCATTTTGCTGAAGTACTGACAACTGAACTCCAATCTGACAGCCAGACCATCACCCCGTCATCGACTCGATCGACTGTCACCTAGAATAGTGTAGAAGCACCAAGCAAGTATTTCTAATATGCGCTGATCATGAGCAATCCAATCAGATTTCATGCTGACCACCTGGATAGTCGGACCCGACAGCCACCTCGAGACTGACTCCCCTCAAAAATTGCGCAAAGTCTACTAACCATACCCACTCTGCTGATTGAGAAATTGCACAGACATTCCGAACAAACACCAAGTGCTCATCCCTATCTCCCTCAGAAAATTACGCAGTTTTCCCAGTCAGTCCTCCCAATAGTCGACTCACTACTCATCTAGGAAATTGTGCAATTTTCATGAGCATACCTTCTGCTAGACAGCAGTTCACTCAGCTCGAAAATTGCATAGAGATGATTAGAAGGTTGGCCTGTTAACCTCAGTGTAGTTTTCCTCGTTAGTAACTCCTCATAGAAGACTGCCAGTTCCCTCCAGGAATTGCGTAGTTTCTGCTACCAAGCTCCCAACAGATGACTTCTTGTTCCCCTTGGGAATTGCACAATTTCTACTGCCAGTTACCTAACAACCAACTAGAAATTCCCTCTAGGAATTGCACAATTTTGACTATGAGGATCCTGGCCAGTTCCTCCCAAAAACTGCGCAATTTCTACCTGTTGATCCTCCTTGCAGCTCAACCTGTTCCTCTAGAAAATTGAACAGATTTTTCCTTCCAGCCCCTATTTCCCACTCATTCTGGAAATTGCGCAAATTCTGCCTACCTTGCCTTCCTGCAACTCGAACTGTCCCTCCCAAAATTTGTGCATTCTTTTCCTTCTAGCTGAGTCAGACCTCGCGAACAGTCACTGTCGACTTGTATTGCCCATCTTCATCACTTAGTGACTCTTGCATATTTTTCATTAGCAGTGCTAGGAGCCATCATCACACTTTGAAACTTTGCTGCCTCTCCTAGTCACCTGCATCTGAAATGATCATGTGTCATTATAGACTAGGAGGTTTTTGGATTTGATGTTATCTCGTCATGAGTGACTGCAAGCACATGTACACTGACAAACATGGCAGGACAATGAAAGGGATGAACAAATGGAGCACATACAGAAGGACAGGTTCACCAACGGATGAATGAATGATGCATGCGAAGATATGTGTTTGCGAATGGATGATCATGCAAAGATGTGTTCACGGATGGACGGATGAGAAAACATGCAAGATGTGTTCACGGATGGACGGATGAGAAAACATGCAAGATGTGTTCACGGATGGACGGATGAGAAAACATGCAAGATGTGCTCACGGACAGACGAACGGAGGAACATGCACCTTTCATGAATAGATGAGCCTATTAAGCCTACTAATATGCAAGCAAGGAATAACATGCCAAACCATCATCAAGCAAACCAAATACCATCAAAGTCTCTATGCACTTTGCCATGCAGAGGTGAATCTATGCTACACCATGAAGACATCTATCATGTAGTAGCACTGTAGCTCGACATGCACTGCAGCAACAACACGAATGTATCAGCACTGTCATGTCAAGTCATGTCCCCCACATCTCTACTATGGGCTATGTTTTCAATCAATGTAATGTAACGTGGAAGTCCAAGAGACCCACTTGTTGTACAAAGAGTCATGCAAAGTTGAAAAGTCATGGAAGTCAAATAGTCATGAGGGTAGTCAAATAGCCAGAAGGGTCAGTTTCACCCTTGGCTATAAATACCCCCTCATTTGTACATGAAAGGACTTTTCACCTCAGCTCCTCCCACATAGCCAAGTTTGTAATATTTTCTTTGAGGAGTAAGTAGTGGCTCCAACGCCCTGCACTTGGGGTTAGTGATGTATGGTGTAACGATGTGTCTTGGAACTTTCGCTTAATTCAGAAGCCTACTAACAGGCCAACACATTTTCACACATGTATTGTAACTATTGTAAGACTAATCTTGAACACTTGTAATGCATGTTGCTTTAACCTGTGTTGAACACTTGAACTATTTCACTTGTTGTAATACATAATCTATTAATGGAAATGTGTTGTATATGCTATTAACATTGTCTCACCCATAGTGGCTATCTCCCCAGACATCAGACAGACCTTTCACATAAATCTTGTTGTAATAACCATTGCACTCGTTCGGACTCATTTGTTGAGTGTTGTACATGTTATCTTACCTTCTGTGTTGTGAAAACCGCATCTGTGTGGACTGCTCCTCTGGAATTTGTGCATGTCCTATTTTGTTATGTGTTCCTAGTCGAGTTGGGACTTCATCCCAACCAACTTGGGACTCGCTCTCACCCTCTCCCCTTGCAGTGAAAGAACCATTAACACAAGTACACTAGCATTCACCAGGCACGTGAACCTCACTTCTCGAAGGCAAAGCATACCACTCTCCTTTAATGACAAGAAAGAGTTGAGGAAAATCCTTAAGATAATGGAAACTGGTCCATCATACAAGATGGGAATCCCACACCAAACGGTGTGAGGTCTAGTTGGGACTTCATACGGGGGTGATCCCATGAATGTTGGTGGATCCAACACCATCAAAATTTCTGGTGCTAGAAGGAGGGTAGTGAGTTGTATATGGATGAATATCCCCTCACACTCATTTATCAACCATCTGGTCAAGGCAGTAACTCGCACTCCCTCTCACCTACTTGCGAATCTGCAGTTGGTTACTCCTCACCTCCCAGGATTGAACACGAGATTTCGTATCATCAACTTCGCTATGTCTGTCCCATCACTCGCTAGTTCGTGAAAGCAGTTAGACTGATCTCAGGCATAAAATATCTTCCATATGCATCAAGGAAGTCAAAGGACACTCCCACAAGAGTTCTTGTATCATCGATGGAAGAAGCAATCCTTTCCACACTTGAATGTCTGGCAGAAGCTATTGAAGACGAAGAGTAACCTCTGGTCTTCTGGCAAGGTGAAAAAGACACTCTTGTGATCTTGGGATCTGACTCTGATACAGGAGGAAGAGGGGAAGGTAGTGGAGGAGGTGGAGGTGGAGACAAATTGGCAGACTCAGAGCTAGAACCATCAGACTCTTAAAGAGAGGAAGAGGGTGAAGAGGAAGAAGAGATGGTTGACCTAAATCTTGAATGGATGACTCAAGGACCATTGGCTCTCCCAGCTATTCTGTACAAGATGCCAAAGTGAGCTAAGAGAATGAACATCATGTTCAACCTTGACAGTATGGTGAAGGCGGAATACCACATAGATGACTTCTACCTATAATTGTAGACCCTTGAGGTATGGTTTGACGATGTAGCATGTAGATTGTTCCCATGTACCTTGGATGGTCATGTAGCTGCATGGTATCACAGCCTTCCACCGAAATCTATACAGAAATGGTGCGCATTCAAACACATGTTCCTTGAGAAGTTCGCTGATGACAAAACCCCGTCCATGCTACTCAAAGAGTTGGGAAGCCTCAAGATAGAGGAAAAATAAAAAGTAAAATACTTCAATCAGAGGTTTACACGTATTCTAAAATTTTTTTTAGTGAACATTAAACCTCATGAATCTATCACTATTGATTACTACACATCTACACTTCCAACCAGCATTGGGTAGTTCGTCAAGCGAGCTGTGAGACTAACACTCTTGGAAAGTTGCGAAGAGCTTATTGGTGTTGAGAAAGACCTACGCGCGATCGGAGTCATCAAGGATGACGAATCAACGAAGGACTCCAAAGATGCGAGTAGGAAGCCCCAAGCAATGTCAAGTAAGGACATAGACAAGGAAGCAACCGATATTGAGACCCTCACTTGCCTTGTCAAGAACTTGACCACAGAAGTGTTTGAGCTTAAGCAACAAAAAATGGACACATTTGCAAGCATCCATCCTCCTAGACAAAGACAGGAAAATAGCTCATCGAGCGGCTCATCAAGCAGCAACTGGTTCACTTTAAAAATTGCGCAGAAGCCTGTGTTCCAACTCGAACAATGCATATATCCTATGTTTTGTTCATTCCATGAATAAAATCACCCTGCGAACTCTTGTTTGGATTGGATGTGAGTCATTAGCTCTATCTACATTCATACACTCGATGTAGAAAGAAATATGCAGGAGTAGCCGGAAGACACTGATGATGAAGAAGAGGTTACACTTGATGAAACATAAAGTTATGGGCATGTGGTGAACACATATCAGTGCTCGCAAGTAATGACGAAAACAAACACCGAGAAGCAGCCCCAAAAGAAAAATGATTATTACAATCTTAGGAGTAAAGGGGCTCCCCCTACACTTGGGTAAATGTAAGAGAAGGTGAGACTGTTGATGAAGAAGGTCGATCCATCGGTCGCCCCAAGGAAGAAAACACAAACAAAGTGTGAGAAGACTGTGGTAGATAAGAGTACATCCATGAGCAATGAGTTGCAAAACACTCTGCTAAACAACACGAACATCCATTCCACCCCACAGACCTCGGTGAGTCTACCACCTCTGGACTACAACATTGTTGATGATATGAAGAAAAATCGAGCAAACATTAGTTTGTTCGAGTTAGCCAAGGTCTAGAGTCAGCAAGATATCCTGTTGTGTGCATTGGGATAGACAACATTGAACAACACAACCTATACCAACATGGAGAAGGAAAACCTCCCAGATCACTTTCCACTGTGCTCAATACACTTTGGATGGAAGAAGAAAACTCAGGTTTCACCACATTTCTACTTTCATTTGAAGGTTTTAACTACAATGTCACAACTATTTGGTTGATTCTGGCACAGAAGCCAACATCATGCCACTCTCCATCGCTAGGAAGATCAATGCGCAATGGAGCGAGACATATGCATGAACCATACAACTTGATTGAACATCTGTACCAGCCATTGGTGAACTACGAGATGTGATCATGCGACTATCTCATGATAGTCGAGTCCACCAATGCATCAACATAGTTGTTGTGTACATACCGGACGCACATGGTCTATTACTCAGTAGAGATTGGTCCAACAAGCTAGATGGATATTTTGCTACAGACTGGTCTCACATGTGGCTTCTGTACAAGGGAAAATGCAACCAAATCCAGATGTTATTCAAGAGGTATATGAAACATAATGTCACTCCCCTTAATGGCAAGAATGAATTGTTGGCCTTCGTAGAACTCATGTTTGGAAACTGCCTTCTTGAAACAACATTGGAGTGTTATCTTGCACAGCCAACTCCAACCTCATCAGACACGGAATTGGGAATCCTTCCTTGCCCAACTGATGGTAATGAAACTTGTACAGTTCATTGTACTAGTAGTAGCAGTAGTAGCAGCAACAGTAGTAGAAGTAGTACTAGCATGTCAAACAGTCTGTGTACGGATAAGTTGTGGGCCATGGATTTTGACAAATCAGAGACACATGATGGCTCAAGGATCGGGTGTATATTAGTCATCCAATACAACAAACAATGCATGATTTCAAGCTGCTCGAAGTTCGAGTGCACAAACAACCCTTCAGAGTATGAAGCACTCATGCTGGACTTACACAAGACCATCGGTCTCAATGTGGCCGCACTCAAAGTGATATTGTACCCCGCAGATAGTTTTGATGCTTTCAAGAACATAAAAATTAATGAAGGTAAGCACGAGAAGCCCCTAAAAACTGTAGCTAAGGGAAAGAAAGGCAACCTCATTCCCAAGGGTGGGGTTTCCCTCAACAAGCTCTATGGTTTGCACAATTTCTATCAAGGGCCGAGAAATAATGGAACGCATAGGAGAAACTTGGGAACCTATCATGATCTGAAGATAGCCAATCTCAGTACAAGCTACACACTGCAGCAGTGACAATACTTTCACCACTTGACTAAACAATACCTGGATGGATCTACATGGGAAGATGATGACCTAAGTACACAATACACATGAGCAATTAAACACGGGAAAACAGGTAAAGGAGGAGACAATCCATTGAAGCAAAGACCAAGTAAAACACATATTTTGTTTTCACTCGCTATACAGGAAAAATTGACTAACATTTTGGATGATTGGATTACTTTCAAAGTTCATCATCTTACTTGGTTTTCTAATTTAAATTCCGCATGTGAGAAATTTGGGAAAATATTTTTATGCATTGATTTCATAAACTTGAACCATTATTGGAATAAAAACAACTACCTCGTGCCATCATCCAAGCCCATGTTGAATGCAGTACCTGAAACAACGATGTTGTCTTCACTTAAAGGTCTTTTGGAATGCCACCAGGTTCTAGTAGCGAAGCCTGGTGGACTTACACTAGTCCACAAGAAGCTTGGCCCACACACATATCACTTGCAATCACTTGACGGGAGGATTGACAACTGTCCTATCAACAACCAAGATCTCAAGAATTAACTTCAATAGGTCGAGCCACGCCCATGCCATGTACATAGTTTGCTTGTTGCTTATTGTTTTCATCTTTTTTTCTTTGCTTATTATCTTTGTTTTTATTTTGTTTGATTCTACTTAATATTTTTGTTCACATTTGTTTTGTTTTTTATATATTACTATTTTTATTTCTAGAAATAAATACTACCAACTACTACGTTCTAGATTTTGAATAGAGTATGTGGCTGAAATTTTAAGAAACTTGTGACACTATAGCACTTGGTTAGTCTTGTGTCTGTATTCTATGTGCTTGGTTGTAACCTTCGATCGATGAAGCCTTGACGAAAAATACGAACCATCTGCAAGGGAAGTTTTCATTCAACCATGAACCTATGTCCACACTGGGAAGCCCCATGCCTATACTTAGCCTTCAGCTCTGTGTGTTCAAGGTCATCCAACTAGTAGAAATGGAGAAGGGGAAAATCTAAATGAGCAAACCTATTTTATAGGTCTTACATGCTTCTCTGAAGGAACAAACTATTCTTCTCTCAATAAGTTTGGATCCCACTTCCGCCCAAAAAATAAATAAATGCATATCCGTAGTCCTCTTGAAAAATACAAAGGCGAAAGAAGAGAAAGGATTCCTACACAAAGAGGTGAAGCATGAAACTCCACTGAGGTACCAACCAAGATCGTTGGTAGTGGACCAATGTGTGTGTTCTTGTGTGACTCCGTCCAGGTGCTGTCCAGGCCTGTTGGCAGTGGAGCAACACCAGAGCTGAAAACTTATACTCTGAAAATCTTCAACTCGTGAGCTAAACTACCCTTCCTAGATTTGAAACAATGAGATCTAAGATGAACTTTTAATTGTGTTTAACTATGTTGGCAAAGGGTGAACCATGTATGTCCATGGGGTAAGTAGGGAAGCCGAAGTAACCCATGCAGGGATTCAATAATCCATGAAATACAAAGGCCCTGTGCTAGCAATCAACCAAAATAGGGAAGCTGGAGTTCTACCAGTGTGTCACCAAGTGTTGTAGCGACTACAACCACCCTCCAAAATTTTGGCCTACACCTAATTTCGAAGCCTCCCTTGGGAGTTTCACTTGATGAATGCACACCCTCAGGTTCACTTCATGAGCCTGTGGGAGTCTTTGCATCTGCCTTGCTTTTTCATTTCACCCAAGTTTTTGCATGATGGTATCTAAGTCATGCTTATGACTACATTCTGGTTATGCTCAGAGTCTTTGCTTCACATGTACTTGTTGTGTTCACTATGAAAGCATCTGTCACATTCACACATGAAGCTACTTTCACTGCTGCACAAGCGTTGTTACAGTCGATCAACGATCAATCACGAGTGTCACGCTTGTCACTTTCACCGTTGGTCAGTCATATTGAACATGTGTGTCTAGATGCTTTGAGTCGTTTCGTCGTCGAGTCATGTGAGCGTGTGTTTGCATGATCACCTATGCATCTTTCAACCGTTCACACACTTTTGCTGAAGT
Source organism: Pinus tabuliformis (assembly GCA_031772625.1). NCBI lineage: Eukaryota > Viridiplantae > Streptophyta > Pinopsida > Pinales > Pinaceae > Pinus > Pinus tabuliformis. The sequence goes on along the minus strand of CM062815.1, from coordinate 487,156,357 downwards.
TCTGACAACCAGACTCCCCTCTAACAACCAAACCATCACCCCACCATCGACTCGATCGACTATCACCCAGAACAACACAGGAGCACCAAGCAAGTCTTTCCAAGTTGTGTTGATTGCAAGCAATCCAATCATCTTTCATGTTGACCACCTAGACAATCAGACCAGGGAACCACCCTAGGACTAAGTCCTCTAAAAAATTGCGTAGAGGAGTTGAAGCACCGAAAATTGGGTCTACAACAAAGGGGATACCCACCCAGTCTGGACCTTGGTTAGCAGCTCCTTTTCCATTTGTTATAGTGGGTCCGACTAGGGATATGGGACCAGTTTCCCAATTTATGTGTGTGTGTGAAGAATTGATATTTCCTTTCTAAAAGTTCATAAGTGAAATGCTCTAATTCTAACTCTAATCTAATAACATGCAAATTGTATTCTAATAAGAAGAAATATCTAAGTCTACACTAACCCAGGGTGTAATCCTTCTGTTATGCGATCTCAAATGATTTTAAATAACAATTGGTAATAAAGATCATTCAACTGTTATGAGAAAAGAATTCAATACAGATAAACCACTTCGTATAAAAAGTTAGACGAAACAGTTGTGAAAGGCATATCGCATAATAAGCTACTCATACATTAAGCATAAATAAATAGCTATGACTGTAAAAAAAGTGCCAAATGATAACTTAGGCATTCACACATCAATATATAAACAACTGAACATGAATATCACTTTTAACACATAGGCAGAAATAGTTAAGAGATAAAAGTACCATTTATAACTAGTCCTACTCATGAACTTCAAGCGATAATGATTTATCTATTCTTAATCCAACATCCACTAAGAGTACAAAAATGAAACATCAGTAGCAGATATTCAATACAGATATCAATAAATCCTATTCCATTCATTCATCAAAACCTCCTCAAAGGGTACAAAAGTGCATGTTCTGGGGATACATTTTTGATAAATTTCAAGACCCTTCTCTAAATGCATGAAAATGGTTTAAATACTACTAACTAAATCTAAAAATAACTTATTAGAAAAATGTAGGATGCGGTTTAAATGACCGTCCTCATTTTAGGCAAAAATAAAGCAAAAGTAAAACTAACACTGATCTAAAATTAAAACTACTAACTAATTATTTATGTATCTGCTCCTTCAAATCGCACGCATTCAACATTTGTTTGAGAAGAGTCGGCTGGCTGACTTTCGATTTTAGCTGTGCTATGAAAACATAATCGACAAGAGTTGGCACCATCTTCTTAGCAAAATTGATGATACACTTGAGAGTCATGCACTAGCTGTGTGGTTTTAGCAAGTATGCCCAGTAATAATCCCAATTCAACTTGGTTAACCTTTGGATTGATTCTGCCTTTTCTTGAGCCTTCTATCTCCAGTCTGTTTGCAATTTCTATTCATATGTACATAACATATTGAAGAAGTTTCAGAAAATTACTACTGGTTTTAGGATTCAAGTTTTTACTTTTTATCTCTAGCGTTGCTTTCTTACAAATTTTTGGGCTCACAGGTGACTGGGCAATTAGAGGTTTTCCCTTTCAAGAATTTTTTCCCAACGATGTGCTAGGTGCTAATCGCGCATCGAAAACTACCTCCGTTTCTTGATCCGGGCTTCCTTGGTGCATTTTCATTTTCCTTTTAGCGGATATCAAGCTCAAATTTTGTAAAAATAATGATTTCCGAAGCTCTTGACCCTGAGTTTTAAATTGTCTGTTTGTGATGTGAGCACTGTCTGGTATCCATTTAACCATGTCTGTGTATGGGAGAATTTTGGGCCTCGCTGCTATCTGGTGCAAGAATGAGCAAGCTAGCTCTATAATGGATGCCTCGGAAGAACTATGTGAGCCTGCAGTAGCCTCAACCTCCATCACTCTGGGATTCTCTTCCTCAAGTAGACTATACATGGCTTCCTAAGTAGAAATGCCACCGTCTCTATTACAGGCAGTGTCTATATACAAGGGTGCCATTTCTTTCTCTTCAGATCTCGGGGCTTTGCCTTTCTTTCCCATGGTATCCTGTGTACTGTTTTGTATCGTTCTTTGTTCTCCGTTCCTGCAATTTACAAGTGAAGTGAGAATAATGATAAGGAAAGGTGATGGGAAAGTCTTAAATGCCGAAGATGTATAAAATATACCACCTTACGTGAAATGGCTTTTCGATAAGCACAAACCATTTTCCATTAATGACTGGCAACTAACTTATTAATTAGCATTAAAGCGCATAACCAGGTCTCGGTTTATGGAAAATACTTTTTCGAACAACGAGCCTGAAAGATTTGTGATGAAGAGATTTTGTGATTTGCTTCACAATATCACAGATCGAAACATTGCATAATCACAACATCACATTATCGCTTGCTCGCTATATCGCAATGTCGCTTTATCACAATATCACAATATCACAGGAGCGTGGCATATGACAATTTTCGTTAATCTATTTTCTGCGAAATGCGATTTGCGATATGTGCCATCACATTTTGGCAGTTAATGTTTTTCAACGCAAGCGGTCTTTGATGCATGCGATGCGATATATGTTTGTAGTCCCGTATCATGATCTTGCAATCTTAGAATTCGGCTTGCAAGGAGGTATCCTGTTATCTTTTTGCGATGCGATATTTCCTAAGGAATAATTCTACTTTATCATAAAACTTAGGTTTTTTTTATTTTTCAAGGGTATTTTCCTAAGTTTATGATGGTAAGTTTTATTAAAAAGGAAATACAAGCACTAATTAATTTTTAAATTTTTTACTAAGGGTCCCCACTTATTTAGTATTAGGAATAACACTAAATAAGAAGGGGGTTGTTGCTGGCCACAACAATTGGCGATTCACTTGGAAGAACCAGTTATCTCTGGTTTTCTTTTGAATTTTCTAAACTTCCAAAACAGAAAATTTTCCAGAAATTTAAACTTTATTATAGAAAGACAAAGTACATTATGCTTTTACCTATCAATGATATTTTGTTTCTTCTATTTTTAACTTTGATTATTTACTCCCTCAAGCTAGTCCTTGTATCTACATCAGTCATTACTTGGTTTATAAAGATAAAAACAAATCCTTCTCTGTAAATCAGTTTTGAATATGCTCATTTGTCGTAGGTAGAGCCTCGGCTTCCAACAAGCGTTTATAGCCTCGATAGGGTTACCTGTTACCCAGCAATGATCATGTATCCTACTTAGAGAAATTTACAACTTTCAAAGAGAAATCCATATCCACACTTATTGCTTTCATTTTCTTTTTTACCCTTAAAGAACAATGTCTTGGTTTGGTAGCCAATTTATGACATAGTCATTCACTTGATTTATGGCTTTGCTGAACAAGTTGGCTCGTGATGAGACCCCTTGTCTTTTGATTTCTTGAGTCATTGCCCTGTTGTGGTATGCAGTATTGGCAAAGTCAGCAAGCTATAATATCTATGATCATGATAAGCCAGCTCGTGATGAGACCTCTTACTCTTTAAGTTAAAGTGTATCTTTAGATCATTCTCTGAACATTGTAGTTTCCTAGGTGGGGAGGAAGTCATTGTTTCCTTAAGATGGCTTTGGAAAACAATGGTAGAGTTTTTGGAAAGAGCTTTTCTACAGAGAATCTTCATTTTTGTTATTGATACCTTTCATTGGACTGATATAAACAATTTCTTACTAAAGGTCGTTTTTTATCAAAATTTACAAGGTCAAAACTAGTATCAATTCTAGGCCTAGAGTTTTTAACTGTATCTTTCAATAATAACGATCAATTTTCTAAAATAATTCTATTTATACAAGTGAAAAAACAAAATCTAAAAGAGAATTTGTGTCTTTTTCATGAATTCTGAATGTAACCATTTACAACTAGTTTTATTATGAAATAAAACAACTACTCTACAAAATAGAAGAATGATCTCCTATGGAAAATATTTTTTGAGGATCTATCCGTTAATAGGTAAAGATTCTCTTTTTCCTGTTAAATCATGTAACATAAAAGTAGATGGACCTATGACTTCTATGATTTGAAAAGGGCCAAGCCACATTCGTTGAAATTTTGTATGTTTCCCTTTTTCCTCATGAGCCTTGTCCCATTTTAAAACTAGATCTCCCATCTGAGTATATTTTCTAGACATCATGTTGGAATCAAAAGACGCTTTTACTAATGCTCGATGATGAGCGTAAATTATTTTAGCCTATTCTCATTGTTCTTCTAACTTAATTATTTCCAGCTGCCTTATTTGTAAGGAAGAAGTTGGTGCTTCATCAATATATTGAACCAAGGCTAAAGAGGGAATTGCTAAATGAGTTGGAAGAACCACTTCTTTTCCATAAACTAAATTAAAGGGAGAAGTGCCAATGGAGGCTTTATGCGTTATCCGATCTGCCCATAAAGCATATATTAAAGACTTGTGCCAATTCTTATGATTTTGATCAATGGTTCGCTTAATGATTCTGATTAAATTCTTATTTGTAGATTTAGTAATCCATTCCCCTATGGATAGTAATTGGGAGAGTATTTAAGCTTGAGACCCCTTTTGAGTGAAAATTCAGTCATTGCATTACCATAAAAATATAATTCATTATCAAACATTAAAGCAGAAGGCAACCCAAACCTGGTGATTATGAATTGATCAATGAACTCGATGATATTTTCAGCATTAGCCATCTTGAGTGGAACTGCTTCTACCCATTTAGTAGAGTGAGGAACGATCTCACCTATTATGTCCAATCCCCACTAATCGAAAGGATGCTCAATGTTAATTGGTTGCAGTGGCAAGGATGGTTTCTTTTGTCTCCCAACAGCGGTTTGACAGACTTGACATTTCCTCACGTAGTTATGTGAGTCTTTGAATAATGTGGGCCAGCAATAGCCTGCACGTAAGATTTTATGAGCAGTAGCATCTCCAGCACAGTGTCTGCCTGTTGGCCCATCGTGGAGTTCCTGCAAGACTTTTTCAACTTCAGATTTCTCAAGACATCTAAGGAAAACAAAATCATAATTTATTCTAAAAAGAACATCATTCAGTAGCTGATATTGTTTGGCTTTGAACCTTAGAGCTCTTTTCTTGGTATGATCGAGGTTTGAAGGAGTGTATCCATTCTTTAGATCATAAATGATATCAGCGTATAATGACTCAACATCGTTTAGGCTTACCTCATACATTTGTTATCTCTGCAGATGGAATTTCAGACATAAGTGATGCTTTGGCCAGCATTTTGTAAAAGCCTTGACCTTTTACAATACTTGCTGGTTTGATTTCTACGTCATATTCCTGTAAGGCAGTAACCCAATTGGCTCTTTTCTCACCCACATCTTTTTGTCCTATAAGATTTCTTATCGCTAGAAACAATACTATGATTTTTGTATGTGTTTTGAGTAAAAAGGGTCTGAAATATTTAATTGCTTTGAAAACAACATAAGCTTGTTTCTCCACATCTGAATAATTTAACTCAGTGCCTTGTAAATTGGAACTGAAAAGAGCAATTGGGGCTTCTACCTTTTCTTGATTTGCTTGAGTGAGTATCGCAACATATGATCTATTAGAGGCAAATGTATATAAAATAAAAGGATTGGAAAAATTTGGAGTTGCTAAAGATGGAGCATTAACAGTTACTTGTTTGATCAGATTGAATGCCTCATGTTTTTCTTGAACCCATTTAAAGTTTGAGTTCTTTTTAATCATTGATTGTAAAGGAGATACGATTCTTGAAAAATCTGGAACAAATCTCTTTACAAAGTTAATCTAGCCAAGAAAAGATTGCATGGATTTCTTGTTGTGAGGTAGGGGTGTCATGTGGAAAGAGTCAATTCTGCAGACAAAACCAACCTCCCTAGAAGCTAAGGCTTTCTAGTGACAAACAAGACAATTAAACACTATCTTTCCCTAAATATGCATTTAGAATACAAGTAGTCAGGTGTTTAAAACATACCTTTAGTCCCACGCTGTTTGTAGCAGTCCAGCCTCTCTGATCCGGATGAGCTCCTCCTTCTCTTCGAAACCTGCATTCACTAACAAGCAAACGATTACATAGCACCTGAATAACTCATAAAATAAAACATATTCATCATAAAGACCAAGGAGTATATGAAACAAATTATGAATAACAACTTGTTGAGAAAAATGAGCTTAATTGTATTAAGTGGAAACAAAAGAAACCATTACAACCAGTGTCTTGGTGTTGTGCAGGTCCCTCCCAGGGTCCAGCAAGAGTTCTCCTTTACTTTGATCAGCTCACCCACTTCCAAATGAAGCTAAGAAAGGATGGGAATCTCTCCTCTCAAGCTCTATAAGGGAGTCCTAATCTCAGCAGCATCTACCCTTAGGAATGTTCAGCTTTCAACCTCCCCTCCCTCTGGCCCAATGCCTGTATTTATAGTGCTTTGGAGGAAGTTAATCAGGTCCACCATGAATGGGATAAGCCCCTCTTTCAATGGGATAGCTCCCCTCTTCATGGGATAAGTTCCTCTTTCATTGGGATGCATGAACCATCTGGAGGCGCTCAATCCACGTCAAACCATCTTCTAGAATGCTCTAGAAATGACCACAAGTAACTTTTTTGAAGTGAAACTTGCGCCTTTCGACCTTTACAGGAGTACACACCCACCCCTTTATATACAGAGTGTACAAGTATGCAGGTTTTATGAACTGGAGGTGCGTACACGAAGGTAAGGCTAAGAGAAACTGCGTAACCAGAGTTAATTGACTTTTTAAGGAATTTCTCTCTTTCTTGGAGTTTGACATGAGGAGAAAAACTGTAAGACTTGCCAAGGAGGACAGTATGACTATTGGCGGAGCCATACTGACTGCAAATAGTCATGGTGACAAATTTTAGTGTAACAGATTGCCCCCTAAAGTGCGAAGCCTGTAGTAGATTAGGGTTTCATATCATCTAGGAAGGGTGAAGTACTTTATCATTTCAAGGATTATCTTGTGGAGAGCCCGGTTGGAACTTGCAAGTATTCAACACAAAATACATGTATGAGATCATATCATCGCTGAGGTAGGCATTCCCATACTCAGATCAAAAACTTTAACTAACAAACTAACTACTGCTCTGATACAAGAATGATTTCGTAGTACATCATAATCATAGACTTATGTAGACACAGTATGGACGCAGCCATCTGTTTATAATTAGTCTACTATACAATGAATACAAAACTCCTCGTAGCCTGGATGGTGGAAACTAGATCTAGGGTCTTCATTTCTACTTCCCGAAATAGTACGATTCTATCCATGCGAATAAATGAGTTGATGTCGAGCATGGTAGAAACCACTTGATTACCAGTCAATGATGTAAACTGTTAACAAGTGTGAGAGAGACCACCAGTGATGTCAATGGTTCTCAAAGTACCCAGTACAATCCATGAGATGTGAATGAATGCGCTGATGTTGAACATGTCACGGAATCCTTCGATCGAAAGTCAATGATGTAAACTGTCGTCGAAGGCGAGAAATCTGCCATTGATGCATGTGGATTTCAAGGTACTGACGATTTCTAGATCATCTTTCTAGATAATGTGTTGATGTCGATAGAAAGCGATCCGTCGTAGGCAAGCCAACAACACGAAATCATAAATCAAGTTGAAGAAATGTAGCTGTAAGGACTGACTCAGGGATGGTCAAGATGGATGACAGATATTTTGCAGATGAATGGTTTATTTACAGCAACCTCTTGAACACATAACGACACAACAGATGGCTTGGTGACATTTGACCCAAAGTTAATACCCGACTGAAGACTTTCAATGTGGTTCAATCAACTGCGAGGCAAAGGATTTCCCAACCCAGGTGAATGAAAAGTGTCGTGTTCAAGAGTGGTGATAAGGTTTCTTCTGAGACAAAGGATAACAAATAGACTCATTTTCTGTCTTTTCCCCCACCATTTTTGGCAAGTACCTCTTTATTTTTTACAAGCTTGAGGAGGATAACATATGCTTGATTATAAGCTCATCCTTCGGATGAGTCCAACTTAGTTTAGATTCGAACCCTAAGAAGGAGTGGTTCGTTCCTGTTTGTAATCGAACAGGCCCTTTACTGTGAAATTTTAACGAGTCTAGTATAGGAGAAACTCGGCGTTTTTCAATTTTAGAGAGTCTGAAAAAACTTAAGAAGACTCCAGGGTTGAACTTTTTCGTAAATTTGTGTCTCCCAAGCCTGAAAAAGTATAAAATAATACTTGAGAGAACCGCTTGATCTTTTATGACCAAGGAGTACTTTCATAGTTAGTGTCTTTGACCTGAAAAGTAAAAAGCGATTAAGGACACGTTGTTTTATTTCCAGTATTGAATTTGAAACGACAAAAATCCGACAATCTTTTCTTGTTTTTACGGTCAGAAAAAGGGCTATAAGGGGACCGTCTTTTAATTCCATTTTAACGAGTGTAAAAGAAATGCTCAGCAATATTTTCATGTTTTAGGAGTCAGAAAAGGGCTTAAAAGATGACACTGATGTTTTTGTTTGTGAAAAAATGACAATTTTCCCTGAAAATCCTTTATCCTGCACAAAAACCAACACATTACTCATACATGTTTAAAGATAGATAAAAATACTTTGAAAAATACCTTTTCACGGTGGAAAATAAACAAATTTAACATTTATTTACTCAAAAAACCTATAAAAAGGGCTTTTACCATTTCATTTTTACCATTTTACTGTTGAGGAGAGAAAAAGGGCTTTTGGCAAGAAACTTCCCGTGGATATTGCGGAGAATCCGACCGTCGAAATTGAACGCCGTCTCATCAGGTATTCTACAACATCCTCCTCTTCATTTCCATCAGTTTAGAATTTGTTTTTAGGGCTTAGTTTCATTTTTTGGAGGCTTTGGGGTTTCAAGGTCCGCTTTTCGGGGTACACAGGTGCTCCACTGGTGACCTGCGTACCCCGACATTTTCTCAGTTGGGAAAATGCCGGGCGTACGCAGCTTGCCTTAAGAGAACCTGCGTACATACGCTCTGTCTCTAAAGGCGGGCTGCGTACACCGCGGAGAGGATTTTCAAACCCCCATTTCTCCAAAATGAACCAAAAAATTTTAATTTTATGGACTCTAACAGATGTTTTATGGTGTGTAGATTGCCCACCATGCTTGATTGGCGAGAGAGAGAACATGAAGATGTTGATTTGTCCACCATTAATCACCAACCTTCCATTGATGCTTTGAAGGCATGCGTTCTTTACAAATACTGGGCCATACCTGGCATGAGGGCCCAGGTGCGCTTTCTAGAGTGGCTGGTTGAAAGGTGGAATGTTCAGGATCAGTGCTTTTACATTGGAGGGCACCAGCTCGAGATAGAGCCCTCAGACATTTATTTTCTCACTGGTTTTCCCAGGAGGGGCGAACAATTGACTCTGTACGGGACTAGGCCGGGTGGCCAGTCCATCACTAGTCTCTGTCTAGAGTGGTGCAATAAATAGAACCAGGAGAGGGGGATAGAGATCAAAACTATATCCCGACTTGAACTTATGGTAATTGCCTTTACAGTTACCAGACTTTGCGGGGCTGTCGCTTTGCACATTGCCACTGGATCCCAGATGCGGATGGCGATTGACTGCTATCGAGGCACCATTTTCAACTGGTGTGATGCTGTGTTGGCCAATTTAAAGGGCCAACTGACTAGGGCGAAAAACGGGAAACTAAAGACTTTTGGTTATGGGCCTTTAGTTGTGAGTTTTTCTCTAGAGAGGGTTTTGATGCTGATCCCGCAGCATCTCACTGTTGAGGTTGGGCTTCCTCGAGAGCCTAAGTTGATGCGATGGGTTGCGGTGATGGCCCGTCATCCTGACGAGGGCACGGAGGTTGTCCAATTTAGACCGGAGTACTTTCACTGGTTAGAGGACCAGGTCTTTTCGATACAGGATTTTCCTTATGCCGGAGTTGATTTTCATGGAGATCTGGACATGGTTCTTCCACCGGGAGAACAATGGGATGACACAGGTAATTCATTTTCACAAGTTTTTAAATTATCTACTTTTTTTTTATATCGTCTCAAAACTGACAGTAATAATTCTCAAAATGCAGATGTAGGCCCATGGCGTCCAGCCAATCTCCGACCTTTAGAGAGGAGACAACCAGTTGCACCGGCACCGGTCCCACAGGACGAGGCTACAGAGACCTTAGCTGAGTTGGAACAAGACCTAGAGCGTCTGACGGCAGATATACCAGAGACTACTATAGATGATATTCCTATCAGGCTTCAGCACTATGTAGTCGGAGTCCCAGGACCTTTTAGAAGGTTCTTGTGTAGGGTAGCTCGTGCAGTGGTGTCATATAGAGATCATCACCAGTGATTTAGATGGTCGTTTTTGTAGACACATGTGACATTTTGGTTTTTTGTACTTATCATTTTTGCCGATCATAAGGTGTTTTTCAACCTATGATCGAAGACGATGTATTTTTTGACACACTCCTATCTATATATATATCATTATTACCGGCTTATCTTGTTAAACATGTATGATAAAATGTTTTTAAATTTACATGTATGATTATTGCAAATGTCTATTTAACATTCGAGAAGCAATTGCATCTGCTAATGTATTTAAAGACCTTGGAATATGTTGATATTCAATGTAATCAAACTCACGTTCCAAGAGACGCACTCTCAAAAATAACCTTAATAACACTAGATTTCTAATGGAATACACTCTATTAAGCTGTAATACAACGAGTTCAGAATCTAATCTCACTATCAAACTCTGAATCCCAAACGAAATAGATTCAGACAATAACTCAATCACTGCACTGTATTCTGCAATGTTGTTTGTTGTTTGACCGAGGCTTACCCCATGCATAGAAACTAACTCGTCAGAGGGCGAATAAATAACCCAAGCTGCGGAAGAGATATTCCGTGTACTACGACAAGCACCATCAGCGAAACCAATGTATGTCTGGAGAGGCATCGACATCTGCATCATTAAGTGTAAAACCAAGATAAGCTAAAATAACGACAAAAACACACTTTCTAAGCTAAGTACACTGTCTAAATTAACAAACACACCAGCTAGAAAGAAAAACCTAACCTAACTAAAATTTCCATACCCATCTTTTAAGCATAATACCTCTTTAGGTAAAGTCCATTTCTAGGTTTACCCAAAGAGTCCCCGTCAAAGTCTACTAGCTCATAGGCTCCTTTGGCAAGCTTTCTCTTGACAATATAGGGCCCATGCCACATAGGAACGAATTTTCCAGCACCTAATTTATCATTATCTTGATCATATAATAACACTAGGTCTCCTTCCGAAAAATTTCGAGGGGTCACATTTCGATCATACTGAGATTTCATTCGTTTTGCGTGAGTCTCGATTGCCAATGCGGCATCACGTCGATTCTCATCTAATTGAGCTAAGTATAATAAACGCTTCTCTTCTTCAGAAGTATATGGAAGTAACTCGATGGCCATTTGTAGTGACGGGATTTCGCATTCAATGGGTAGCACAGCTTCTAAACCATAAACTAGTTGGAAAGGAGTGAACCCTGTAGATGTTTTCACTGAGGTTCGGTATACCCAAAGCGCTGAAAATAACATGTTGTGCCAATTAGACCGATGAATACCAATGATTCATCGGATCATGATAACTAAAACTTTATTGATAGACTCAACTAGACCATTTGCTTGTGGATAATAAGGAGTTGAACTATCGTGACGCAAACGAAGCTGGTTTGTAGGTTCTGTCATCATAACGTTTCGAAAATGGCGCCCATGGTCAGTGATTATCACTTGTGGGACACCAAACCTAGCAATTATATGATTGAATATGAAAATTGCAGCTGTCTTGCCGTCAGCCTCGAATGTAGGCATCGCCTCGGACAACTGAGTAAAATAATCAACCGCAAGGATGATATACGCATGCCCCCCGGCCGAGTGAGGGTTACATGTAATAAAATCGATACCCGATTTGGCAAAAGGAGGAACGACAATTATAGGGTGGAGAGGAGCAGGTGGAGCGCGCATCTTTCGATCAAACACTTGATAGTTGTGGCATTTTCGGACTGCAGTAATACAATCTTTAAACATGGACGGCCAGAAGTAGCCAGCACGCAACACCTTCTGGGCTGTGGCATACCCAGACATATGACCGCCACACGCTCCAGAGTGACAGTCATTTAGAACCCTTTCTGCCTCTTCGTGAGTTAAGCAACGTCGAAAAATAGAGTCTGCCCCCCGTCGATAAAGAGTATCTCCAATAATTTTGTATTGTTGGGACTGGAATCGAATTTTCCGACGTTCCGACTTTGAAACTTCGGGCCGAAAGGATTGGGTCTGGAGATAGACGATTATATCCCCATACCACGGATCTAAAGTGCTGATGAGAAACAAAGATTCGTCCGCAATGGGTTCCTCTACCACAGTTTCTGTGTCAGCACACGGGAAGTCACACATTAACTCGGCAAAAACTAAAGATTTCTTAGACTTATATTTTTCAAACTCCAAGTCGAACTCTTGCAGGATAACGATCCATTTAGAGTACTTGCCCCCTAGCAATTGTTTAGTCAAAATGTAGATCATAGGGTTGCAATCCGAAATGACTGTAGTTTTACAGAGTAAAATGTAGTGACGAAAACGTTGGATAGCTTGAACGGCTGCCAAGGCCAATTTCTCCACATGCGAGTATTTTAGCTCAGTGGGATTTAACGTCCTACTAAGATAATATATCACATGTTCCGTTCCGAATTCATCTTCCTGAACTAACACCATTCCAATAGTGGAATGGGAGGCGGCGAGGTACAAAAAGTAATCCTGGTTGTAGTTGGGAGGATGCAACAACGGTGCATGGGTCAACGCGTGTTTGAGTGCATCAAAAGATTTCTGAGCTATCTCATCCCAAGAGAATTGAGCGTTCTGTTTTAACAACCGTGTAAAACCTTTTGTAACCTCGGCGTAGTTAGGAATGAATCGTCGTAAAAAGTTTGCTTTCCCCTGCAAACTTTGGAGTTGGCGAAGACTCGAAGGAGGAGGCAATTTGATGATAGCTTCTACCTTCGAGGGATCGACGCGGATGCCGGCTTTTGAAACTACAAATCCTAGCAATCGTCCCACTTCTATACAGAAAACACATTTGTGTGGGTTCAACCGAATACGATAATGCCTACACCTCATGAAGATTGCTCGTAAATGGACAAGGTGATTAGCTCGATGTAATGAATGAGCGGGCAAATCATCGAGATACGGTTGCACAATGTGTTTGATGTCATGAAATGCATAAGACATCACCCTTTGAAAAGTTTCTCCGGCGTTCTTAAGCCCAAAAGGTAATTTGCAGTAAGAAAATGTCCCCCATGGACAAATGAAAGCCGTTTTTGGTTGATCGGCAGGTAGAATATTGATTTGATTGTAACCGGAAAAACCGTCCATAAAGGAAAATATTTCACTGCCGGCACAATCATCAATGATTTGATCGATATAGGGCGTTGGGTAGTTGTCCTTTGGACAAGCTCGATTAATATCCCTATAATCGATGCATATTCTTATTGTTCCCTATTTTTTGTTAACTGGAACAATATTCGATACCCAATCCGTTAACGGGATCGGATAAATGAAACCTGCTTTCAACAGTTTCTCAACTTCTGCTTTAATTGCAGCAGCTTTTCGTGGGTGAATCTGACGTAAACGTTGCCGGACGGGTTTAGCATCCGGGTAAGTCTTGATCTCATGAACAACAATTGCGGGATCAATTCCTGGCATTTCCTCATAGGACCAGGCAAACACGTCGCGGAATTCTTGAAATAGGGCCTTGTATGTCTGAATTTCGTCATCTGTACACGAGGCACCTATATGAATGTTTTCAATGATTCCGGGCTTTACTGAAATGTCAATGGGAAGAGTTCGAGAAATATTTCCCAAACTAACCTCTGAATCAAGATGTTTCATGGGATTCTGAGCCTCTTTGACATATTCAGCTGTAAAAACGGATGAGAAATCATTGTCAAAACGATCATCCTCAGGTAAAAATGAAGATCTATGATGGAGATCCTCCCATGGTAAATCGTCTACACACAGGACTTCACGAAGTTGTTCGTCAAATGACACAACTTCGGGAAATGCTATTAACTTCGAGGTTGATGTGAAAAATGATTCCTCACAGACCACATTCATTTGGTCAACCTTGGTTGAACACGGGTCGGTAAAAGACTGCACGACTTCATAAGCAATTTCATATGGACTCAACGGCATAGAATTACCAAACGAGTCGATTTCAGATTCAGAAGGAACGATCCATGGATCGTCATAATAAAGAGTATCTGATGTAATCATATGAATAGTTGTGAATGGAGACGACACGTTGAGCGGAGGAAAAGGAAAAGTTCCCAGTAAACCGACATCTTTAACTAATCCTACACCAACATCCTTATATGGGATAGTCATTTTATCAACATGCTGGATACTATCTGAAGAGGTTGGGTCGGATGAAAAGTAAGTCAGCTGGTCTATTGTTACGATCTTGCCATTATGTGGAAACTTTATTACTTGGAAGACCGATGAAACGACCGCTGTCATAGCATAAGTCCAACTTCGACCCAAGAGAAGGTTGTAGTCTAGAGGGGCATCAACCACCTCCACATCTAGACTAACGGTTTTTCCTTCAACCCCTATAGGCAAATCCTGTAAAATGCCAAAAGGACAGAACCCACGGCCATCAAAGGCCTTAAGAATTGTCGGGGATTGATTTAGTGAAGGAGAACCAAGCGATCTCCAACACTGCATCAACATAATACACGTGGAAGCTCCCTCATCAATTACAGTCCGATGAATAGGCCTGTTTTTTACTATCACTGGGATCTGGAAAGCCATCTGATGAGGCAAACGCGGTGTACTATTTTCTAGATCAAATATTATTATGTTCGGGTCTTGAACATCAACAGCGCCTATAGCTGACAAAAGTAATTTTTGTTGTGCTAGGCATGATTGCAGCACTTCCAAAGCCGACATTGCTGAGGGTGAAACAGCTAAATCCTCAACAATGTTGTAATTCTGGGCCACTCTTGCATGTGGATTGAAAGCAGACCTTCGAAGTACACCCTTAGCGGGCGATTTGATTACTAAGTCAGGGTTAGGTTTCTCGATCTGTAGTGGATCGGAACCGGGACCTGAGGTTGATGGATTTGACTGAGAAGATTCTGCTTCTTTCGATCCATCAACATGACTTTTACTACCATAATCGTGTGACCGAGTCGCAATCCTTACATGAGACATCATCAATATGGGTTCTTCAGTGGCACTCGAGGAAGAACCTATCATTTTGCTATCTTTCGGAAATGGGTCCTTCAAGACAACAAGAATTTGGGAACCCTTGACGATTTTTGCAACCTCTGCTCGATGAGGGCAGTCTCTTGTAAAGTGTTCTTCTTCACAAATAAGACACGGATAACGAGGCTTGCGTTTTTCATCATTGGATTCCGCTTTTTCATTTTTCTCCTTTGGAGTTTTGTCTGCTTTATTCTTCTTCTTGCCTTTCTTCTTTCCACCGGTTTTTGATTTAGCCGTAGATGACTCTTCAACGTGAATGTCGGCGGAAAGTTCAGCAGAAGAATCTCCTGTCGGGGAATCGGGTAAGGTGATAATAGGAGAAGAATTCTTTGAATATTTCTTCTTGCTTTTAGTATTCACCATACCAATCATGCCATCGACAGCATGAGATCCCGAAGGAGCAGCAGCGTGTTTGATTTGACTTTGGAAGATCTGGGATCTTTTCGTGTAATGTACCTGACTGAGTGTAAACTAAGACAAGGTACTGCGCTTGAGCAATCACTTTCTCCTCAGTAACTACTCCGGCCTTAGCTACGTCTTCAGTAATCTTCGGTAATAATGATTTAACAAACCATTCAGCTAGGATTTGGTCCGGGATAAAAACTTTCACTAATCGCCTTCGACGTCTCCATTCATGAATATGATCGGAAATATAAGTGGACGTCGATTGTTTTAATGAAGTTAGTAACTCCGTGCCATTATCATATCTGACCGACAACTGAAAATGAGTTAGGAACGAGGTAGCTAATTGGCTAAAATTATAAAAAGAGGCCCGTGGTAACTCAATGTACCACTTGGCCGCGAGACCAATGAGAGTACGCTAGAAGAGACGTAAGCAGATCGAATCATCCGAGATGGAATTTGAGGCACACCAGAGGTGGTAAGTCATCACATGATTCGACGGGTCCTCTCCAGACTTACCCTCGAACTTGGGAATGTCACTGGGCAACTTATTCGGAATTGGCGGCCAAAACGGAAGATAATTGATCGGATCGTTTGTTAGGCGCGTCAAGTCTGGTAAATCCAAAGTTGCGATAAATGGCAATTGTCGATTAGGATCCCTAAAACTTTGGGTCACGATACCAGTCCAAAGAGGAGGATATCCAGGATAACTTGGAATAGGAATCGCATTCGGGATATTGTATCCTCCTGGAAAACCAGGATTAACCGGACCGTACTGGGGTTGCTGTGGTTGTTGATAAGTGTATCCAGGATACAGTTGATACTGGTAAACTGGCTGCTGGACAGCAGGCCCGAATTGATACTGCCCCTGGTACGGTTGATAAGCGAATTGTGATTGACTAGTGACAACCGTACTTAAACCAGGCTGTCCTACAGGTATCTGAACCGTAGTTTGAATCATGGATCCAGACAATGGTAAAGATGTCTGAGGAGTAGTTGCAGAGACAGTAGAAACCGGAGCTGTCGATACTCCAGAAGTAAGTGTGGTGGATGGAACAGATGTTGCGGTAGTTGCAGCAGTCGTTTGAGATGGTGTACTAGGGGCAATAGGCCCAGACTGAGAAACTACCGAAGGTACAGAAGTTTGAACATTAGACTGGACTGGTTGCTGGGGTGAACCAGAAACTAAAGGTTGTCCAGTTTGAGATGACAACTGTACACTTGGCTACAATACCTGTTGAATTTGCGATGGATCCCACACTATGTTCATTCCGGGGTATTGACCCATAACAGTTTGAGGATATTGAGATCCATAACCGGATTGAGGATAGGATTGATAATTGAAAGGTACATTTCCCATACCTTGAACATAAGATTGACCTTGGGGTGGTTGATAACCTTGACTCGAGTACTGACCTTGGGGTAGATACCCTTGAGGTAAGTACTGATACTGGGGTTGACCTTGAGGTATAAACTGATACTGAGGTTGACCTTGGGGTACATATTGAGGTTGGGTTGACCTTGAGGAATGTATTGTACCATGGGTACATACTGTCCTTGAGGTTGCCCCCCAGACGCAATTTGTGTACCTTGAGGTTGACCCCCAGGGGTTAATTGAGGATGCCCCCCAGGCGGTAATTAGCCACCTTGAGGTTGAGAACTGGGAATTTAACCTGACATCATGTAAATGTCTCCTACACCCAACGGTTTATTACCATTGTTTCCAGTTAATAACCCATGTTCAATGGGTTGAGGAGATGCTCCCGCAAAAGTACCAGAAAGTGACTGATACCCAGCGGGAACAGAAGGACCGCCGTACAAGAAAGATTCAGGAGATTGAGTAAACATAGATGACTGACAAGACATATTTACAGGAGTATAAATACCTCCGGGTGGATAAGGAGTACGAGGTGGAGAAAAACTTGACCCTGAGTTGTCCAAATAATTAGTTAACGAAAGATACCAAGTGGTACTTCTAGGTGGACTGTAAAAAATGGATTCACGCTCCCTTAGATCAATAGTAGGTTGATCTTTAGGGATAGGGACGCCTATTTCTTCTTCTGGAGCAAGTTCTTCAGTAGCTATCAAACCAGAAGGAAGATTTTCGGTGATGACTCTTTCTACCCTAGGTGAATCAGGAACACTAGAAGTTGGAGTAACAGGTTCAGATATCTCAGGTTCTTCGCCTATATCACTAGTAGATGAAAAACTACCAGCAAGCTCAGAAACTGCAATAGCTTCAGGATTATAACCTATTTCTAGACTTTGGTAATCAGGATGAACTACCAACGAAGACTCTCCTTCTTCAGGTGAACCTACTTTACTGCCACTAGGAGTTACAAGGACCTTCAAACCTTCGTAATGACCCGGGACGTCTTCTGGAGGTTGGCCCCGAAGTCTACGGGACTTCCTCAACAAATCAGCCATGGTTACAATCTTAGGAGACTGGCCCCGAAGTCTATGGGACTGTCTCGGTAATTCAGCCACAGTTAAAAACTTTTTACTGCACACGCAAACAAAGTAAAATCTCAAAGCAAATCGCCCAAAGTCTCTAAAGAATGAAACAAATTCGAATCACACGCCTAAATAATCTAGGGTGTCAAACCAAACACAAACAGTAACCTTCCGGACCGAAAGCACTAGTTGGTGATGAAATCCAACATTGCCGGATTCAGTACAGAAGCGGCGGGTGGAACAGTTACCCCGGCAACCTGCTTAATGAATAGACTGGACCAAGTTCCTCCACTTTAACCGTCTCAAGTGAAGTGAACCCCCCAGAAAATCCAAGTGAGTCTAGCCGACGTCTGCTCCAGGTATAGTGTGATCTTCCCTCCACCGTCACCTCGGGTAGAATCCTAAAGATAATGGTCACTAAGGTTACCAACAGCAACAAATATACTTGGGGGAACAGTCTACGACCCGATAGCACGCAAGGGCAGAGTAACAAGCTCAATCCCCTTGCCGGCTCCTTGACAATAATCCAAGGTTTACCGAAAAGTGACCCCAGGCTCCTCGACAATAATCTGAGGTTTACCGTTTGTAGTACGTGCGTATCTGGCGTCTTTCCCAATGAAGGAGGATTGATCCCTTCACTGGTTCGGACACGGTCTCGTGCTTCTCCTTTAAGAGGAGCTTTCCCAGAGTACAAATGAAACAATTGGATTTATCCTACCACAAGATAAGCTACTTGTTTGGTTTTACTGTCTTGGAGAGTTAATTACTCTCCTACTCCAAGACACTAGCCTGATCTATATTGGTGTTTCAGAGCCCTAGTAAATAAAAAGTTACTAAGTTGATTTTACTTTAAGCGTTAATTTTTATGGCTTTTCTTTAGGACAAAAGGTAGCGGAGATGAAACTGATGGTGTGTAGACTCGACTCAAATCCACTAAAAAGATGGACCTAGGATGATTTATACTAATTTTCTTTTTCAATGGATTCCCTAGCTAAGAGAGTTGGAGAATGCAAAATTGATATAAAGACAACTTTCTTGGCAATGAAAATCAAAGAAACAATCTCTTTATCTTTTCCAAAGCATACAACACATGACCACTAATTATTTCACGAAAATTCCTGTTCTTTTCAAAGACTCAAATGCTACTAAAACAAACTTTTCTTCAAAAGAGATTTTTTTTGGTTTTTTTCCTTATATTAACAAAGCATATAAAAATAAAAAATCAAATTTTAAAAATCTATGACAATCAAATCAATTTTACCTAAAAGAAAATCTAAGAGAAAATCACCTAAAAGCAAATCTAATGATGCCAAAGCCTACAAAGTATGATTCCAGGATGTTTTACTCAGTCATGATTTAACCAAGGACTAGTTAATGTAGAATCATAAACCAGTCAAAAACAAAAAATCAAAATCTTTTGTTCTTTTTCTTAAGAATGAAATTCACAGTTTAATCAACAAACTTTTCCGAAATTCGGCAAAGAGACAACACAAAGGTAGGTTTCTCACAAAGGTGGATTTTATGAAAGGTCCGACTCCTAAGAAGACTGAAAAGACCAGGGATATCCAAGGTTTTACAACTTCTAAAGCCAAAGTCACTACAGGACCAATGCAAAAATCAAACCCTAGGGCTAGAACCTCTATGAATTTCACTAAAACTCTTGACACTGATGAAACAAGTTTAGATGAAGACTTCTGGCAGGTAACCAGTGGATCTGGGTAGTAAAAACAACTTATAAACAAAATCTAAGAGGAAAAAAGGAAAAAATTGAAATTTTCTCAACTTTGACAGGGTACGTAGGCAACCTGTTTGCACAGGTGCATGTACGCTCTGTGTACAAAGCTGCAGTGCGTACAGGTACACACCATGCTTAACGCAGAGGCTACGTACTTCTAGCAAAACCAAGAAAAACTAAAATCTAACTTAACCCTAAGCTATTCCACCCAAATGCACAGTCAAACAGCCAAAAACCAGAAAGAAAACGACTTTTCTCAAATCAAAGTTTCACACAAAGGGGAAATCATTCAAATCATGGAGTTCCCCAATATGGAGGTAGGGGTATTGTGGAAATCTCCTTGATTTTGTCAGGATCAATGTGAATTCCATATTTTGACACTATGAATCCAGGAAGTTTTCCTTCACTTAATGCGAAAAATGACTTTTTCGGGTTAAGTGAAATTCCATACCTTTGACAACGTTGGAAGATTTTATTTTAAATCTCTGAGATGATTGTTTCATTTCTTGGAATATACAATTATATCATCCAAATAGATTACCACTGATTTATTAACTAACCCCTTGAATGCGATGTCCATGGCTCTCTGAAATGTGGCACCAGCGTTAATCAGACCAAATGGCATCTTTTGGTATGCATATGCGCCCCATTTAGTTCTGAATGTGGTTTTTAATTGATCATCGGGATGTACCAACACTTAATTGTATCCTGAGAATCCATCCAAGAATGACATTAATTCTGATCCCACGACTGCCTGCAGTATTTGTTCCATGGGAGGCAAAGGAAAATTATCCTTTTGGCAGGCTTTGTTAAGATTTCGAAAGTCAATGCAAATTCTAATGTCTCTGTTCTTCTTTCTAATAGGGTCCATATTGGAAACCCATTTGGAATATCGAACGGGAAAAATTATTTTGGCTTTCAATAACTTATTGAGTTCAGATTTGATCTGGTTTTCTAGATTGGGATGGATCTTTCTCAACTTTTGTTGGACAGGTTTTTCATCGTCTATCATTGGAATAGTATGTTGGATGATTGAGGTGTTGTACGTTTTAAGTTCATCGTAATTCCAAGCAAAGACACTTTTGTATTGTCTTAAGAGACGAATATACACTAACTTTTCTTCAGGAGTTAGACCAAGGCCTAGATTGATATTCTATGGTTTGGTATTAGTTCCTAGATTTACTAATTCATTGAACTTTGGAGTTTTGAATTGGTAGATCTTTTAAACCGATCTTTCAAATCATAAAGGTCTTCTAACTTGACTACTGACCTAGGTATGGCATTGTTAGAGCTATCTTGTTGCAATTGTCGGTCATGTTGGTCTTCATCAATTATTTGATTGGTGTAAGATCCTTTAGATGTGAGGAAACTCATGATATCAGGATCATCGATGAAAATCCTCCAATTGGTAATGTTATCAGGAATAGATGGTCTAAAAATTAATTCAATTGAAAATTGATCAAGGGTAAAATCATCTGAAGGAATGAGCTTGGAAGCTACGTTAGCTAAGAGGTTTGCGCTAGCATTCTGGAGTCTAGGAATTGATGAAATATTAAATGCTATAAAGTGTTCAGTCAGATCTTGAACTAAAGATTGGTAATGTTTTAAATGACTTGATAAACAATGTATAGTATTACATACCTGTCTGATTACAATTTCAGAATCTCCGAAAACTTGAAGGTATTTTATGTCTAATCCCATTGCTTTGTATAATCCTTGGACTAAAGCCTCGTATTTTGCGGTATTGTTGGTGCAATAAAATTCGAGTCTACAAGTTACCATAGATTTATCTCCCTATGGACTTATTAACACGCATCCTGATCTCACTCCTTCGTTAGACTTAGAACCGTCAAAAAATAATTTCCAAAATAAAGATTTATTTACAGTACTATCTATGAAATTAATACATTTAGAACTATCTGTTTGAGAGAAATTTTCTACTTGAGATAAAACAGAATATTCTAAGTAGGGTGAAGTATGAGCATTAAAATTTCCTAGGAAAGAATCTACTAAGTAGTTGCCAATGACGTTACTGTTGTATGCTACTGGTTCATTTTCTCCCTCCAGTTCTATTACTATGTATTTCTGATGTCTTTCCTGCTCAACTTTTATCTGATTTGGTTTACCATTGTAAGGGAGCCACATGTGCGACCAGTCAGTTGCAAAGTATCCATGAAGTTTTTCTGACCAATATCTGCTAAGAATTAAGCTATAAAATTCCGGAATATCAGAAACTAAAATGTCGATAACTTGGCATACCTTTGGGTTGGATAACAGCCTTATGGTAACCTGATTTAATTCGCCAATCACTTTGACTTGCGATCGATCTAATTGAACTATGCACACAACAGATTTTTGTGGTTGAACGTTCAATTTTGTACCTATTGACTTTGGTAAAATATTCGATGAAGCTCCAGAATCCACTAAGTAATTATGCAAATTTTTATTGAAATTTTCGTAAGTAAGAAGAAATGGGGGAGTATGAGATCTCGATCTTCCTCCAATTAAGGTGACATCGTTTGGATCAAATTTATTGATCACATTAGTTGGAGGTCTTCCCATGTCATGGGAAGCTTGAGAGATTACAGCGGCGGGAAAAGGTGCAACTGGTACAACCTGTAATTCTTTCAAAAGTATCTTTTGCTGGTGTTTTAACTTGCTCAATTCGTAAAAAGTGATATTGGCCCTAGTCTTTTTCATGTCTTCTATAATATTATACTCCATTTCATCCAAAACGATCAGCGTTTTAGATGGAGTTGATGGGTCTATTTTGACTGGGCTGGTTTGAGTCGCTTTAGGTGTCGTTTTCTTAGCTGTGACTTTATCCTTAGTCATCGAGCTTGCACTCTTCGTCTTAGGTGTAGGTTGAGGAGGATCAAGTTGATTTATACTGTGAGTACTAACTAGGGATGCCTCTTGATCCTCTTCATCTGGGAGGATGAAATCCCACATACCTTGTAACTCTACAACTTCTTCATCGGTATGTTCCTCAGTAGCGATTTCCTCTTCCTCTTCTTCGGATTCAACACTTGTAATAGCGTTAGGGGGCTTGGGATCGGTCGAAGGGTTTCTTTTAAAAGGTCTATACAACTTTTTAGAAGAAGTTTCTGCCACTTGTTTCTTAATGTCGACCATCTTGTTAGACATGGTCTTCAAAACTTTTTGCAATCCTTCTAAATCAAATGGATCTTTCGATTGTTTTTTCTTGGGATCTTCCTTGAAAGAAACCTTCTTGGATTTTCATTCTTCTAACGTGTTTTTCTTTTCTAAGGCTGTAATACGTTTCTCTACTGCTATTGCTTCTTTCATATTTTCGACTAAAGTTGTTTTGTTATCCCTATCAACAAATATTGTTATGTTTGATGGTAAAGAAGTGATGTACCATTCACTTCGCACTTCTTCGCTAGGCTTGGAAGCAGTAGGAATTTTGTTTAAGATTTTATTGAAACGTAAATTGAAATATTTGATAGGTTCTTTTGACTTGGCCCTAAGGTTAGACAGGTCATTGATCAGTGTCGCCGTAGACCTGTCATCACCGAACTTAGTCAGGAATTATTCTTGGAAAATTTCCCAACTAGTAATAGATCCAGACGGTAATGAAAAATACCATGATCCGGTTGTTCCTTGCAGAGTATAAGGAAAAAGTAAAACGACAGAATCTTCATTAGTAACTCCATTGAGATTTATGGATAGCATAAAGTTATTTATATGTTCTTCTGCTAGCATGCCTGCCTCAGGATTAAACTTAGGCAGCCATTTTTCAAGATGAGCCGGTAAGTGACTCAAGGGCACAGGCATTAAGACTGCCCCTGGGTTATTCCATGGAGATTGGGCCATCGCTGAACAACTAATAGAGGAAAGTGCAGAAGATGATCCTTGCGGTTGAGAAGATGAGGATATTATGACTCCAGATGATTGAGAAGGAGATGTGGGAGTACCAATGGACAATGATATGAAGTTTAGGAGTGGATGGTTGACTTCGCGGTGGAGAGGTTGAGATGGATGATGATGATGAAAGAGTCTCGCTATCGGACCCTTTAGGATATTTCCTTTCTCTCTTCCTTGTAGGTAGAGGTAACTTGGTTGGTTGTATGCCAAAATTTTCACTCTTTAATCTGGTAAGAGGATGAGCAGGGTTATATTGCAAAGTCACATTGCCTTGATATTTATCAGATTTTTGAGGAGATATAGAAAATCGCTGAAGTTTTTGAATCAAAGATTCAACTTCAGGAGGTTCAATAGTAGATTTTTCTGAAATGTCAGGGTTTGTAGCAGCGACTGTTGCTCCAACGACTTCTGACTCTAGATCTAAAGATTCTAAATGAAATGGAGAAGTCGGGGGAGATGGTGAGGGTGATTTACTCTCAAAATGATATTTAGATTTAGACTTTCTTGCCATTCACAGTTCAGGGCCCTCCTTCTAGCGCCAAATATGTTGAAGCCCTGAAAATTGGGTCTACAACAAGGGGGATACCCAACTGGTCCGGACCTTGGTTAGTAGCTCTTTTTTCGTTTGGTATAGTGGGTCCGACTGGGGATATGGGACCAATTTCCCAATTTGTGTGTGTGTGTGAAGAATTGGTATTTCCTTTCTAAAAGTTCCTAAGTGAAATGCTCTAATTCTACCTCTTATCTAATAACATGCAAATTGTATTCTAATAAGCAGAAATATCTAAGTCTACACTAACCCGGGGTGTAGTCCTTCTGTTATGCGATCTGAAATGATTTTAGATAGCAATTGGTAATAAAGATCATTCAACTGTTATGAGAAAAGAATTCAATATAGATAAACCACTTTGTATAAAAAGTTAGAAGAAACAGTTGTGAAAGGCATATCGCATAATAAGCCACTCATACATTAAGCATAAATAAATAGCTATGACTGTACAAAAGTGCCAAATGATAACTCAGGCATTCACGCATCAATATATAAACAACTGAACATGAATATCACTTTTAACACAAAGGCAAAAATAGTTAAGAGATAAAAGTACCATTTATAACTTGTCCTACTCATGAGCTTCAAGTGATAATGATTTATCTGTTCTTAATCCAACATCCACTAAGAGTACAGAAGTGCAACATCAGTAGCAGATACTCAATACAAATATCAATAAATCCTGTTCCATTCATTCATCAAAACCTCCTCAGAGGGTACAAAAGTGCATGTTGTAGGGATAAGTTTTTGATAAATTTCAAGACCCTTCTCTAAATGCATGAGAAGGGTTTAAATACTACTAACTAAATCTAAAAATAACTTATTACAAAAATTTAGGATGCGGTTTAAATGACCATCCTCATTTCAAGAAAAAATAAAGCAAAATTAAAACTAAAACTAAATCTAAAATTAAAACTACTAACTAATTATTTTTGTATCTGCTCGAAATCGCACGCGTTCAACATTTGTTTGAGAAGAGTTGGTTGGCTGACTTCTGATTTTAGCTATGCTGTTTAAACAGAATCGACAAGAGCTGGCGCCATCTTCTTGGTAGAATTGATGATACACTTGAGAGTCATGCATTAGCTGTGTGGTTTTACCAATTACGCCCAGTAATAATCCCAATTCAACTTGGTTAACCTTTGGATTGATTATGCCTTTTCTTGAGCCTTCTATCTCCAGTCTGTTTGCAATTGTTGTTCATATGTACATACCATATTGAAGAAGTTTCAGAAAATTACTACTGGTTTTAGGATTCATGTTTTTACTTTTTATCTCTAGCGTTGCTTTCTTACAAATTTCTGGGCTCACAGGTGACTGGGCAATTAGAGGTTTTCCCTTTCAAGAAGTTTTTCCCAGCGATGCACTAGGCGCTAATCGCGCATCCGAAACTGCCTCTGTTTCTTGATCCGAGATTCCTTGGTGTGTTTTCCGCCTTTTGCGCGTTTTCCTTTTAGTGGATATAAAGCTCAAATTTTGTAAAAATAATGATTCTGTAAGCTCTTGACCCTGAGTTTTAAATTGTTTGTTTGTGATGTGAGTGTTGTTCGGTACCCATTTAACCATGTCTATGTATGGGATAATTTTGGGCCTCGCCGCTATCTGGTGTAAGAATGAGCAAGCTAGTTCTATAATGGATGCCTCAGAAGAACTATGTGAGCTTGCAGTAACCTCAATCTTCATCACTCTGGGATTCTCTTCCTTGAGTAGACTATACATGCCTTCCCAAGTATAAATACCAGCATCTCTGTTACAGGCAGTGTTTGTATACAAGGGCGCCATTTCTTTCTCTTCAGAGCTCGGGGCTTTGCCTTCCTTTCCCATGGTATCCTGCATAGTGTTTTGTATCGTTCTCTATTCTCCGTTCCTGCAATTTACAAGTGAAGTGAGAATAATTATAAGGAAAGGTGACGGGAAAGTATTAAATGATGAAGACGTATAAAGTATACCACCTTACGTGAAATGGAATTTTGATAAGCACAAACCATATTCCATTAATGACTGGCAACTAACTTATTAATTAGCATTAAAGCGCATAACCAAGTCTCGGTTTATGGAAATACTTTTTCGAACGATGAGCCCGAAAGATTTGCGATGAAGCGATTTTGTGATTTGCTTCACAATATCACAGATCGCAACATCACATAATCGCAACATCGGAATATCGCTCTATCGCATTATCGCTTGCTCGCTATATCACTTGCTTGCTATATTGCAATGTCGCTTTATTGCAATATCGCTATATCGCAATGTCGCTTTATCGCAATATCGCAATATCGCAAGAGCGTGGCATATGACAATTTTCGTTAATCTGTTTTCTATGAGATGCGATTTGCGATATGTGCCATCGCATATCGGAAGTTTAAAGTTTTTCAACGCAAGCGGTCTTTGATGCATGCGATGCGATATATGTTTGTGGTCCCGTATCGCAATCTCGCAATCTTAGGATTTGGCTTGCAAGGAGGTATCCTGTTATCCTTTTGCGATGCGATATTTCCTAAGGAATAATTATACTTTATCACAAAACTTAGGCTTTTTTATTTTTCAAGGGTATTTTCCTAAGTTTATGATGGTAAGTTTTATTAAAAAGGAAATACAAGCACTAATTAATTTTTAAATTTTTGAGTAAGGGTCCCCACTTATTTAGTATTAGGAATAACACTAAATAAGAAGGGGGTTGTTGCTGGCCACAACAAGAGGCTACTGACCTTACCTGCTCTACCGACTGAGGAAATTGCGCAGAAAGGATGGACAAACACCAAGTGCCCGTCCCTGTCTCCTTAGAAAATTGTGCAGTTTTCCCAGTCAGTCCTCCGACAGTTGATCGACTACTCATCCAACAAAATTGCACAGTTTTCATGAGCAGGCCTTCTGCTAGAAAACAATATGCCGAACTCCGAAATTGTGTAGAGATGATCAGCAGGCTGACCTATCAGCCTCAGTGCAGTTTTCCTCGCCAATAGCTCCTAGCAGCAGACTGCCAGTTCCCTCTAGGAATTGTGAAATTTCTGTTGCCAAGATCCCAGAAGCTGATTACCTATTCCCCTTGGGAATTGTGCAGTTTCTACTACCAGTGATCCAACATCCAACTACCAGTTCCCTTTTGGAATTGCGTAGTTTTGACTGCCTGGCTCCCAACCAATTCCTCCAAAAAACTCTGCAATTTATGCCTGTTGATATTCCTTGTAGGCCGACTTGTTCCTCTAGAAAATTGTGCAAATTTTTCCTTCCAGCCCCTATTGCCCATTCATCCCAGAAATTGTGTAGATTCTGCCTACCTTACCTTCCTGCAGCCCAGACTATCCCTCCCAAAATTTGTGCAATATTTTCCTTCCAGCCAAGCCAAACCTCACGGACAGTCACTATAGACTTGGATTGCTTATCTTCATCACTCAGTGACTCTTGTGCTATAACTCGACATGCACTCCAGCAGCAACACGAATGTACTAGCACTTTCATGTCAAGTCATTTCATGAGTCATGTCACCCACATCTCTACTATGGGCAATGTTGTCAATGAATGTAATGTAACGTGGAAGTCCAAGAGACCCACTTGTTGTACAAAGAGTCATGCAAAGTTGAAAAGTCATGGAATTCAAATAGTCATGAGGGTAGTCGAACATCCACAAGGGTCAGTTTCACCCTTGGCTATAAATACCCCCTCATTTGTACATGAAAGGACTTTTCACCTCAGCTCCTCCCACATAGCCAAGAGAGTCTATAATATTTTCTTTGAGGAGTAAGTAGTGGCTCCAACACCCTGCACTTGGGTTTAGTGATGTATGGTGTAATGATGTGTCTTGGAACTTTTGCTTAATTTAGAAGTCTGCTAATAGGCCAACACATTTTCACACATGTATTGTAACTGTTGTAAGACTAATCTTGAACACTTGTAATGCATGTTGCTTTAACCTGTGTTGAACACTTGAACTATTTCACTTGTTGTAATACATAATCTATTAATGGAAATTTGTTGTATATGTTGTTAACGTTGTCTCACACGTGGTGGCTATCTCCTTGATATCAGACAGACCTTTCACATAAAGCTTGCTGTAACAACCGTTGCACTCATTCAGATTCATATGTTGAGTGTTGTACGTGTTATCTTACCTTGTGTGTTATGATTGTCACATCCATGTGGACTGCTCCTTCGGAAGTTGTGCTTGTTATGTTGTGTTGTGTGTTCCTAGCTGAGTTGGGACTTCATCCCAACCAACTTGGGACTCCCTCTAACCCTCTCCCCTTGCAATGAAAGAACCATTGACATAAGAACACTAGAATTCACCAGGAACGTGAACCTCACTTCTCGAAGGCAAATCAAACCACTCTCATGTGATGACAAGAAAGAGTTGAGGAAAATACTTAAGACAATGGAAATTGAGCCATCATACTGGATGGTAACTCCCACACCAAATGGTATGAGGTCTAGTTGGGACTTCATACTGGGGTGATCCCTTGAATGTTGGTGGGTCCAGAATCATAAACACAACAACACACTCCACTCAACACTTGGCCCTTATACAATCTACATATCAGCTCTCAGCCTTGGCTATTCCATTGTCTCTTTCAGCCTCTCTCAGTAACTCTTTACTACTCAGGTCTCTCCACACAAATCTATTAAATCCCCCTGCAAGCTAATTCTATGTTCTAGAGTTTTGATCCTTTGTAACACAGGGATCGATGTTGGAACTGTCAGCTTCTCACTCTATTGAAATGTACTTTAGTATGGCTCACTGGTCTTCAATAAAGAGAATGAGTATGGGAACCCTTAAAAAATCGCATGGAACTGTAAGGCTCACAGGTTTTGTTAGGACGCTATTAGAGATTTTTAATTTCATAGAATGGATCTCCTTAATTAATAAATAATATACTGTACAAATGTTGTGATCAAGGATGGCTTTCCTTACTATGGATGATGCTCCATTAATTCTCTAAGTATCACGATACTCACTTCCTTGCTGCTTGTTTCTCTGTAGCTTCCATCGACCCCAACAACAGGTTTTAGTAGAGTTCTCCAACTCTAATGAATTATTAGATATGGCATATCATCCAAATCCATTTTCGACCTGTTCTTGTTGTTTTAACCATGACTATAGAGCAATGTCACTCTTGGAATGAATTCCAAATATAGTGCATTATACTAAACAACTGCCAACTTATTCAAGCCTCATATTCCCATAGAGATAGGCCGATAACACTGCACCATTATATATATATATATATATATATATATATATATATATATATATATATATATATATATATATATATATATATATATATATATATATATATATATATATATATATATATATATATATATATATATATATATTAAACCATCCTAGACCCATTTTAACTTATGATCTACCAAGTGCTAAGACTAATCAAATGTCTTGAGGTGCAAACATCTTTCAGAGTGAAATAATTTTTTGATCCCTCTCAACACTTGGTAGATATGAAGTTAAAATTGATCTAGGATGGTTATATATTAAATGTTAATATGATAAGAGTATGTAGGTTTCCATAGTCCATCACAGTAATAAGAATGCTATTTTTGGAGACTTTATTGTGTAAATGGGAATATTGTGTCCAACGTTTCAGGTAGACACTCCTCCCATCCTTAGATACCAAATAAATTTGAATGACTAGAAAATAATGGAATAAGATTAAAAATATGTGAAGAGATGGTAAGGGTGAATGTCAGATTCAAAGGAATGAAGGTTTAAAATTGGAGAACATAGATGATGTTGAGAAATCAATAGGGTAATCATTAGGGTGATTTCTCTTATACTTGATAATTGCTTGAGAAATTATGTTGGATTATTTTATTTAATTATGTTCTTTCATAAAAAAATTACAAAAACCCTAAACCATGATGATCACAAAAAGAAAATGAACACAAGATATAGGCTCCAAGCCAGGGAAAAACCCCTCTAAGGGGAAGATCCAGAAAATTATTCTCTTTTTAAAGAATTAGATAAAATGAGAAATCCAAGACCCAAAATCCAAGACCAATACCTCCCACAATGCCCAATTTATCCCTCATTCTGAGCTCTTTAAATAAGTCAAAGTCTTTCCAAGTCAACAATAGTCCAATCTCTCGAAACTAGGGAAAATTTTGGGTTTTCGGCCCCCATCAACATAATTTTGGATCTGCAACAACCTCAGAAATCTTGGCCCCAGTAGATGCTCTAGAAACTCACACGTGTGAGAGAATTAGGGTAGAAATTAATCTTTTTATATTTGTTTTCTTTCTCTAGGCTTCTTTAGACTTTCACTCTTCCTTCTAGGCTTCTTTGTTGGTTTTATCTCACTTTCTTGGCACGAAAATCTAACTTGCTTGTTTGTATCCAAATAAGGTTGGAATTTCTTCTATTTATACACATGTAGGAGGTACAATGAGTCCCTTCCAAGGCCAACTTATCCAAGGAGGGATGACTTGGTCTTGTGGGAACAAATTGATATTTTTTACTCAAATATAATTATTTTCCCACTTTCTTTTCAAATTCCAAATGGGAATTGACTCTTATACAATACTTTAACCCATGACAAGTATTTTTTTGACTCAGAAAACCCTAGAAGCAAGAAGAATATGTTTGATCTAATTAACAAATTGACTTGATCTTGAAACCCCTGCTTGAAAATAATATTTCTTTTTTTTTCTATTTTTCTTTTTACATGAAATATATAATAACATGACTATAATGTCAAATAGGAAGACTGGGCCTAGTTACATTTTCAACGCTCCTTCTTAACTAGGGAGGTATTCATAAATACACAACTAGTACAAGGATGCTATCAACTTGAAATATTCTCATAAGAAGAGTCGGATTGATAAGCCATCTTGAATCATCAACATCATAACCAGGGTTTTCAAATTACAACATGGTAAGGCCTTGACTTTAACAAGATCTAACTCTCCACAATATTAGAGTACAATGTTGGGAAGCATACATATGGAAACCACCATAGCCTCTCAAGGCACATACCCCATCTGAATGTTCACTAGGTATGTCCTTCCAAGACTATTCTTATCATGGATTCCCAATCCTCAAAGAATATTAATCATGTTCGACCACTCTTATCTTGGAAACCCTATCTAATATTCAAAGAGTGTTGGTACATGAGACTACTTCCTATATTGGATTTCTAACCCTCAAGCATTATTATTCCCATATGCTTGTTCAATCCTTCATTATCCCTCCCAATTCCTTCACTAGGACTTATAGCTATTAGTCCTAGTCTAGTGCACGACACATGGAGAATAAGGTGTCTCACATCACTCTCTCTTATTTATGGAGGATGTCTACATTCCCTGTCATACAGGGAGTAGATCATAGCTCCCTCTCAAATATGGAGACATCATCACAATATTTTTCTAGTCTCAATCCACAACTACTTTTATTCATCCATGAAGATCTTGAGTAATAGTTGTAAGGGCTCCTCTCTCGCATCATCATGTCATTTCTTGATATTCAAACTTTCTGGATGTTATGGAGCCAAACTCTTTCTCAATCTATCTATGTGACATGGTTCATTCCATCAAAATTTTATATCACTTTCCATCAACCAACATATTTTTCATTAATGGTATTTTGTCAAACCAATCAATGTAGAGCTCAATTCTATCTCTCTTTAGGAAAGTGATCTTGAACATCAAATCCATCATGACCAACAAATCACTTTTTTAACTTGCTACCTTTTCTGCCTTTCATGGTGTACATAACCACGTTTTCTTCTAGGCCATCATCAATGCTATCCACTAAATCCATGTGCTCTTGAATTGAGTTAATCTAAACAACAATAAATATATCATCTTATCTGCTATATTTTCAACCTGTACTCCTGCAACAGGTAGCCAAACCATACTTCAAACAAATCATTAATATTAGAGTTACTGTGTCATAAAATCCTTTAATCATGATGTCAAATACTGCTACTTTCTTCCTCTGAGATCAACATCCCTTTTCCTAGACTATCTCCTTAATGTACTCAGAGCTCCTATGCTCTTTAGCTTCTCATACCAATCAATGTGTTCCTAGAATGAACCAATCAATAAGATTAAATATTATATCCATCAGGGTCTTTGCATCTCCCTATTAAGTTATCATTACTTTCTTTCTAACATAATTCAAGAGACCATATCGGATGTTGACCAATATTGTCATGTTTTCTACACATTTGTCTTGCTTATATACATCGAATACCCATATGCAAGGGTCCTTGTCTCATCTCGTGTTAACTCAAACATATCATGCACGTGATTCTAATATATTTTTGTATTCTTCCTTAAATATATCAAAAGACATTAATTCTACTTTATAAATAATATCTCGTAAATATATGCATACCTCTTTTCTTCATCCTATCATCTAGTCGACTTCCTTCACAAACTGCCTCCTTTCCTTGAAGAGAAATTCTATGATGAGACTCCTTTCTTAAAATGAGAAAATTCTTCAACTATGCCTTCATGCTGCAACTATACCAACACGCTTCTTCGATTCTTTGCTTCTATAATCTTCTAGACTGCATCCATAAACTTCTAGTGGAATATTTACTCTTTCCAAGTTTCTTCCATATACTGAAGAACCTTCTCATCAGGGATCCTTGTGATCCTTTTCTTCTTGAATACTATTTATATAAAAAAATGATGTCAAGAAGTAACAACATGAACTGTGAAGGCCCAAATCCTTCTATCCTTGTCTTTCTAGATGATTGCTTCTAATAAGATGCAATTGTTTATGTCGACTCTAACTTTTCCAAAGTTATATACAAAATTCACGACTCTTCCACTCCATATGCTTCTCTAACTACTATCTTCTAAACAAAGAAAACTACTTAAACACTAAGTGGAGTTATTAAATAATAAAGATCCTCGAGATCTTCATTCTTCATATTCTTTTCAGGTTCTTCACTTTCTTTAGTAATATTAGCTCCACTTCTTTCCTTTCTCTTATTGTTTGTCATATTTTGAGGATTTGTAGGAAAATCTATTCTAAATTGTCCATATTCGTTGCATTAAAAACATTGTACTTTGGAAATATCTTGTCTTCCTCGTGGCTGATTGTTGTTCTTATGACAAGGTTAAAACTTTCCAAATTTTCCTTTCTTCTTCTTTGATCTGGAAATGAAGGCTTGAGACTTTTCATTCGTGATTGATGTCATTCTTTGCCTTCAATATTGTCTCTTCTAACATACATAAATACCATAGCTCATCGAAGTTCGGAGTGTCCTTTCTTGAATAGATGCTTGTCACAAAACTACTCCATTCTGAGGGTAAAGCATTGAGTACAAAAGTTGTTATCTCAAAATCATAAACCACTTCTCCAAGCCCTTGTAGTTTATCCTTCACTTGTGAGATATTTATAATAAATGAGGTTAAGTCTTCATCCTTTGATAATATTTCTCTGTAAAGTATATTTCTCAAATATATTTTCCTCCCTATCATACTAATAGAATATAGCTTCAGCAACTTGTCATAAATAGCTTTAGATGAACCCAAATCTGAAACAAAGGGAATGAGATGATCCTTGATGGATTAGATGATAATTCTTTGAGTTTCTCTTTTAATATACTTGTTGGCATTATGATGCATGTGTTGTCCTTGATGGAAACTCACTTGTAACAGAACAAGTATAAGGTAACTAAATGAATCCATAGGTCAGTTCAGAGGTGACAGAGTGATGGAAAAGAATAACATAATGATGCGACAAAGGTTTATAGGTCATAATCAGAAGTTTGATAAAGGTGAGTATTTGAATATCTATATGCAGGTTCATCAAGGAAAAGTCACACATACACATAAGTACAAAGGAGAAAATTTGCGTACATGTTGGTGCACTAATTTAAGAATACCAAGGGTCCTTACCATAGTATTAGCCCACAATATTGATTGCAGTAATGGTTACTTGATCTCGTCGAAGATTAACACTGACACTAGTGTAGTTTTGACTCATGGTATTGGCTAAGTCTCTAACTATATAAGGAGGTGAAGATCAAAGTGCTAAGTGTGCATGTGAAAGGGTTTTTGATAAATACTTCATTCTGAAGTGTGTTTGCATTATAAGGGCCATAGTTTACACATAGATCTAAAATAATATGTACCGATGAATATAATGATGGATCAGGATCATGAGACCTGAAATGACTTTCCATTGTATGATCTTCTCATGGATTGAATAGATCTAAGTATTGACGCATGTTTTTATATTTGAATATTATGCTCTGGATCTTTCTGAAGTTCTGAAGAGCTACGCAATTTTAGGTAAAAATTTGTAGATCTGTATGCAAGTTGGTCTCGATTAAGTCATGTATACATGCTGGTTCATTTATTCATAGTTGGCGTACATAAAGGAAGGGTTTTTGTGCATAAATGGCTGATCAACCTTATCAGTGCTGTTGTATATCTATTGTATGTCAATGATGTTCTCGTGTTGATCTGAGTTGAGTGATAATTTCTGAAGTATAATTGGCTGAATGATGAAGTTGAATTTGTTTACATGTTGATTGGTTGAAAGTATTATTGATGCTGCTAACTATATGAGGGTTTTGTAAGCTAACAAAATATTTCAAAATAACTCTAGTCAACTATGTCTCTGATTTAGAATTACAAGTTTTTAGTACATTGAGATCTGTATACATGTTGCTCTATAGAAAAGAGCGTATACATGCATGTTGCCTTAAGTGAAGTAGCATATACATTTTGGCATATGAATGATCAAGGTTGCAGTTGATTCTGTGTGTTGATGCAGTATTCTGAGTTTAGTTCTGTGTTATGGTTACAATGATCTCACTGTTCTGTTTGAATTAAGTTGGTGTTTGGTTCAGTTGATCTACAAGTTGTGATGTATTAAAGCAGGTGGATCAAGTGTGAAAATTTATGAAACATGGTCTATAGATGTTGCTGAGGGTTGGAGCCTTCAATGAGGAAGTTGAAGCTTCCTCCAAGTAGTAGCCAGTAATCATATCAGGGGATTGGAGCTCCCTTCTAGTAGGAGCTATAGAACGAGTGAAGGTTGTAGCCTTAAGCAAGTGGGTGCCTCCATACTGGCATGAATCTGCACCATACAAGAATGTAAGAAGTTTTTCATATTAATAGTTTGAAGTCTGAGATGACAACAACGGTGGTTTTTTCCCACATTGGGTGTCCACCTTAAATCTTGGTGTTCATGTGTGTTTCTTATGTGTGATACTTTATTCTATTCTTACTGCACCTGATTACGGCTTATCAAATGCATGATAAATCTCTTACATTCTAGTTTAAGTTTAACAGATAAAAAATTAGTTGTTTTACAAGTTTACTAAGCATACACTAGTTTTCTTTAGAACAATCGCGTACATACGTGAGTTGGGTTCACTAAAGTTGCATACATATTTCAGAAAAGAAAATTATTATTGTGAGCTTTAAAAACACTGATTCATCCCCCCTCTCAGTATTTTTCCCAACAATACTTAGCCCATTATTGAGCCTTATCTTTCTCTAAATCTATAACATTGCCTTCAATGTAATCCATGAGTTCATTTTCTATCAACACTAAGGATATTCTCTTTTTCCATGCTTGTAAGTTTGTTGGTCCATCAAGTTTATTGCCTTCCTCACAAATTGGAGTCATTATATTTGTAGATTGAGACATAGTGAATAATGTAGTACTTACTTGTCAAAAGAGTGACCTATTTGTTGACTTCAAATGTTCAGATATTTCAAGAGTTTCCAAGATACTTCAAGGATATCCTAGAATGATGTCTTCTAGGATGGTTGTTGCAATCATATCCTCACAGTAATTCAAGGATGAATAGTAATACAATACTGTAAATGATATTCCTAATATTTTTGATGACTTCCAAAAGAGACTCCAAGAGAGAGAGATTCTTCTTCAAAATGACAATGAGTAACCAATATCCTTCAAGAGAGAGATGAATGGTTGATGTAGTAGTATTCCCTTGAGTCTTCTTCCTTATGTCCTCCTTTTGTCCTTAACAAATGATTTTTTCCAAAGTACTTATGCCAACAAGAGTGATCTTCAAGTTGCCTTCTTCTTCAACTTAGCCTTGATACCAAGTTTAGAAATCAATAGGGCATAAATTAGGGTGATTTCTCTTATACTTGATATCTGTTTGAGAAATTATGTTGGCTTCTTTTCTTTAATTATGTTCCTTTCATCAAACAATTACCAAATCCATAAACCATGAAGATCACAAAAAGACAATGAATACAAGATATAGACTCCAAGCCAGGGAAAAACCCATCCAAGGGGAAACCTAGAAAATTCTTCTCTTCTTATAGAATCAGATCAAATGAGAAATACAAAACCCAAAATCCAAGACCAAGACCTCCCATAAGTCCCAAGTCATGCCTCCTTTCGAGCTCTTTCAATAAGTCAACGCGTTTCCAAGTCAATAATAGTCCACGATCTCCAAACTAGGGCAAACTTCATATTTTCGGCCTTCAACAACAAAATTTCAAACCTGCAGTAACTTCAAAAATTTTGGCCCCAACAACAAATCCAAAAATTCGCACATGTGAGATAATTAGGGAAGAATTCAATCTTTTTATCTTCGCTTTTTTATCTAGGCTTCTTTAGACTTTCGCTCTTCCTTCTCGACTTGTTCACTAGTTTTCACTCATTTTATTGGCACAAAAATCGATCTTTCTTGTCAGTTTCCAAATGAGGTCGAATTGTCCTCTATTTATACACATCTAGGAGGATGAATGGGTCCCTTCCATGGCCGACTTAGTCTTGTGGGAAGAAAATTGACATTTTTAACTCAAATAATCTTTTTTTCCACTTTCTTTTCAAAGTCTAGGTGGGATTTGACTCTTATACAATAATTTGACTCATGACAAGTATTCTTTTGACTAATAAAACTCTAGAACCATGAAGAACATGCTTGACCTAATTAACAAATTGACTTGAACATGAAACTCATGCTTGAAAATAATATTTCTTTTTCTTTTTTTTCTTTTTACATGAAATATATAATAACATGAGTACAATGTCAATTATGAAGATCAAGCCTAGTTACATTTTTAATAGATGAAAGACCAAACCAAAAGACCAAGAAATAGGGAATAATAATAGTGAAGAATTATTGACATAAATAAATAAAAATAAACAACAAAGGTTAAAGGTCAAAATAAAAGACTAAGAAAATGGTAATAATTAATAAATATGGGGAAATGAATAAATTAAAGAGGATTAATAAGTTAAAAATATAAGATGAATAAAACTAATTATAAATAATTAGA
Source organism: Pinus tabuliformis (assembly GCA_031772625.1). Taxonomy (NCBI): domain Eukaryota; kingdom Viridiplantae; phylum Streptophyta; class Pinopsida; order Pinales; family Pinaceae; genus Pinus; species Pinus tabuliformis. Next base: position 487,118,850 of record CM062815.1, on the reverse strand, counting down.
ATAAGAAGTCAAACCCAAAAGACTGATAAATAGGGATTAATAGTAATAAATTAATGATATGGAGCGAATAAAATTGTAAGTAAATTTAATGAATGAATAAATTAGTAGAAAATTAATTATTTTTTGAGTAAAATTAACAATTGGGGAAGGGTATTATAAAAGATATAGGATGAAGAAGGATGGAGGGGGGAAGAAGCATGGGGGGATAGGGAGAGAAAGAATAATAATACAACTGAGGAAAAGGTGGGGGACGGGGGGGTGTGGAGGGTTAATGATTAAGGAGTTGAATGAAAGGTTTCCAAGAATGGTTTAAATTATTCGAGTTTTTATTTTATTTTATTTTGAGGGTTTCGGGGTGGGGAGGGGGGGTTATTGATTAAGGAGTTGAATGAAAGGTTTCCCAGAATGGTTTAAATTATTCGAGTTTTTATTTTATTTTATTTTGAGGGCTTCGTGAATGATTTGGGTGGACTAAAAAGGAGTAGGGGCAAGGATTTTTGCTTGGTCAAAACATATAAAGTGCTTAGATTTATATGACTCTTCAACAATAGCAAATTTCACAAACATATTAAGATTAGTATCAGTTATGTGTTCTTTTAATTGGGATTTAATTGATTTGTCGGTTTGACCTATATATGAATATCCACATGAACAATGAATTTTATAAACCCTAGGGCATGACAATGGATCAAATTGATCTTTAGGAGATTTGAATAATTGATTTAATGTCTTAAAGGGTTTGAAAAGAGTTTTAATGTTTTTCTTGGCTAATATTTTAGAGATGTGATCAATAGTCCCTTTGATATAGGGAAGTGAAACCATAACTTCAGGGGGAAGGGTGGGTCGTTGCTTAGAGGAAGGGAATCAAGCTACTTGGAAAGCCTTGTAGAATTGGCACAGGAATACCCATCTTTTAAGGGCTTTCGAGAGATGAGATTTTTCTTTGGTGAGGAATTGAGGATCAAAGATGTGAATAGCCCTAGAAAAGAGGGTTTTTAGGACAAGAAGTTTCTGCACCTAATGGTGATGGGATTGGGCATGGAGGTACCGATTGGTATGTGTATTTTTGTGATATACTTGATGGTAAAGAGAACCATTAAGACATCACAAGACTATTGCGAGACCAACACATCGAGAAAAGGTAAAGAAGAGTTCATTTGGTCCCTGAGGATGGGTGGAATGTCTACTCAACCCTTTAAGCATAACTTAGGTGGAGTGTCTACTAAACCCTTTGGGCATAATTCTCCCATTAACACAATAAAATTCTCAGAACATTCTTATGGTTAATATGATATATTAATTTAATCTTATGATTTTTATTAATATGTAATATTATTTATGACACATAACGTATTATAAGATAATCATTTATTTTAATAATAAAGATTAGGTATTATTCTATTGTTGACCTATTAACTTTTCAACTTTAGTTATTGACTTATTAACTTTTCAGTTTGTTAATTCAAATTATATCACGTTATTCTAATCGAAAGACTTTAAACGAATCATTTACTGACTTAAAATTTCCCTAAACTTAGTTCATTACAATAATACATATAATAATCATCATAAAAATATGCGACAAGCCTAGAAAGTCTTCTCACATGCTAAAAGACAAAGTTAAAGGAGGTCAGGCACATGGAAGCTCTCCAGAGATGTGCAGCTACCGCCATAGCATAGCAGAGCAGAGAAGATCCCACAAAGACTTTTCATGCCTGGAATCACGTATGAGAGTGAGAATTCCCTTGGAAGGGGGAAGAATCTCAGAAAAACGCGTGGATTGAGTTGGATAAACGTCATCATGCCAGATATATCATTAAGAAAGATGGCCAGTAGCGTTTGTTTATGGCGAGATATACCATTAAAAAATTTGGTCAATGCTGTGGAGTCGAGGTTAGGCAGGAAGCTTTTAATAGTTTTTGTCTGCCAGTAAACAGGTTAGATGCATAAATCCTCTCTTCTTTCCCTCGATCTCTCGACTGAAGACAGAAGAAAATAGCAGGAGGAGGTGCTAATCATGGCTGCAAGAACACGTGCAGTAGTTGCTGTAATCTTCATCACTATCCTCGTAATGCTTTCTGCGTATTCAGGTGAGTTGGAATGATCGGATTTTATTTCTTCAATTCATTGTTTGCTTATGTGTCTGATTAATGGTGTGGGTTTTGTCTAAGTTTTTGTTATACTAGAATTTTTAAGTATCAATAAACTTCCAAACCATTATGTTATTTTGAAAGGTTAATTACATAAAAATGTTTAGGTATAGTAAATTTTCAAACTTTCAAATTATTTGGAATAGGCTAATATTACCATTAGTTCATCAGATCCATTCCCAATATGATGAATGCCAAAATTACTCCAAAATGGTTTAGGTATTAGTAAATTTTCAGGCCTTCAAATTATTTGGGATAGTTGGAATAGACTAATATTACCATTAGTCTATGAGATTCATTCCCAATATGATGAATGCCAAAATTACTCTAAAATTGTTTGGGTATTAGTAAATTTTCAAACCTTCAAATTATTTGGAATAGACTAATGTTACCATTAGTCCATGAGATCATTCCCAATATGATGAATGCCAAAAATTACTCAACACAGTTTAAATATATATGGTTCTGAATTGAATTCATGTAGATGCAGTTCAACCATTAATGGATTTTGAGGGACGGAAGATCTCCAGTATAAGAGGCACTCATCAGCAGAAGCAGCGCAGGGTGGAAATGAGAAAAGGGCAGGAAGAAGCCGCTGCAGAGCCGATGAGGAGGCAGGAACAGGCGCCATCACCGCCCATTGCTAACAGCAACTTCCCTGGCCCTGATCCCTCACCCAGCAGCAACAATAACTGACTATGCCTCTCACAATACCCTACAGGTATCTATTTACATAGTCTCCAATAAGCCGGTTGATGGATCTGTTCCGCCACCACCTGTGTGATGGAAGTAATTGGTGAAGTCCGAGGATGAATAGCAATAATAATATTGTAGTCATAGGTTATTGTTTTAAACCGTGAAATTCTCCGCTCAAGAAAATTTGAGATTCATCTTAACTTGGTTTGATATTTGAAATACTTTGAGCATAAAAATTTAAAGTCAAATGCCTGAAAGTCATTTCTGGTTAACACAAATGAAATGTTCTGTTTTGTACTCAAATACATTTATTTAGAATTGTTGTAATCTTCCACTCAGAATTATAAAATACACCTCAATTTTTATGATACAAACTATAAAATGCATCTTTTCTTCTAACATACTCAAATTTTAAAATGCACCTCGTGTCTTGTGTTCAATGTACACAGTCTATTCCAAGATACCCAGTACACTTATAAATGTGTATTTCAATGTACACAGCACACTTGTAATATTATACAAATAATATATACAGTACATGTACAATGCATACATTTAGAATATTATACAAATAATAATACACAATGTATACCATTTTTATTGTGTAGATTCACCTTAGTTTTGGTTATTTTTTTTTTTTTTTTCCTAATTAATTTTGTTCAAAATTTTATAAGGATTTTAATTTGTAAAAGATGGGTTAGGATGCTAAATTTATTTCTACATTTAAAAGTAGGATTTAATTTACAAAAAAAATATAATTTCATAAATGATTATATTCGGAGACATCAAGTTGATATATGAGGCCCTTTTGTTTGTGGGACGAGGGCTCTTAAAGTTTATGAAGGCATACATACTCCACCGTCTCTAGCTTTGAGGCTCTAATCTTTGAGGAGGAAACACATGCTCTTAACCATTAAGCCTACTCAAAATGTATATAAATATAATAATTATATAAATATACTTGAAAAAATGAAAATGTTAAACTAAAATTTAGTGGTTGTGTTATTTAAAATTAAAATAGTTATTTGTTTTTTATTGTTTTTTAAGTTAAAACTTTTTGTTATCCAAAAACAATTATAGAGCCTAGATCTTTGAATGTCTTTGGTCGAGAAAACCATACCATTGGCAGATTAGAAGATACCTTGTCCAATAAAGACCTAAATGTTAGAAATTAACTAAAAGAATGTGAGGTCTAGGCCTAATCATACCAACCACTCTGTCTAAAACTAACCTAGATCCATCTTAACGTTGGATTTATCGAGTGCCAAGATGGATCAATTATCTCGAGGTGCAAACCTCTTTTTTGAGTGAAAAATTTGAGGAAAGGTTTGCACCTTGAGAGATTTGTTCTCTCTTAGCGCTTGATATACTCGATATTAAGGTGGATCTAGGCTAGTTTCAATTGTTCACTGATCCAAGGGATCAAAAACATGCTCAAAAAATGAAAGTTCTCAAAATATTCTAAAACTAGTGCCAAATCATAGTGTTTGTCGTGTTGATTTCAATGACACTTGAATCGTCTCAATTTGACATCATATGAACAAGTTATCATGTTCTGAATTTTTTTACCAAACAACAAAAAAAGACAAAGTTGCAGGGTTGATTGTGTAGTTCGTATGCTGACGCCAACTGATGATTGGATAGTACGAATGTTAGAAGGAAGCCAATCAGGAGCCGAAATTTGGGCCAGTTGTACGAGGACACATGGCACAATTTTATTTAATTGTTGGTTCATGAGATGGGCCAATCATAGTGTGACATGTGGCCCAATCCTAGGGCACCACGGGGCACTCTGGATGGTGTCAAAATTTGGTTAGCTGACTAGTTGAGTCTTTGTAGGAATCGAACACACAACCTTTAAACTAATAAACCAATGTCCAACCATTACGCCATGCATGCCGCTTGCTAAACCATTTTCAGTGGTTTATATTTATTTATCACTGACTAAGAGGTTGGGGGGTTGTGGACGGGCCAATGGGCTAGCTTGATCAACCTGATCCACAGTTATATTGGTTGACATGTGACCAAAGGCAGAGGTAACAAAGGTGGGGTGTTGTTGGAGGCCCTAACCTGCAGTTACGTGTTGACATGCGACTAGAGCCAACGTGAGCGGAGGCTAAGGGTTGGGTGAGTGGCCTATGGCCCACAACCCATGGCCCTATGTGACCATACGACTAGTGGAGTAGATTAACGAAAGGTCCAACAACCCATTAAATTTTTTTGTTTAATACAAAACAGTCATGCCCAAAAATTTTGCAACTAAATGTGTCTTCGACAGGTCCAACCTGTGACTTGTGAGAGGATAATCAAAGCGCTTAACCAATAGGCCAGAGGGCAATTTGTTGCTAGGTTTGCAAGGCCGAGAGAATGTATGATGCAGTTACATACCAGTTTAGTAAAAGGGGAGTATTTTGCTCAATTTTAAGCCTTTTTGAGCTCAAGAAGAGCGTAGATGGGGGTTTTTGAACATTCTGGACACAATGATAGTGTTATTTTTGTAGATTTAATCTTGTGTGTTGATGTATTAAGAATTTGAGCATATAATAAATCTATCACTATTGGAAGCTGGACTCCGAGACGTAGCGCAAGATGGATGAACTCTGTTATCAAATTGCTTGTGATTGATGGTGCATTTTTTTGCTCCTTTAACTATTAAAATTCTACAAATTAACTTAAATTTGTGTACTTTTACAGCCACAATCCATTTCACAAAATACATAAACTAACTTGCAAGTTGTTTAATGAAATCTTCACTTTCATTTTTAGATGATGTGCGGTCACATAAAATTTGTTGGACATCTATTTTTTCTAATCATTTTAAATATTGTACATATGTCTAAGTCTAATATGGTCATTTAATTCTAATTTTAAATTTACTCAATTACCTTATTTTATTGACATGATAGAGACAATTAATAACTTGAATAATGAAAACTGAAATAAAAAATTTGAATGCAAAGTGACAATGTAACAATTTTGAATGATAGAAAGTGTGAATAATACAAATGTAGTCAATTACAAATGTTTTTCATTGTGATCATTCTCAAACTAAGTTTCTTCTACTGTTTTTATTGTCACACCTATTAGTTTTGTCATCTTTTCATATTGACTGGTTGGTTGAAATTGTATATCATTCAAGTCTTTAACTCAAGCTATTGTGGTAAATGTCATATGTCTCTCTTACTCTCCAACATTAATAGTAGATATCTCCAAATTCAATCATTGTGACTTATCGAGTGTTAAACTCTAAGTAATTTTCAATCATAGTTCTTTTATATTACCTAATTTGAATGAAAAGAGGCTGTTGAAAATGGCAACAGGAAAACCCTAATTTCACTTTCCCTTGAATTAAATTAGGAGAAAATTGTAATTCCACATCATAAGACAACAAGAATGAGTTAAATAAGTTAATTTCACTTAGTTGGCTCAGTTAATTTGAGTTGAGGGCCCAACTTGGGTCATGTAGAGTGGTTCCTAAATTTTAGGAGCCTAGGGTGAGTTTAATTTGAGTTGTAATAATTTAATTCAGTTAAACTAAGTTAATGTGAATTAAAATAGTTCCAACAATTGGAGGAACTAGTAGGAGGTCTAGTAATGGGGTGCAACTTCAGTGTTCAACCAGTTAACTGATAAATCAACCATAATTAGATCGTGCATGCATGAAATTTGAGTTACCCAATTGAGATTAGAGCTCAAGGGAAGTGTACTATGAGTTGTATAATTTTCCAAGCTGTACAGGTGGTGCATGTAGTTAGAGAAGGGCCTATAGGGATTGCACAGTTCTAATTGGGAATTTCCCTAATCAATAGGGGAATAATTCCCAAGGAAACAACATAAGGAAATAGGAGCTTGGTAGGCTGAGAAATTGGCTAAGTATTGGCCAGAGTCATATTGTGAGGTAGTGAGATAGATTATACTTGTGCAAAGATTGTTCAGGCTTGAACAAACATTATATTTCTTTTCTATTTTCTGATCTAATGCAATACAGATAGGAATGAGTTTTGAGCAACAATCTTTCCCCTTAGATAAATCTTTGAGCATATGTGATTGATTCTTGTCTCATGTTTATGTTGTGATTTCTCGGTCAATTAATTGTTTCCACTTATGAGTAGAGTAGATTCAAGTCTTTTGTTTTAGCATATTACATAAGCATTTTGAATATACAAGAAATTTCTACATGGTATCAGATCAGGCATCACAATGGAAGAGAAGAGAATTCAATGTTTGTGCAGGAGGTTCGAATTACGAGATCAAATTTGTAGGTTTTTATCCAGGATTGAGAAGATGACTTCCACTGGACTCAAGCTCGAGTACGCTCGGGAAGGAACCAAAATTTTGTGGTATGCAAGATATGTATGGAGACAATATTAGATGATAACGGGCTACTATATTACATCAAGATAGATGTATTTAAACCCACAACAACTGATGCCCATGATCTCACTCAGTGGAAGAAGGATGTAACTAAGCGAGGAGGATCATATTGGAGGGAGTTTGAGATCATATTGTCTCGAATCTCCATGGGAAGGAAACTCCATGCGCAATGTGGAAAACATCGACTGACTTGTTTGAGAGAAATAGTGACCATAGGAAGTTGGAACTAAAGTACAAGCTTCATAACATCAAGATGCAAAAGGATGAATCAATTTCGCAGTATTTGAGAAAATTCACATAGTGGCATGATGAACTTGGCAGCGTTGGTATTATTATTCCAGAAGAAGATAAGGTAGCTCTAGCTCTGTTGGGTCTTCCCAAGAGATGGCACATTTATCAGGTTTCCATGAAAGGTAGATACAAACTACCAAGCTAGGAGCGATTAAGGTCTGATCTCATGCAGGAAGAGAGCAGGTAGAGAAACAAAGATGGAACTTCATCCAAGGTTGAGGATGAGGAGAATCGTGCCTTGGATGGAAAGGAAAAGAAATGGAAAGGGAATAAATCCCAATCCAAAGGAGATTCTCGTCAGGCATGCAAGAAGAAATACTTGTCGAAGATTAATTTTTTTCAGTGTCATGAGCTGGGAAACTATGCCATGAAGTGTCCACACAAGAAGGTTGACAAGAAGCCCTCAAGACGAGTGGTAGGTGAAGCTCTGTAGAAATTATGACTGTAGATTAACCTGATAATGCAATATAACTAAAGAAAAATACTTTAATCTACTTCTACAATCAATTTGTGGAAGCTTAAAATATTTGAGCAAGATCAAGCTGAACACATATAACCAGAACAAGAATCAATGCACATGAAACACAGAATAATACTCAGGGGAAAGCCTTAGCTAAAAACCCCACTATCTATATTATCATACAAGGTGGAAATATCTCAGAAATACACAAAAGCCTTAGCTCCCACAACTAGCCAGCTCTCAGTACAATTATCCTAGATGCTCACAGGAAAACAAGGCTTCTCACAAACCTTCTCCTCTGCCCTCTAAGCCTCCTATTTCCTTGCACATTTTCTCTGGGTGATCCTACTATTACCAAGTGGAAGACTGATCACTCACACTAATCCTACACCCTGTCAGAACTATGCAATCCTCAAGAAACCTTCTTCCTTCTACATGCATGAGTTTCCTTTATAGGAGAAAACATGAAACTGATAGTACATTGTCCCTATCTTTAATATCAACTGGGTCTTTCTGATAATAGACATGCATGAGTTACTGATGAGAGAATCTTCAATTATCTGGAGTACACTAGTTGGATGTATGCATGCATTAACTGACTGAACTCACAATTAGTTCCTAAAATAGTTTGGAACTAATTTAATTGGACTTAACTCAGTAAACTGAGCTAACTAATTACAACTCAAATATAACTCAATCTTATATCCTTAATTAAGGGATAATCTCCTTAATTTAAGGGATAACTGTTGCATGACTTCAGAAAGACTTCTAACATGAATTTCTCCAACTAATTAATTATTTTTCAAGCAGTTGGTGAGACTAAATTCGAATTTTAATTCACAATTTTAATTCAAGGATAAATTAAAATTGGAATATTTTGGATTCTATTTCTAACATTTCTTGTTGCTATTTTCAACACTCCCTCTCAACAAGAAAGGAATTCAACTTGATCCTGATCCTGAACCTTTGGAATGTTTTGCATGCAACAATTCTCTCTAGTGTTGTTGCTACAGCAACTCCAGAAACAAAAAAACATCCAACCTGAATCAGTATGATGCATCTGTCATCAAAGTCTTTCACTTCTATTTCCTCTGTCAACTAAAAACTTTGCGCTTCGACTGACTCTGCCTTTCTGCACTGTTGTCAATCCTTCCCTAGGCTCTTTAGTATCTGAATTCTCTAGCCTCTGTCACTTTGATCTCTGACTGCATCAATCCCACTAATTCCTCCCGCTACTATGTACTTTGGGCTCTCGTAGCAATGTACGATCCAGGAGATAAAACCTCTCAATGGACCCTGCCCAATTTCAGCCTTCACTTCACATCGCCCCACCTCACACTTGGAGGTATGGCTGCATGTGCTCCCTCTGCCCACTTGGCTCAAAATTTTCCCCTACTGGAGGTCTCTGCATGAGTGGATGACTCTACTCGGTCTCCTCTCAGCATCTCCAATTGTGGCTCCTCCACAATTCTTTGAGACTTCTTCTGGGGCTATATGTTGAGAGGTAATTTACTCTCCCTCTCAATCACCAAGTCTCTAACATTTGCCTTGCTCCTCAAGGCTTTGCATGCAACTTGAACCTCAAGTGCATACAGGTTCTTAACTCATGAACCGATCTATTTCACTTGTCCAACGATGATGTGTCTAAGGAAAACCTTTCCCTTACTAAATACAACATTGTATCCTTTGTCCTCCAACATCGCGATTGATACCAAGTTCTTCTTCAGTCCAAGCACATACTTCACACCTGTCAAGGTGATAAGAGATCCATGCTCCCTTTAAAAAGCAATTGTGCCCACTCCTGAAACACTATACTTTTCATTGTCACCCATCTCTATGTGCATATTTAGGTCTTTCTCCTCCAAGGTACTAAATAAACTTTTAACGCCGGTCATGTGGAATGAGGCTCCACTATCAAGATACAAACCACAACCCATCATCGATGACACCATGCATGCGATGAGGGTGAATTCCTTTTTGAACTGAGAGGCTAATGCCTCACCTTCCAATCCTTCTGAGGATCCCTTCTTGGACTTCTTCGATGGGCAATTAGTCACATAATGACCCATCTCGTGACAATTAAAGCATCTCACTTTAGACTTGTCAACCTTCTTCCCTCTATGAGAAGAATTTTATTTGGAATGAGAATCCTTCTCCTTCCCTTTCCTTGCCTTACTTACTAAGGCCATATTTTCTTCATCATCATCCTTGGATGAAGAACCATCTCGAGTGCTCCTCCTGATCTCCTCTTGCATGAGATCTGACCACAACCGTTCTCAATCCAACAGTTTCTCCCTTCCATTCACAGAGTCTTGGTAGCTATTCTAGCTCTTTGGAAGGCCAAGGAAAGTGAGGCTCACCATATCATCATCAGCAGTAGTTATTCCCACACTACTAAGCTCATCTTTGCAAGTGGTGATCTTGTTCAGATATGTGGAAATAGTATCGCAGTTCTCCATCTTGATTCTTCGAAGTTTATCCTTGAGCACCAATTTCCTCTGGTCACTATTGTTATAATAGAGGTCCTTCAATGTCTTCCACATTGAATATGGAGTATCCTTCCAATGGAGACTCGAGACAATATAGTCCTGAACTCCCTCAAGGATGATCTGTCTCGCCCTCGCCACACACTTCTTCCATTCAGCCAACTCTTGTGCATTAGTTGAACTTGGCTTTGGGATTTCTTGATCAATGAAATCTTTCAAGCTGTTGTCTTCTAATACAGTCTCTATGTGATATTTCCATGCTATGTAATTCGAGCTACCTTCCAAGGCATACTTGAGTCTCAAGCCATAGAACGCCATTCACCAACCTTGAAGTATGAGAGGAATTTGATTTGCAACTGCAACCCCAAACTTCAAACTTCGAATTCTCTTCTCTGTATACTGTTCATTGCTCCGATAAGCTCAGTTCCGATACCATGTAGAAATTTTGACTGTAGATTAACCTGATAATGCAATATAACGAAAGCAAAATACTTTAATCTACTTCTACAATCAATTTGTGGAAGCTTAAAAGATTTGAGCAAGATCAAGTTGAACACATATAACCAAAACAAGAATCAATGCACATGAAACACAGAAGAATACTCAGGGGAAAGCCTCAGCTAAAAACCAAACTATCTGTATTATCATACAAGGTGGAAATATCTCAGAATTACACAAAGCCTTAGCTCCCACAGCTAGCCAGCTCTCAGTACAATTCTCCTAGATGCTCACAAGCAAACAAGGCTTCTCACAAACCTTCTCCTCTGCCCTCTAAGCCTCCTATTTCCTTGCACAGTTTCTCTGGGTGATCCTCCTGTTACCAAATGGAAGACTAATCACTCACACTGATCCTACACCCTGTCAGAACTACACAATCCTCAAGGAACCTTCTTCCTTCTGCATGCATGATTTTCCTTTATAGGAGAAAACATGCAACTGATAGTACATTGTCCCTATCTTTAATCTCAACTCGGTCTTTCTCAGAATAGACATGCATGAGTTAATGATGAGAGAATATTTAGTTATCTGGAGTACACTAGTTTGATGCATGCATGCATTAACTAACTAAACTCACAATTAGTTCCTCAAACAATTTGGAACTAATTTAACTCAACTTAACTTAGTAAACTGAGCTAACTAATTACAACTCAAATATAACTCAATCTTATCTCCTTAATTTAAGGGACAACTGTTGCATGATTTCAGAAAGACTTCTAACTTGAATTTATCCAACTAATTAATCCATAATAAATTAATTAATTATTTTTCAAGATGCTGGTAAGAATAAATTCGAATTTTAATTCAAGGACAAATTAAAATTGGAATATTCTGGATTCTATTTTTAACATTTCTTATTGCTATTTTCAACAATATTCACAATTCAAGTTGGAGTTCACACTAATTGCATGCATGGTGACATTGATGATGGGTAGTGCATGGTATCTGGATGGTGGAGCCTCATTCCATATGAGGGGAAACAAATACTTTTTCAGTAACTTGGAGGAGAAGGACCTCCAGATGCACATTGAGACGGGAGATGATGGAAGGTATAACATGACCGATATGAGTAAAATTATTTTTCAGAGGGATCCTGGTTCTCCTCTCACATTACAAGATGTCATGTATGTTCCAGGTCTGAAGAAGAATTTAGTTTCCATTGCTATGTTGGAAGACCATGGCTACGATGTGATATTTAACAAAGGAAAGGATTTCCTTAGACATATCGGCATGGGACAAGTGAAGCAGATCGTGGTTCCGGTGCAGAACCTCTACAAATTAGATGTATAAGATTGTGTTGCTTTGATAATGAAAGAAGAGAAGGTGCACAGACATCAGTTAATTATGGCATGGGAGACTTGGACATTTGCACCATGGAGATTTGAAGATCATGCAATAGATTTATACATGACTTCCCAAGTGTTCACTAGAGCAGCGAGATACATGCAAAGGGTGTACACTTGGGAAGTACACCAAATCCACCTTTTATGATAATGATAGTAGAGTGCAAGAAGTCCTTGAAAGAGTTCACTCAAATGTCTATGTACCATTCTCAACTGCGTCCACAACGAAGAAAATGTATTATGTTATATTTGTAGATGATTTCTCACATAAGCACTGGATTTTCTTCATCTAGAAGAAAGACCAAACGTTCTCCAAATTTTTTGAATTTAAAGCACTTGTTGAGAAAGACACTAGCAGGAAAATGAAGGCTCTTGGGAGTGATAAAAATGGTGAATATGTGTCAATTGAGTTCAATAACTTATGTGTAATAGAAGACATTCAATTGGAGTTAATAGCACCGCATAACCCACCCACAACATAATGGGGTGGATGAGAGGAAGATCAGAAGCATTGTGGGAGTTACACGAGTGATGTTACATGATAAGGGCCTACCGTTACACTTTTGGGCTGAAGCATTCAACACACCTATATATGTGTGGAACAGGAGTCCTCATCGGATTCACGAGATGAGTACACAAGAAGAAGATTTTTCCAAGAAGAAACCAGATGTGTCACACTTCAAGATCTTTGGTTCATCAGTTTGTTGTCATGTTTCAAAGTGTTATCACTCAGGTTTTCCCAAAAGTTGTAAGAAAGGGAAAGGAGGCCAAGGTAACCATAGACCAATCTTTTAGATATAGAATCTAGCCAATCTGTATCCAGAGAGGGCTCTCTCTTTATGATTTAGCTTTTTTTTTTTAAAGGTATTAGGCTAGTTATGAAGTTCAAGGGTTTTGTTTGAGTTTGGGTGGTGAGATTCAATAGAACAGAGAGGTAAAACAGAGTAGTTCAGTCCATTGGGCTAATGGAGTCAAAGAATATGGCTTTTTGGATTTGGTTTCTTAATAGAGGATGGCTTCACAGAGCAAGGTAGTCAAACAAGGAACAAATAAAGACTTGAAACAGATGGAATGGGCTCAAATTGGGTGAAGGGCAGTTAAGAATCCTTCAACCTATTTAAAGAGGGAAATTGGATGATTACTGATAAGGAGCAGTTAAGTATTCTTTAGCAAATAATCAACATGAAAGAATCAGGAAATAGGAGAAATTAAGATTTCACTGCTTATCCAAATTCTGAAGAAAACACAGAGAACAATAATGACTGAAAACAGAGTGCAATCAAGCATATTCTGAAATTAATCTTTTCTTTATCATTCAGATTATGAAACACAGATGATATAATAAACAAGAAAACTTTAAAACACAAGATATAGAGGACTTATTGATCCAGTGGTTGATTCAAGAAATCTGTGACAAGTCCTCTGCTTCAATTCTTCATCCAGTAGGCCATGCAACAGTTGATTCCAAACAGCTCTTTATTCCAAAAATCAATATTACAGCAAAGTCTAGGAATCCACACTCAATACTCCAATGGAGGGGGTATTTATGCTCAAAATTGTAAAACAAATATCTCAGTGAGATAATATCTAGGATGAGTAATAATAGTTTACAAGTAAAATAGAAACAGCTAGTCTTCTTCAGTAACTCTGCGCTGGCTGCCTGTCTTAACTGATACTCTTTAATTCTGATCTGCTACTCTTTAATTCTGATCTGCTACTCTTTAATTCTGATCTGATACACTTTGACTTGTTTTGAACCCTGTTCACCTTTATTTACCTTACTGGGGTTAATTGCCCAAATTTCTCCTTTTACCCACAGTAACCACGCAGTAGGATGAATACCTATTGTTGGGACATTGGAGGTTGTTCTGTGCCTTCTAATTCATAACATTCAGATCTTTCTGTGGAGATTGAGGTATTGTTGGCATTATGATGCATGTGTTGTACTTGATGGCAACCCACTCATAGATTTCATGAGAAGTACGCAGGAAGTCCGTGAGGCACAGTGCGTGGGTACGCAGGAAAGCAGTTGGAAACAGTGCGTACTTCTACGCAGGTGTTCTATGGGTGAAGCTGCGTACTTCTCATGAAATCTATTTAGTTGCCCCTGTTTATTATTGTTGTGTTCTGGGTTTTGAAGTGATGTCTGGTTTCTGGTATTAAGTTCTGATAACAGCAGTGATTGATTAAATGTTTAGACATTGATGGATGAATGGATCAGGTTCTTATTGACTCATTTTATGTGATCTGATGGACTAGATTCGATTGATGACTCACTTGTATATGTATTGATCTAGTGCTTGGGTAATTCAGAAGGTTGTTTGATTATGAGCTTCAATGTTGTTGGGCCCAGTATGAAAATTGGATGAAATGTGGCCTTTCAGATTATGTGTATCCAGTCTGAAAATTGATGAAACGTGGTACCTGGAGGAGAAAAGATTGTAGGCCAGCACCTACATACTAGTATCTAAGCTAGTACAAGAGCTAAAGGAAATCTTTGGATCATAGTAGCAGGTAGCAGCCTGCGTACTAGTAAATGGATCAGCTAGTACAAGAGCAAAGGGGGTTGTAGCTCCCATATTGGTATAAGACAGCACCAGTACAAATATTGTAAAAGGATTTTCTTATTAAGAAGAAGATTGAGATGACTTGCAGCAGGTGGTTTTCTCCCGCATTGGGTTTCCACCTTATATCATGGTGTTCATGTGTGTGCCTTATGTGTGATGATCTATTCTATGTTACTGCATCTATTAACTGATAATATGGTTGATAATGTTCTAATGCACTCATTGAAGATCAATTAACTTAATCATAAGAAGTTGTGGAAGTAGCATATATGAATCAGAGTTTGGAAATGAAAAAGTTTTATTAATGTGATAATACTGATTCACCCCCCCCCTCTCAGTATTATTTCCAATAGGTAATTGGTGCACAAATTTCTGGCCTCTGAGATAGCTGAAAAGGTACCTGTAATTGAGGAGGAAAATTGTATACTGCGGGTTGAATGGCTGGCTCGGAGTTCATCGCTGTAGCTTTTTCTGGTCAGGTAGCGGCTGAAACTGGAGCAGATATTTTTTTGCACGAGAGCGCGATATGCAGAAAAATATAGAAAAAATGACAATTTACCCTTTTATTTGACAAAATGAAGTTTTGGTGGTCGAGAATTTTTTGATTTGATGGGTGGATGACGTAAGCAGTACGAATGATGTTGTGGCGGGTGATGTCAGCAAAGGACAGATGACATCAACGGATGACGTCAGTGGGTGACGTTAGAAAAAGGTGGTAAGTAGTTTTGCCTGCACTGCTTTTGGGGCTGAGCAGTTTCAGGCAGAGGGCGAGTGATCAAGCTGAGCAGTCGACATGTGGGTTTGTACGGGCAAAAAACCGTCGGACCCTCGTGAGTTAACGCTCGGCAGTTATGGTGGTCGCAAAATGATCATCAACTATCGGATGTAGTGATGGAGATCAGACGACTGATGGGCTTTGAACATGGCGGAGAGTTAAGCAGCGGGGCCGGCATAATAAAATATGTTTTTTAATAGTTTCGGGTGTATTTCTATTGGTCGGGAAGTTTGGTTATTAATCAACCGGAGGTTAATTAATCCCAATTATCATGGAGGGAAGGTCTTTTTAATGAATTTCACCAAGAGTTATATATTATATGTCAAACATTAATATGAAAAAAACGTAATGAACCAGCGCTAAGTTAAAAATGTTAGAAATTTACATTTTAAAACTTAGGCTGTAGTGGAAAAAAGGGATTTATGGGAATTTTTTTGCCATTTTCCTAAGTAAAATAGGGTTTTACTTAGGCAATGTTTATGAAATGAGATGAGTGATTTATGAATGTTATTAAGAGCAGATCTTAATACTTTGGGGAAATTAGTGAAATTTTTAGGGAAAAATATGAAGGGGAGTTAGTTATTCAACCTTGCCTCGCTTGAGCTGCATCAAGTATAATGTCCGCCATTGCACTTGCGATAGAGATAAAGATTAACACATTTAGAGACATAATCTATCACAAGTATCATTCTGCAACACCATCTACCTACCCTGCCTACTTTGGCCTTGCATTTTTTCCTTCTTTACTTGGGTGCACTTAGACTAGCAAACCCTTTTCAATCTTCTTTTCTTTGCATGGCAAGCCTACCTAGGTCTGCACTTATTACATCCAAGGGCTTAGATTAAACTGTTGAGCTCCTTTTTATTTAATCTACCTATCTACTTATATGCCAAGATTAAACAGTTTGGTCAGATTTTATTCTCTATCTCTAAAACAAGAAATTCAAATATGAACTAGCCAAGATTAAGTTGTTTGGCCATTCATCAATTGTGGCATAAATTAACAGGCTGCACATAATGCTTATTGCAGAAAATGAAAAAGTAGTGGCATTTTGGACTTGCACACTTTCTTGGTCTTTCTTTATTTGGGGTTCATTTCTTTCACTTTTTTTTCTTTTTGACCATTTTATTCTTTTTACCCTTTGATTTTTCTTCTAGGGCATACCCTCTTTACATTTTTTGATTTTTTGATAATATGGAAACCTTTGCAGCAAGGAAAGGAATGAACATATTACAGAGCTCAACAAGTCAATCATGAAATATGACACCTATTGATAAAGGAGCATGTTGAAAATGCAACAAGATGATGGAGCTTAGTGAAAAGAAGTCGCCTTCACTAAGTGGGCCTGCAGGCTATTTTTGGCACAAAGTCTATTTTTAGAATATGTCTATTTTTTAGACATATGGATCATGGTCTATGAGTTGCAGGATGCTATTTATGGATGATTGGTCATGTTGGTAAAAATAGATGGACCTCTATTTTTAGACATATGGGCGGAGTCTAATTTTAGACTGCCAGTCAAAAAATAGAACAATCGAATATTATTAGCTCTTAATAATATTTGGACTATAAACATTATCTTATCCTCTTGCAGCACTTTAGTTCGAGCTACGGATGTGGCACATGCAACTGCCAGAAGGAAATATGTTTTTCCTATGGGTTAGTTGAGCTATTGCATGATGGAATACAGTTAGAACTCAAGTGATTGAGTTTGGTGGAGTTGATTGAGGAGTTGATGGAGTTGTGTTCAGTTTGACTTAGTTGAACTAGTTTTATTTAGTCTAACTACCAAATACACTAGTGATGAGTGATGTGAATTAATTATTAATTAATTCAATAATTATTAACTCATAAATCAACTAAAGAATACATCAATTAACTCAGTGCATGGACAGTTTAGTGGAGACAAGTGTTAGAGGTGGGTGAAAGGGTGAGACTACTATCAATTGTGACTATAGCTGTTCATAAGATTTGCACAATCATTGATGGATATTTCCAATGAGGATTGCGCAGTACAAGCCAAGGGAATTCGAACTTGGATCTGATCTATTCTCAACTTGGATTGCACAGTAGAGGCAAGCAAACAATGGAGGAGATTTGAACCCGTGACTTGTTCAGATCTGAGCTAGTTTTGTGTGTAGCATGTGGAGATAGTACTGAGTACTTGTGAGGAGTATTGTATTATGTATTGTTACATGTTCTCTATCATTATAATATACAGATAGTTGGGGGTTTTCAGCTATATGCTTTCCCCATTACATACTGTGTTGATATGTGTGATTGATGTTTCAATGTGCGCATGCGATTGTTTTTTTAATTCCGCAAATTGATGATCAATGGTAGAGGAGGTTATGTATTATGCATGCATTCCACAAATAGTGTATAATCAGGATAATCTCTATGAATAAGTGTTATATTATTCAAATTTCTACAGAGCATAACATAAAGGATGCAAGGAAAAATTTAGAGATGACAAATGAGTTGTGCATATTCTTGGGGGACATTGATACACATCACAACTATCGAGTGTGCCTACCATTTCACAGGATGACATTTTTTTGTAGATATGTGAAGTTTGATGAAGATAAGGCTATGAGATGTTCCCTTGAGAGGGAGCTTTATTTTCATGCAGATGAGGAGTTTTTGGATCCAAAGGAAGAACATTAGGATTTTGTGGAGCAGCCAGAGACTGAGGAGCAGAGAGTGGAAGAACCCACTCATGGAGAGACATCCAAGGAAGGAAGGAAGCGTACTAAGGAAGATGATATATTATTTCATGATGCTAGAGAGAATGTGGCAGCACCCACATCACCACGCAGGTAGAGGATGTCACCATATCGATACATTGGATATGTTAGTGGCTGTCAATCCTTCCAGTCACTAGTGATCAAATATGCTCTTACAAATTTGTTGATAAGGTTATCGGGTCAAATTGTTATATTTTCAAAAAAATTAGATCATTGGTCAGTTCTAGGTCATTACTACTCCCTCCACTTCATGTTCCAATGATATTTTGGTCGTGGCATTACTCATTATGATGAGTCATCAGTAAAAGTCATGATCACCATCTTAGTCTCATCTCATGGTCAATTTCATACACCATTAGATGTCATCAATAGGCCAAGTCATCAAAATGATCAAAAGAGTCATGACATCACTTATGGTTAAACACTATGGGAGTAGTAATTAGGAGAAATATTGTGTTCAAGGAGGTTTCAGCTTGTTTCGACATCCCATTTATATTTCATATCACTCCCTCAACTTCCCTCATAAGTCCCCTCATTCCATTTAAAATCCCTTTTTCCTTGGAAAATTATTAAATCCTAAGTTAAAACCCTTTTTCTGTTGGAACACTCATATATTACATTAATTCCCAAACTCTAGCTGCATTTCCATTATTTGCTATACACTTAATTCTAGCCGAAGTCCATTCTTTAAATAATAGTTCCAAACTCTTGTCGTTGTTCCATTTTTTCTTTAAATATTTCAAAGCATTCACTAATCATGCTAAAGTCCCTTTTATATATTTCACATCACATTACCGCAATCGGCATATCATACATAAAACAAATAACAATGCTCCATATCCCCTAACTGATGTGATTGCGGGATCCCGCATCAGACAATCCCGCAAACAGTCCCATAAACAGTCTCACAGTGATATCCCGCATCGGACTATCTCACATCTTGCATTGCATCTCGCCTTAAATCCCACCTCCCACTTTATATCCCGCATCCCGCGATACGTCTCGTGTCGATACCTCGACGATAGCTCCCAACAACATTAAGTCCCAACTACAATAAAAGTCCCAGTCCTCAGTGATTTCATTAACCTTAAGCCTCTTTCACCCGCATGTTCTTCCCCCAACTATAGTAAGTCCTGACCCCCAGTTTCTAGTTGCGATTGCAATTACAATAAGTGTAGATGGATGTGATATATTATAAATTGGTTCTTAATAAAATATCATGTCTGGTCCATCGAGGAAAGTACTATGGAAGAGTGTAACATCTTCGGTTCATATTCGATTGCAATAAAGCCCTATGGATGCGATATTTTATAAATTGTGGTGTTTAAGTTTTTAGGTCCTCCTTTTGTAAAAAACATAAAAAATCAATGTTAACTCTCTTTGTCTGTATTGTGATTGCAATAAGACAAAAGCTCGATCCTGATGCGATTTTATTGAGGGTCAACGACAGAGGAAGAATCAGTCCCCTGGCTCACTTTTAATAGAAAAAAAGCAGTAGAAAGAGCCAACATTGCATATTTGTTACAACAGTTCTTAGAAGCGGGTGCAGGACAAATGGAATAGTAGGCAGTTCATCAAACAATGGGAGTAACACAAATGTTCATTCAAGGCCTATGTTACACCAGAACAACACCAGAAATCAACGAAACAATATTTTAGTAGTTTTGATCTATTTTAGGAATTTTTCTAATAAATTTTAAAGTCTATTTCAAGATATTCTTCTATAGAACATTGTATAAATATTTCAGATTTTGAAGTATTAGTTGTTGGAAATAAGAGAGTGAAAGTTTTGGAGCTTGTACTCATCATCTTTTAAAGGAAATCAAAGGCGAGTTGCAGCTATTATTTAGGAATTCTTGTGTTATGAGTTTGTGATAATGTTTTTCTTTTGTTAATAGTTTATATGAATGATAATTTCATCTCCTTTCCATATCTATGCTCTTCAGTGATTTTCCTATGTGGTTTTAAACAAAATTCTTAAATTTAAGCTCTGTTTTGTTAGGAATTTCACGTTTATGTTACCTATCTCCTGATAAATGAATTCATGCTTTCCATGCCCATTTTGAATCTTTTCTTTTCCACCCTACACTACATTGACAAAGTCCCAAAGTATCACAAAATCATACCTACCCTTCTCCGTCATATCTCTTGTAACTAAACCCTTGAGACCTGACCTAGTTCCTTGATTTTGACTCCTGATCCAACAAAACCTTAAAAAATTTAAACCATAGTGCTATAATACCTAGCCTAATATATTTTTCCCACTCCAATCATATTTTGCTGTGAGCTTTATAGAGAGAGCCCTCTCTAGTTTGGCAGGGCTAGCTGTTAAACCCTAAGTGGTCTGAGGTTACCTCTGTCAATCTCCTTTTTCAGCCTTGGGATATTGTGGAGGATAAAATTTTCATGCCGTTGTCATGGAATGTAAGATCATATCCTCCCTGGGAAAGAATGACAATGATCAGATCAAATATACTCAAATAGGTTGTTGCATTTAAAGTTTCCCATTAGCATCCAAAACCTTGCCTTTTGGATGAAAGGTATGAAGATAGTCATTCACTTATTTTTTTAGATTTTTCTTTCTCTAGGTTTTTATTTCAAGATCATGTTTTTGAAGACCAAGATGAGGTTCTTGATGAAATGCATGAACACGAATATCTAGACATTCACCACTCATATTTCTCTCCAACTCATCCATTTTCTGAAACACTATTCCAAGGGAAGATTCGTGTAAATAATAATTTTGAATTGCCATGTGTGAAGGTTTCAGACAATGTACTTATGAAAACAAATAATCACCAAGCCAATGTTAATTTCTATAAAACTCAGTGTTCTCATATGTCTGAAGATGAAATAGATCAGCTCTTGAAAAGCCATGTTACAACCCAAGTTAAGACAAGTTTGCAGTATTCACATAGTCACAAATGTGTGAGTGAAATTTCTTCCATTGTTGAAAATGAAAATCTAGGTTTAAATGATGACAGTCATGAGAATGATGAAACTATATAGGAATTGGTTGTGAGTAAGCCAATTTGTGATGTAAATTTCCTGCAAAGAGATCAGATAATAGGAATTATTTTCTTTCATGAAGAGGATAGGGCTTACATGTTTGATAATCTTGAAGAATGTTTTTTGTTCAAGGATGATTTAGACTATGAATTGGAAGAGTATGAGTCTGAGATAAACAATATGCCAGAGATAGAATTAGAGTTTCTCATGCTTGAGGAATTTACAACCAACACTCAGGTAGCAGAAAGTCAGACTTCCCTATGCCTTCCTATGGATCAACAACCAAGTATTCTTTCATATCAAAATGAAAGGAGTACTTGTATTTTTGTTGGGTTTCAAGACAAGGTAGTCATTCACAAGTTTCAGGATCCTTTTTCTAATTTTCTTCAGTCCTCAAGGGAGATGAGTTTTCTTGTATTTATGGATGACGAACACATGGACAGGGGACACATGGAGGGCCCTATCTTTTTTATTTTCTGTCAGCTCAAGGAAATTGTGGGCAAGATTCAAGTAAGTAGCCATTTGTTGGATTGGTTATACTGGAGGGATAATTTCACATGATTGTATATATATCTTCAGCAGGTGGGAAGTTATCATCAGAAGTTTGAAGCCCAAGGAGAGGGCCATAATGCTTCTATGATTAGTTGATGTTTTCTTTTTAAAGTTGTTAAGTCAGTTTTTAAAGTGTGTCAAGTTAGTTCAGTTTGTCGATCAGTTTTCAGTTTTGAGTTTGGTCTTTTTTTTTTTACTCTATTCCCAAAGGATCAGGCTACCTGGTCTATGGTGTTCTTGACACCTCCTAAAGAGCTACCATCCCTAGCTGGAGCCAATGTTAGTTCATGTCAATCCTGTCAGTCACCATGATCAAATATGATCTTACAAAGTTGTTGATTGGGTTATCAGGTCAAATTGTTATATTTTCAAATAAAATTTGATCATTAGTCAGTTCTAGGTCGTTACTACTCCCTCCACTTTATGGTCCAATGCTATTTTGGTCGTGTCATTACTCATTATGATGAGTCATCAGTAAAAGTCTTGATCACCATCTCAATCTCATCTCATGGTCGGTTTCATATTCCATTAGATGTCATCAATAGGCCGAGTCATCAAAATGATCAAAAGAGTCATGACATCACTTATGGTTAAACACTATGGGAGTAGTAATTATGAGAAATAATGTGTTCAAGGATATTTCAGCTTGTTTCGAAATCCCATTCATATTTCATATCACTCCCTCAACTTCCCTCATAAATCCCCTCATTCCCTTTAAAATCCCTTTTTCCTTGGGAAATTCTTAAATCCTAAGTTAAAAACCTTTTTCCCTTGGAACACTCATAGTTTACGTTAATTCCCAAACCATAACTGCATTTCCATTATTT
This sequence comes from Pinus tabuliformis, assembly GCA_031772625.1. Taxonomy (NCBI): domain Eukaryota; kingdom Viridiplantae; phylum Streptophyta; class Pinopsida; order Pinales; family Pinaceae; genus Pinus; species Pinus tabuliformis. The sequence continues at coordinate 487,096,074 of CM062815.1, read as the reverse complement.
ACTATACACTTAACTCTAGCCAAAGTCCATTCTTTAAATAATAGTTCCAAACTCTAGTCATTGTTCCATTTTTGCTTTAAATATTTCAAAGCATTTGTTAATCATATTAAAGTCCCTTTTATATATATTGCATCACATTACCACAATTGGCATATCATACATAAAAAAAATAACAATGCTCCATACCCCCTTCCTGATGCGAATGTGGGATCCCACATTGGACAATCCCGCATACAGTCCTACATCCCACATTGCATCCCACCTTAAATCCCACCTCCCGCTTTATATCCCACATCACATGATATGTCCTGCACTGATACCCACAGTGATAAATCCCAACAACATTAAGTCCCATCTGTGATAATAGTCTCTGCCCCTTGTGATTGCATTAACCTTAAGCCTCTTTCCCCCGCACGATCTTTCCCCCAACTATGGTAAGTCCCAACCCTCGGTTTCTGGTTGCGATTATGATTGCAATTACAATAATCTCAAACGGATATGATATATTTTATATTGTTTCTTAATAATATATTGCTTCTAAAATCCTTGGGCAAAAGTACTATGGAAGAGTGTAAATTCTTCTGTCCCAATTGGATTGCGATAAAGCCCTGTGGATGCGATTTTATAAATTGTGGTGTTTAAGTTTTCAGGTACACATTTTGTAAAAAACACAAAAAATCAGTGTTAACGCTCTTTGTCTATATTGTGATTGCGATAAGTCTAAAGAAGCCTGATCCGGATGTGATTTCAATGAGAGTCAATGACAGAGGAAGAATCAATCCCCTAGCTCACTTTTAATAGAAAAAAAGCAGCAGAAGGAGCCAACTTTGCATATTTGTTACAATAGTTCTCAGAATTGATTGCGAGAAAAATCGAATGGCATGAAGTTCATGAAATAGCAGGAGTAACAAAAATGTTCACTCAAGGCCTTAGTTACACTAGAACAACACCAGAAATCAGTAAAGTAATATTTTAGTAGTTTTGATCTATTTTAGGAATTTTTGATATAAATCTTGAAGTCTCTTTCAAAATATTTTTTTGTAAAAAATTGTATAAATATTTCATATTTTTAAGTATTAGTTGTTGGACATCAGAGGGTGAAATTTTTGGAGCTTATACTCATAATCTTTTACAAGAAATCAAAGGGCAGTTGCAACTCTTATTTAGGAATTCTTGTGTTATGCATTTGTGATAACATTTTTCTTCTGTTAATAGTTTATATGAATGATAATGTCATCTTTTTTCGATATATATGCTCTTCAGTGATTTTCCTAAGAGGTTTTAAACAAATATTTTAAATTTAAGCTCTATTTTGTTAGGAATTTCATGTTTATGTTACCTATATTATGATAAATGAATTCATGCTTTCCATGCTCATTTTGAATCTTCACTTTTCCACCCTACACTACATCGACAAAGTACCAACGTATCATAAAAGCATACCTACCCTGCTCCTTCATATATCTTGCAACTGAACCCTTGAGACGTGACCTAGTTCCTTGATTTTGACTCCTGATCCAACGAAACCTTAAAATATTTAAACCCTAGTGTTGTAATACCTAACCTAATATCATTTTCCCACTCTAGTCGTATTTGGCTATGAGATTTATAGAGAGATCTCTCTCTGGTTTGATAGGGCTCGCTGTTAAACCCTAAGTCGTCTAAGGTAACCTCTGTCGATCTCCTTTCTCAGACTTGGGATATTGTGGAGGACAACATTTTGGCGTCCTTGTCAGGGAATGTAAGATCATATCTTCCCTGGGAAAGAACGAAAAGGATCATATTTGATTGTTGATGGTGAACAATGATCAGACATAAGAAAGGTTGTGCATCTTTCGCCTAGCTACTCCAATGTCGAAGAATTCAAAGGTTTAGAATTTTCATGGCGACTCCTTCGTTAAAAAACCGATAGTTTGAAGAAATTCTTGGTGACTTAAATGTTTTCAAGATGGATTCAACTACTTGAAGGTATGCTCCTATGAATCGATCTCATATTCTTGGTTTTCGGAATGGTATTCCTTGCATAGATTGGAAAACTAAACTACCCATATTCATAGATGGAAATGAGGATGAGGCTATTCTGCATCTAATAAAATTTCACTAGCATATACATAAGCTTGGGATATTTTTTATGAGGATTGTTTGATGAACATGTTTATGGCTACCTTGGAAGGGAAAGCTAGATCATGTTATGGAGGGTTAAACCTAGGTAGCTTATACTCTCTTAAAAATTTCCACACAACATTCTTTGATTTTTATGGAAAATCTCATCATTCATTTTTTTTGTTCGAAGATTGTTGTGAATCTTGTGAAGATTTCATTCAATATCTTGAAGAAGCTTTTGGTGATGAAGAGTGTCTCGATTATGAAATCATAGAGGCCCTTTATGATGTTTCATCCCAACAAAAAATAACATAGATTAATTGATTTGATACAAAGTATCATTCACACCACATATTAACTCCTTCTTTGCTTGAAGATGAAACATATTTTCATCCTAATAGTGAAGAAGAAATTGGTCCAAGTCAGAATTCTAAAATTGCATGTACAGGGAACTTCAACTGTGAACTACCTTATGGCGATGATCATCTACTTTTGCAAGGAAATATTGAACAAAAAGTTGTTTTCCTTAATTCTTGTGACAATCATATTGATACTCTTCCTATTGAAGCACATGAGGAATAAAATATACTCAAAGAGGTTGCTGCATTTAAAGTTTCTGATGAGCATCCAAAACCTTATCTTTTGGATGAAAGGTATGAAGATAGTCATTCACTTGTTTTTTCAGATTATTCTTTCTCTAGGTTTTTATTTCAGGATCATGTTTGTGAAGACCAAGATGAGGTTTTCGATGAAATTCATGAACAAGAATATCTAGAAATTCACCGCTCATATTTTTCTCCGGCTCATCCATATTTTGAAACACTATTCTAAGGGAAGATTTGTGCAAATCATAATTTTGAATTGGCACGTGTGAAGGTTTCAGACAATGTAATTATGGAAGAAAATAATCACCAAGCCAATGTTAATTTCTATAAAAATCAGTGTTCTCCTCTATCTGAAGATGAAATAGATCAGCTCTTGAAAATCCATGTTACAACCCAAGTTAAGGCAGGTTTGTAGTGTTCACACAGTCAAGAATGTGTGAGTGAAATTTCTTCCATTATTGAAAATGAAAATCTGGGTTTAAATGATGACAATCACGAGACTGATGAAAGTATACAGGAAGTTGTTGTGAGTAAGCCAATTTGTGATGTAAATTTCCTACAAGGAGATAAACTAACAGAGACTATTTTGTTTCATGAAGAGGATAGGGATGACATGTTTAATAATCTTGAAGAATGTTTTATGTTCAAGGATGATTTAGACAATGAATTGGAAGAGTATGAGTCAGAGATAAACATAATGCTAGAGATAGAATTAGAGTTGCTCATGCTTGAAGAATTTACATCCAACACTCAGGTAGAAAAAATTCATACTTCCCTATGCCTTCATATGGAGCAACAACCAAGTATTCTTTTAGATCAAAATGAAAGGAGTACCTGTATTTTTGGTGGATTTCAAGATAAGGTAGTCATTCACAAGTTTCAGGATCCTTTTGCTAATTTTCTTCAGTCCTCAAGGGAGATGAGTTTTCTTGTATTTATGGATCATGAACACATGTACAGTGGACACTTGGAGTGGCCTATCTTTTTTTTTTTCTACCAACTCAAGGAAAGTGTGAGCAAGATTCAAGTAAGTAGTCATTTGCTAGATTGGTTACACTGGAGGGATCATTTCACATGATTGTATATATATCTTCAGGAAGTGGGCAGTTATCTTCAGAAGTTTGAATCCTGAGGAGAGGGCCATAAAACTTCTATGATTATCTGTTGTTTTCTTTTTAAAATTGTTAAGTTAGTTTTTAGAGTGTGTCAAGTTAGTTCATTTTGTCGGTAAGTTTTCAGTTTTGAGTTTGGTCTTTTTTTTTTTACTCTATGCCCAATGGATCAGGCTACTTGGTCTACGGTGTTCTTGACACCTCCTAAGGAGCTTCCATCCCCAATTGGAGCCAATGTTAGTGCCTGCATGCCCTGTCAGTCACTAGTGATGAAATATGCTCTTAAAAAGTTGTTGATAGGGTTATCAGGTCAAATTGTTATATTTTCAAATAAAATTTGATCATTAGTCAGTTCTAGGTCATCACTACTCCCTCCACTTCATGGTCCAATGCTATTTTGGTCGTGTCATTACTCATTATGATGAGTCATCATTAAAATTCTTGATCACCATCTCAGTCTCAACCAATGGTTGGTTTCATACTCCATTAGATGTCATCAATAGGCCAAGTCATCAAAATGATCAAAAGAGTCATGACATCACTTATGGTTAAAAACTATGGGTGTACTAATTAGGAGAATTAATGTGTTCAAGGAGATTTCATCTTGTTTTTACATCCCATTCATATTTCATATCACTCCCTCAACTTCCCTCATAAATCCCCTCATTCCCTTTAAAATCCCTTTTTCCTTGGGAAATTCTTAAATCCTAAGTTAAAACCCTTTTTTCCCTTAGAACACTCATATTTTACATTAATTCCCAAACTATAGCCACATTTCCATTATTTACTATACACTTAACTCTAGTCGAAGTCCATTCTTTAAATAATAGTTCCAAACTCTAGCCATTGTTCCATTTTTGCTTTAAATATTTCAAAGCATTCATTAATCATATTAAAGTCCCTTTTATATATATCGCATCGCATTACCACAATCAACATATCATACATAAAACAAATAACAATGCTCCATACCCCCTTCCCGATGCAATTGCGAGATTCTGCATCAGATAATCTCGCAAATAGTCCTGCAATGGTATCCCGCATCGAACTATCCCGGATCCCGCATTGCATCTTGCCTTAAATATCACCTCCCACTTTATATCCCACATCCCGTGATACATCTTGCATAGATACCCTGACGATAGCTCCCAACTACATTAATTCATGACACTGATAACAATCTCGACCCCCAACGATTGCATTAACTTGAAGCCTCTTTCTCCTGCACGATCTTTCCCTTGACTACGGTAAGTCTGACCCCTGGTTTCATGTTGCGATTAAAATAAGCCCGGATGGATGCGATATATTATAAATTGGTTCTTAATAAAATATCACGTCTGGTCCATCGGTGAAAGTACTATGGAAGAGTGTAAAGTCTTCCATCCGGATGTGATTGCGATAAAGCCCTATGGATGCAATATTTTATAAATTGCGGTGTTTAAGTTTTCAGGTCCACCTTTTGTAAAAAAACATGAAAAATTAGTGTTAACGCTCTTTGTCTGTATTGTGATTGCGATAAGACAGAAGCCCAATCCAGATGCAATTTCGATGAGGGTCAATGACAGAGGAAGAATCGATCCCCTGGCTCACTTTTAATAAAAAAAGCAGCAGAAGGAGCCAACATTGCATATTTGTTACAATAATTCTCAGAACCAATTGTAGGAAAAATGGAACAATAGGCAATTCATCAAACAATAGGAGTAACATAAATGTTCATTTAAGGCCTCAGTTACCACATAACAACACCAAAAATTAGCAAAATAATATTTTAGTAGTTTTGATCTATTTTAGGAAATTTTCTAATAAATCTTGAAGTATGTTTCAAGATATTTTTCTGTAAAACATTTTATAAATATTTCTGATTTTGAAGTATTAGTTGTTGGACATCAGAGAGTGAAAGCTTTGGGGCTTGTACTCATCATCTTTTACAGGAAATCGAAGGCCAGTTGCAACTATTATTTAGGAATTATTGCATTATGAGTTTGTGATAATGTTTTTCTTCTATTAATAGTTTATATGAATGATAATTTCATCTCCTTTCCATATCTACGCTCTTCAGTGATTTTCCTAAGAGGTTTTAAACTTAATTCTTAAATTTAAGCTCTGTTTTGTTAGTAATTTCATATTTATGTTACCTATATTCTGATAAATGAATTCATGATTGCCATGTTGATTTTGAATCTTTGCTTTTCCACCCTACACTACATTGACAAAGTCCCAAAGTATCAAAAAAGCATAGTACCCTGCTCCTTCATATCTCTTGCAACTGAACCCTTAAGACCTGACCTAGTTCCTTGATTTTGATTCCTGATCCAAAAAAACCTTAAAATATTTAAACCCTAGTGTTGTAATACCTAGCCTACTATCTTTTTCCAAATCCAGCCATATTTGGTTGTGAGCTTTATAGAGAGAGCCCTCTCTAGTTTGGGAGGGCTAGCTGCTAAACGCTAAGTGGTTTGAGGTTACCTCTTTCGATCTCCTTTCTCAGCCTTAGGATATCGAGGAGGATAACAGGGTAAATGGCTCTAATGAGTGATCTAGTTGAGACAAAACCATCCTCATTCGATGAAGCAATGCAGAAGCCAGTATGGGTTAATTCCATGGTAGAGGAATATGATTCCGTAGTCAAAAAAAGTGTTTGGGAAGTTATCCCAAGACCAAATAACAAGTTAATGGTAGGTTTGAGGTGGATCTACAAGGTGAACCAAGAAAAATACAAAAGCATCGAGAAACACAAGGCTAGATTTATGGCCACAGGGTTCTCTCAAGTGGAGGGAATTGATTATGAGGATACCTTTGCTCCAGTAGCAAGGTACTCTTCGATCAGATCAATTCTAGCACTTGTAGCACAAATGGGACAAAAGATATATCAGATGGATGTGAAGACAACATTCCTCAATGGAGTGATTGAGGAGGAGGTGTATATTGAGTAGCCGGAAGGATTTGAGACCTTGGACAAAGAGTCACATGTGTGCAAACTCAAGCAAGCATTGTATGGATTGAAACAAGTACCCCATGCTTGGTACACCAGGACCGACAATTATTTCAAGTTAGGCTTCACCAAATGTGAAGAAAATGCAAACCTTTACCATATTGTGGTTCAAGGTAAATTATTGATTATAGTATTATATGTCGATGATTTAATTTTAACTGGTGATGAGAAGTTTATCAAGTCTTGCAAAGAGAATCTTGCAAGAAAATTCGAGATGTAGGAAATGAGACTCATGCATTATTTCCTTAGTTTGGAAGTATGACAAGGAGATGGGGAAATGTTGTCTCTCAGGGAAAGTATGCAAACAAGATACTAAATAAGTTCTGCATAGAGAATAACAAACCCATGGACAATCCTCTAGCAAGAAATTGGAGGAAAGAGTATACCACTTCAGGTGAGGAGGTGGAGTCCACTATTTACAGGAAGCTTGTGGGTTCACTTATGTATTTGGTGAACATATGACCAAACATGTGTTATGAAGTCAACCAACTTAGTTAATCAATGGTTAAGCCAACCAAACTGTATTGGAAGGCAACCAAACATGTGTTGAGATACGTCAAAGGCACTACTTAGTATGGTATTTGGTACAGGTAGATAGAGTGAGTGAAGATGAAAGGCTTCACAGATGCAGATTGGGCAGATAGTCCATCAGATAGGAAGAGAACATCGGGATGCATCTCTAGTATTGGGTCAGCAACAGTTTCTTGGTACAATAGGAAGCAAAGATTAATTACACTTGATTTAGCAAAAGCAAAGTACATGGCTACTAGTCAAACAAGTTGTGAAGTTATCTAGATGAGGAAGATTCTTGTTGGGTTATTTGGTTAGATGATGGATCCCACCACGATTTACTGTGACAATAAGAGTTGTATCAAACTCTATGAAAATCCAGTTTTTCATGATCGATCCAAGCATGCTAACATCTTGTATCACCATCTACGAGATTGTGTGTAGATGCAGATCATGTTGCTTGAGTACATTCCGACATAGGAACGGGAAGAAAATATTTTGACAAAGGCATTTTCAAGAGGAAAATTTGAGTTCCATAGAGATAGGATTCATGTATCTGATAATCCCTTTCTTGTTGAGAGGGAGTGTTGAAAATGGAAACAAGAAAATCCTAATTTAATTTTCCCTTGAATTAAATTAGGAGAAAATTGTAATTCCACATCACAAGCTAACAAGAATGAGTTAACTAAGTTAATTTCACTTAGTTGGTATGAGCATAGTAGATTCAAGTATTTCGTTTTAGGATATTACATAAACAATTTGAATCTACAAGGAATTTATACAAAGAACCACAATGTTGAATGATGGAAAATGGGAATAACAAGAATGTATTCAATTACATATAGTTTACAATTTTGAGAAGAAAACGTTTCAGGTAAATGAATATTTTATTTAAGATGAAAATTTAAGTAATATATTTATGGTTGAATCACTGTAACACAAAAATTAATGTATGTCACCAATAATTATTTTGTGCTTCCAATGAAATCAGTGCACATTATTAATCTATTTAATTTGAAATTAATGTCCATCATACATCTAGTTACATCGAATAAAAAATGAACATCTACATTGAAATCAATTCTTATAGTGCAATCAATCAAACAGGATCAAATCAATATCTAAATTGAAATCAATGCATCTAGTGCAAACAATAAAATAGGATAAAAAAAATTTATATCGAAATCAATAAATCTAGTGCAAGAAAAAAATGGGATTAGAATTAAACATCTACACTAAAATCAATGCATCTAGTGTAAGTAATCAAATAGGATTATAAATCAACAACTACACTAACATCAATGCATTGAGTGCAATAAATTAATTAGGATTAGGAATTAACAACTACGCTGAAATCAATGCATCCTGTGAAATCAATCAAACATCATTAGGAATCAACATCTACATTGAAATCAATGCATCTATTTCAATGAAAAACCAAAATATTCATAAGATGAAAGAGTTTGTCTCTCTCTCTCTCTAGTGAAAGCAACCAAATAGGATAAGAAATCAATTCATTTAATGAAAGAAATGAAATAGGATGATAAATCAACATCTACGTTGCATCAGTGCATCTAGTGCAAGCAAGCAAATAGGATTAGAAATCAACAACTACACTGAAAAAAAATGCATCATGCATAATCAATCAAATAGGATTAGGAATCAACATATACACTCAAATCAATGCAACTATTTCAATGAAAAACAAAAATATTCATAAGATGAAAGAGTTGGTCTCCATCCCTTTCTCTATCTCTCTCTCTCTTCTTCCCTGTCTCTTCCCCCCACCGTTTATATCTACATCTCCCTCCATATCTCCTTTGTCTCTCTATCCCCCCCCCCCCAGACACACATTCTCTCTCTCTTTCAATATCTATCTATCTCTACCTCCCTCCCTCTCTTTGTATCTCTATATCATCATGAAAACATACATACACACTCTCTCTCTCTCCATATCTATCTATCTATCTATCTATATATATATATATCTCTCTCTCTCTCTCTCTCTCTATATATATATATATATATATATATATATATACCTCTCCATTTCTCTCTCTTCTCTCATTCATTCTCTCTCCACCTTTCTCTCTCTCTATGTATTTCTTCTTCCCTCCCTCTCTCTCCCCCTCCAAATCAATCACTCTCCCTCCCTCTCTCCTTCTCTCTCACTTTATTATATAATATAATATTAATATATATAGTTGTGAAATTTAATATTCATGCATTATATAATATAATTTTATATTATATTATATTATAACATAACTCTTTATCCTAATATATTGATATATGATATATGATATATACTAATAAAGAATTTAATAAAACCTAAAAAAATCCATTTTAGCCAAAAAAGAAAGAAAGAAAGAAGGAATTTATGTTTATATGTTTCGTTATGGCAAATCTACTCACATAGTTTCATCCTTCTCCATGTTTCTTTTCCTTTTCCATCACACATCTTGCCTATGCCAATCACATCTTTTAATTTGATGGTGCATTGTTTGGTTCTATCTACCATACTTGAATCTCTTTTGAAGAATGTAAAACCAAAATTATATTAGAGGATTCATTATCCTAGAGATGGTTAATTTTTTTGATATGTTTGTCATGCCATTTTTTACAAAATTCATGTTGGGTAGCATTCAAGCAATGAGATATTTTGTATGATACAAAACCATAAAAAAATTCGAATTTTTTCATGAATATTATGTGTTATTTTCATTCAAATCTTATTTGGTGGACTTAATTATGCATCTTAGTTGAAAATAACTAAGTATAAGTTGAATACAAATAACTGTATGTAAATTATCATGTTAATATCTTAATCATATCTTAAAATCCACAATCATACTATTTGACATAAATATAAGAAACTTGGCATGTAATTTTCTATGTTAATTTGTTAATCAAGTACTTTCAAATTATTTGAAGTGTAAAATTTGTATAGTTCTTTTAAATACAACAATTATAAATTTCAATGGGAGCTAACTATACCTAAAATGATGTACTTGCATCAATATTATAATAGCAATGTGATGAGCCCCAAAAATGGATAATTATATGGGCTCATTTAGCCTCCTAATTTGACTTAATCCACCATTCTCATTAGTTTATTGCATGTTTTTTATTATATTTATGCTAATAGAGTGAATTGGATTAGTCATTATGCCAACAAGTCTAATGGGTGCTTTGTGCCGTTTTTTCATCAATTTTGAGACAAAATCAAAGGTTTTAATGAGCACTTGGTAGCCAAATTCATGGAAGAACAAGGGAGAGGATTTGTAGGAAGGTGTCCCCTTCATTTATGGGCCCTTACTTCGAATTCTCCACCATCATCTTGGAGTTCAAGGGCCACCACATCAATTATCACAAGGGCAGCCAAACAAGGGCTAGTAAAGGTGTTGTTAACTACAAGTTTTGGCAGCTGAGTTCCTAATGTTTAGGAGGGTTGTTGGGGTCCTCCATTTGTATAAATAAGAAGGCTTAGGGCCTCATTTCAGTTAGTCACTTTGTAGGCAAAAGTTAGCTAGTTGGAAGTTTGATTTTAGTCATTTTTTAGTCATTTTTTTAGTCAGTAGGTTAGCACTCTAGTGCTGCTCTGTTTTTGCTCATTTGTGGAGCCTTTGCTATAAACATTCCTATGATATGCTCATTTTCTTAATAATGGAGATCAGTTGCATTTTGCCTCAGTTCTGAGCTTCTTTTTGGGAGCCTGTAGCTCTTGGGGTTGGGGCCAACCCAAGTGCCAAGACCTCATCCGTGCATTGTTATATGTTTTTCTATTGTCTTTAATTAATTTCTGCTAGTAGGTTACAATCTTGTTTGGTCATTTAGTTCATGTTTGCTGATAGAAATAGTTGTTTATGTTTTAAGTTGATTTAACAGGTTAATAACATAGAAGATCTTCATAAAAAGGCTATCAAGGACCTCTGATCTCACCTATCCCTCAGTGGGACCATGAGCTGGGACCAAGGTGTCCTTGCTGCCACCAAAAACATTGTCTTTGCTTCATCATGCAATTATTAGTGTTAGATTCTCATTTGCAGAAGTTGATACCAGTTGTGGTTACATGCTCAGGTTCATGATTTCTTAGTTTGAATAGCTATTTCACATTATTCCGTTGCAAATAAACTGCTATTCATTTTCTTTACTGTTATTTAGGTCAGATTAGGTTAAAGTAGCTAGATCTTTGGTTTTCTTAGTCTATGTTGGTTAGTTTTGAAAAATCACGTGCAGAGTGCCTAGGAGACCTCCTCTCCTACCCGTACCCCATCCATGCAACCTGCTTCGTCCTCCAACTTAGATTCTTTCCTCTCATTTGCTACGTTTTCTCCCTTTGCCCTAATTTCTACATTCTTGTGCATCATTGCTCCCTCCATCCTTGAACCAAATCCAATCACTCCTTAGCCTCATGTGCCAGCTTCTAGATCCCTTAACATCCTTATCCAACCTCCATGACCACTTTCCCATCGTTTTTCCTCCATCAACCCTCCAAAATCCTCTTTTCGGAACATCCTATAGAAAATTACAGAACATCCTGTAGAAATTTCAGAACATCTTGTAGAACCCCTATAGACTTCCTGTAGAAGCTCACGAAAGCGGTTTCTTGAGATCCGATCACTGTGAAACTCTCTGGAAGGGTGCTAGGGACCCCTTAGGCCCTCTTCTAACCTTCCCGACCTCCTACAAGCATTTCCTTTCGCTAATCCACCTCTGCACAATCAAAAACAGTTAAAGCACATGCACAATAATTCTGCCAACTTACTCAAAAATACAAAAAGATGTTTCTTTTCAGATTTCACTTTAGAAGTAGCTTAGTCACATGCATTTTACCTTTCTAAGAGTCAATGGCATTCCTTTATTTAGCTTTCATTATTTTTCTTGCACCAGTAGGGTTAGTCGGTAAAACTAGGGTTTGCTAGGGTTTGCATTTCCTTTCCGCTTTTAGTTTCTTTCTGCAAGTAGATTAGCGTCCTTTGAGTTAGCTTTCATCCATCAGTTAAAAAACTTCTTCTAAGAGCTCATAGAAGTTGGTCTAAGCTCCTAGCGGACTTGTGCCAGCTGATCAAGTGACAGCCGTGGCAAGAGCTAGTACTTGTACATATAGCACCGTCGCTTCCAAGTTTGTTACGAACTACCGAGTTGATAAAAGTAAAGAAGGGAGCCCTAGGAGTTGCAGCATTATTGCTGCAATACTGGGGCCCACCATCTTTTTGGCACCGTTGCCGGGGAAGCTTCAGAGTATTGGTGATTGCTGCTTTTCTTTTATTTTCCACTACAACCTTCTGCTAAGTAGTTTATTTCATTTCAATTCTGCAATTTCAATTCTGCAAGCATAGATTAGCATTTCAATTTTGCAATCTCAATTCTGCAAGCATAGACTAGCATTTCATTCCTACAATTTCATTTAAGAAAAATAGATTAGTCCTTTCTTGCTTTCATTTCAATTCCGCATTTTCATTCCAGCAATATAATTAGTTGCAGTTCAATCTATTTTAGTTTTGTAGGTACAAGCAGAAAAAAAGCAAAAATCAACCAAAAATATTTCCTTTCATGCCTTGTAGGAGTAGAGATAATTCAGAAAAATGATTGCACAACACCCCCATTTGTTCACACAGCCAACCTTCTATCTTCTTCGATGGCTGTGATTAAAGAACCCTTAGGTGGACAGCAAGACATATTTGAAGAACCTCAAGGGAAGAAGAAGAAGAAAACATTCCTATGGAGCAAATGACTACAAGCAGAAATGTTGGGAGTAGTACCTTATCCAAAAACGAATTTACAAATCAAATAGAAGATTTCAAGAGCGATATGAGGCAGTTTCTTGCCATGCAACTGGATACCTTACAGATCCAAAGGAAGAAAGAGGAATCCAATAGGGCTTTGGTCATCTTTTGTCCTAGGTGCACTAGAAAGCATCATAGGAATGAATGTCCAATGCACTCCCTAGAAGTGTGTTTCGTCTGTGAAGAATACCATCCTATGAATCAGTGTCCTTCCTTGCGTGGACTTAAAGCTGCATATCAGAGAGCCAAAGGAACCACTGAATCACTCTATTATATGAACCAAAGGAGGCCACATGGACCCATACCCTACGAACAAGGAATGCAAGGGACATCCCAGACCTATTATAACCCCTATCAAGCCACTTCCATGCCTTCTTGGGGTCCCCCTACTCATCCTTCCTGGTCCACATCCCCTCCTTGGTCGTATCCTCCTCAATACCATGCTTCTCTAGTTGCTCATTCGTTTCACTCTTATGCTCAGCCACAGCCTCAGTGGAATGCACCTCATCAGGGGTGGAGGCCCCAGTACAACTCTCCTCCCACTCCTTTGCCTCCACCACCTGCTAACCCGCAACCATCACCTCCTCCTCCACCAGGGCAGCCCCAAATGCCTGCCAAACCACAACCCCATCCACATCCATCTCAAATATACACCCCTACTCAACTACCTGTACCACCATTTCCAAACCCGCACATTGGAATAGCTCAACCCAATTGCAAAGCTGAGGCACAACATGTCCAAATGACTCCTCTTGAGCTCAATGATCTTCACCATAGCTCAGGAAGAGTACTGCAAAAAAGAGATTATCTTAAAGGCATTAAAGGACCACATCCAGCAAAAGAAGATTCAAAAGAGGAGATCAAAGAACCATGGGCTACACTAGATGAAAAGAAGACATCAGAATTAGAGATCGAGAGAGTTCCCTCATGGTTACCATCAAATCCTCCATGTATTCAAGAGAAAACTCAGAAAAAAGAGGAAGATGTGAAGGTCATGATAGAAGAAGATATGGAGAATGATCCAGATCAACAAAAGGACCAAGGATATCAGAGCTATATTGAGATACAGTTCCAGACAGTCACTGAGTTGCAGCAGTACTCTCTTCCTCAGCTATGTTTGATCCCTTCAAAGTCAAATCATTTGGTCTCTAAAATCCGGATACTTGTCAAAGCATGCATTTCAAGCCTTCACATCATTTTGTCTCTAATCTCGATGTGCACATGGCTCCATTGAAAGTATTCTTATACTTGAAAATGTTTTTGTTTTTCAAGTAGGGTAGGGTAGAAAAGAGAAAAAGAAAAAAGAAAAAATGAAAATAAGAAGAAAATAAAAATCTAAGGTGAAAACCTCCTCGGAGGCGCCTCAGATTGGCTCATTGATTGAAAAAATCCATGAGGTAGTCAATGGGTTGGAAATAAGAGAAAATAAAAAAATAATAAGATCCCTGGGTGAAAACCTCCCTTGGAGGCGCCCAGGGCAGGCAATTAGGGTGAAAACCTCCATGAGGCGCCCTAGTTGTTTTCAAAAAAAAAAAAAGAGAAAAAGGAAGAAGAAAAAGTAAACCTAATTTCCATTGAATAATTGCAGGTTGCAGCAAGGACATTGCAGGTTAGGAGGATCGCTTAAAACAAAGACAGAGGAAGTTCTGTGCCTTCTACAGGAAGTTCTGTGTCTTCTACAGGAAGTTCTGTGTCTTCTACAGGAAGCCTACAAACAAGCCAAAATTGATCTCTGAAGAGGACCAGAAGGCTAGGAATATGTCCATGAGGCCTACAAGCATCCATGTTTCCATCCCTCACACTTCTCCATCATTTTTTCCATCTCATTGTGCTTCTTTCTTAAAAACTGCGTGTTCTATAGGAAGTTCCTGTAGAAATTACAGGATTTCTACAAGAAGCTAGAAATGGATTTCAAAAAGGCAGTTTGGCAAACATGATAGCTTCCTCATGGGTTCATAAGTCCTCCTACAATCCTCAAACCTCTCTCCCATCAATTCCATGTCTGCATCACAGCCCAAGCTCATTTTTTCTTACCATGCAAAAAATTGCAGAATGCTTGGAAGCAAAAATACATAGTGCTGAAATTTGTTTTTTTCCTAGCCTAAAAACCGTGCATCCATTTGTAAAACTGTTACATGGGGAGGTGTATAGGGATCATGGCAACATGCCCGAGCAATTTCAGCCAATTCCGGTGCACGGTTTCCAAGAAATTAGTCCCCATCACCTTCAATAACTTTTGCATTTTCTCCATATCCGTGCATCCGTTTCAAAACCTGTTTCATGCGGAGATGCATATGGGTGATAGTAACCTACCCAAGTAGTTTCAGTCGATTCTGATGCACGGTTTTTGAGAAATTGACCTCTGTAATCTTTAGCCATTTTCAGTTTTTCTCAAAATCTGTGCATCCATTGATCGCAATTTTTCTATGGGATAATGATGATAGGAACATGCTCAGAAAGTTTCAGATCGATCCGGTCTATCGTTCAGGAGCAATGGAGAAAATAAGTCGCTGCCTTGTAAAAATTCAACATCAGCAGCTTGAGGGTGCAAGTCTGAACGTGGAAACAAAATTCCTATAGCTTAGATCTGGCTAGAGGACACCTGCACAAGGAAAACAACCATGAATCAACAACCAAGCCATCATGCAACCACAAAAACAAATGCATGCAGCAAATGAAAGGCCACAGCACCTCACAGCAACCACGCTCGACTTCCAGGTACGTGACTAAACTCGTTCCTCTGATTGCATGAATGTAATTTGAAAACTATGTGAACAATGAGATGGTTGTGGTTAAAAAAATCGGTGGCTAGCCAACTAGCCACCCTCATCTAGTTCAACAACGCTCGATGGGTGAATACGACACGTGTGCTCAGCCATCTCAGGAGGAAATTTGGAAACAGGTAGTGGTGACCGTTTAAACTTCAATGTAATTGATGGAAGTGATCACAGGTAGAAAACATGAAGTTTCGGGACAACACTGCCGTCTGCATGGAGCCAACGCACATTTTGCCACCTCATCCCCTCACCACGAATCACGCCGCAATTTAAAAAATGCTCGGCTGAAACCACCTGCTGTTCATTTGCACTTGCAACTGAAGTATGCGTCCTCCGCTTCCACAAAATGATTAACTAGTCATCCTCCACCGGTTTTTCTACCTGTCTTCGAGATTCTGTTGCGTATCGGGCTCACTCAGAGGCGCAGTAGCGTTCTACAGGAACCGGGGGGGTCTTCTACAGGAAGTACGACACAACTTTTCGGAGCAGAGAAGCCTGGACTTTTCTTCGTCGAATTTGGAGTTCCGAGAGAGGTAGGCTCAAAAACACTCTTCCATGCATGGTATATTTCGAAAAAGTGGTGAATTGAACTGTCTTGAATTGGAGGGTTAGAGACAAGTCTTCCTGTGAGTCGAAAATAACAGTTTGCCTGTGTGTTGCACGGAATTTCTCAGTTGGTTCTGCGTCAAAATTCTCCTCCACCGTTCCTGTTAAGAAAATTCCTCCTGTAGAAAAGATAAAGCACTGTGAGGGCTAACCTGTGTATGAAGAATGTGAATTTTACATGGTTGTATGTATGCTGGGGATGAAAATTGAGCTCTGCACTCTGTCTGTGGAAACCTAATTCTTCCTTATATACACGGACAGCCGAGTTTTGGGCAACAAAAGCATTAGAACTAGGGAATTGGTGCAAGTTAAAATATAAACACCTGAGAGATCCTGTCCTGAGGTTCAAAGGAGGAAACCATAAAACAACAGTCCCTCTCTGCTCAGAGCCTAAAACAAAGCACTCTCACCATGCCAGGGGGATCTATCAGGAAGGAACCCTCGGATTCCAGGAAATTGCATGAACATCTTGAGGTGGTGAACCTCTTCACCCATGCCAATTGGATGACCTTTTGTGACAAAATTCAGGGTCATGACGATGAGATAACAGAGGAATTCTTAATGTCCCTGCAACCTAAATCAAAGACACAGGTAGAGCAGAGAGGACTGAAAAAGTCCAAACAAAGGAGGGCACAACCAAGGCAACCACACAAAAATTAAAAGGAAAGACGTGTCTAGCCAAGCATATGGAAACAGTTAAAACAGTTTCTACATGAAGCATGAAAACAACTGACACAGTTTCTACAGGAAGTATAAAAACGGAGCAACAAACGGAGAAATCACCTGAGATTTTGGCTAGGGAGGTAGCAGCTGTGCTTGCTGCCTTAAGCACATCTCCCAAGCAAAAAGGGAAGTGAAAAAGGGAGACCCCCATGTACTTTAAGGCAAGAAGGAGCACACGGATAAAAGTGGGCAGACCCAAACCACAGTCAAAAGAGCCAATTACTATTGAGGACACCACAACTAAACAAAAGGAGGAGTCTCATTCAAAGATAACCATCACCTATGAATGAGGAAGCCAAAAACCTTCACTTGGAGAGAGAGAATTCAGATGATGGACTCAAAGACAGCTCTACAAGAAGCTGAGACAGTTGTACAGGAAGCTAAGAATTCTCTATAGGACACTCAGGCTAAGATAAGAGAGACCGAGAAATTGGAGGAAAAGGTGGTCAAACAATCACAGGAAGAAGGAAAGACAAGGAAACATCTAATGAACAACAAAGAGAGGACAAGCTGCAGGCTGAGGTTGAGGCGCTAACAAAACTGCTACAAGAAAAGGAGCACAGGCAGTGGGAAGAAGCAGAGAGAAAAGCATGGTTTCATGACCGAGAAGAGGACATCACTTCAGAAGCTTGGCATGACAGGGAGGCCACCAGGGCCATCAAAGATGAGGAGATAGATTAGTTGCTCAGAGGATGAGCAACACTTTCAGTAGGGGGGTGATGATGAGCCCCAAAAATGGATAATTATATGGGCTCATTCAGCCTCCTAATTCGACTTAATCCACCATTCTCATTAGTTTATTGCATTTTTTTGATTATATTTATGCTAATAGAGTGAATTTTGTTAGTCATTATGCCAACAAGTCTAACGGGTGCTTTGTGCAGTTTTTTGGTCAATTTTGAGACAAAATCAAAGGTTTTAATGAGCACTTGGCAGCCAAATTCGTGGAAGAAAAAGGGAGAGGATTTGTAGGAAGGTGTCCCCTTCATTTATGGGCCCTTACCTCGAATTCTCCACCATCAGCTCGGAGTTTAAGGACCACCACATCAATTATCACAAGGGCAGTCGAGCAAGGGCTAGTAAAGATGCTGTTAACTACAAGTATTGGCAGCTGAGTTCCTAAAGTTTAGGAGGGCTATTGGGGTCCTCAATTTGTATAAATAAGAAGGCTTAGGGCCTCATTTCAGTTAGTCACTTTGTAGGCAGAAGTTAGCTAGTTGGCAGTTCGATTTTAGTCATTTTTTAGTCATTTTTTTAGTCAGTAGGTTAGCACTCTAGTGCTGCTCTGTTTTTGCTCATTTGTGGAGCCTTTGTTGTAAACATTTCTGTGATATGGTTATTTTCTGAATAATGGAGATCAGTTGCATTTTTCCTCAGTTCTGAGCTTCTTTTTGGGAGCCTGTAGCTCTTGGGGTTGGGCCCAACCCAAGTGCCAGGACCTCATCCGTGCACTGTTATATGTTTTTCTGTTGTCTTTAATTAATTTCTGCTAGTAGGTTACAATCTTGTTTGGTCATTTAGTTCATTTTTGCTGATAGAAATAGTTGCTTATGTTTTAAGTTGATTTAATAGGTTAATAACAGAGAAGATCTTCAGAAAAAGGCTATCAAGCACCTCTGATCTCACCTCTCCCTCAGTGGGACCATGAGCTGGGACCAAGGTGTCCTTGCTGCCACCAAAAACATTGTCTTTGCTTCATCATGCAATTATTAGTGTTAGATTCTCATTTGCAGAAGTTGATACTAGTTGTGGTTACATGCTCAGGTTCATGATTTCTTAGTTTTCATAGCTATTTCACATTATTTCGTTGCAAATAAACTGTTGTTCATTTTCTTTGTTGTTATTTAGGTCAGATTAGGTTAAAGCAGCTAGATCTTTGGTTTTCTTAGTCTTTGTTGGTTAGTTTTGAAAAATCACGTGCAGAGCACCTGTGAAACCTCCTCTCCTACCCTTACCCCATCCATGCAACTTGCTTCATCCTCCAAATTAGATTCTTTCCTCTCATTTGCTACATTTTCTCCCTTTGCCCTAATTTCTACATTCTTGTGCATCATTGCTCCCTCCATCCTTGAACCAAATCCAATCGCTCCTTAGCCTCATGCGCCAGGTCTTAAACCGCTTAACATCCTTATCCAACCCCCACGACCACTTTCCCACTGTTTTTCCTCCATCAACCCTCCAAAATCCTCTTTTTGGAACATCCTGTAGAAAATTACAGAACATCCTGTAGAAATTTCAGAACATCTTGTAGAACCCCTGCAGACTTCCTGTAGAAGCTCACGAAAGTGGTTTCTTGAGATCCGATCACTGTGAAACTCTCTGGAAGGGTGCTAGGGACCCCTTAGGCCCTCTTCTAACCTTCCCAACCTCCTACAAGCATTTCCTTTCGCCAATCCACCTCTGCACAGTCAAAAACAGTTAAAGCACATGCACAATAATTCTGCCAACTTACTCAAAAATACAAAAAGATGTTTCTTTTTAGATTTCACTTTAGAAGTAGCTTAGTCACATGCATTTTACCTTTGTAAGAGTCAATGGAATTCCTTTCTTTAGCTTTCATCATTTTTCTTGCACCAGTAGGGTTAGTCGGTAAAACTAGGGTTTGCTAGGGTTTGCATTTCCTTTCTGCTTTTAGTTTCTTTCTACAAGCAGATTAGCCTCCTTTGAGTTAGCTTTCATCCATTAGTTAAAAATCTTCTTCTAAGAGCTCATAGAAGTTGGCTTAAGCTCCTAACGTACTTCTGTTCGCTGATCAAGTGATAGCCGCGGTAAGAGCTAGTACTTGTGCATACAGCACCGTCGCTTCCAAGTTTGTTATGAACTACCGGGTTGATAAAAGTAAAGAAGGGAGCCCTAAGAGTTGCAACATTATTGCTGCAATACTGGGGCCCACCACAATGTATTGGGTGGAACAATGAAATTTTAAATAATTCAATATCATTATTAAGTGAGACTAATGTTGAGGATTAGATCTTTATATACTTTATCACAAGAAAATGATCACTTTCTATTTTAGTTGAGAAACCATAAACCATAATCCTAAAGTAAGTAATACATCAGTGTAAAACTTAGAATTACCTTATTTATTAGTTTGTAAGAAACCATAAACCCTAAGCCTAAAGTAAGTAATATATTAGTGTAAAACTTCGAATTACCTTAGCTATTAAGTTGTAAGAAAAAAGTAACAAGTTCTAGAATTCTACTATCTGGTTTGTTTTATTATGAAATATTTTTGTGCAGAAGTCATTTCAAATTTATATACAACATATATCGCTACAAAAGTTGTTTCTAATTTATATACAATTGACGTGGTTAGGTTATTTTTTTGGATCTAACCATATATATCAAGCATCATATATGAACATGAATATATAAGTGGGAAACCTAATCAACAACCCATAATCACATGGAATTCACAAATATTATTAGTATTTACAATCTACTTACCTGGAAATGGATGGAGCACATAGAAGACCTATAAATCAAGAAAGGGCAAAGAAGTTTAGAAAACCAAAGAAGTTTAGCAAACCTAAGCACAATAAACTTAGTTAATCCAATGATGGATTGTAATTGTTGTATTAATTGATTTTTAGTTTTTTTATTTATATCATTATATTTTCATTTTTATTTAAGTCAACATTAATTTGTATTAATTAAATATTTTATTTTATTGGACATGTGTCAACCCTTCATTGCACACAAAATAAATTACACATCGCCCTCATCTTGGGTTGTAGAATGTGCCTCTTGGCACAATCATAATAAAACATAAATTTGTAACATTCACAATACCCTAACAAACTATAAGACAAAAAAGATCAAACAAACATAAAAACACCAATCATTGAAAGGAATAAAAAGAGGTGGAAATATCCACTACAATGGATGTTAAACCAGCAATACTCTTGGGAGAAAGTCCCTTTCCATGCGTGATAGTAGCATTGACTTGGGCCAAATGATTGTTCAAGCCTTTGAATTAGAGTTGGAGCTCATATAACATCAAAAAGATTTAGTCTTTCGCATTATTTCTTTGCAGGAGGACCTTCCCTTAAGTGATTTTAACTGCCAATGAATATCTATAGTATGTAGATATTGGTTTATTCTCCCCCTTGAATGGCTTATACCCAATATCCAATTTGCAATTGTAACAATTCTACTATCTAGTTTGATTATGAAATATTTTCACACAGAAGTTGTTTCAAATTTATATACAATAGACATGGTTAGGTTGTTTGTTTGGATCTGACCATATATATCAAGCATCATATATGAACATGTATATATCATTGGGAAACCTAATCAACAACCTAGAATGAAATGGAATTCAAAAATATTATTAGTATTTACAATCTACTTACCTGGAGATGGACCGATCACATACAAGACCTATAAATCAAGCAAGTGCAAAGAAGTTTAGAAACCTTGAGCACAACAAATCCAGTTAATCCAATAATGGATTTTAATTGTTGTATTAATTGCTTTTTAGTTTTTTAATTTATATCATTACTTTCATTTTTATTTAGGTTGACATTAATTTGTATTAAATAAATAAATATTTTTTATTTTTATTTTATTGTACACATGTCGGCTCTTCATTGCACACCAATGAAATTACACATCTCCTCATATTGCCCTATAGAATGTGCCTCTTAGCACAATGATAATGAAACATAAATTTGTAACATTCACATGCCCTTAAAAACTATAAGGGAAAACAGAGCAAACAAACATAAAAACCGCAATCACTCACGGGAATAAGAAGAGGTGGAAATATTAACCTCAATGGATGTTAAACCAACTATAATGTTGGGATAAATTCCTTTTCCATGCGTTATAGTAAGGTCAATTTGAGCCAAATGATTGTCCATGCCTTTGAATTAGAGTTAGAGCTCATATAACATCAACAACATTTAGTCTTTTACATTATTTCTTTGTAGGAGGACATTCCCCGAAGTGATTTTAGTTACCAATAAATATCTATAGTATGTAGATATTGATTCATTCTCCCCTTTGAATGGCTTATACCCAATGCCCAATTTGCAACTGTAACAATAAACTCCAGTTTAAAAGTCAATCTTGCTCTACAATTATATCTTCCTCTTCCCACAACTCCCGTTGCATGTTCGATGGAGTTTGTTAGTGAAGAAATTGAAGAAAAGATTGGGCACAAACTAAAGCTCATGAGCCAGTAGGGTATCCTCTCCATTATCTCCACATTGATATTAGTATTGTTGTCTCATCATCTTCACAACTCGTTGAAACATCACTAGAATCAGATGGGCATTAAAACCTGCACAAAATAATATTTGCTGGGGCAAGAAATCAGTGAGGAAAACTTAGAGCCTAGCTTAGAGATTGAGCATAGAGAACCTTACCCAAAAAAACGTTGTGCAAGCAGGGACAAATCCATAATGCAATCACAACCCAACCCAAAGTCAAAGATAATTAGGAAACTAGTGAGGAAAACCCACAAGCCCAACCTAGCGAATCAACAAAAGGCACCCTATGAACTCTAAAAAGAACTTTGTGCTAGAAAAGAGGATAGATACACCATGTAATCTCAACCCACCTCGAAAACAAAGAGAAATTATAGGAAATGCGAGCTTTCAAGCTAGGAGGGCCAAGCTTCACTCCAGAAAACCAGCAAGTAAAGATTGGCACAGTCAACCAATTCATGGCAGATAGAAGGGAAGCTTATCTTAACGAAATCAGTGAAATTCAGGAGTTTAAGATGGCCAAGAAGGAGAGGTTTAATCGCAACATAGCAACTCCAAAGTACAACCAGTGCCATCATGACCCAAAGCATCTGTACGTCGAGAAACTGCACATTGAAAGAGGCCAACCAGGTATTGAAAAACCTGATTTAAACATGGATTAAACAACGTTGACACCTGCAAAAAAATTACCATATAAGGGGTAGTCAACACGTCTTCCTCTGTAATTAGCTAATGATGGAGGTTACTGGACTATAGCCCCTTCACCCCATCTTGAGTCCCCAAGCACCCCATGTGAGTAAATTTTGGCCTTTAAGGCGAATTTTGGTGGTTGTATTCTTAAAGATATATAATTTTGTTTAAGTAGAGTTACATAAATTATAATTTATATTAAGGAAACACTATTAAAGTGAATTTTGATAATTAAAGGTGAATTTTAGTGGTCTATTACTAAAGATAACAGATTTTTTTTTTAACATAAATGTACTTTTAAATTTAAAAAAGAAACTTTAAGTGAATTGTGAAAATTATGTTTTTTAAAAATAAAAATAAAAAATAAAAACTTATGAATAATTTTATTTGTGTAGATTTTCAAGGAAGGGATAGGTGGGGAAGGGTATGGCCACTATTCCAATGGGAATAAATTCGAGGAATATAGCCATATCTCTCCCAAGAGTTTAATTGTATGCAAGTGTGGAGGGTGATGAAGACGGTAGATGGGTATACAACTTGGTGTAATGTGTTGTTATCAGTTTAGCCTGCATACCATGGAACTCATGCTAAGGCATGGAGGTGAAGGAGAAGGTCTCACAATGATACCTTGTGTATCATTACCGACCTACCCTACCATGTCAATTTGCGATTTCAAGAGATGAAATCCCTGCAATTGGGACACCAATTAGTCTTGGTATGCTTTTGGTTTGAATACCCAAGTTGCACTCTCTTATGGCACTCCATTATTGTTGATTGTGGCTAGAAGGTCTGGGTTTTGAGGTTTGTTGCAAGTTAGTCATGTGTTTAACTCAAAATTGTGTGGCTAGTGTGGCCTCTATATGTTATCTAGTTCTTTCCATTTGGAACATGACTCCTCTTTGGTCTATATGTTGATTTTATGTTTTTTCCCTTCAATATTTAGAGTTTGGCTCTCCCTTGGGTTTCTTTTTCTCATGACATCTATTTTTCCTCCCCGGTCTACTTTCTACTCCAACCCTCAACCTTACCCTTCAGCCCTCCTTATCGTGTCTTTGTGCTCCTCTCTGCAAGTAGAATCACGGTGTAGGTGTTGTTCTAGAAAAGTATTGGAGACCTCTTCTTTATCTCCATGCCCTCACCACTCTCACTTATCAATTAGAGGAATTTTGAGGTCTAATATGGACCTCCTAAGGAAATTATAAAATAATAGTGGAAATAATAAAATAAGATTAGATTACATCATGAAATTTTAGAAGGAAAAAAGAAAAACTATTTTTCAACTCATATTTTCAACTTATCTCCCTATGGGTTTACTCAAATTTTGAGTGGAAACACTCATTGGATGCAAAATTTGATTCATCATCTAAGGAGTACCCACGTTGCATATTTTCGATGGACCCTGCCACACAAAAAATGACAAATACATGAAAAAATGTGATTGTCATCACACTTTTTTCATGTATTTATCATTTTTCGTGTAGCAGGGTCCATCGAAAGTATGCAACATGGGTACTCCTTGGATGAGGAATAAAATTTTGCATCTAACGAGTACTCTCGCTCAAAATTTGATTAAAACCTTAGAGAGAAAAGTTGAAGATACGAGTTGAAAAAGCAGTTTTATTATTTTATTATTTTTTAATCTTTTTACTTTTTTACTCCAAAAATGGTGAATCATCCCCCATGGTTGACACCATCATCTTGAATCCTATTAGTTCTTATAAAGTTTATTTTGGTTGTACATTTTTCTTATGAGGCCCATTTTAGACCTTAAAATTTCCCTCATGCCCCCCTCCATCTGACATTGGGACATATACTCTGTACTCTTAATCTTTCCTATCAAGTTTCTACCCTATAATTTCATTCCCATCTTCGTCTCTCTGAGACTTAACTTTGACCCTAACATTATTTAGAAGTCCAATATGCCTAGACAATGTATCAGACCATGCCATGGAGCTACCTACTATCGGGAAATGAACTCCTATGCCCAACAAAGAGCAAAGTCATCTGCACAACAATATCACCTCAAATTTAGGAAGAGATAGTTGAGGCAGAGCGAGGCATCACTGTGGAGAGGGAATGTTTGTTAGATATTGAGATTGTGGTTGAGCTTGTTGAGTGGATACCAAATGTTAGACACACTAGGGTATGACTTAATTAGCACATGCACATTATTGATATCTACTAGCACATGAAAATGTTATTGGAGTGAGTTTTACTCAAAATAAATGAGGCTCGTCAGGGGATCCTAATGATGTTAGACAAGCTTCAAATCATAGGTCAAGGTTTCAATCAACACCTTCAAAGAATCAAAGGCCACTTGGGCCTCTCTCGAGATCCAAGATTCTCACCAAGAAGAGAGAAAGAGCCATCTTTGTTGAAGAATCAGAATTTCCAAAAACAATTATAAAAGTTTTTTATAGTCATCTTGATTGCTAGGTTTAGCTAGCCTTAGGCCTAAAGAATGCCATGTAATATTTTTGGTTTTCAAAAAAGACTTTCGGGATGCTGAAGAAGCTATGATTCTACCACTAGTTCAATTTCCCTAGTGGCAAACTAAGGTAGAATGATATGTAAATTTTATATGGCTATTAATTATATATTAGTGCTAATCAAAAGGAGTTTCCCATAATTAAAAGAAAATGAAAATCATTCTTAACTTTTATGACATTTTTGTAAATCATCAACTCAACTTAATCTAAGTTCTCAAAATATTAATCCAATGAAATTAATAAACCAAATTTTATAGAAATTTAAAAAATTATAATATATTTTTGTACAAATTTAGATATTTTTTAATTCTTAAATTTAAATTTCTTAGTATTCTAATTTTTTTAAATTACTTAATTCATTTATACATTTAAAAAAAATAAAAAATATATATTTTAGAAAACTCCAAATTTCTTTAAAAAAAATTCCATGGATTTCCACCTATCCAAAAAGGAAAAACCAGAACATAAAGTAAACCAATCACCCTTCTCAAACGAATGATATAGTAAACTCTAACAAATATTTCAAGAGATGCATCCACAGCATCAACCCTGGTGCTTCTCGTAAAACACCGGGATGGATACGCAAAACGCCCTAGACCTCTCAAACATTCCTGAGACAGTTATGAATGGGTTGTTTCATGTTGAATATGGTGTAGGTTGTTTCAAGTTGGGATAATTATACTATAGGCATGGTTTGTATTGGAATTAAGTTTTGAAAATTTTATTTTTTAATAAATGTAAAATTGTGAAAATGGTTTATTTCATTATCTTGAAACATTTTTGGTTACAATAGAAAAGATTAAATTGACATCTTGAAGATGAACCATCGTTGCTGGTTCATAACGTCGATGGAAAAGAATCCTTATGCATAGATCCGGAAAAGAATCTAAACAAATAAAATAACACAATTTTTACTTTCAAAAATAAAAATAACAAATTAAATTAATATATTATTTCTTTTGCAACGGGTTAAGACGTTGTTTTCATTCTCTTCAGCGGACGTTCTCACTATATTCTTCTCATACCTTACAATTAGAGAGCTTCTCAATTACTTTAATTATAATCATTTATGTCATGACTAAGTGGATATGGATTTTTGGAAAAGGCCTTGGAGTTTCAGTGATGGTGTTACTATTAATGTCACGCAAACGTTATTTAAAAAAAAATATAATACCCAATCACTTAAATAATAATAAAACATAAGAATATAATTCATTTCTCTTTATTTGGAAAACATTTTTCCCAGTGTCTTCCTTTTGTGAGTTGTTATTTCTATTTGGATTGGGCCTAGAGTTTGTTGAGAGAGAATTTATTTTTATAAGATTGAGACCTAAAAGATTTGAAAAACTCCTTTTGTGAGTTGTTATTTCTATTTGGATTGGGCCTAGGGTTTGTTGAGAGACAAATTATTTTTATGAGATTGGGATTTAAAATATTTTAAAATTTGAAAGATTGGGTTTAGTTATTAGTTGTTAATGTTAAGGTTTTGGTTGCACAACAATTCTAGGATTTGAGTTTATATTTATTGGTGAAAGATTTACTTATATTTCTAAGGTGTATATCAACAACATTTATTCATGCAGTTGTGCTAGTGTTATGGGGAGAAACAAAATACATGTGTTGCATGATTATATTATGTGAGCTTAAGTAGATTGCGGATTCGTGGAATATTTTGGGATCCAATGGACATGGGCCAAGTCTATTTTCCATCAGTTGAATCCTCAAAAGTTGACCAGGTTATGAGAAAAATTAAATGCAGGTTAATTTTTTCACCTTGCCCATGTCTATCTGATCCCAAAATATTCAAGGAATCCCCAAAAATTGACCAGGTCATCAGAAGGAATTAAATGCAGACTGCATCATCATGTCAGATTTGATCATTATGATTTCTTTTTCGTCCATCAAATTTCCCAAATTTATAATACTCAAGCAACAACCCATTCTCTATAAAATCTTCGTTTGTCCTCATACTCCTTCGCTCAGAAAAATAATCTGAAACACCATCTATTTCTCAACATGAAGCCACTTATTTTGACCTACATAATCCCTTCTTTCTATAAACATAAGTAAACATATTTCTCGTCAAAGTCTGTATGCATCGAGGTGGATCACCACTAGAGGTAGACAGAGTAACATAGATAGACTTGAAAGAAGGGACCTTTTCTTTGTTTAGACGTACACACCACAATTTGAAGAAATTTCTCAAGAAATTTAAACTACAAATATTTATCTATCTGCATCTTATCAAAACATTAACTGCTAATTTATGTGAAAATATTGATAGCAAATTTATGTGGTGTTGTCACTGCGACAATGATCCTCCAAAATTTTTGCCTAAGTTAATTTTGGAACCTACATGAACTATCGTTTCAGGCCCCTTAGTGTCGTCATGTTGTTTGATTTGTTATTTGTGTGTTTCCTCCTAGTGTCGCATCCTCGCAAGTCTCTGTTTTCTAAGTGTTGTCACCTAACTCTTCGAAGCGCTTGAGTTATCTAGTCCATGGTTAGGTGAAGTCATGACTTATCTCGACTTAGAAACTAGCCTTTGTGCCATGCAGATACTTGAAAAACACTCAAAATCACATGAAAATAAAACAAAAGCAAGAAAAGTGCTCTTAAGGCAAAAACACACTTCAAGTTAATGAAGACGTGCACTTGAGTTAAGCACACTGCTTCGAGCTGAAGAAGTGCACCCTCCTTAAGCGCACTCCTTTATGCTGAGAAAGTGTACCCTCCTATTGGGCACACGGTTGTGGATCAAGAAACTCTTCATCAACCTGCATCACAAGTATGTTTTGCATGTCGAATCGGTTCATTTCCTTTCATGAAATCATTATCGATCTTCCTTTTCTTGCTGGCGTTTCTTTATTTTTCAGTTTATTTACTGGATTTTTTGTTCAATCTTGATTCTACAAGTGTTAATTTTTTGTCACATGCAAAGAACTTTCACATTCCACTGTGATTATGAAAGGACACATATAAGCTTGCAGATCCTTCTTCTTCTCATTCCTAACATGAAATCCTGTTGCCAAACTTGTTCTTGAGCTTTCCTTAGGTAGAGCACATTTCTGGAACTTAAATCCCGATCAACCTTGAAAACTACTCCCATAATGACCAAGTTTCCCTCTTGAGCACACTCCTTCATCATGAAGAACTGTGCCCTCCCTTGAGCACATGACCGCAACTTGAAGAATCAAATAATTTTTCTTCATCCCTTTGGAATGCCCCAGTGCACCCTCCTTGCCTTTGCATGCATGGGTGCACCCTAAAGGACTAAAGGATTGAATACATGTTCCTTCATACCTTCAAAGTGGGTCAGTGCACCCTTCTTGTCTCCTTGAGTGCATGAGCTAGGTGTGAAGGCTTGAAGGCCCAACAACTCACCTCTTTGACCCTTCAAAGTGTGCCAATGTGCCATTGATGGGTTTCTTCACTTGCTTGAGCGCATGAGCGCATTGCAAAGCCCTGAATGACCCTTGACCTTCCTTCATGCTTTGAATGTGTGCCTTCCTAGTTTGGATGCCTATTTTATTAGGAATTCAAGTGATCTTGTACTGGCATCGATAGATTTTCATGATTAGTTACATTTGATGGCTCTTTGTACATGATTTATGAGACATTTTTGCATGTTTAGGTTGCATTAACCTAATCTTGTCATCATGAGTGTGCTGCCACAAATAGGTGTTCGAGCTACAAGTATTGTCACCTTTTCATCGTCTATTGGAGCCATGCCTCCCCGTAGAGTGACCTCCAAAGAAGTCTTAGAAGCAAGCACTGAGGAACCTATTGAAGTTACCAAGCAAACCATTCCCATTTATGCAGACACAGAGTGCTTCATTTATAAGTCTACTAAGGTCACACAGAGTGATATAAACAACACATTCATGTAGATAAGTTTTCGTGAGAACTTGGAAGACGCGCAAGCATACATCAATATTGAAAATTCTAGGATGCATAGGATCGCATGCAGATTCCCTGTCATCCCTTG
Organism: Pinus tabuliformis; assembly: GCA_031772625.1. Lineage (NCBI taxonomy): Eukaryota > Viridiplantae > Streptophyta > Pinopsida > Pinales > Pinaceae > Pinus > Pinus tabuliformis. The sequence continues at coordinate 487,066,474 of CM062815.1, read as the reverse complement.
TGCATAGGTGATTGAGTGGATCATTATAAATATGGATGACTCACATCTTATAAAGTGTTATTAGAATCAATATTTAGAGGTAGATATGGCAAATTGGTCGAGAACTTCTTTAAAGTTATTATTCATATGATATTCAAGATCGATCCTCCTTACATGGATGATCAAGTGAAGTAGTCACTACGGGATATCAAAGATTGGTTTGCAACTCCTGAGGGTACATACATTATATGTTTTGGTTTTCAGATATCCCATCATCTAATGTCACAATATGTGACTAATAAGGTGGTCATGCAAGAAGCATAAAATTAGTTGGACAAGGGATTTTTAGGAGTTCTTCATAGGGGGGGGAAAGCCTCTTGGCACACCTTTCCATTCAGGATTAGATTATATGATTTGAAGACCCACAAGGTGACAACAACAGAGATATAAGAGTTGGATCACGTTCACTTCACCACTAAATAATTTCATGGATATGATCCCAGGAGAGTGTGCAGGCAACATTATGAAAGGATCAGTTTCAATATGGGATATTCATTGATGTCCACAATAGAAGATGAAAAGGTGAAGAAATGGTATAATGGATTTATAAAGACACATCCAATAATGGAGACCAGTTCACCCCAAGATCCACTAGATCAAAATATGTAGGTGAAGGAGGAAGAACAGATAACCCCTCGAGCAAGCAAAGTAGATCCTAAGAAGAGTATAAGATATAATTAGACAAGTGAGAGCAGCAGGAAATGGAAAATTAATCCTTTAAACACATTATCTATTCAAGAAAAATAGGAGAGGAGAGAAGCGGGGAAAGAGGATAAGAGGAAGCAAGATGAGTTTCTTTAGAAGAAACAAGAAGAAGAAGAGCAACAAAGGTAGTCACAGGAGGAAAAAGCAACAAAGAGATGGGAAGAAGAAAAATTGACTCAAGAGATAGAAGAGGAAGAGTTGGAGTAAGAGGATACCATCCAACCTATGGATGATGAATCAAGTTCCCTAGAAGAACCTCCTCTACAGGTAGTCATCTTCCACTTGGAGAAATGGGAATCACACCTCCACCTACAAATAGAGTCACTGATGTATGCAGTGTCACATTTGAATAGCTTAAGAAGAGGATCGTGCAGTAGAGGCATAGATACTTCCCGAAGGATCCTCAAAATCCAGTCTTAGTTTCGACATAGAAGGTTATAAATTCCAACACTAGAAGGAATCCTAGGGCAATCATGGCAGAAAATGTTTCTTTTTCCACAACAACACAAGACAAATCTAAATATATATTGAGTGAGAATCTTAGATTGAAGAAAGAGCTTGTTGCAGTGAAGCAACATGTGGGACATCTTGCAGCAGAGAATTAAAGGTTATCATCACAGAGTCTCAACACTACAGAATGGTAATCAACCATGCAGGAATAACTAGGGCCAATGGAGAACACCATGGCATGACTATATGATGAGATGATACTTATACAATAGGTAGTAGCTCCTCTCATTGGAATTCAGAAGAAAGCATAGGAAGTGGTAAAACTCCTGAAAGTAGCAAACAAAGTGGTTGACCATCTTCAGGAGTGGGTTTCCAAGTATCCAGATGCTCCGCAACATTTGGAAAATAAATATAGGATTTCCACAAATATAGACAAAGTTTAGTTGAGACTCCACCATCATAACTACATGTGTCTTGGAGAATAGTCAATTAGTACTATTGTTTCCTATAATCGAATGCATAATGGTTTCGAGTCTCTAACACAAAAACATGGGATGCCCACAATAGGAACACTTGAAGCAATCAGAGGCAGAGAGATCATCTTTTAGGAGATCAACCAATACATTGAACAAATAAAATAAAAAAACATGGGAACAAGAAGGCTTGGAGGTCACCAAAGGCATTATTCTATAGTATGCCATCGCATTAGTCAAAGCTCATATGAAAGTTTCATGGCCATGGAATAATGTATAGTCAGGCTACAATACCATACTAATGGAGGCACTAAAGGTGAAGATGCGGTATGTAGGGGATGTGTTAGTACGAGTCAAAGCTATATCAACAAAGATTAGAGCATGGAACACATACATTACAAATGAGCTCCATGAGGAAGCAAATGATTTATCAATTTGATAAGCATTTATCCCATTATTAGTTTTTTCTTATGTAATAAATGGTATGTAATGAACTCCAAGGGACACGTGTGGAATGTGAATAGCCACATATGGAATGTAGTAAGTCATGATTATAATATGAATAGTCATATGAGTCAAAGAGTCACGAGGAAGTTCAAAGGTCATTATTATTTTTTTATAAATAGCTCCTCATAACTGAAAGAAAGGGCTTCGATTCTTGGATTCTTGCCTTGGCTTCTCTTGTAGTGCATAGGAGATAGACCAATCTTTGGAGAAGCAAGTTGTGGCTTCATGTTCCACTACTGGATAAGTGTTGCATTCATGTAACACTATACTTGGGATATTTAACTCTTGATCAGAAGCTCTATGAGTTGACACTTCTTCATGCATGTATTGTAGATATAGTAGGAGAATCCTTGTTATGCTTATGATATATGTTACTTTAATTACATACTAAGTGAATGAACTAATTCGTTTCTTAGGTATGGTTGTTATTGAATGAGTGTTTTTATGCTTTAATTATTGTTGTTTATTATGTGGACTAATCTACAGGTATTCAACAAATATTTCTCTTCTCAGAATGTAGGCTTCTATGATTTGTAATTTATATCAAATATTTTCCGGACGAAGTCTTTCTCTTCCTTCCCAGGTCCCCCTTTATGATAGTACTATTATTTTTTGAGCTAGAGGTTCATTTTCCTTTTACTAATCATGGATGTTCCCTCGTACACCTTACATTGTGTGTCTCACAAAGCTCACATACTTGCTGCCCCAAAGAGGTGTTGCGTTCTCTTGTGCGTAATCATAACCAAGGCATATATTTGAAACCTTTCCAATGGTGTCCGAACCATATGACCAGATGGGACTCCTACACCAAATGGTGTGAGTTCTAATTAGGACTTCACATTGGGGAGATGCCCTTAAAATGTTGGTAACATCCAACACCATCAACATGTTTGGCGCTAGAAGGAGGTCCAGATGACAAGTTGAGCTTGTGAAGTCTATTTTAGTCTCTTACCTTTAATGGCTTCATCCCAAATCATAATCCCGAGGTGTTTTTCTGAAGCTTTAGATCTTTCAATCCCCGCAGAATTTTCACATAACTTGTCACATTTTAAATTCGATGGAAAGGGTACAAAAACTATCCTTGATTACGTAATTGTGTTTGTTCATTTTTTTTCAAGTGGTGTTTGTTATGAATAGGTCCTCACCTAGTTGTTTACCCTTACATTGGATCGTCGTACGAAGCAATGGTGCTATTATCTACCGACTGCTTCTATATCATATTTTAAGAAATTGGTTAACAAGCTTCAACGTGTCTTTGATAAATATGAATATCAATATGTTCTTAATGAAATTGATCAACTAAGAATGGAATAAAATGAATCTCTTAAAATAATTTCTGATCTTTTTCTTCATCTTTGTTAAGAATTCCTAGATGAGGATGTGGATTGGTAGTTCTTGGATTAGAAGTTTCATCTCTTAGTCCGAATGTTGAAAAATATTTTGATTTTGATTCGTCATGTTATCTCGATCAAAAATAATTTTAGCATCGTAAGGAAGAACTAGATATGACCTTTTTCCCATGTCTCCCTCCTTTTTATGTTCCATGTTTTCATCCTGAACCAATCAATAAACTAGAAGATAAATGTGTTGATGAAGAACTTATTTTTGTTTCACATCTCTCCCCTGACGGTGATTCGTATGATCTTATCAATCAACCATATTCAAATCTTGATCAAGTTGAACCCTTGGAAAACCAAGGCCCTCATGATTTCCTTTTTTCTAAATTATATGGTAATGATTGTTCAAGTGGCATGGATGAATATTTGTTTCTACAAGAAGATTCATATTTGTAGGAATTCCAAGTGGAGTTTGATGCGATCATCGAATATTTTCTTTTAGGTATAACTCCTTTTGATCAAGAATATGACATGCTTATCACTGATGAATTTTGTGATAATCTCAAAAATCTATCTGATCAACCTCAAATTTTTGAATCTCATGATCTGAATAATGACTCTTGTCTAGATAAGTAGCTAACCATGCTTCCTCAAAATTCAATGTCAAGGCAGGTGAGTAGGACACTTTAGCCTACATTGATAGTTATTTCAGGTTCCTACCACCATGACAATATCTTTTATTTCATTCAGTTCATGATTCTTTTGCATAATTTCATCACTAATGTCATCATGTGGGATGTCAGCTCTCTCCTGAGGGATGGTCATTTTATTCACGTAAATTTTTTCAACCCTTAGGGAAGAAAGTTTAATTTGACTATTGAACTTCCACCACTACATCCCATCTCAAGCAAATATTTAATCTATGATGTGGAAACAGAGAAGGGTTTTAATGAATATTTTACATCATCCATCAAAGAATTTCACTCACATGATAACATGGATTGTGGTTAGCCTATTAATGTTGCTTATGATGTGGATTTGTCTTTGATCATTTTTTTCTGTCATAGTTTCCCCAAAGGTTGTTTCCATGATCCTATAGCAGATTCCCACGAGGAATCTTCTAAGTCTGGATCCATGTCTCGTGACCTATACTTACATGCAATTCATCGAGTCTTGTATGGCCACAAGCCTGGTGATTACTGTTGTTGTGAAGTCTTTCATTTGGTAGAGCATTTGAGTGGGATACATTGTTGTGATTGCACTTCCTATTTCCTAGCATGTGTTAGTGCATATGTTTGCATTGTTTATCCTTTTCATTGCACTATACTCTATCTTGGTTTTACACAATCACATCCTTCCACCCAAAGGTTGGGAGCAACTTGTTTGGCTACATTGGAAGTTCCATTTCACATGACCTAACCCTGTACTGTTTAGCTTAGGATAGGGTAGGTTGTATTTAGTTAGATGCATTGCATTGTTGTTTATATTTTCATCTTCCCTTTGTTTTTTAGTTTTTTAATAAAGTTGGTTTTCAGCTTTGAGATGACGTGGTTAAAATGTTTTGCAAGGCAAGTTGTGGTAACACACAACCCTTGGCTTATCCATTACCCTCTTATTTTTTTTGGTTTACATATTTCAAGTCGATGATTTTCTGATGGAAAATATGATCCTCCAACTAGGAAGTTGTAAGAAAACCATCATGCCCATATTTTTTTAGGATTCTCATTCCTACACTCGGTCATGTTATGAGTAGTGTGTTATTTCTTATCTATCCGAGTAGAGTAAGATAAGGGGAAACATTTTAGAGATCAAAGCATCAGAGGTCTAAAACCTATCTCTGAAGGAGAAACCTCTTTTTCTCTCAATAAATCGGGATCCCTCTTCCGCCCATTGAAAAATAATAAGTTCCTATGCATAGTCATATTGAAAAGAAAAGAAAAAATTATATAGGATGAAAGAAGAGAAAGGCTTCATGCACAAGGAGGTGAAGCAACTAACTTTGTCAGGGTACTGTCCAGGCTCGTTTGCAGTGAAGAAAAGTTTATATTACTGAAGAAACTCTATTGGGGTAGTATCTGGACATGTTGGTAGCGAATCGATGCCATAGATGTAAAACTCATACTCTGATTGTTTTAACTTTCTGTTCTATATTACCCTTACTTACATCGACAGGATAATGATATGGATTGCCTTATGTTGTTTTACATTGAGTAGTGGAATTGGGAAGACTATATCTTTAATCGGGTAAGAATGAGGAGCTAAGGTAAATCACTGATTGAATCAATAATTCTTGGAGAATTGAGACTTTGCACCTAAATGAAACCATTTCAGAGAATCTAGGGTTGTCCTAGTGTGTTTCCAAGTGTTGTTGTTGTGATAAAGACCCTCTAATTTTTTTTCCTAAGTCAATTTTGAAGCCTACATGAATCATCGTTTCAAGCCCCTTAGTGTCATCATGTTGTTTGATTTTTTATTTGTGTGTTTCCTCCTAGTGTCACATCCTCCCAAGTCTATGTTTCCTAAGTGTCGTCACCTAACTCTTAGAAGAACTTGAGTTATCTAGTCCATGGTTAGGTGAACTCATGACTTATCCCAACTTAGAAACTAACCTTTGCATCGTACACACACTTGAAAAATAGTCAAAAGAAAATAAAAAGAAAACAAAAGAAAGAAAAGTGTTCTTTAAGGAAAAATCACATCACACTTCAAGTTGATGAGGACATGCACTTGAGTTGAGCACACTCCTTTGGGTTGAGGAAGTGTGCCCTCCTTGAGCGCACTCCTTCATGCTGAGAAAATGTGCCCTCCTGTTGGGCACACAACTATGAATCAAGAAAATCTTCATCAACCTACATCACAAGTAAGTTTTTCATGTCAAATCTATTCATTCCCTTTCACGATTTCACTGTCAATCTTTCTTTTCTTGTTGGCGTTTCTTTGTTTTTTCTATTTATTTGCTAGTGTTTATGTTCAATCCTTATTCTGCAAGTGTTAATTTGTTGTCGCATGCAAAGACTCTGCACATTCATCAACCTTTCACATTCCAACATGATTGCAACAAGACCCACATAATCTTGTAGCTCCTTCTTCTTCTCATTCCTATCATGAAATCTTGATTTTAAACTTTTTCTTGAGCTTTCCTTCAGTAGAGCGCACCTCTGGAACTCAAATCCTGATTAGACTTGAAAATTGCACCCATAATAATCAATTTTCCCTCTTGAGCACACTCCTTTGTTAAGAATAAATATGCCCTCCCTTGAGTGAATGAGAACACCTCAAAGAATCGAATGATTTTCCTTCATCCCTTTGGCATGCACCAGTGTCCCTTCCTTACCTTTGAGTGCATGAGAACACCCTAAAGGACTGAAGGACTGAATACATGTTCCTTTATCCCTTCAGAGTGTGCCAGTGCACCCTCCTTGTCTCCTCGAGTTCATGACCGCATTATGAAGGCCTAATGGCCCAACAAATCACCTCTTCAACCCTTAGGAGTGCACCATTGCACTGTTGATGGTTTTCTTCACTTTCTTGAGCACATGAGTGCACTACAAAGCCCTGAATGACCCTTGACCTTCCTTCATGCTTTGAAAATGTGCCCTCCTAGTTTGCATGCCTATTTTCTTATGCATGAAAGTGATATTATACTATCGTTGATAGATTTTCATGATGAGTTACATTTGATGTCTCTTTGTACATGATTTATGAGATAGTTCTACATAGTTAGGTTGCATTAAGCTAATCTTGTCACCATGAGTGTGCTGTCACAAATAGGTGTTCGAGCTAGAAGTATTGTCACCCTTTCATAGTTTGTTGGAGCCATGCCTCCCCATAAATTGACCTGCAAAGAAGTATCAAAATCAAGCATTGAGGAACCTATTGAAGTTACCAAGCCAACCATTCCCATTTATGCAGACACATAGTGCTTCATTGATAAGTCTACTGAGGTCAAAGGGAGTGATATAAACAAAACATTCATGTAGAAACTATTTGTTAAGAACTTGGAAGACGTGTAAGAATACAACAATATTAAGAAGTCCAAGATGCATAGGATCTCATGTAGATTCCTCGCCATCCCTTATGTAGAGGTGATTTAGTGGATCCTTACAGAAATGGATGACTCACATCTTGTGCTTCACACTGAGAGTGGCGGTAAGCTCGCCACTTATTATGGAGAAGACATGTAGACATACTATAAGATGCTCAGGCCAACATAATATGAAAATGATGGCTTCTACATTAGATCAGACGACCTTGACACAAGTGCAATTATCAAATCATGGTATTGAGAGCCTACTAAGATTTTCCATTTCCCATCCACAGTCTATTTAACTAAGATCCTCATAGATGTATATCAGTATTTGATAGCCATGTCTTGTTAGTTGCATGGGTGCAGGAACGTTGCATTGTTTGAGGAAAACTAGATATATATGCTCAATATGGTGGTAACTTGTGGAAGAGTCTTCAATTGCACATATATATTGTCATTTGAGTTGCAATGCCAAGTGGGGCAGGCAAAACAATATTTGAGGGTGAACCAGGAATCAGAATTATATTTGTCTATGTTTCTTTTAGATGGAATTTGTGCATAGTATGCATTCCCAAGAATGTACTAGAATTGGGCCCCTCAGACAAGTTCCTAGTTTAATTTCACTGTGGATTGTTACCAAAATCAAGCTTCAGAGGCATATATGAAAAATTGGCCAAGCACTTCTTTGCAGTTATCTATGATATGATATTCGATATCAATCCTCCTTGCATGATTGATTAGGTGAAGGAGTCACTATGGGATATCACAGATTGGTTTGCAGCTCCTAAGGGTACATACACTAGATGTTTTGGTTATCATATATCCCCTCATCTGATGTCATGATATGTGAAAAATAATGTGGTCACACAGGAGGTAGCAAATCAGTTGGGCAAGGGATTGTTAGGAGTTATTCATAGGAGGAAGAAATCCCCTTGGCACACCGCTTGGCACACCTTCCTATTGAGGACTAGATTATATGAGTTGAAGAGCTACAAGGTGATAGTAGTAGAAATACAAGAGCTGGATCACTTGCATTTTTCCACTAAAGGATTTCATGGATATGATCCTAGAAGAGTGTGCAGGAAACATTGTGAAAGGATCAGTTTCAATAGTATTCATCAATATCCACAACAAAAGATAAAAAAAATTAAGAACTAGTATAATGGAGTTAGAAAGACACATCCAACAACGGAGACTAGTTCACCCCAACATCCACCAAATCAAGATATGAAGGTCCAAGATGAAGAAAAAATAACCCCTCAAGCAAGGAAAGTAGATCCCAAGAAGAGCATAAGATATAATTAGACAAGCAAGAGCAGCAGGAAATGGAAAGTTGATCCTTTGAACACAGTATCTATTCAAGCAAAATAGGAGAGGAGAGAAGCAGGGGAAGAGGAGAAGATGAAGCAAGATGAGTTCCTTGAGAAGAAATAAGAAGAAGAAGAGGAAAGGAGAAGAAGAGAAGAAGAGAAACAAAGGTAGTCCCAGGAGGAAGAAGCAACACAAACACTGGAAGAAGAAAAATTGACTCAACAGATAGAAGAGGAAGAGTTGGAGAAAAAGGATACCATCCAACCTATGGATGATGAACCAGGTTCCCCAAAAGAACCTCCTCTCACAGGTGGTCATATTCTATTTGGAGAAATGGGAATCATGCCTCCACCTACAAATATAGTCATGGATGTATGCAGTGTCCTAAAAAATCAAATCTTAGTTTCTACAGAGAAGGTGATAACTACAAACACTAGAAGGAATGCAAGCAAAATCACGATGGAAAATGTTTGTTTTGCGACAACACCATAGGAAAAATATTAATATCTATTGAGTGAGAATGCTATATTGAAGAAAGAAATTACTGCAATGAAGAAATAGGAGAAGGATTTTGCAGCGGAGAATCAACAGTTAGCATCACAGAGTCTCAACATCGCATAATGGAAGTCAACCATGTAGGAAGAAATTGGGCCAATAGAGGATACCATGGAACGAATATACGGTGGGATGATACTTATACAACAGGTAGTGGCTCCTCTCATTGGAATTCAGAAGCAAGCATAGGAAGTGGTAAAACTCTTGAAATTAGTAAACACAATGGTTGACCATCTTCAAGAGTGGGATACTAAGTATCTAGATGCTCCCCAACATTTAGAAAAGAAAGATAGGATTGCTGCATAGATAGATAGAGTTCATTTGAGACTCCACCATCATAACTACATGCATGTTGGAAAATGGTCAATTAGTACTATTTCTACTTATAATCAATTGCGTAATGGTTTTGAGTCTCTAACACATAAACATTGGATGCCTACAATAGGAACACTTGAAGAAAATAGAGGCAAAGAGATCATCTTCTAGGAGATCAGGAAATACATTAAACATATGAAGCAAGAAAAAGAACAAGAAGTCTTAGAGGTAACCAAAGACATTATTCTACAATACGTGATTGCATCATTCAAAGCTCATATGAAACTTTCATGGCTATGGAATAATGTAGAATTAAGCTACAAGAGCATACTGATAGAGGCACTAGAAGTGAAAATGGGGTATGTAGGGGACTTTCTAGTACGGGTCAAAGCCATCTCAAGGAATTTTAGATCAAGGCACACGTACATTACAAATTAGCTCCATGAGGAAGAAAATTATTTATCAATTTGATGAGCATTCATCCCATTATCATTTTTATCTTATATAGTCACCGTCTCATATGCAATTTGTCTCATGTAATCAATGGTATGTAATGAAGTCCAAGGGGAACATGTGGAATGTGAATAGACACATATGGAATGTAATTTTTCATGAATAGAATATGAATAGTCACAATAGTCGAAGACTCATGAGGAAGTTTAGATGTCTTTTTTATTTGCCATAAATAGCTCCTCATAACTCAAAGAAAGGGCTTAGATTCTTGGTGTCTTGACTTGGATTCTCTTGTAGTGCATAGGAGATATATCAATCTTTGGAGAAGTAAGTTGTGGATTCATGTTCCACTGCTAGATACAGTGTTCCATTCATGTAATGGTGTACTTGGGATCTTTCACTCTTAATCAAAAGCTCTATGTGCCAACACTTCTTCATGCACGTATCATAGATATAGTAGGACTATTCTTGTTCTGTTTATGATATACATTACTTTAATTACATACTAAGTGAATGAACTGATTCGTTTCTTAGATATGGTTGTTATTGAATGAGTGTTGTTATGCTTTAATGATTATTGTTAATTATGTGGACTAATCTATAGGTATTCAACAAGTCTTTCTCTTCCTTCCCACGTCTCCCTTTAGGATAGTACTATTACTTTTCTAACCAAAAACTCATTTTCCTTTTACCAGTTGTGAATGTTCCCTCATGCACCTTACATTGGGTATATCACAAATCTCACATACTTACTTCTGCAAAGAGGTGTTGCATTCTCTTGTGTGTAATTGTAACCAGAGCATATCTTTGAAACCTTTCCAACGGTGGTCGTACTTTATGACCGGATGGGACTCCTAAATAAAACAATGTGAGGTCTAATTAGGACTTCACATCACAGAGATCCCCTTACAATATTGGAAACTTCTAGCACCATCAACATTTTTGGTGCTAGGAGGAGGGCCAAATGAGATACTGAGCCTGTGAAGTATATTTGAGTTTGTTACCTTTTATAGCATCATCCTGGATCATAATCTTGAGGTGTTTTTCTGAAGCATTAGATCTTTCAATCCACACACATTTTTTACATAACTTGTCACATTTTAAATTCGATGGAAAGGGTACAAAAACTATCCTTGATTACGTAATTGAGTTTGTTCAATTTTTTTTTTCAAGTGATGTTTATTCTAAAGAGATATTCACATAGTTGTTTTCCCTTACATTGGATGGTCATGTGAAGCAATGGTGCTATTCTCTACCCAATGCTTCTATCTCATATTTTAAACAATTGGTTAATGAGATCCATCACATCTTCAACAAATATGAATATCAAGATGTTATTAATGAAATTGATCAGATTAGAATGGAATCGAATGAATATCTTGAACATTTTTCTACTTATTTTCTCCGTCTTTATTGTGAATTCCTGGATGAGGATGTGGATTAGCAGTTCTTGGATGAAAAGTTTTGTCTCTTATTCTGGATGTCGAGAAAATATTTTGATTCTGATTCATCATGTTCTTGAGATCAAAAATAATTTTAGCATCCTGAGGAAGAACCAGATATGCCTTTGGTCCCATGTCCCCCTCTTTATTTATTTTTTTAAATTATATATTTATTTTATTTTTTTAATTTATTTTATTTTTTATTTTATTTATTTATTTATTTTACTTTATTTTATTTTTTATTTTTTATAAAGTATATGGTAATGATTGTTCAAGTGAAAGAGATGAATCTTTGTTTCTACAAGAAGATTCATATTTGCAGGAATTCCAAAGGGAGTCTGATGCAATCATTGAAGACTTTCTTTCAAGTATAATTCCTTTTCATCAAGAAGATGACATGCTTATCATTGAGGATTTTTGTGGTAATCTTGAAAATATATCTGATCAACCTCAAATTTTTGAATCTCATGATTTGAATAATGACTCTTGTCTTGATAAGCAGTTGACCCTATTTGCTCAGACCTCAAAGTCAAGTCAGGTGAGTAGGACACTTCAACCTACGCTGATGGTTATGTCAGGTTCCTGTCACCATGACGGTATTTGTGATTTCAATTAGTTCATGATTCTTTTACACAATTTCATCACTAATGTCATCACATGGGATGTCAACTCTCTCCTAAGGGATGCTCATTTTCTTCATGTAAATTTTTTCAATCATCAAGGAAGAAAGATTAATTTGATTATTGAACTTCCACTGTTAAATCCCACCTTAAGCAAATCTTTAATCTGTGATGTGGAAATAGAGAAGGGTCTTAATGAATATTTTACATCATCCATCAAAGAATATGATTCACATGACAATATGGATTGTGGTAAGCCTATTACTATTTATTATAATGTGGATTTGTCTTTGATAATATTTTCCCTGTCATAGTTTCCCCAAAGGTTGTTTCCATTATCATACTGCAAATTCCTTCAAGGAAACTTATTAGTATGGATTGATGTCTCATGGCATGTACTTGCATGCACTTCTTCAAATCTTGTATGGTGACATTCTTGGTGATTACTATTGTTGTGGAGTCTTTCATTCGGTGGAGAACTTGAGTGTGATACATCATTGTGATTGTAATTCTTGTTTCCCTATGTCAATGCGTACGTTTGCATTGTTTATCCTTTTCACTACACCACAATTTATCTTGGTTTTACAGGATCACATCATTCCACCCAAAGGTTGGGAGTAGCTTCTTTGGCTACATTGGAAGTTCCATTTCACATGACCCGACCCTGTATTGTTTAGCTTAGGATAGGATAGGTTGTATGTAGTTAGATGCATTGCATACCTCTTTTGTGTTTTCATCTTCCCTTTATTTTTCAATTTTATTGTTTTTTGAATAAAGTTGGTTTTGAGCTTCAAGATGATATGACTAAAAGCTTGAGCAAGTTAAGTTGTGGTAACACACAAACCTTGGATTATATGTTACCCTATTATTTCTTTTTGTTTACATCTTTCAATTCAATTATTTTCTGATGGAAAATAAGATCCCTCAATTGGGAAGATGCAAGGAAACCATGATTTCTGTATTCATTTAGGATTCTCATTCCTACACTCGGTCCTGTTATGAAGAGTATGTTCTTTCTTAACTATTTGAGTAGAGTAAGATAAGGGGATAAATTTTAGGGATCAAAGCATTAGAGATATAAAACCTGTCTCTAAAGGAGCAACCTCTTATGCTCTCAATAAGTTAGGATCCCTCTTCCACCAATTGAAATAATAAGTTCCTATGCATAGTCCTATTGAAAATAAAGAAAAAAAATATAAAGGATTAAAGAAGAGAAAGACTTCCTTGTAGAGAGGTGGCATAAGCGACTTCATTGGGGTACTATCTAGGCTCGTTGGCATTGAAGCAATGTTTGTGTTCTTGATGAGAATTCATTGGGGTACTATTTAGGCCTGTTGGAAGCGGAGTAATGTAAGAGATATACAATTCATACTCTGATTGTTTTAACTTTCCCTGCTATATTACCCTTACTTAAGTCAACAAGATAATGATATGGCTTGCCTTATGTTGTGTTACACTAAGTAGTGGAACTAGGAAGGCTATATATTTAACCGGGTAAGAGTGGGGAGATAAGGTAACTCAATAATTGATTCAATACTTCTTGGAGAATTGAGACTTGTGCCTAAATGAAACCATTTTAGAGAAGTTGGGGCTATCCCAGTGTGTCACCAAGTGTTTTCATTGTGACAATGAACTTCCAAAATTTTTTCCTAGCTCAATTTTGGAACCTACATGAACTGTCATTTCAAGCCACTTAGTTTTGTAATGTTGTTTGATTTTTTATTTGTGTGTTTCCTCCTAGTGTTGCATCCTCCCAAGTCTGTGATGACACCTAACCCTTAGAAGTGCTTGATTTATCTAGTCCATGGTTAGGTGAATTCATGACTTATCTAGACTTAGAAACTAGGCTTTGCAACATGCACATACTCAAAAAACACTCAAAAGCACATAAAAATATAACAAAAGAAATAAAATAACTATTTAAGGAAAAAGTGCACTTCAAGTTGATGAAGACATGCACTTGCGTTGAGCGCACTCGTTTAGGCTGAAGAAGTGCACCCTCCTTGAGTGCACTCCATGTTGCGCAAGTGTGCCCGCCTATTAGGCATACAACTGTGGATCAAGAAACTCTTCATTAACCTGCATCACAAGTAAGTTTTTCATTTTGAATCTATTCATTGTCTTTCATGATTCACTGTCAATCTTTTTTTTCTTGCTCATGTTTCTTTATTTTCAGTTTATTTATTGGCATTTTTGTTCAATCTTGATTCTACAAGTGTTAATTTTTTGTCGCATGGAGAGACTCTGCACATTCCTCAACTTTTCACATTCCACCATGATGGCGACATGACCCATATAAGCTTATAGATCCTTATTCTTCTAATTCCTATCATGAAATATTGTTGTCAAACTTGTTCTTGAGCTTTCCTTAGGAAGAGCGCACTTCTAGAACTCAAAGCTCGATCAACCTTGAAAATTGTTCCCATAATGACCAAGTTTCCCTCTTGAGTGATCTCCTTTATCATGAATAATTATTCCATCGCTTGAGTGCATGAATTCACCTTGTAGAATTGAATGATTTTCCTTCATCCCTTCAGCATAACCCTCTGTGCCCTCCTTTCCTTTGAGCACATGATCGTGCCCTAAAGGACTGAAGGATTAAAGACATGTTCCTTTGTCCCTTCAGAGTGCGCCAATGCACCTTCCTTGTATCCTTGAGCATATGAGCGTAGTGTGAACGTCTGAAGGCCCAACAACTCACCTCTTCGACCCTTCATAGTGCGCCAATGTGTCCTTGATGGTTTTCCTCACTTTCTTGAGCACATGAACGCACCGCAAAGCCCTGAATGAACCTTAACCTTCCTTCGTGCTTTTAAAGTGTGCCATCCTAGTTTGCATGCCTATTTTCTTATGCATGCAAGTGACCTTGTACTGTCTTTGATATATTTTCAGGATCAGTTACATTTTATGGCTCTTTGTACATGATTTATGAGATATTTTTGTATAGTTAGGTTGCATTAAGTTAATATTGTCATCATGAGTGTGCTACCACAAATAGGTGTTCGAGGTACAAGTTATATTGTCACCCTTTCATTGTTTGTTGGAACCATGCCTCCCTGTAAAGTGACCTCTAAATATGTTTAAGAAGAAAGAACTGAGGAACCTGTTGAATTTACCAAGCCAGCCATTCCCATTTATCTAGACACACAATTCTTCATTGCTAAGTCTACCAAGGTCACATGAATTGATATAAACAACAAATTCATGCAGAAAATTTTTGCTGAGAAATTCGAATACGTGCAAGCATACATCAATATTAAGAAGTTCATGATGCATAGGATCGCAAGCAGATTCCTCGTCATCCCTTGTGTAGAGGTGATTGATTGGATCATTAGACATATGAATGAATCACATCTTGTGCTTCATAGTGAGAGTGGCAGTCAACTCACCACTTATTATTGAGGAGACATTCAAATGTAGTACAAGATGCTCAGGCCCAAAAAATATGCAAATGATGACTTCTACATTAGATGGGTAGACCTCGACACAAGTGACATTATAAAATCATGGTGTCAAGAGACTACTAAGTTTCACCATCTCCCATCCACAGTCTATTTGACTAATATCCTCAGAGATGTATATCAGTATCTAATAGCCATGTGTTGTTAGTTGCATGGGAACAAGAACACGAAGTTGTTTGAGGAAAACTGGATATATATGCTTAATATAGTGGTAACCCATGGAATAGTCTTTAATTTGGCAGATATATTATGATTTGAGTTGGAGCGGCATGTGGGGGAAGAAAAGGCATATTTAAGGGAAAACAAGGCCCCATAATTCTATATGTCAGTGTTTCTTTTAGAAGGAATCTGTGCATAGTATGCATTCCAAGGAATGTACTATAACTGGATCCCTCAATACACGTTCCCAATTTACTTTCACTATAGAGTGTTATCAAAATCAATATTCATAGGCGCATATGACATATTGGTCGAGCAATTTTTGCATTTATCTTTCATATGATATTTTAGATCAATCCTCCTTGCATGACTAATGAGGTGAAGGAGTCACTATGGGATATCGTAAATTGGTTTCAGCTCCAAAGGGTACATACATTAGACATTTTGGTTTTCAGATATCCCTTGGTCTCATGCTACGATATGTGACCAATGAGGTGGTCATGCAGGACTTAGAAAATTAGTTGGAAAAGGGATTTTCAGGATTTCTTCATAAGAGGAAGAAAGCCCCTTGGCCCACCTTCCCATTGAGGATTGGATTATATGATTTGAAGAGCCACAAGGTGAGAACATGAGAGATACAAGATTTGGACACTTTCACTTAGCCACTAAAGACTTTCATGCATATGATCACATGAGAGTGTGCAGCAAACATTGTGAAAGGATCAGTTTCAATACAAGGTATTCATCGATGTCCATAACAGAAGATGAAAAAAATAAGAACTCGTATGATGCAATTATAAATACACATCCAGTAGCAGAAACTAGTTCACCCCAAGATCCACTAGCTCAAGATATGCAGGTCTAGGAGGAAGAATAGATAACCCCTCAAGCAAGAAAAATATCTCCTAGGAAGAGGATCATATATGATTCGATAGGTGAGAGTAGCAGGAAATGGAAAGTTGATCCTTTAAACATAAGAGCTATTCAAGTAGAACAAGAGAGGAAAGAAGTTGAAGAAGAGGAGAATAACAATCAAGATGTGTTGCTTCAGAAGTAATAAGAAAATGAAGAGGAAAGAAGAATAGAAGAAGAACAACAAAGGAATTCCTAGGAGGAAGAAGCAACACAAAGAATAGAAGAAGAACAATTGACTCAAGAGATATAAGAGGAAGAGTTGGAGGAAGAGGATAACATCCAACCTATGGATGATGAACCAGGTTCCCTAGAAGAGCCTCCTCTCACAATTGTCTATATTCCATTTGGATAAATGGGAATCACACCTCCATCGGCAGACAGAGTCATGGATATATGCAATGTCACCTTTGATCAGCTTAAGGAGAGGATCACATAGAAAGGCATAGATACTTCCCTAAGGATCCTCATAATCTAGTCTCAATTTCTACAGAGAAGGTGATAACTTCCAACGCCAAAAGGAATCCTAGGGAAATCATGGTAGAAAATGTTGCTTTTTCCATAAAAATGTAGGACAACTTTGAATATTTATTGAGTGAGAATGTTAGATTGAAGAAATAGCTTGCTGTAGTGAAGCAATAGGTGTAACATATTGTAGCGAGGAATAAACGGTTAGCATCACAAAGTATCAACACCACAGAATGGAAGTTAGCCATACAAGAAGAAATGGGGCCAATGGAGGACACTATGACACAACTATATGATGAGATGATACTTATATCACAGCTAGTGGATCCTCTTGTTGGCATTCAAAATAAAGCACATGAAGTGGTAAAACTCCTAAAAGTAGAAAACAAAGTGGTTGAACATCTTTAGGAGTGGGCTACCAATTATTTATATGTTGTGCAACATTTCAAAAAGAAAGACATGATTGCCATAGAGATAGACAAAGTTCAATTGGGATTCCACCATCACAACTACATGCATCTTGGAGAATAGACGATTAATACTATTTCTGCCTATAATCGACTACATTATGTTTTTGAGTCTCTAACATAGAAACATGGGATGCTTGAAATAGGAACACTTAAAGCAATCAAAGGCAGAGAGATCCTCTTCCAGGAGATCGAGAAACACATTGAATAGATCAAGAAAGAAAAAGAACATGAAGGCTTGGGGGTCAGCAAAGACATTACTCTACAATATGCCATCATACCAATCAAATCTCATATGAAATTTTCATGGCTATGGAATAATATATAGTCAAGCTCCAAGACCATACTAACAGAGGTATTGGAGGTGAAGATGGAGTCTATAGGGGACTTGCCAATATGGGTCAAAACCATCTCAATGGAGTTAGAACATGACACACATACATTACAAATGAGCTCCATGAGGACGCAAATGATTTATTAATTTGATGAGAATTTGTCCTATTATCAGTTTTGTCTTATATAGCCACTGTCTCATATGTAATTTGTCTTACGTAATAAATGCTATATAATGAATTCCAAGGTACACATGTGGAATGCAAATAGCCACATAGGGAATGTAATAAGTCATGAATTAAATATGAATAGTCATAGGAATCAAAGAATTATGAGGAAGTTCAAAGGTCATTGTTATTAGTTATAAATAACTCCTCATAACTCAAAGAAAGGGCTTGAATTCTTGGATTATTGCCTTGGATTCTCTTATAGTACATAGGAGATAGATCATTATTTGGAGAAGCAAGTTGTGGCTTCATGTTCCACTACTGGATATAGTGTTTCATTCATGTAATAGTGTACTTGGGATCTTTCACTCTTAATCAAAATCTCTATGAGTCAACACTTCTTCATACATGTATCGTAGATATAGTAGGACTATTCTTGTTATGTTTATGATATATGTTTCTTTAATTACATACTAAGTGAATGAACTAATTCATTGCTTAGCTATGGTTGTTATTGAATGAGTGTTGTTATGCTTTAATGATTGTTTTTTATTATGTGGACTAATTTGCAGGTATTCAACAAGTCTTTCTCTTCCTTCTCATGTCCCCCTTTACAATAATATTATTAATTTTATAACCAGATGTGAATTTTCCTTTTACTAGTCATGGATGTTCCCTCGTGAAACTTACATTGGGTGTCTCACAAAGCTCACATATGTGCTTACCAAATATGTGTTGTGTTCTCTTGTGCGTAATCGTAACAAAAGAATATCTTTGAAACCTTTCCTATGGTGGCTAGACTATATGACCATATAGGACTCCTACACCAAATGGTGTGAGGTCTAATTGAGACTTCACATCAAGGAGATCCCATTACAATGTTGGTGGAATCCAACACTGTAAACATTTAGCTAGGTCATTTTTATCTAGATTGCATATTAGCAAGTTATTTGGAATTTAAGTAAAAATATGACAAGCACAAATCAAGAAATGGTCCAAATTTAATAATAATAATAATGATAAATAAATTGAAATTCAATGAACAAGAGTAAGGTAAAGCAATTGATTTGACTCCAATCTAAAAAATTCCAAAATATCCAAAAAAATATACCATCGTCTTTTCTCTACCACAATGATGTCTTCCATCATTTATGAAACCTTCTCGAAAAATACTCAAATACTCGAAAATGTTTCAAAGATAGTGGATTTCCCTATCCCTGCTTCATGAAAACATGTGACTGTGAATGAACCTATCTTCCAAATTCCTTTTCTCTACTACCAACCATGTTTACCATGATTTCTAAAACCTTCTCCATAAAACACACGAGATTTTAAATGATTTTAAGTAGAGAATTAGCATATGGAATGATGGAAAAAGTTTCATTTTGTTAAATTGGATTTTTTGAGAGATTTTACTTTTACCAATATACACTAGAGCTAGAGCTAAGCACAATTAGTTAGAAGCAAGTGTTTATAGCTATCTACTACTCAGAGATTACATATAATTAGTCATAATCAATATAGATATATTCTAATTTTGGATTTACCAAGTGTCTGGAAGGATAAATCTCTTTTCATTCTAAAAGAGAGTTACACTTCAAGAGATTGATCCCTCTCTACCTTGGTAGATCTGGAGTTAAGATGAATCTAAGTTGGTATATATATATAAGAATCCTATTGGTGAAACCATTATTTTTATTTTTATGTAATTTGATTGATCAAAATGTTTACATAAATAGACAAAAAATTACAACATATCTTCTATACTATGTTGGAGAAGGCCTCTCAGCACAAACATAAATATATAACTGTGTACATTAGAAACTAGAAGCAGTATAATATTGAAGTATTTTTGAAGGGAATTATTTGTAGGGTATAGTGTACAAATATATTAAAGTCTTAAATTGTTGGAGCAAGTCCTACTTGGAGTAATTCCTACTTGTGATTTGATCAATAAATTTATTTAGATATGAATTTTGGTTATCTGGTTGTTTAAAATGGAATAACTAAGTTTAGCTAAATTCTTATGATTTCTTATAACTTATAAGAGGCTAGATGTACACTACATGGCTATTAAAGCCAACAATTAGTATTAGAGGCAAAGGTATCTAATATTTGTGAAAGAGTTAGATGGTTGTGAACCTGTGAGGCACTTGGTGCATGTTTGATGTAAAAGGATAATGAAAAATGTACTTTGGATACTTTAAGAAGACTTGGATCTTTCATTCCAAACTTATGTTGAAGAAATTCATAATGGGGAAATCATGTTGTAGCATAAAAAATATATGAGTTTTTATTTTAATCAAACTAAATTTTTTATTAATCTTCAACTAAAGAAGGGTGTGGCATAGAGGCATGGTGGTAAGAAAAATGTAGCAAGTGAGTGGGTTTTAGATTTGAGAATTGAATAGAAGATGTTGAGTGAATTTGAGTAGATGGCGAACATAGAGGCTTTTAGTGGTAACCTTTTGTAGTTGC
Source organism: Pinus tabuliformis (assembly GCA_031772625.1). Lineage (NCBI taxonomy): Eukaryota > Viridiplantae > Streptophyta > Pinopsida > Pinales > Pinaceae > Pinus > Pinus tabuliformis. Next base: position 487,045,795 of record CM062815.1, on the reverse strand, counting down.
GTGTTCAAATCAGTAGCTAGCAAGGATAATATTTGTTCTTTTGTGGACAACCTTGAATATGGTTGGAATAAGAGACTAGAGAGTCATTTTCATGAGACCAAGACCACGAGAAGAAGTACTAGGAGGATTTTTTCAAATAATGGCCACAATCTTTGTTCTTGGTTTAGCTTGAAAAAGCTAGAGTAAAACAAAAAATCATGCCAAAAAATTATCAATGCATGTGATGAGAAAGTTTGATTGCAATAAAAAAATATATGAAGGAAGAATGGTAAATTTATTTGAGCTAAATAAATGATGATGATGCATCCAGGAGAGTGAGAAACAAAGAGAAAGGTGAAAATAAAGTGGAGGGAGATAAATAAAGAGAAAGGTCACAAATCTAAGAAGAAAAAAAGATTAGTCACAAAATTTTCAAGAGAAAGAGCATGCAAGAAGTTGGCTAACATATTAAGTGAATTGAAGTTGAATCAAATTATGGTTAAACTTGAAAGGCATTTAAAGAACTATATTGGTAAATAAATATTTCTCATTTCTCATTTCCTTGAAAAGGAAAAGAAAAAAGACTAACTAAAATTTTTATTTTAAGAACAGAAAATGGTGAAATAAAAGTGAAATGATAAAGTATAAGTAAAAGTGGTTAATTATAAAATTAATTAAATGAGAGTTAAAAGTGATGTTGAACTTCCACCTAGTGAACCTGCATCAATTATTTTGAGGTTTTTCATATTTAATGTGCATGAATTAAGAATTTGTCTAAGTTCAGATTATTCATCTCAAGGAAGACTTTATTTAAAGAGTTAAATAAAAGAAGAATGCATGGTCATTAGATTATTCACTTCAAATATAAGAAGGAAGACATCATTTGAAGATGGAAGAGTTGAGGTGTGTATGGTCATGATATGTACAAATGAGTATATGTATTAATTTTGTAATTTCTTTATTAGTATCATGGAGCAATGGTCACATTATGAGTTATAGAAGCACTTTGCATGCTTTTTATACCTATCTTGAAATGATGTAATGGGATGTGTTGTAAAGGGGTGCATGTTTGTTTGTACTCAAAACCCAATAAAGTTTTTGGTCCTATAAAAGTATAAGCATAGCCGAGTTTGTTTCCCCTATAAATGAAATCCCTCTCATGTTAGGTTGCACATGTAGTAATCATATAGCATGTCTTTTCTTATGTAGAGAGAGGATATGACATCAACTTTTGGAATTAACCACTAGGGTAGGTGCGAGGGTGGAAAGTGTACTCATATGCTAGCTTAATATAAGATTGGAGAAGACAAGTCTTTGATTAAGGGGGGGCGGGATGTGAGGGAGATTACTCTGAAGGTCTGGACAATATTGCAAGGTGAGGAACAAGTTATAATGAATAATCAATTGTTTGCAGGAATAATGGTGAATCCATGACAGAAGCAGGTCACGACAAAAAAGAGATCGAAGTGATGTAATAACATAGAAATATAAAAGGATTAAACAACAAAGAGATCACATGATCACAAAGTGATGCAATATCAAAGAAAATGATAAGATAATGATGTAGCAGAAAAGAAAGAAAATACCATGCAATAATAGAGAGGATGACTGCTAATAAAAGAACTAATGCATCGATAAGGACAATACAAAACAAAAGAAAATAATGTAGGAGCACGAGAAGATGAAAAACTAGAGTACAAAGGAATATGCAATAGAATGGGACAATGAAAAGTGGACGATGACGACACATAAAACAAAGGAAGATGGAAAAAGAAGCAAGGAAGAATAATAGCAATGTGTAGATGTAGATGAAAACATACCTAAAGATGAAATGAACAACCCTAAATAGAAAATGAAGATGTAGATAAAACATCCATGAAAATTTTAACAATCTTACTTAATTGTAAGTACCTAAGTCAATGTTAATGTAAGAACCTCTTTGTAAAGTAATATTTCTAGTCAAAACCACTAATGGTTGTGGTCAACAGAAACCACACAATGTGAAGTGTTGTTAGTGGTAAGAAAAAACCACTTATAATGGTTATGGGTCAACCATATAAAAAACATGATGATGATTGGTCATGATGTAAGGGGAATGACATTGTTTTCCTTTGCAGGTACATAAAGACAAAATAATAAGCATAGCATACTCAGATACTCAATATACTATCTACGAAAATGAACCTTTGGAGTTTTCTTTTTCACCTCTTTTTCAAACTCGTTAAACATGAAAAATATGTTGAGTTAGACCTTTTTTGGACTCGTTAAAAGCATCAAAGAACAACAGAATCGTCGAACATGATGGGGACGAACCACTCCTTCTTAGGGTTTGTTAGACATACTTAGAGGGTTTGTTTAACTTATAGATCAACCATATGTTATCCTCCTAAATATTGTTAAAAAATAAAGAGGTATTGACCATCAATGTTTAGGGAAGTTGGGAAAACAGGGTACTCCACTTGTTAATGGCAAGGAGTTGCTCTTGAACGTGACACTCTTCCACTTCATCTCTATGGCTGTTGGGTTGGGAAATCTACTTGTCTTTTGGTTCATCATACATTTTCAAAGCCTCCTCTTTAGGTTTTGCGTCAATGCTATCAACTCCATTTAGTGTCGCTAATGTTTTCAAGATAATTCATTCAGTCAATATATGCTACAGTACTCTTAAGCCTTCATTCCATGTGTACGATTCTTGATCTAGTTCCATATCATCATCATTTTGTCTCAAATCATGATACCTATTTCATGTTGTTGATGGAGGATACATCAAGGCTCTCCTAAAACGAGTCGCTTCCTATCGAGATCAACTCATTATCTAGGAATTTGAGTTAGGAACAAACCTTCAGTACCTTAGTTCTTGCATACATCAATGGCAAGTTTCCTCGCTCTTGTCAACATGTTTACATAATTGGCCTTCGACCGACAGATTATGTGCGGTGTTCGACTTCAACTCATTCATTCACACCATATGGAAATTATTGTTGTACCTTGAGATTCATTAACATCATCGGTGGTTTCTCTCGCATCTGTTGACAACTTACATCATTAGCTAGTAATCAGATGGTGTCTACCATGTTCGACTCCAACTCATTGATTCACATTGTTAGACTCATACATTGGTTGTGGTTTTAGTATGATGGCTATGATCATATAAACAATCATTTCGTCATGGATCCACCCTTTGTCATTAGTGGACATGTATTTTGATCATTGTACATGTAATGTTAGCTTATATGTAGAGAATGGGTATGCCTCCCTCAACAAAGATATCATGATGTAAATATATTGTAATAGATAATGATCTCATAGGTTGTTCTTGATCCTGAATTGTCACAAGGTAAAGAACTTTAGTCATTTTCCATTTCTAACTTTCCTCTTTAGGGGGAAATCTATTATAGGCCATTTTGTCACATCTACTCAATAGGCATGTTAACTGCATCAATCAATATCCTTTTATCCCTTGTCATCACCCTTGTAAAAAGCCCTAAATGGGCTTGACACAAGAAAAGGAACTCTACTTTGGGAACCTTGATCATGACCTCCAAGAGGCCATGGCTTCCATGAGGTTCTCATTAGATGGAAGAACAATGCTCTAGAAGGGATACATATCAAGGGATATAATGGAAATATCATACTCTAATACCCCTAGTAAATGATGAACTACATCACCTACTAGACCATCAATAGACACGGGCATGTAACAAGTTGCCACATAATTAATCTGCGGCAGGGGAGATATCGTTTTCATATAAGGACCTTTTAGGGAAGTTGGTTGATTGGGAATCAAATTAGGACTAACAAATGAAAGTTGGTCAATGGTCACAATTCTTCCTTCATGAGGGAAACACATCACACAAAAGAGTGAAGAGACAAGAACTCCCATGACATAAACATAGTCATGCCCAAGGAGTAAATTAGGAAAATATGGTAATCCAATTGTTAATGGCATCAAGTCACTCTTGAACATGACTCTCTTCCACTTAATCTCTGTGGCTATTTGGTTATGAAATATACTTGTCTTTTGGCTCATCATACCTTTTCAAAGCCTTCGCTTTTGGTTTTGGGTCAATGCTTCCAACTCCATTTAGTGTTGCCAATGTGTTTAAGAGAATTCATTCAGTAAATATCTACTACAACACTTTTAAGCCTTCATTACATATCTATCGTTCCTAATCCAGTTTCATATCATTACCATTCTGTCTCAAATCATGATACCCATTTCATGTCGTTTATGGTGGATACATAAAGGCGCTCCTGTGTTGAGTCGCTTCTTGTCGACATCAACTCATTATCTAGGAAGTTGACTTAGGAACAACTCTTCAGTACATTGGTGCTTGCATACATCAATGCCAACTTTCCTCACTCTCTGTGATAGGTTTACATCATTGGCCTTCGACTGACAGATTCCATGTGGTGTCCGAATTCAAATCATTCATTCACACTATACAGATTGTACTCTTGTATCTTGAGATCCATTAACATCATCGGTGGTTTCTCTTGCATCTATTAACGACTTACATCATTAGCCGATAATCATATGGTGTCTACCATGTTTGACTCTAGCTCATTGATTCACATGTTTATACTCATACATTCGATGATCATGTGAATGGGATAGAAGACCCCGAATTTAGTTTCATCCATCCAGGTCATGGTTTCAGTATGATGGCTATGATCATAAAAACATTCATCCAGTCATGGGTCCACCCTTTGTCATCAATGGACGTGTCTTTTGATCATTATACATGTAATGTTAGCTTATATGTTGAGCATGGGTATGCCTCCCTCAACAGAGATATCATGATGTAAATGTATTGTAACATATATTGTTCTTGATCCTGACTTGTCACAAGGTAAAGAACTTTAGTCATCAGTTTCCATTTATGAATTTTCACTTTAGTGGGAAATTTGTTATAGTCCATTTTGTCACATCTGGTCAATAGGCATGTTAACTAGATCAATCAACATCATTTTACCCCTTGTCATCACCCTTGCAGAAAGCCCTGATCAAGATTGTCCCTAATCCATGAAGTTATGTCTTTAACTACTTCATTCTAGTGCTTTTAAGTCCCATCACACTCTTTTTCCCTAGGATAATGCGTTCACCAGTAGGTTGACCTTCTCTAGACCTATGTTGATCACCAGAAGGTTGCCTTTTTTGGGGGGTGTGTTGATTCTATAAATTTAGGAAAAATAAAAAGAATCCTGAAGCTTCCTCTTCCAAAAGCTTCTAAAGGTTGTTCTAACCATTTACCTTGGATGAAAGTCTCAACTCCTATCCTATCCTACCTTGGAGATTTAGCCCCTTATCCCTTGAGCTCATCCTCCCATCAAGAGTGGATCTCAGGCCTAGATTGGTAAATGGATAAGAATTCCTAAACTACCATCCTCTCCTATATATTAACTGCCACCCACAAGCTATGGGTTGGCTTTTGGAGATAGATTCTACCCTCATGTTGTTATTGTCAGAGTTATTATTCCATGCACTAGGGTGACATAGAGGTACACTATTTGGTAAGGAAGGACAAGTCAACTTGGAGGAGCTCTTCTACAAGATCAACTCCTATATTTGGTTGTGACTCTCTCCATTTCTATCAATACAAAGAGTTCATTGTTTTCCTATATGTGATGTTATGATCATGTATTTAAATGCCATGTTGATACATTGAATAAAGTGATTGGATGATACTACATAGATGTGTTAGATCATTGGCTTGTATTGTTTAATTGTGTAGGTTCTAATTATATCAATCAGAGCTAGGGTTGGAGCATACAAGCCAAGAGAGGAGCAAAGATTACGAAAAATTCCAGGTAGGATTCATCTCGTTTTCCATTTACTTTAAGTAAAACATTTTTTTCTTTGCTTTCTATTGTTCTAGACTAGGCCATCAAGTCTAAGGAAGATACTTCTATATGCAGTCGTAGATTCCATATAACACAAGTATTCGACATGATCAAAACAAGCCTACTTTTCAAGATTGATTCATTCCTTTGATTTCCTTTTCCATGAAGGTGGCTACAATCACTCAAGAATATAAGTTGGATCATCCCCTTCAAAAAATTAGGTTTTGTTAATGATGAAACTAGTTTTCAGTATGCCATGGACATTCTTTGAAAGAGTAGGCCAAGGCCACCCTCCCAAATGTGGAGTAGGAGTTGCATTGTACCTCGGTCACACCCATTTTATTTACATTGGTATGATATTGGCAGAAGCATAAACAATAAGGTGAAATTTACAACATTATGGATACTGCTAAAATTGGCTCAGAGCATAAGAGTGTCGAGCATCAAGGTGATGGAAGACTCCAAACTAGTCATAGACTAGGCCAATAAGAATTTGGCAGTAAACATTGTTGGTTTAGACAACCTACTATCAGATATAAGGAACACTTAGAGCTCCTTTGAGCACATTAGATTCTACCATATTGTTTAGGGACAAAGGTCCCCTGAGGTCTTGGGTCAATACCCTAGTAGAGCGGGGCTTATCTATAAGAAAAACAAGCATTCCATACAGCCGTGATACCAATATAAACAAACTACATCAAGAGAGGTGCACCTGGGGGTCCTTCATTTGGGTAGATCTAGACAGGGTCCAAACCCTCTCGCAGTTCCTTTCGATCCTTCAACCTGCAGGGCAATCAATTCAAGGAAGCATAGCAGGACATGGATGAAGCATCATAAGAAAATCAACTTCATAGCATATTAAAAGGTAGTCAGTTATACAATTGAAGCAACCATTCATATGTAAATCAAAACATTTATCTCATAAGCATAAAGAAGATTAATATCAGGAACAAGACAAGTGTTTCTTTTATTATAGATAACTAAAATACAGTAAGGAATGATTTCACCTGAGTCTTCCTTTCGTAGGCTCCAAGTGGAACCATCCTCTGGATTCGTCCAATCTCAAGCCTTCAACAAACTCCTTCCATGTCTCACTCAAGGATATCTCAACCAATGGAGAGACATCATAACTCAAGGAAACAAGGGTTTCCTATAATGGGGGAAGTGCTGGAAGCACAAGGATCTGCAAACGTGATCTGGGATAATCTCAACAGAGTGATTTTTCTCTCTATTCTTTCCTCCTTTAGGCCTTCCCATTGAAGCCTTTTTATACTTCTCCCAAAGTAGTTTTTTAGTTTGGAATTCGTTGGGAACAGTTGGGCCACGGGCACTAATAGGTAATAAACAGGTAAAACCCATGATCTCCGCCTGAAATTAAGGAGATTTAATTTTTTTAAGTGTTTTAAGACATATACGCGGGTTGGGTATACACAGGTCCGCGTACACACATGTTTAGCTCAGGAAAATGTTGCGTGTAGGGAGTAAAACACTGTTTTTAAAGTATTTGGACCAGGTCTAGAAGGAGGGGTTGCCCTAGGCCATGAGTACAGCATCACAAACATCAAAAGTGAGATTTGGAGCTATAACAGACGCCCCCTAATATATGAGGTTAGAAGGGGTACATGATGGCCAAAATGTATTAAGTAAGTGCATGGAAAGGAAACCTGTCAAACACTGAGAAGGACTTCACCAGAGTTCAGCCTGCTAAGCCACAAAAGGAGATCATAAAGAAACATTGTCTGAGGCAGGCATACCCATGCTCAGAGAAAGTAAAGCATGTCCACATTAAGTACAAGTGGATCCACTAAGTATACAAGTATAAAAGACTGGAAAATACATAATGGATCATCTGATCATGATCGAACAAGTACATGTTTGAATATCACATATAAGAATGTCAATGATGTTGAAGGATGAAGCGGATCACTGATATCAAAGACTGATCCCAAAAGTACCAAATGAACATGATGGAGTAAGATGGTACTACACTGCAAACTTAGGTGCCAACATATAGAATGTCACCATGAATGACTGCAACATATAAGGTGGAGTGGTATCAACTAGCAGTAATAGGAGCAACTGTCAAGTGAACCAATGAATGCTGATGCAACCTAAGGTCTTCACCGACCGCTATGGTACATTTCTACACCATGGGAATAAATGATCTGAAGTCAACCATGTGAGAAATCGTTTGATTACCTGTCATTGATGTATACCATTAACAAACGTGAGACTACTCACTGATAATGATAATGAGCGTCAAGGTACCCAGTACAATCTAACAAGTGTGAATAGATGAGCTGGAGTCAAACACCTGTAAGAATCTATCAATTAGGAGACAATGATGGTTTCCCACTGTCGATAGCGAAGGATCTACCACTGATGACTACAAGCCCTAAGGTACTGCCAAATGGACTCTATATCCTTTCCCTAGAGCAATGAGTCGTAGTCGATGAGGAAAGATCCACTAGAAGGAAGGCATTAAGGCATCCTTCATCAATCTAGCACGAGTGTAACCCGTAGGCCAATAATGTGGAAGGAATCGAACGAAAAAGATGTAGTAACTCGACCGAAGCACATTTCCGGCGTACACAAGATGTGGCTAGTGCATGACAGAAACCCTCTGAACCAACCAATAATGAAAGCTGACACAGAGGCAAGGTATCCACCAATAGGGTCAAATGGAAACCAAGGTACTGCACGAATCCCATTGTGTGATAGTGTAAGTTGATGTCAAACAAAAGGGAAACCACTCAGTCAAAGACCCATGATACTGATCGATGTTGAGCACAAGGTGACCTATCAATAATTAAAATAGGGCTAGGGTGCGGCTCTAGGCATATCCTCAAAGCAAGATGTCGTCGTCAATAAGGACAAGACCCGCCAGCAAGAAGTCAATGGAGACCTTCTCAAACCGGCATGAGTAAAGGACCAATATAACTGATGTGATAATAGAAAAAACATTGACAACCAAGGATGGTCGACTAAAAAATGAGTCAAGAGACACCGCAGAGAGGCCGACTCAAGCTAACTTCCCTTGAACAAAAGCACAACCCAATGTGACTATATGGCAGCATATGATGACTCTGTATAAGTTCGTCATGCAGGAGGCACAAACGAACCCTCCATATTATTGGAAGAGATAACCAATCAGGGGAGAACTGACTCAATAACAAGGTTAAGGCATACCTAAGTCAAACTAAATCCCACCCAAACGGAGGAGACTTTGTTTTGAGTGCTTTGTTCAAGGGCGACACGATTGACTTTAGCTGCCAACAATAAGTGGAAATATTGTCCCGTTCCCAGTCTTTTTGGAATATAATTTTTTTTTGTCTTTTTCTTTAAGCTGGAAAAAGAATAAAAGAATGATATAGTATAGTGGAAAGAACGAGTGTCGGTGAAATAGATGATCTAGTTCCTGGGATTGGAACAATCCTATGCTCAATGCAAGGAGGTGAAAACTGGTCAAAGACACTCAAAGGTGTGTTCCTTCCACGGGTCAAGGTGTGTTAAGTTGTAGAAGTCAAGGGAATGCAAGTTTGATTTTGCAATCGTCATGGTCAAAATTTGGCTTAAACATGAGTCCAAGTGAAGCCGGCTCAAGGCCAAAAGGTGCAAACTGTCAAAATGCAATGCAGTAGTACAACTCAACACAAAGGAGCCTCTAGGGTATAAGGCCAGAACAAAGCGAAGAAGCAAAGAGGAATGAGTCTTCATCGCAGAAGTCATAGCGAGACTACAGAGGACTCCCGAGCCTACTCAAATCGAAGTAGCATGGGCAACAAATGTCAGTGAGGTGTTAACTACAATGCCCATGAAAAGGATGGCTCTACCATCATGTCATGATTTAAAAATTGGTGAGTGAAGGTGGTTTACAAACCATAACACGATGGGATCGACCCTATGGCAAGTGTATCGACAAATGGAGGCTAGTATGCATAATGCAATGGAAAAAATGGCTTCCCTAACCTATATGCTAGTGAAAAAATGATACCTGCCATGATGGGCCAACAGTCATGGAATCATCTGACAACTGTCAAAAAAGCATCCAAAATGTCCTAAAAATCAAACCATTCTCAACATTCCAAGCTCCCAAGTTAAAAGTTACATGAGGCAAAACAAAATCAAGTTTTGAAAAAATTTTACATTTTCAAAGCTTATAAAATAGTTTTTCGACTCACCATTGTCACTGTTTGATTTGAGAGCAAAGGAGTGGAGAAAATGGAGCAAACATTGACATATGCCAAATTCGACCATTCAAATCTTCCCAAAATCACCAGGTAACCCTTAAACTTATCTTGCATTCAATTGTGATTGGTTTTGGAATTTTTAACTCAAGTTTCACCGTTGAATTATTGTCAAAAAAAAATTCACGGCATATACGCGAGTTGGTTATACGCAACCCGCGTATACCCAGGCCCAAGACGCAATTGTGTATGAAATGGACCCGCGTATACACTGCGAAAACTTCAAAACAAAAATCTAATGGTCCAAATTTGTTTTTTCTTCAGGATGCCAGTCACTTGGAGAGAAAGAGAGCATGCCTTAGTGGATGATGAGGTTATGAATGATCCTAATGCCCTGGATGCCTTAAGAGGATGCAGTTTGCTAAAGTTCTTTAAAATGCCAAACATGAAAGCAAACACTCGCCTACTTGAAATGCTCATTCACTACTGGAGCATCAAGGATGACTCATTTATGATTGATCAAATTCCACTCAAGATAGAGGTTGAGGATATTTATTTCATCACAGGCCTTTCCCGGAGGGGAGAGGTAGTACATTCCACAGGCAGATCACGAGGCAGTCTCTCTATCGAGGACTACGTGCATATATATTGCCTGGGTCATCCAGAAAAGATTGGAAGTCAAATTCCAATCAAGCATGTGGAGAGTTTATCATTGAGGATCATCCTGTTCACTATAGCCAGAGTGAATGGATCAGCTTCCTTACACCAGGTTTCACAGTTAGCCATAAGCTTGGTGGTAGACTATCTCACCACATTTTTTGATTGGTGTACTCCTCTTCTCGCCAACTTGAAGAGCCAACTTACTTCTATCAAGAAGGGGCAGAGCAAAAAGTTCGAGTATGGAACCATTTTGTGCTCTTTCTTCTTTAAGAGGGTCCCAACACTCTATCCTAGAGTATCAGTTTCGATCAACACCCCACGAGATCCACGCATGGGCAGGTGGGCTGACTTGATGAAACGACTAGGAGGCGGGGATGTTCCATAGACTGCTTTCGACGATGAATTCTTCTCTTGGTGGGAGCAGCAGATCATCACCGTAGATGACTACCCCTATGTTGGGATGGACTTCTGAGGAGATCCTGGTCTAGCTTTACCACCAACTGCAGCATGGGGTGATATAGGTAACAAATGTTTTTAATTTTATGATTTTTATGATTTCTTTTTATGATTTTTTAAATATAATAATGAATTTTGAAAAATATTTTTGATAGGATTCAAATGACTAATATGATGATCATGTTCCAGCTATTGGGCCAGCACGACCAGATGGGTTCCCATGGCATGGACGTTGCGACCGAGGTGCCGAAGAGGCGGCTGCAGACACAGAGTGACTTCTACACATAGTTCAGCGACACTTGGTGAGACTAACTCACTGAGTATCGATGGAGGTTGTAGAGGATCTCCCTATAGACATGCATTGTCATGTGGTTGGCATGCCATGAGACTGGGTTCGCACTCTTAGGCATGTGGCCAAAGCAGTAGTTGCATACTTAGCTGCTCACCCTGAGCTGAGGCATTAGATGTACTGGACATGATTATGGGCATTTGAGTCCCAATTTTTGTATATTATTTTGGACACACCTATGTACACTCAGGATATTTTATGATATATATATATATATATATATATAGTTTTTACTTTTTGATGCTTGATTTTATTGCGATGAATGAATGATGTGCTAGTCTAAATCTTGATTAGCGATAGAATCAGCTAACCAATTATGAGATCTTGGAATGTGCAAATAATTAATGTAAATAAATGATCTTTGCAACAACCACACTCTTAAATACTGGGGATATAAACATGGATCCATTACCCAATAAATGTTATTCAATTGTGACACTATCAATCGTGAATCAAGATAAACTACCAACGAATTGATTTCATAAGAAATTGCTTCGGATAGTAAGTTAATGATGGCAATATACTCAGCCATATTATTTGAAGCGGGACAAACACATACTCCCCTTGACACCATCAACTGAGCAGTTGGATAGTAGATTACCCAAGCTACAGAAGCAAGGTTCCGAGTGTGCTGACTAGAACCATCAGCGAATCCAAAATAGACTGAGTCATCCATCAATACCTGCCACAGCAGACCAAAAGGTTTCGATATCCAAAACTCCCAATGAGATATGTACAAACATACAAAATGTACAAAGAAGCCATTGCCTAGCTACTACTTAAGAAAAGTACTTCTTGAGGTAGAGCCCGTTTCAGGGCTCTGCCAATTTGTTTCCTTCAAAATTGATTAACTCATACGCCCCTTTTTCTAAAACTTGTTTAATTATAAAGGGACCGTACCACATAGGCTTGAACTTTCCTGCCCCCAAGGCATCCTTATCTTGGTCATCGACCAAGACAAGGTCACCTTTAGAAAAGACTAGAGGATGGACATCTTTATCATACTAAGTTTTAACCCTTTTCTTATGAGCCTCATTGATTGTGGCGACATCTCAACATTGCTCATCGAGATGTTCCAAATGAAGGAGGTGCTCTTCGAGACTAGAGGTCTCTGGAAGGAGCTCAATAGCTAACTTAAGAGATGGAATTTCACATTCAACAGGAAAGATGGATTCCATCCCATAAACTAACTGAAAAGATGTAAAACCTGTAGCAGTCTTTACGGAGGTTCGGTATGCCCAAAGAGCCGGATACAACATAAGATGCCAATTGGACTAATTTTTGTTAATCATCCTTTGCAAGATTGTCTTATGGGTTTTTTCCACTACCTCGACCTGTTCATTAGCCTGAGGATAATATGGAGATGAGTGCTCCTGCCGAAAACCCAATTTAAGAGCCAATTCGAACATTAGTTGGTTTTGGAAATGACTGCCATGGTCAGTGACAATCTCTCTCGGGATACCAAACCTTGAGATAATCTGATTAAAAAGGAACAATGCCGCTGTTTCATTATCATTTTATAAGTGGGCATGGCCTCAACCCACTTTGTGAAGTAGTCTATGACCATGATAATGTACTTGTGATTCGCTGCTGAAGGTGGATTACAAGTTGTAAAATCAATACCCCACTTAGTAAAAGGATCGACAGTGACAACAAGAAAAATAGGAGTTGGATGTGCGTGCATCTTATGAGTATAAACTTGATAGGGGTGACAGCGTTTGACCGCTTCAACACAATCTTTGAAGAGCGAAGGCCAAAAATCGTCGGCACGTAAGATACGATGGGTTGTAGCAAGCCCTAAAATATGACCACCACAAGCTCCACTGTGGCAATCATTGAGCACTGACTCTGCTTCCTCTAGGGTTAAACAACGTCGAAGGATTGAATCAACCCCTCGACGATATAACGTATCACCAACGATGACATAGTTCTTGGCCAGGTGATGTAATTTTCGGCGTTCATCCTTAGAGAAAGTAGAGGAAAACTTCAAAGTTTGGAGATAGACAATGATATTTCTGTACCAAGGGTCGAGTGAAGAGATGGGGAACAAATGTTCATCGGGAAAACTTTCCTCGTAAACAGTATCCTCTCCAGAAGGCAGCTCAGAAATTAACTCCACAAAAACCATAGATTTCTTAGACTTGGCGGACAAAAACTCAAGATCGAATTCTTGTAAAATGACAATCCATCAATTATATTTTCCCCCAATCACTCACCTACTGAGGACAAATTGGAATGGATTGACCACTGCTAAGACAAAAGTTTTGCATAGCAAGATATAATGGCAGAGTCGGTGGACAACATGGACAGCTGCCAAAGCCAACATCTCAACAGGAGAATAGCAAAGTTTAGGACCTATCAAGCCTCAGCTCAAATAATAAATCACATGCTCCATGAGAATAATCTTCCTGAACGAGAACCATACCTATGGTTGATTCTGCAGCAGCGATATATAAAAGGAAATCCCTACCATAATCTGTGGACTCAAAAGCGGGGCAGCGACTAATGCCTTTTTCAAGGCATCGAACGACCGTTGTGCAAAGTAATCCTATACATATGGAACTCCTTTCCATATTAAACGCATAAAACCTTTAGTGATCTCAGCATAATTCGTTGTAAACCTTCTTAAGAAATTAGTCTTCCCTTGAAGACTTTAAAATTTCCAAATTGAGGACGGGGGAGACAACTGAATTATTGCCTCTACCCTGAAGGGATCAGCTCGAATCCCTTCATTTGACACAATGAACCCTAATAACCGGCCAGATGTAACCACGAAAACACACTTATTGGGATTCAATCGGATTTTGTAAAATCGACATCACCCAAAAACCAATCAAAGGCGACTAGGATGATCAGTTCTGTTTTGAGAATGAGCAGCTAGATTGTCGAAGTATTCTTCGATGATATGTTTAATGTCATGGAAAGCGTATGACATGGCCCGCTGGAAGGTAGCTCTAGAATTTTTGAGACCAAAAGGCATCTTTCTGTATGCAAAGGTACCTCAGGGACATATAAAAAGTTGTCTTATGCTGATCTTCACGACGGATAGAGATCTGATTATAACTGGAAAAACCATCCATGAAGGAGAAAATCTCATTACCCACACACTCATCAATAATCTGATCAATAAATGGCGTGGGGTAATTATCTTTGGGACAAGCTTTGTTTAGGTCCCTAAATTCAATGGATACTCCGATTGTTCCTTGTTTTTTATCCATAGGGACTGGATAAGAAACCAAAACCGTGAGAGGAACAGGGTATATAAGACTCGCCTTAAGCAGCTTCTCTACTTCAGCGTTAATGGCTACTGCTTTCCTAGGATTAACCAGCCGAATCTTCTGATGAATCGGCTTGGCGTTTTCATATGTCTTGATCTCATGTTGAACTGTGGATGGATCAATGCCAGGAATTTCTTCATAAGACCAAGCAAATACATCTCAAAACTCCTTAAAAAGATCGGTGTAAATTTGAATTTCTTCAGGGGAACATTCAACTCCGATGAAGATATTCTCAATCACGTTAGGGTTCCTAGATATGTTTATAGATATTGTTTTTGAAATCACTGACATATTACCTTTGGCATGAAAGTGTGTTGGAGCCAAAGGGTTTGATATCGTACAAACATCACTAGTAAAGAGCTCGGAGAACCTAGATTCTACTTCCTTCAATGGAGGAAGAAAGTATGAATGATGGTGTAAGTCTTCCCAAGGTCGATCTACACCCATAATTACTTCTAGGATTGCTTCCTCAGATGGTAAAACCATGTCTAAGCAGTCCATAGTGGAGGTAGAATCAAGGGTCCAAGCTGGGGCCACATCACCATCTAGCTCCACTTCAGACAAAGGAGTAGAAAGGATGTTTGCAGAGTTGATGATAGACTGATATCTAAGCTTTGCTGCAGACATAGGAAATGCCATTCCACCAACTTGTCCTTTAGCTAATGTGGTCATAGGTGAAGGCAAGGTCCAAGGGTCTGAAAAATAATGAGTTCAGAAGAACTCTTCCCGTGAAGACTCCTTGGATGATGAAACGAAATTAATTCTAGCAATAGGAGAGGGAAAATCAAATGTACCCTTCAATGAAGAATACATCCCAACTCCTAGATTCTTAGTAGGTGGACGAGGGTTATCCACTAAAGGAAGAGTAGAATCCGAAGTTGCTTTAGGATCAACTGGAGAATAATCCAATTGATCAACCTCGACGATTCTCCCCTCATGAGGAAAGCAAATGACACGAAATAGAGTCAAAAAAACGGCATCAATTTTGTATACCCAATTCCTTCCTAAGAGGAGATTGTAATCTAGGTTAGCATCAATGACTTCTACTTCAATATTGACGACTTCCCCCAAACACATATGGGAAAGGCCGGGATAATCCCATGCGACTTATGGGACTTCCCATCAAATGTAGTCAAGAGGGTAGGTGAAGGAACAGTCGAAGGCGATCCAAT
This sequence comes from Pinus tabuliformis, assembly GCA_031772625.1. Taxonomy (NCBI): domain Eukaryota; kingdom Viridiplantae; phylum Streptophyta; class Pinopsida; order Pinales; family Pinaceae; genus Pinus; species Pinus tabuliformis. Next base: position 487,029,870 of record CM062815.1, on the reverse strand, counting down.
GGCCTTCCAACATGACATTGACATGACGCACGTGGAAGCTCCTTCATCAATAACGGTACGAAAGATGTTAATTTTTCAGTATGTAGACTTTATTTGAAAAGCCATGTGATGAGGGAGTCGCTTTTTGACATTAAGCATGTCGAAAGTGAGCACTAAAGAGTTGTTTGGATCAACTACCCCTATCGCCGAAGGCAAAGCACTTCGTTGAGCTGGACACGACTGGAGAACCTCTAAAGTGAACATAGCGCATGGACTCTGAGCCAGATCCTCAACAATGGAGTAATTCTAGGTGGTCCTAGCATTAAGGTTGATAGTCACGCATTTAGTGGAACCTTTTGGTATCCGTGGTATAGTCTCGACAGGGGGTCGCTCCATATGAAGGTTGGTATTTCGGGGAGCAGTTTTGTCCTTGGATGTTTCAGTTTCACCGTAATCACGTGACTGAGTGGTCACATGAATGTTAGAACCCATCATGAAAACATTTTATGATTTCTCCCCTTCTTGGTCGCCCCCTATAGAGGTACTAGGATTTGAACTCGCGCTAGCAAGCATTTGTTGCCCTTGGGGAAAAGGGTTGGTTAACACAGCTAGAGAGTTAGAAGTCCCTTGCTGTCCTAACAAGCGCTGAGCATCTTGAATCTTTGGGCTGCGATGAGTTAAATGGTCTCCACTACATATCGTGCATGGAAACTTGACTTTCTTTCTAGACTCATTTCCACCACCACCAACATTATTGCCAGGTTTATTTGTGTCAGTCTTCCCATCCTAACTCTTTTTCTTACCTCGTCCTTTCTTTTTCCCATTAGAATTTTGATTTCCTTTGGGGTTGTAAGATTGGACGACATTAACAGAAGAGGGTTGAGAAGACGAAGGGTTAGACGATGTGACCTGATTGTTAGGAGCAGTTTGTAAAGACAATTGTTGCAATTGGCTCAATAGGTTCACCACATTTGTGTCTATGGATCCAAAGCTACCATCCACATGGGGACCTAGCTTCGACTTGGATATATCAACCTTGGTCCCAGGAGCATCTAGCAAGATTTTTTGTAGAATCCCAGACTGAGAATAAATCAATTCTAACTGGTGGGCTCTAAAAATAGCTTGCTCCTCATAATAGACTCCGGACAGAGAAACATCCTTAGTGTTGTTGGGAAAAGTATCTATTTAGAACACCCCTATCCCACTCTAAGGTGTGATAGTGCCTTAGCAACACAAGGAAAACTATTTTCGTATTCTTCTTTATGAAATGTAAACGAAGAGGAAGGATGTAACTAACCTGTGTCTTTCGCTAGTTTGTTGATCCACTCACTCTCCTCTTTGTTCGCTTCCCGCTGCCTGCTCCCTCACTGGTCCAGCTTCACTAAGTTCCTGCAAGATCACAGAAGAGAAAAACTACACAAAGGACATAGATTTACATTCATAACTAGCTTAGGATCAGATTTAAGCTAAACATGCAAATATAACAAAACATCATTGATACACAGCATGTAGGAGAAACTCAAATAGTTTTATTGATATGATAAGAAAGTCCAAGAGGAGATACAACCAAGTGAGTCCCTATCCAGCATCTACCTCCCAGTAAAGGAATCCCTTCCTCACCTCCAACAAAGCATAAATCACCCAATGCACTAATCTCAATCTCAAACCAACAACAATTCTCTGCAAAGTACCAAATTCCAGCCTCTGGATCTCTGGGATGAGGGATCCATATATAGATGTAAGCAGAGAGGATGAGTCAGCTTATGTTTTGACTTGTGGCTTCTCTCTGTCAGTTCTTGTTTCCACTTGGAGGCTGAGAGCCTCTTACTCATCCTTGGTCGAACTCAGTGAGGCAAGTGTCATTGAGGAAGATTCTGGAAGCTTCCATTGTCTGTACACCTCGCGGAATGACACTGCCATTTGGCATTTCTCGCTCAGCGCACCCTGGTAGTGCATTTAGGTGCGTTGCAACGCACCTAGCTAGTGTACTGGGGTGCTTTGCAACGCAGGCAGCTAGTAGAGCATCTGAATTGATCCTGATTTGACTGATTCTGAGTAGTTTTTGGTGGAGAACTTCTGGGAGAAGCTGTCATTGGTTGACCTTGTTCCTTTAGGGGCAGGAACAACTCTTTTAGGGACTTTGGATCCATTGGATTATGGACATTTCATCCTCAAAGCTGCAAGGCACAAAAATGTCTATAACAGTTGCCCCCTAAAGTATGAGGCCGTTTATCGGGTGAAATGCTTTATTAGAAGGATCCGTAGTTCTTTCAATGCTGGGAGGAGACCTGTAATAAGATACAATACAATATATTATTTTCATATTGTTTTCATGATCTAGCTGAGGCGGGCATTCCCATGCTCAGCTTTATAAATTCATTTTTATGTACATAGGACAGACAATCGTCTGATGGTAGACTGATGATTCTGATGAAATCATCATCCTTTTGGTAGGATGATTATCTGTGCTGCAATGTTGTACATGTCAATGTCTTTATTTTTCCCGAATATATATCGCAGCCTGGATGGATGAAACTAGATCCGGGGTCTTCAATCTCGTCCGATCTTCACTCTAAGTACAAGTCGATCCATGTGAGAAATGTTCTGAAGTCGAACATGGAAAGACATCGCTTGATTACCATTCAATGATGTAAACTGTTAACAAGCGCGAGAGGAATCACCGATAATGATAATGACCCTCAAGGTACTGTAGTACAATTCACGTGGTGTGAATAAAGGACTTGGCGTCGAACACCACGCAAAATCTTTCGGTCGAAGGTCGTTGATGTATACCTGTTGCCGGAAGTGAGAAACTTGCCATTGAGGCATGCAAGCTTCAAAGTACTAAAGGGGTGTTCCTAGATCAACTTCTTGGATAATGAGCTGATGTCGACAAGAAGCGATCCGTCAAAGGAGGGCCTTGATGTATCCCACATCAATGACACGGAACGGAGCAAATGATTTTGATGGAGGTGAAAACGATCTGATGATATATGGTTCAGGGTGGCGGTCATGAAAGAATGAAGTATAATGTATGGTAGTGGATGGGACACAGGTGACTTCTCTGGATGACTTCTCTTGAACATATCGGCGACACTTATATGATGGATTGGTAGCATTTACCCCAAAGGTGGATGGTATGGCGAGACCATGGTGATGTGTCTGGTGAATGAAACAACCCAACCCGACTCAGGAACAGAGTGGAAGTGTCATGTTCAAGAGCGACTTGCTACCAATAAAGATTCTTTGAGTTTCTTCCCAATTTTTCCCCAGTCATTGCTGACCAGTACCTCTTTATTTTTTTCAAGCTTGAGGAGGATAACATATGCTTGTTCTATAATTTGCCCTTCGGGCAAACCCATCGCTATGTTTTAACGAGCCTAGCGATAGTGAAACTCGTTCTCGTCTAAAGACAAGTTTGTCGCTATTAATGTTTTTAACGAGTTTAACAACAAAGATAACTCGGTCCTTTTCATTTTTAGAGAGTCTGAAAAGGAACGTAAAGGTAACTCCAGAATTCCTTTTTCGTCATCTAATCCCTTAAGTTCGAAAAAGTATAAAACAATACAAAAGGGATGAATTTTCGATAGTTTTAACGAGCCGAACAATACAAGCGCTCAATCTTTTTGTGCAATAATCCCTCAGGTCGAAAAAGATTAAAATCTAGAGGAGGGATAGCACTTCCGGTCGCTTTAACGAGCTGGAAGGCCAAAACTCGGCAATCTTTTCATATTTTATGAGTCAGATGAAAAGAGCTTAAAGAAGACTCGTCTTTTGAGGAACGAGTGATAAGATGGGTAGTAGCTGATTCCAAGTAAGGGTTGGAATTTTCCAATCATGGCAGTGTCACAAGGATGGCTAGTGAAATCACTCTTCACAGCTGTTCCTCAAAATGGGTAAACAATCAAATGGAGGTGAATGATCGGCCAATGGAAAAGTGGAGGTGACGGTGCAAACACGACCAAGGCTTTAATGGCTGATAATGTTACATTCACAGTGGTTATTTACCGGAGGATAGTTCATTTTTTAACGAGCTTAAACGCGGGTTGAAACACTTGCTCGATCTTATGTTTATTTTTTAACGAGCATGAACTATGTGCTAAAACCGCTCGATTAATCCAGTCATATGATAAGAATGTCTCATTGAAGATGCCATTTTTTATGGAGCTTGCACCTTATAAAGCTTTGCCCCGCATCCTTTCTTTATGCAAGTTCGGAAATGACTAATCCTACGAGTTTAAAGGGTTAGAGGTCCTAAAAATTTAAAAAATAAATAGCCACCCCTTGCTTGCACTCCAAAAGGTTTGCATGCCCCCAGGTATAAAGTACGATTTCAAGGTTACCCCTCAATTTGCAGATAAAACATTTGTTCTACCAGGAAAGGCCTACCTCTTTCAGGTTATCCAAAGATTGTCTCATTTGCGCAGCAAACAAAACACTTCTTCGGCAATGTCTACCGAGATAAACAAAGGTAAGTGGTGCCAACCCAGCTTACATAACTTTGACAAAAGAATCTTATTCTAGAATAACCCTCTTCCAGCATGGGTGGGGTACAGACTAGTCATATTCTCCCGCGGAAACCTACCCTATAGCCAAAGTTTTCCTGCCGAAGCAGACCAGGACGCATGCCCCCTGGGTTCCAGTCATATCCCTTCGAATTACGCGTGCTCATCGGGAGGACGGACCGTGGGTTGAGACATTTCTTGCGTGAAGAGACCATTTAGGGATGGTATATGACTATTTGCGATGCGTGATCTGGGAAATGAAAGCTGGTCCACAAGCTTGACCACTCTTCCTTCATGCGGAAAACACATTACTCTAAAGAGTGAGGAGACGATGGCTCCCATGCAATATATATAGTCTTGTCCAAGGAGTAGGTTGTAATCCAAGGGTCCTTGAACGACCATCACGTTCATTTGAATGGTCTTCCCTTTCAATGTTATGGGCACATTGGGGAGGATCCCTAAAGGTCGACTGGTTCCTTTATCAAAGCCTGTCAGATTTCTCATCTCAGGCAAAAGCGATGGCAAACCAAGCGCTTTCCAAGCAATAGAGGAAAGGATACTCACAGATGCCCCCTCATCAATGATGGTACCAGCCATGACCATTCTGTATATTTGGACGATAATTCTGAATGGTATGCTTGCTGGCAAACGGGGTCTGCCTAGTTGGTTCCAGTCGAAGGATACAACTAGGTTGCTTGGAGGTGGGACCGAGTAGACGGCCGGGTATCGCTCTGACAAACTTCCTTCCTGCGATAAAGGAATGGGTGGATTGCCCCCGTGTTCGTCGGAGTCTGTGTTGATGAAGAGAATTTGGACGGTGTCATCCTTATCCTCTTCAGTGACTGTATCATTCAAAGATAAAACCTCTGAAGGCAAGACTAGGTCAACTGCCGCCTCGACCATTTGACTTTCATCTGGTATGGATTCAGTTGGTTTATCTTCAATGATAGATGCTTCAGCTGACCACTTGAGCGGGCCAGCTGGATTCTCAACTAACGAAGGACTCGGCAAGAGTTTTTTATATCCAGGAGGAAGTCGTAACGGTGAAACCGGACGATCTTCCAAGACTCTTTTAGCCTCGTCTAAGAAGGGACAACGGTGGAGGGCATGGTCGCCTTCGCACAATCTACAGGGAGGTCTAGCTCTCCCTTTTTGTCCTGGAACTTCACTTTCGCTAGTTGACGGTGTACTTTCAACATGGCCATCAGAGGTTGACGACACCGGATTGTGCAAACGGGGAGACCAATCCCTTAGTATCCGAGGGATGCAAGGACAATCTCTGTGAAAGTGGTCTCCCTTGCAAATGACACATGGCGATTTAGGCCTGGTCAGTGCTGTGTGTGGATTTTCATTAGACGACACTTGTTTTCCCTTATTTGCCTTTGGCTCCTTCTTCTTTTTCTCTTTCTTCTTCTTTTCCTTTTTCTCCTTAGGAACTTGGTTTTTAGCTTTACCAGTCCCGTCACGCGAAGAGGAAGGAAGAGAGGAAGAATTAGAGGAAGTAGAAGGTTGGTGGGAAATTCTGGACTCGTCTAACTGCTGATTCGACTGTTCAGGAATAGTGGTGTTCTGAATGACATTGGTTGAGAAGAGCCAGACCGGCAAGCCAATTGTCAGTCCTGGAAGCGACAATGTGGCCATATGGGGCGCACTAACATCTCCCCAAGAGGAGAAAGGACTAGGATTTCCACCAAGGGGAATTCCTTGGTTAGTAGGCTCCATTTTCTCAACCTAAAGATCAACGCAGGAAAAAGGGTATGAATATTCCATTTAAAATAAATTTTAACGACGCTTGGACACAACTTGCTTTTTCAATTTTAAAGAGTCGAGAAAAAGAAAAAGATGACTCTAGTCTCCTTCGATTTTTAATGAGCCTGAAGTGACAAGTGCTCAGATGGACCTTTTCCGTTAAGGAGTCTGAAAAGGAACGAAAGGGACTGCTCTGGAGTTCTAGGTAGAGGGTGTGCCAAACCAATCGCAAAACCGCAGAATACCTTTTAGGGTACGGGCGGTCAATCTTCCCGAATGCTGTGTTCAGTGCATTGTGATCAGTAGGGCGGCCGACACGGCTTCCTATGGATAAAGGTTTTCTGCCTATAGGGGTCTCCCAATATATACTCGACGGTACGTGGGAGCACAATCCGTACTGGCACTTATCGTCTCTCAGGAGGAATCACCCAACCATCAGTGAGGCCGACAGTCACCAGGTTTTACGATGCCAGAACACGTCTCTAGCCTAGACCTTTATGTTGTGCGTTAAGTTACAAAGCGTTGTTAAGTTCATTCAATTTATTTTAGGTTGATCTTTCTTAGAAGTTTGCCTTTTTGGATCACCACGAGATGTAGATACAATTCCTAAATGCAGTCTAAAGATGATAAGCAAGCTTTTATCTCTTTTCAACAATGAAAATCCTAGCTACAAGGGGAAAAGAAAGACACAATCTTTTCTCAAAGAGCATAGAGCACACTGTAAATGCACTTTTCCTAAATCAAGCCATACAAACTGTCAAAATGCAAATGCACTTGTGCATGTATTTGTTTTCACTTTCTTAATATTGATGCCTAAAAAGAAAGTTGTTGTACAAATTTGAATTCGATTTCAAGTGAAAACACAAACAAGTTTCTTTTTGAAATCAAAAAGACGATTACGACACCTTATGATTTTGAAGTAAACACTTGTTTCGACACTAGAAATTCACAAATTCAAACCAAAAGACAAAATTAAAAGCACAATCAACTGTCAACAACAAACAAATTTACTCCTAAGATCAAAACGACACTTACGACAGGTCTAGATCTAAGGGCGACAGTATGACTAGTTTACTTTTGTAATGGGAAACTGCAAATGATGTAACAAATACACAAAAACAAATACAGTTTCTTTTATACAACTGAGGCAGAATTAAGGCAAAGAAAAGGGGTTTTCAGATAGGTACACACACTGATAACAGGCTGCAAAAATCAGAGATAAAACTGAACAAGATGAAGCAAAGAACCACAGCTGCACAGGGCAAAGGCTGATCAGCGCACCTGTTGCACAGAGAAAATAAATTGCAGCACAGGTAGCCCTCTCGGGACCTGCGTTGAAATGCAGAACCTCTTCATAGAGCCTGCGCTGAAGCAGAAATGAGAATTTTCTCTGGGTTCTGGGTCACGGTTTGCAGTTTAATCTATGGTTTTTGGCCGGATAAAAGCTATCAGTAAGGTACAATTAGAGGGATGATTTAAAGGAGGACTAAGAGCTATCACAAAGGGAAATTAGAGCATTTGTGGATCAGCTGTTCAGATCATAAACAGGCCCAGTGAATGGACTAGAGTAGCAGATCTCTACTTTGCATTTGTAAATGGCAAATGCAGTTCGATTCGCCACTCCTAAGTTTATGAGAAGAACAACAATAGAAACACAAATAAACTAACTAGATACGGTCCCCAGCGGAGTCGCCAATTTGTTGTTGGGAAAAGTATCTATTCAGAACGCCCCTATCCCACTCTAAGGTGTGATAGTGCCTTAGCAACAAACAAGGAAAACTATTTTCGTATTCTTCTTTATGAAATGTAAACGAAGAGGAAGGATGTAACTAACCTGTGTCTTTCGCTAGTTTGTTGATCCACTCACTCTCCTCTTTGTTCGCTTCCCGCTGCCTGCTCCCTCACTGGTCCAGCTTCACCAAGTTCCTGCAAGATCACAGAAGAGAAAAACTACACAAAGGACATAGATTTACATTCATAACTAGCTTAGGATCAGATTTAAGCTAAACATGCAAATATAACAAAACATCATTGATACATAGCATGTAGGAGAAACTCAAATAGTTTTATTAATATGATAAGAAAGTCCAAGAGGAGATACAACCAAGTGAGTCCCGATCCAACATCTACCTCCCAGCAAAGGAATCCCTTCCTCACCTCCAACAAAGCATAAATCACCCAATGCACTAATCTCAATCTCAAACCAACAGCAATTCTCTGCAAAGTACCAAATTCCAGCCTCTGGATCTCTGGGATGAGGGATCCATATATAGATGTAAGAAGAGAGGATGAGTCAGCTTATGTTTTGACTTGTGGCTTCTCTCTGTCAGTTCTTGTTTCCACTTGGAGGCTGAGAGCCTCTTACTCATCCTTGGTCGAACTCAGTGAGGCAAGTGTCATTGAGGAAGATTCTGGAAGCTTCCATTGTCTGTACACCTCGCATAATGACACTGCCATTTGGCATTTCTCACTCAGCGCACCCTGGTAGTGCATTTAGGTGCGTTGCAACGCACCTAGCTAGTGTACTGGGGTGCTTTGCAACGCAGGCAGCTAGTAGAGCATCTGAATTGATCCTAATTTGACTGATTCTGAGTAGTTTTTGGTGGAGAACTTCTGGGAGAAGCTGTCATTGGTTGACCTTATTCCTTTAGGGGAAGAAACAACTCTTTTAGGGACTTTGGATCCCTTGGATTATGGACATTTCATGCTCAAAGCTGCAAGGCACAAAAATGTCTATAACACTTAGAGATTTCAAGTTGTAAGGATTTCAAAAACCGTTCGAGATCGTATTCTGGAGGAATTTCGGCTTTAATGAGCCTCTTTCTCCATCTCCATTCCTCAATATGATCAGAAATGTGAGTTGTCATATCCTGACAAAAATTGGCCAGAAGTTTAGTTCCGACATCATAATGGATGGGCAACTGAAAATGATTTAGGAAAATGTTGGCCAAGTCGGCAAAAGATGTAAATCTACCCCTTGGAAACTCTATATACCACTTGGCTGCATTACCAGTTAAGGTGTGTTGAAAAAGTCTCAAACTAATCAAGTCATCGGTAAGGGATTTTGATGAGCACCACAAATGGAATGTGGTTACATGTTTGCCCGGGCCTTCACCGCCCTTCCCCTCAAACTTTGGAATGTTCGAAGAGAGTTTGGTTGGGACCGGAGGCTAGGCCGAATTGTATTTGATTGGATCATTCATTAATTTCGTGAGATCTGGCAAGATCAAATTTGCCAGAAAAGGAAGCCTAGGAGGACCCTGGGGATTCCACACAGACTTGGCGAGGTTCCCAAAGTTCTGAAAAGATTGCCCTAGATTTTGAAAGGCACCGGGTTGCCCGAAGTAATCAACAGAACCAACTGAACCAAAAGGTGAACCTTGTGATCCAGTGAAACTCGGAGTTTGATCAACTCCGGCTGAAAAACCTCCATAACTAGCGAAGCTCCCTCCTAAAGGATTATAAGGAGTTGATAACCCCTGATAAGGATTCCAAGCAGAAGCTAAGGGAGGAATACTTTGAAATGAACTAACTGTGGAGTACGGAATATTCCCTTGTTGGCCAAAAAATGGATTTCCAGTTCCTATGCCATTAACCGCAGGGTTAGTCCAACCTTGAAATGGATTGCTACCTTGTCCTGTAGAAGAAAAAGGCATAGATCCTATCGTCAGTTTTGAATGTGGTATATGACCACCTCCAAAAGGAAAACCCTGAAATGAAGCCGAACCACGCATCATGGATGTGGAGGCACTAAATGGAACTGGCAGAATACCCTGTGAATGGGTGCCAAATGGGAAGAATCCATAACTAAATGCATTGGCTTGGGAATTTCCACTCGTAGAAGGAATGGAGGTAGACCCAACTAAGGATGTGCTAGCAAAAGACCCAAATAAAGATGCAGAGTGGATGGAAATAGTTCCTCCCCCTTGTACTAATGTTGGAGTCTACATGGTTGTAGCACTTGTGGTAGAATCCATGCTTCTAGTGGTGGTCATCGAAGGTAAGTGTGTAATGTGACCTGGACTTGACGGTCTATGCATCAGAGTCCCAATGTATTGTAATACGTCTGGATGGTTAGAAGGTAGAGGAGAATTTAGAGCCGCTAATGACTCTGGGATTTTTTCTACCTCTATGTTATCTTCCAATTAAAAGAGAACTCGAGAAAGAACTAAAGTGTTCCTCTCTAGTTCTACAGAAGTACCAGGCTTATCCTAAACACTAATGCCCCTGAGGGGAGGATCAATCCCCGATGTGTCATCTGCCATGGGATGAAACCCACCGACAATATTACCTCTACACCTTCTAGGAGAAGGCTCTAAACTTGGTGGTGAAAGACCACCAAGTCTTCGAGATCGTCTAGGCGAGTGGTCAACCACTGTGAATTTTTTATTAAGATCTAATTAAAGACTCAAGAAAAAAAATGAAAGCTTGGCCAACTAAGAGCACAGAGCACACACTAAAAAGTCCCTAAAAGATGTCACCCAGTCAAACAACTTTCAAGTATTTCCGCTCTGGGTGATGAGGACCGGACACCAAAATACAAGAAAGTGAAGTAAGGGGCCTTTCAAAGATAGTCTGGGATAATGATAACCTAGTCCTACCATCGAAGGTAACAGAGGAAGTTACATTGACCTCCTAACAATAGCCTGTGCTGGTGCAAGCCCCCAAGCTTCGCAAGGCTGCCCTCCAATAGTACCATTGAGAGTGATACAACATCGACCTCAGGTGCCACAGGATTCCCCTCTGCAGCCATCTACGTAGATCCCTAGGAGAAGCAACTAAGGTTACCAACTTGTGTTAGAAGCTAGGTGAAACAGTCTTGAGGTAAGATCCAACAAGTAGGAGAGGGGGTATCTCTCTTCCTTATCTTCAAAAACCCTCGTGCTTAACTCCTAGATCCAGAGCTTTCCTGGTCTTCCTAACACTATTGGATTTGCACTCACTATTCAGACCCCTATGTTTGACAGTTTAAATGGCCTTGGAGAGTTTTCTCTCCACACGCCTAATCCAAGGCCCTAAAATACCCTAAAACTTGTTGGTGTGTCTAAATTGACAATTATAAAAAAGTTCTAGTGTATTTTAATTAGTTTTTTTTTTTTTAATGGGTTGTTCTTAAGTCAAGGGATAAGCGGAAATGAAACTTGTGGTGTTTTTTATGCAAAAGAAATTAATAAAAACCAAACTATATGCAAATTCACTCGTTTTGTTCTTCGATGAAAGAAATTTCTACTAGGTTCTGAGGAACTTCTAAGAAAGAAAATTTTTTCTTTTCTTTTCTTTTACTCAAGCTTCACACTCACAAAAAGTAACAAAACTATGGATGTCCTAAAATATGCACAAATTTATCCTAATGCAATGAGTACATGCTGATGCAAAACTTAAGACTACTCTAAATCAAAGAAATGAAAGTAACTTGTTTATCAATTCTAATTAGCCACTTAAGATGTTTAGATAGAATATAAGTTGCTAATGCTCACATTCGTCCAAACACTAAAAGCAAATTTCAAGACAAACAAAAATGCACTTTCATTCACAAAAAGGAAACTAAATCAAAACAAGGTCAAAGAAAGCAAAAACCAAGTTTTCAAGAAGTTTTCTTCAAAAGCAAAAACAAAAAACAACCTTTCAAAAGTGCTCTAAATAAGACTAAAACTTTATGATCGAAGAATAGGCAACAAAACACTTTGCAAGTTAACAACACAAAACGGGTGAAAACTTCAACAAAAGTGTGTTTCAAGATGCTCTTAACAATAAAAAAGCAGCAAAAAAGCTTGGTGACAATGATCGCAAGATCAAGAAAGACAATTCTCAAAATCATCACACAACAACTTTCAAAAAGCAAGAAAAGTAAATGGCCACAAAGATGTAGTTTTGACACGCAAACAAAAAGATCACCAAAACAAGGTTTGCCACAAATATTGAGACCAATCTTTCTACCCTGGAAGACTAGAATAGCCAAGATTCCCAGAAAGAAATCTTGTGTGCTTAAACAAAAATGATGATGCTTGCAACAAAACAAAACAAGACCAACACTTTCCACAACCGAAGAGAGTTTGAAATCATGAACTTGTTGTAAAAATAAAGACTGACACAGAAAAGTAACTGTTCAGGAAAGACTCAGACCAGCAGACAGATCTCCAAAAACAAAAATATTTGAAAAATCTTGAAAATTTTAGGGTATATGCGACTGTGTCAATACACAGTTGCGTGTATACGCTATTCAGTCCACAGAAACCTACATATACGCGGGTTCATATGGTGAAACTTGCGTACATACGCAACTATAACCTAACCAAGGTGCATATATAAAATATCACAAGAAAAATAAAAAATAAAAAGGTCTGAAGAAACTGATCAAACTTATAGTTCGAGTTCCTACAGAAACAGACTATTCAGTCAAAGCAAGTAAATAAACAACTGAGCCCCGATTGGCTTGAATAAACCCAAACTAGGAACAACAATACTATTGTCCCCAGTGGAGTTGCCAATTCTGTTTAGGGACAAAGGTCCCCTAGGGTCTTGGGTCAATACCCTAGTAGAGTGGGGGTTATCTATAAAGAAAAACAAGCATTCCATACAGCCATGATACTAATATAAACAAACTACATGAAGAGAGGTGCACCTAGGGGTCCTTCGTTTGGGTAGATCCAACTAGGGTCCAAACCCTCTCAGAGTTCCTTTCAATCCTTAAACCTGCAAACCAATCAATTCAAGGAAGCATAGCAGTACATGGACCAAGCATCATAAGAAAATCAACTTCATAGCATATTAAAAGGTAGTTAGTTATACAATTGAAACAACCATTCATATGTAAATCATAACATTGATCTCATAAGCATGAAGAAGATTAATATCAGGAACAAGACAAGTGTTTCTTTTATTATAGATAACTAAAATACAGTAAGGAATGATTTCACCTAAGTCTTCCTTTCACAGGCTCCAAGCAAAACCATCCTCTAGGTTCGTTCAATCTCAAGCCTTCAAAAAACTCCTTCCATGGCTCACTCAAGGATATCTCAACCAATGGAGAGACATCATAACTCAAGGAAACAAGGGTTTCCTGTAATGGGGGAAGTGTTGGAAGCACAAGGATCTTCAGACATGATCTGGGATAATCTCAGCAGAGTGATTTTTGTCTCTATTCTCTCCTCCTTTAGGCCTTCCCATTGAAGCCTTTTCATACTTCTCCCAAAGTAGTTTTTTAGTTGGGAATTCATTGAGAATAGTTGGGCCATGGGCACTAATAGGTAATCAACAGGTAAAACCCGTGGTCTCCACCCGAAATCAAGGAGATTTAATTTTTTTAAGTGTTTTAAGACATATACGTGGGTTGGGTATACATAGACCTACGTATACACGCATTTAGCTCAAGGAAATGTCGCGTATAGGGAGTAAAACACTATTTGTTAAGTATTTGTACCAAGTCTGGAAGGAGGGGTTGCCCCAGGCCATGAGTGCAGCATCACAAACATCAAAAGTGAGATTTGGAGCTATAACACATATTTTATGAGAACTAAATCTAAAGCTGATGGGCTCACAAAGGAGGCACTATAGTTCCCCTCTGGCTTAGTAAGCCAATATGAATTTGAAGATGACGACGAACTTGATTCTATGGAGACCAATCTAAACTTTGGGTCCCATTAATAACTGGAGGTAAGTGATATCAACATATAAAATATGACACCTCTATATATCTATATATTAATGTATGGTCTTTTTGGATTTTTTTATGGTTCCTTGGAGATGGTCAACACTCTGTGTAATACACAGAAATTTATGAAGTCTTGGATAGATAATATTTTACTAGTAATACATACAACATTTTTTCTTTTAAAGAAATAAACAAATTTAAATGTAAAATATAAAATTAATATGTAAAAATTAAATGATTAAAGTAGTATAATTTTCTAAGTTTAAGTAAAATTAATAAGTAACTTTTTATTATTTAAATAATTATAATCTCACTCACACATATAAACATATGATTATAAGTTAATAAAATTATAATCATATATAGATATTATGTTGTGTTAATTTTCGAAAAGGCTGTAAATATAATTATAATTGTATAGGTATGTTTATTTTGGAATAGAGGTTTCAAAAAAATAATTTAATTATTAGTAATTATTATATAGATGATAGGGGTTTAAACTTTACATAATATTTAAGTAGTAGTTAAGGATTAAAGGTTAATATATTTTTCTCAAAAAGAGTTATGCCCATTTTACCTTTTAATTTAATTGAGTAATTAGAAGAAAAAAATGTCATACAAACAAATGCGATATGAAATGAGTTATAATTTTTTAGACATATAATATAATAAGTCATGGTATTGACTCTTGATATTCTAACAAAGCTTATTGATAAGTTAAAAATATTCATAATAAAGTAAAAAAAAAATTACATGGTTAAAAATCTTATTACATATTTCTATTATATATATATATATATATATATGATATTTTGAAATATACCATAAAGTAAATATTTTTATACATACTATGAATTGATACTTATTAGTGTCTATTAATCATTTAATTTATATTGATAGGTTAATAAACTTATAAGCTTGTAAATATCTACAATCAATTTTAATAATGTTCATATTTAATGCACAATATAACCATCACTTAAATATATATATATTATTCTCGTATAATATAAATATGTAAAAAGAATTGCCAAAATCTAGATATCAATCTTGAGTTCAATTAGCCTTTTTATACCTTTCACACTTTATGCCTAAGGCTTGATAAGTTTTTTCAGATTCTATATAAAATAATTTAGTATGCTTTGTGAAAAAAAAAAAAAAAAATCTTACTAATGAATTAACATCAAAATTATCATTTCATTATATACAAATATTTATTAAGATTTTAATATGAATATATAATAAAAGTGGATTATAAATAGCATTTCAAATTTTATTTTCTCTTCACAAGTATATTGTTAATATCCATTATGTTATTTGTGAGAATTAAATTTAGGTGGGGAGGATTCCATTCCTTCCTACCAACCACCAAGGATAACCCTAATTGCAATATTTCAATTTTTATGTATGAACATTTGGCATGTTTTGTTAAAAAAGATGATTTTATAAATGAATGCAATATCAAATTTAATATTCATTGTTTATCTATAAAATACAAGATACATATTACGTGTTATATATATATATATATATATGTTTTTGTCGATCAAAACAACTTTCATTAGATTTTCAAAAGTTTACTAAAAGATTTGCTAGAGGCCATTTCTCTTGCAAAATCACTCTGACTAGATTTGTTGGCCAAAAGAGAAATATCATTACAATCAACCATTTGCCAGAAACCAAAAATTTTAACAAAAACACATTCGTTTAGGCTCCAAAAAAGAGACAAAATTTTAACATAACCAATAAGCATTAGATCGATGCCCACTTACTCTGCTCGCTCCCTGACCCCCCACGGACTAGCTACAAGGGAAAATACCAATATCCCACTTCAATATTACAACCCTGAGACGATGCCTTGAATCCGTTAACCCTAGATACCTGCAAAGTTTCAAGTTGTCAGCCAACACAACCTGACATGTCCACAAAAAGAATGTTTATATTCACCCAAAAGGATACAAAGGCATCATTTACACCCACAAAAAAAGAAACCCAACTACCACGGTGCACAAATAATCCAAAGAACAGCAACCCATCTCTTCTCCTTCTCGTCCTAGTGCCTAGAGAAGAACTGAATGGCAAGGGAGACGAGTTCACCTCAAGGGCATAGGAGAAATTTAACCTCATCGTCGATGCGATAGAGACCACACATGCCCACAAAACTATACTCATGACTATTGCAAATCACTAGCGATATCAAAATAAAGACCACAACACTTACCCCACCAATCCCAAGATCAGAACAAGAGTGGAATGCTGAGGGAAATGAACTTACCCCCACAACAGACGAAAGAGCCACCCCAATTGAGAAAAGCTACCTAGACAACTTCATTGTTGCTAGTCTAGGGTCCTAGATAGACAACTTCAGAGAGTACTTAAGGAGCCCATAGACACGTTTACACCAAAAAAATTCACATTCAAAAAAATCCTACTATCGCTCCAGAGCATCTTTGAGACCATCCTGAGCCCACACAGTTTTCCACTGTAGCTTGCATGCACCTCCCATTAGCTGATTGAGGAAAACCAATACTACTCGCACCTTAGCAAAAAGTGGAAGGCCTTTCTCCTTGAAGTTTCTAGAAACACTTGCGTGCCAACAACAAATGGCATCCATGCTCATTGAGAACACTCCACATTTAAGGTTGGGGACCGATTCCCAACCCCCGTCCCATCATTTGTATTGAGCTTCGTCAACCCCAACAGGGAGAATATAAATTTATTTTAATTACAAAATATTCTTACTAATAAAATATTAAAAATATTATTATGTTTTTAACTTATTAAGAGAACAATTTGTTTTTTTTAATTGAAAAAATATAATTGCACTCAGAGGTGCATTCTATAGTCTAGTATGAGGGTGATGTGTGATTTAAAAAAGTATATTTAGTTAATAAGAAAACAAATATATCATATATGTTTCTTATTATATCCAAATATTAAAATTGTTTTCAAAAAATAAGTGGATATCCATAATTATGTCCATATCTTAAAGTAACAATAATATAATGGTGGAATAAATAAAAATCTGACAAATACTCCCAAAATATAACCATTGCAGGACCTGGTCGAAAGGCATAGTTTTTAAGCTTGCAACTAGCCAAAGAAGAATGGTAAGCATCGTTGCTACTAGATTCAAAGACACCAATGCTTGAGAGTCTTATCTAGCACTGTATTCATAGGCCTATTCAAAGCTAAAAATATTTCCATAGTAATTAGTGGTTAAAGTTCACTCGTATTTATTGTATTTTTCTTGTTTTAAGTGTATAACTTGAGAAAAGGTTTACATTTTGAGGAAATATTTGTACCTCAAGAAATTTGATCCCTCTAATCCCATGATAAATTCAAACTTAAATGGATCTAGGTTGATTTCTATTTAGATGTAAGTATAAAGACATAAAAATTAGTGTGCAGTTGTCTCAAATATGTGGAGGATTCCCTTTGTTATTAGATTATGCAAAATGAATTTAGTTGCAACCTTGTTATTATAAATAATAATAATAACTCTCATAATATTGTTAACGAACTTACAAAATGATAATATATAATAATTTTGAAAATAAATTAAAATGTTATTAAAAAAATCTTTTAAATGTTAAATGGGTTAAATTTCACCTTTGGAAAAATGAATTACATTTATGTATAACCTGAATCATTAACTTGTTGAACAACTCAAGAATAAAACTATCATCATAATAAGGTTTGGAGCATTTCCTTGTATATAATGATTTACAATTCTGCAATGACATCATGATACATTGGAAATACAAATATCAATGATATTAAACTAGCAATTGCCCCAAAAAGGTGCAAAGGTACGCCAATAGGATTGTTAGATTGGAAAAATTTGTAGATCAAAAGAACTACATGCACCATGGATGTTTTCAAATACAAAAAGGGATATCCTTCAACTGGGATTATGTAAGGAAACCATGCTGCCTGTATCCATTTAGGATTCTCATTCCTGCACTTAGTCCTGTTATGAATATTATGTTCGTTCTTATCTATTTGAGTAAAGTAAGATAAGAGGATAAATTTTAGGGATCAAAGCATCAGAGGTATAAAACCTATCTCCAAAGGAGAAACCTCTTCTACTCTCAATAAGTTGGGATCCCTCTTCCACCCATTGAAAAATAATAAGTGCCTATGCATAGTCTTATTGAAAAGGAAAGAAAAAATATAAAGGATTAAATAAGAGAGAGGCTTCTTGCCAAAGAGGTGGTGCAAATGACTTCGTTAGGGTAATGTCTAGGCTCATTGGCATTGAAGCAATGTTTGTGTTCTTGATACAAATTCGTTGGGGTAATATCTAGGCTTTCTGGAAGCAGGGAAATGTAAGATATATAAAACTCATACTCTGATTGTTTTAACTTTCCATGCTATATTACCCTTACTTATGTCGACAAGATAATGATATGGCTTGCTTTATGTTGTGTTACACTAAGTAGTGGAACTGGGAAGACTATATCTTTAACTGGGTAAGAGTGGGGAGCTAAGGTAACTCACTAATTGAATCAATACTTCTTGGAGAATTGAGACTTTGTGCCTAAATGAAACCATTTTAGAGAAGTTGGGGTTCTCCCAATGTGTCGCCAAGTGTTCTCACTATGACAACGACCCTCCAAATTTTTTTCCTAACTCAATTTTGAAGCCTGCATGAACCGTCGTTTGAAGACCCTTAGCTTCATCATGTTGTTTGATTTGTTATTTGTGTGTTTCCTCCTAGTGTTGCATCTTCCCAAGTCTGTGTTAACACATAACCCTTAGAAGCGCTTGGATTATCTAGTCCATGGTTAGGTGAATTCATGACTTATCTCAATTTAGAATCAAGCCTTTGTGCCATGCACATATGCGAAAAATACTCAAAATCACATATAAATCTAACAAAACAAAGAAAAGCACTATTTAATGCAAAAAGTGCACTTCAAGTTTATGAAGACATACACTTGAGTTGCGTGCACTCCTTCGAACTGAAGAAGTGCACCCTCCTTGAGTGTACTCCTTTGGACTGAAGAAGTGAGCCCCCCTTGAGTGCACTCTTTAATGTTGAGTAAGTGTGCCCTCTTGTTGGGCACACAACTGTTGATCAAGAAACTCTTCATTAAACTGCTTCACAAGTAAGTTTTGCATGTCATATCTATTCATTGCCTTTCATGATTTCACTATCAATATTTCTTTTCTTGCTCATGTTTCTTTGTTTTCAAATTATTTACTAGCGTTTATGTTCAATCTTGATTCTACAAGTATTAATTTGTTGTCGCAAGGAGAGACTCTGCACATTCCTCAACCTTTCACATTCCAATGTGATGGTGGCATGACCCATATAAGCTTATAGATACTTCTTCTTCTCATTCCTATCATGAAATCTTGCTATCAAACTTTTTCTTGAGCTTTCCTTAGGAAGAGTGCACTTCTGGAACTCAAAGCTCGATCAGCCTTGAAAAATGTGTCCATAATGACCAAGCTTCCCTCTTGAGTGCACTCCTTTATCACGAAGAATTGTGTCCTCCATTGAGTGCATGAATGCACCTCGCAAAATCAAATGACTTTCCTTCATCCCTTCGGCATACACTAGGTTGACCTCCTTTCCTTTGAGCACATGAGTGCACCCTCCTTGTCTCCTTGAGCACATGAGGGCAGTGTGAAGGTATGAAGGCCCAACAACTCACCTCTTCGACCCTTCATAGTGTGCCAATGTTCCTCGTGCTGGTTTTCCTCACTTTCTTGAGCACATGAACGCACTGCAAAGCCTTGAATGACGCTTGACCTTCCTTCATGATCTGAATGTGTGCCAACCTAGTTTACATGCTTATTTTATTATGCATGCAAGTGATATTGTATTGTTGTTGATATATTTTGATGATCATTTACATTTGATGGCTCTTTGTACATGATTTATGATATATTGTTGCATAGCTAGGTTGCATTAAGTTAATATTGTCATCATGAGTGTGTTGCCACAAATAGGTGTACGAGCTACAAGTTATATTGTCACCCTTTCATTGTTTGTTGGAACCATGCCTCTCTGTAAGGTGACCTCCAAATAAGTTTCAGAAGCAAGCATTGAGGAACTTGTTGAAGTTACCAAGCCAACCATTCCCATTTATGCAGACATACAATGCTTCACTGATAAGTCTACTGAGGTCACATGGAGCGATATAAACAACACATTCATGCAAAAAAAACATTGCTGAGAAATTCAAATACCTGCAAGCATACATCAATATTAAGAAGTTCAAGATGCATAGGATTGCATGAAGATTCCCCATCATCCCTTGTGTAGAGGTGATTGAGTGGATCATTACACATATGGATGACTCACAACTTGTGCTTCGTAGTGAGAGTTGTAGCCAACTTGCCACTTATTAGGGAGAAGACATTCAAACATACTACAAGATACTCAGGCCCACAAAATATGCGAATGATGACTTCTACATTAGATGGGGTGACCTCGACACAAGTGACATTATCAAATCATGGTGTCAATAGCCTGCTAAGTTTCGTCATCACCCATCCGTAGACTATTTGACTAAGATCCTTAGAGATGTATATTAGTATTTTATAGCCATGTGTTATCAGTTGCATGGGAACAAGAGCACTGAGTTGTTTGAGGAAAAATGGAAATATATGCTTAATATCATGGTAACCCATGGAAGAGTCTTCAATTTGGTAGATATACTGTGATTTGAGTTGGAGCGTCATGTGGGGGAGGAAAAAGAATTTTTGAAGTTGAACAAGGCCCCATAATTATATATGATTGAGTTTATTTTAGATGGAATCTGTGCATGGTATGCATTCCAAGCAATGTAATGGAACTGGATCCCTCAGGACATGTTCCCAGTTTACTTTCACTGCAGATTTTTATCAAAACCAATATTCATAGGCGCAAATGACATATTGGTTGATCACTTTTTTCATTTATCGTTCATATGATATTCTAGATCAATCTTCCTTGCATGACTAATCAGGTGAAGGAGTCACTATGGGATATCGTGGATTGGTTTCAACTTCCAAGGGTACATATATTAGATGTTTTTTTTGTCAGATATTCCCTCATCTCATGCCATGATATGTGACCAGTAAGGTGGTCATGCAAGAAGTAGAAAATCAGTTGGACAAGGGATTGTGAGGAGTTCTTCAAAAGAGGAAGAAAGCCCCTTGGTCCACCTTCCCATTGAGGATCAGATTATATGTGTTGAAGATCCACAAGGTGACAATAGAAGAGATATAAGAGTTGGATCACTTGCACTTAGATAATAAAGACTTTCATGGATATGATCACATGAGAGTTTCTAGGCAACACTACGAAAGGATCCATTTCAATATGGGGTATTCATCAATGTCCATAATAAAAGATGAAAAAGTGAAGAACTAGTATAATGCAACTATAAAGACACATCTTGTAGAGGAAACTAGTTCACCCCAAGTTCCACCAACTCAATATATGGAGGTCTAGGAGGAAGAATAAAGAACCCCTCAAGCAAGAAAATTAGCTCTTAAGAAGAGGATCTGATATGATTCGACAGGTGACAGAAGCAGGAAATGAAGAGTTCATACTTTGAACAAAGGAGCTATTCAAGTAGAACAAGAGAGGAGAGAATTTGAAGAAGAGGATAATAACAAGCAAGATGAGTTGCTTCAGAAGAAATAAGAAGAAGAAGAGGAAAGGAGAAGAATAGAAGAAGAACAAAAAAGGCAGTCCCAGGAGGAAGAAGCAACACATAGAATAGAAGAAGAACAATTGACTCAAGAGGTAGAAGAGGAAGAGCTGGAGAAAGAGGATAACATCCAACCTATGGATGATGAACTAGGTTCCCCAGAAAAACCTCCTCTCATAAGTGGTCGTATTCCATTAGGAGAAATGGGTATCACACCTCCACCGACAAATATATTCATGGATGTATGCAATGTCATGTTTGATAAATGTAAGAAGAGGATCTTGTAGCAAGGAATATATACTTCCCTAAGGATCCTCAGAATCTAGTCTCAGTTTCTACAGAGAAGGTGATAACTGCCAACACCAAAAGGAATCCTAGGGAAATCATGGAGAAAAATGTTGCTTTTGCCAGGACAAGGCAGGACAACTCTCAATATATATTGAGTGAGAATGATAGGTTGAAGAAAGAACTTGTTGCAGTGAAGCAACATGTATAAAATATTGCAGTGAAGAATCGACAATTAGCATCACAAAGTATCAACACCACAGAATGGAAGTCAGCCATACAAGAATAACTGGGGCCAATGGAGGACACTATGACACAACTATATGATGAGATGATACTTATATAATAGGTAGTGTCTCCTCTTGTTGGCATTCAAAAGAAAGCACAGGAAGTGGTAAATCTCCTTAAAGTAGTAAACAAAGTTGTTGACCATGTTCAGGAGTGGGCTACCAATTATCTAGATGTTGTGCAAAATTTTGAAAAGAAAGACAGGATTTCTGCAGAGAGAGACAAAGTTCAGTTGAGACTCCACCATCACAACTACATGAATCTTAGAGAATAGTCGATTAGTACTATTTCTTCCTATAATTGACTACATAATGGTTTTGAGTCTCTAACATAGAAACATGGGATGCTTGAAATATGAACGCTTGAAGAAATCAGAGGCAAAGAGATCATCTTCCAGGAGATGAGGAAATACATTGAGTAGATCAAGAAAGCAAGGGAACATGAAGGCTTGGGGGAAACCAAAGACATCATTCTATAGTATTCCATCACACCAGTCAAATCTCATATGAAATTTTTATGGCTATGGATTAATATAGAGTCAAACTCCAAGACCATACTAACAGAGGCATTGGAGGTGAAGATGCGGTATGTAGGGGACTTGCCAATATGGGTCAAAACCATCTTAATGGAGTTTAGAGCATGGCACACATATATTACAAATGAGATCTATGAGGACACGAATGATTTATCAATTTGATGAGAATTTGTCCCATTATCAATTTTGTCTTATATAACCATCGTCTCATATGTAATTTTTATTATGTAATAAATGATATGTAATGAATTCCAAGGGACATGTGGAATGTAAATAGCCACATAGGGAATGTAATAAGCCATGAATTAAATATGAATAGTCATAGGAGTCAAAGAGTTATGAGGAAGTTCAAAGTTCATTTTTATTTGTTATAAATAGCTCTTCATAACTCAAAGAAAGGGCTTGGATTATTGGAGTCTTGCCTGGGCGTCTCTTCTAGTACATAGGAGATAGATCAATCTTTGGAGAAGCTATATGTGACTTCATGTTCCACTACTAGATATAGTGTTTCATTCATGTAATACTGTACTTGGGATCTTTCACTCTTAATAACAAGCTATATGAGTCGTCACTTCTTCATGCATGTATTGCAGATATAGTAGGACTATTCTTGTTATGTTTATGATATATGTTAATTTAATTACATACTAAGTGAATGAACTAGTTCATTGCTTAGATATGGTTGTTATTAATGTTGGGAAAAATACTAAGAGGGGGGGTGAATCAGTATTTTCAAATCAATAACTTTTTACATTTCATATTCAGATTTCTATACACAACTTTACTGAAAGGAACCCGTGCGTGTATGCAACTATTCTTAAGACAACTAGTGTATATCCAGTGAACTTATGATTCAGTTAATTCATCATATATTGATCTTCATCCAGTGCATCAGTACTTTACTGAACATTAGATAAATAGTAACCATCTGCTATAATAAAAAAATAAACCATCACACATGAACACCAGGATTTAAGGTGGAAACCCAATGTGGGAAAAACCCACCCATTGTTGTCATCTTTGTCTTCTTTTTAATATAAATAAAAGTTGTTTACAATATTGTACTGATGCATACTTATACTAGTATGCAAGCTCCCACTTGTAGAAGGCTACAACCTTCAATCATTCTCATTCTCCTACTGGAAGCGAGCTCCAACCCCCTAGTTCTTGTATTGGTGTAAACTTGTACTAGTATGTAGGCATGAACCTGCAGAAGGCTACAACCTTCACTCATTCTCCAACTGCTGTTGGAAAAGAGCTCCAACCCCCTAAGATGATCCCCAGCTACCACTAGCAGGAAGCTTCAATTTCCTCACTGAAGGCTATAACCCTCAGCAACATCTATGGACCATGTTTCATGAATTTTCACATTGGATCCACCTACTTAAACACATCATAACTTGTAGGCCATGTTTCATTAATTTTTGAGACTGGACCCATTATCAACACTTAATTTCAATATCAATAATAGAACTGTAACTGATCACTGTAACACAATCCTCAATCTCTGATACAACTGAATCAATCAATCAATATCAGACATAACTAAAACCCAAATCATCAATCGCTGACATAACTGAAACACAATCATCAATCATTGAAACTCAATCATCATTCTCTGAATCAACCAATCATTGAAACTTCTGACATCAATCTTTGACATAACTGAATCAATCACCGAAAACCCAATCAAATGACACTTAATTAAAACTCAACCAATCAACTAGGCCAATCAGATCACTATAACCAATACACAGAACTGAACCCAGAATATTGCATCAACACACAGAATCAACTGTAGTCTTGATCATTCAAATTTCAAACTGCATACACTACTTCACTCAAGGCAACCCATGTGCATACGCTCTTTTCTGGAGAGAAACCCGCATATAGATCTTAATATACTGAAAAATGAAAATTTGATCACTGCAATTTTTGAAAAGAGCACTAAATCATACTCAGATCTACTGCAACACTTTGAACCAATCATAAAACTTTCTCTAATCTTTAATCACAATCAACAAGTAATCTTAACATTCATCAACCCAAATTCAACTTCATCATTCAACCAGATCTAATTTAGACATTATCACTTAACCTAGATCAATCACGAGGACATCATTAATAGACAGTACAGAAATAGCAACACTGATCAGATTGATCAGTCATTTATCAACAAAACCCCCTTGTTTTGTATACGCTACTTTGTAGAGGCCAACCTGCGTGTATAAGCTCTTTTCTCGATACCAACCAGCATATAGATCTGCAAATTTTGACTTCAAATTGTGCAGCTCTTTAGAACTTCACAAAGACCTAGATCATAATATTCAGAGATAAAAACATGTGTTAGTACTTCGATCTAGTCAATCCATGAGCAGATCATACAATGGAAAGTCATTTCAAGTCTCATGATCCTGATCCCATAAAGTGGGGTTACGGGTGCCCTTCAAACCCCCTGTTAACTACATGGAAAGAATATAACACAACCCAACAATAAAAGTATAAGAATAGCCAAGTATGTTTCCCCTATAAAATAAATCCATGTCATGTTAGGCTGCACATGTAGTAATCATATAGTGTGTATTTTCTTATGTAGAGAGAGGATATGACATCAACTTGTGGAATTAGCCACTAGGGTAGGTGTGAGGGTGCTAGGTGTACTCATATGATAGCTTGATTTAAGATTGAATAAGTTGATTCTTCGATTGGGGGGAGGGATGTGAGGGAGATTAATCTCTGAAGGTCTGGACAATATTGCAAGTTGAGGACTAAGTTATAATGAATAATGAATTGTTTTCAAGAAGAATGGTGAATCCATGATAGAAACAGGTCACAACAAAAAAGAGATTGAAGTGATGTAATAACATAGAAAGGTAAAGGGATTAAAAAACAAAGAGATCACATGATCACAAAGTGTTTCAATATCAAAGAAAATGATAAGATAATGTAGTAGTAAAGAAATAAAATAGCATGCAATAGCAGAGAGAATGTTTGCTAATAAAAGAACTGATGCATCGATAAAGACAATGGAAAACAAAAGAAAATAATGTAGGAGCATGGGAAGATGAAAAGTGTAAGATGACAACATAGAGAACAAAGGAAGATGCCATAGCATTGGAAAATTAATAGTGGAAGATGACGACATAGCAAACAAAGGAAGATTGAAAAATAAGCAAGGAAGAATAATAGTAATGTGTAGATGTAGATGAAAACATCCCTAATGATGAAATCAACATCCCTAAAAAGAAAATGTAGATGAAAATAAAACATCCATGAAAAATTTAACAATCTTACTTAATTGTAAGTACCTAAGTCAATGTTAATGTAAGAACCTCTTTGTAAAGTAAGATTTCTAGTCAAAACTACTAATGGTTGTGGTCAATAGAAACCACACAATGTGAAGTGTTGTTAGTGGTAAGAAAAAAGCACTTATAATTGTTATGAGTCAATGTTATACAACACATGATGATGATTGGTCATGATGTAGGGGTATTGACATTGTTTTCTTTTACAGGTACATAAAGACAAAATAATAAGCATAGCATACTCAAATACTCAAGATACTATCTACCAAAAGGAACCTTTGGAGTTTACTACCGAAATCCATCTTGGAGAACTACTTTAAATGGAAAATTTATGACAAACATTGTTGGTAAACTCATTTCCACTGAGAAGAAGGATTAACTCATTTCCACTAAGAAGAATTATTTGCAATCTAGAGAAGATTCCTATGAAGTCTGGAAGTTGTCGTGAAATTCAAACATCTCCAACCTTGGAAAGTTTAGCACCCCTTTGGGAAGAATCCATTCAAGTAATTTTGGCCCATTTTGTTATAGACATATTTGGGCACTGCAACGCCATTCATATATGTCCATAAACCAAGGGCTTCTAAGTCCCTAAAAGTGTTGTTTCATACTCTAAAGGAACAAGGTCAGCTGATTACATCATCTCCCAGAAGTTCTCCCTGAAAAACTACTCAGAACCGGTCAAAACTGGACCATATAGACTGCTCAGTGCTAAGGGTACGATGCATCTCACCTGGCACATGCAAAAAGTGCGATGCATACTGGAAAACCCTTCTGTAGGGTGCGATGAGCGAGAGTAGACAAATGGCAGAAGCCATTTGCTAGGTGGAGACCCTGAGAATCTTCTAGAAGCTGCTCATTTGACACTTGCCTCTCTGAATTCACCCAGGGATGAGTAAGAGATCATGACATCTCCAAGTGGAACCAAGAACTATCATAGAGATGACGCTAATCAAAATCCTAGAAGCTGACTCACCCCCCACAAACATCTATATATGGATCCCTCATCCTAGAGATCCAGGGGCTGGAATCTTGTATTTTGTAAGGAAGTGTTGTTGGTTTCTCTGTGCAACATTGTATTGTTGGGTGATCTAAGCTTCTCATGAAGTGAAGAGGGCTTTCATGCTGGGAGGATGGCACAGGGTCAGACCAATGGGCTGTAATCCTCTCTTCTACTACTTCTATCAATAAAGCTATTTGAGTTTTCCTCCATATTCTTGTATATCTCTGAATCTTGTATTGATATATGCATTTGTGTGGTTAATATAAATCTAATCCTTAATTGTTTATGGTTATAGATCTCTATGCTTTGATGGTATTATGCTACTTTGACTCTACAGGTGCTCTTTGAAGCGAGGCAAGTAAGGAAGGAGTGGCAAAGTTCTGTCAAAGGGGAAAGGAAACAAGCAAGGAGCCAAGCGAAAGACTGAGGTTGGTACTCTCTGCTTCTTTCTCATCTGTCTCTCATAAAGGAAAACACAAGTGACTTTAGTTTGTTTGTTTCTAAGATAGCTACCCATCTTAGTGGGACTAGCAGCTCTGAATGGACACTAGTTTTCCCGATAACAATTTGGACTCTAGTGAGAAACTCATAGTTTCCTAGAGATTCATGAATGGGTCAAAGAAAAGGTGTATGTTGGCTTGGTGGGGCCTGACCTAGGCTTATAGATACTTAGCCAAAAAAATCCCTATACTACTGGCCCTTTCGGCATCAGCCCGCAGAGTGCAGACCGAAGTCTCACCCGAAGCAGTAAGGGGGGATGCTGGAACCAAGTTTCTGCACCCTTAGATGGTCATGATGTCGGTTTATTCCTTCTATTCTTGCTTTCGTACAGATCATTGAGTTCTAGGGCTTTATCTGTCTAACCTCTTACTCTGTCCTTCGGTACCTCTGCGAAAGGTTACAATCGGCCTTCGCGCCTTAACCTGCGGTTTAGGTACTTTCGCCCTGCTAGGGCAACGTATCATGCAGATTTCCAAACTAGCTCAAGTATCTTGCTGATCTTATTAAACAATCACAGTTAGCACCGCGTAAACAGATGTTCTTACTTGTGTTCAATTAACCAACGTAATTACATACATGCGCGCATCACATAAGCATTATAAATGAAATTCATACATATTATTATTATCACCTAGATTGAACGTCGGGCTAAAGGAAGGAAATGCCAGGGTAACCACAAACCATGCTTAACCAAGTAGCTAGCCCTACTAGGCCGGGAGAGGGCTCTCCCCGTAAGGATCTTAGCCAAGATGACTAGATCAGGAAAAGGATTTTAGGCTAGGTATAGTAGCATGAAGTTTTGATTGGATTTTTGAAGGGGTTTTGCCAGATCAAGAGGATTTGGACAGTTTAGGTCTAGGGAATTAGGTCAGAATTGTAGGGTGTTCAATGGGGCAAAGTAGGCATAGGCTTTAGCACTCAAGGGATTTATGGGGTGAGATGTTTTAGACTAGTGAGAAGCTAAGAAGAGCATGTGAAAACCATGGATCCTTCCTAGACTGCAAAAAACATGAAATGGTGAATGGTTTCCCAAGGTAGAGCATTGATATAATGAATTCAGCCTATCAACTTGAAAACATTCAACTAGAAGCAATGAAATGATTAACAGAATACATAAAAAACATTAACATATGATCACAAAAGAAGAAACTATACTCAAACTCCATACCACATGGATCCCACAAAAATAGCTGCAATTCTTATTAATCTCCTGCTAAACTGCTTACAAAGGTGTACAATCAAGGTCAGAGCATCCAGCTGAGTCCAACCCTTTACACTAAGAAAGAAGAAGAAGATATAGCAATGAATTCAACCTCCTCCCATCCTCAGGGGTCGAATCCCTAAGATGAGGAGCTAATCTAACTAATACTAAACAAGAAATAGGGATATAGGCAACTCAACAACTTGCCTCTAAAAGTGAAAAACTGATTCATTTAAGCTCAAACTAACTTTTAAAGCAATGAATCTACCCTCTATTACTATTTAGCTATCATAGTTATATGCCAAGTCATCACTTACAATGGTGAAACAACCTCCATGAGATAGAATCCAAGAACACAGTCAAAAACTAGAAAAATGGCCATCCTGAGCAAAAACTGCCCTATGTGCAGCGCAACTCGCCCAATGTGCAGTGCCACTTTCAAGTCCCTTTTGTAGGCCTTCCTGGAATCCAAATGGAGCTCATGATAGCTCATTGTAAAGTTCTTCAAGTCTATTTTCTAAAACACCCATAATTTCTGAATTTGAAGCTCATTTGTCCACTAAAATATTGACTCCCCATGACTGCTTCTGTGTGTCCAAAAAGTGGCAGAAAGGTCATGTTTAGGGTGTTTTTTGACCTTGGTGGACCAGTTCCACCCAAAAAAATTTGAAAATATCTAGGGTGCATGTCCTTATTGCTCTGAATCCAAAAATTTAAACCATTTCTTCATTGGGTGCCCCTAGGAAAAGCACAGCGCCGGTGGCACTACACATTTAAGTAGTTTTCCTGTGTATAAAATTCCAAAATTTGCAAGTGAAAAAAAATATTCCAAACTTTCTCAAAATTGGTGAGAAGCACCATCATCAAGTGTCTTGATGAGCGAAGGAAGCTTCAGCAAGAATCCTAAGCCTATCCTCCTCCTTTTTGCCTTTCAAAGCCCACCTTAGCCTAGCTTTGTTGCAAATCTTGTTTTGGGTCCTGTAATGATAGGCCATGTGTCTGATCATCTGATTGTATCTATTGGCCTTTTGTAGAATCTTCTCAAGGTGCAAGTTGACTCTCTTAAGCGAAGTCTCTCTATCATCTTCAATCTCCTTCTTAATGGGATTCAAAGTGACCTGTGCCTCTTTGCCACTTTGTCATTTTACCTTGAGCATTTATAGCTCCATGAGGACTTGTTTGTCACTCAATTGCTTGTTTTCTTACTCCAAATATGTGATGACATACTTGGCCCTCTCTAAATTGTCCACCAAAGCTTGTAGTTGAGCCTCCTTTTCTTGTATGATGATGTCTTTTATGGTGTATTCATCCTAAGCCTCTAAGTCAATGATTTCCACTCCATGATGAGTATAACGCTGCTCTGGCTCATCATGCTCAGTCAAGTCAAAGTCCCTTTCCTCCTCATCATCAAGACTCTCCTCTGACATCTTTTCCTTCCCTTTGTGCAGCTTCTGCACCTATACTTGTTGTGTCAATGAAGAAGGCAAAGCCCCTTCCACATCCTGTGGAGTTAGCATTTTCCTATGAGCTGTTGAAGAAGGCAAGGTCCCTTCCACATCCCAAGGAGAAAACACTTGCTTATTGACTCCAAACAATCTCCTTGTGCCCCTCTAATATGTCATGTAAACAGGCACCTTAGTAGTTCTAATCTCCTTGGCTTCCTCATCTGTTTTCACCTGAATACTGCTAGAAGGTCCCCCTACTTCTTGAGACACTGGTGGAGGAATTTGAGGACCCCTGAAGATGTCATGAGAAATAAAGGTCTCCCAAGAGATGTTGAGGAGACTGAGATGATGAAGCACAATCATCTTGATCAAGGAATAGTGATAGAGACTACTCATCTGCTGAGGGTATGGCTTCTTCTGGACAAAATAAGCCATCTTCTCAATATTCCTGAACAAGAAGTAAGGGAGGTTTAACATCCTCACCCTGGTAAAATGCATGAGGAGCCTGATATGATAGGTGTATAGACTAGAGAATCTTCCCTCACAAGTGAAATACTTCATGATGATTTTCATCATGGGGACATACTTATCCTCAAGAAATCTGAAAGGAAAAAGTCTTCACCTCATTTTTGTACCGAGGTTTGATATAAGGCTCATAGTAGTGTTCATCTAGGTCCTGGGCCTTGTACCACTTCTCCTCTACATTTGGAATCCTGATGGCATCTGAAATGATGGAAGGTGAAACTATGAATGTCACCCCAACAAGAGTCACCATGTTATCCTGAAGATGAGCTACAAAAATTCTAGTGAGCTCAAGGTGGTGTTGAACTCTCTCTACCTACTCACAAAACTCATAGTAGCCAAGATATCTGAAACATGTGATAGCCAACTGAGAGGCCTGCAATTCTCTAAGGTTTGATGGCTCTTTTATGATAATCCTGCCTCCCTTGTGTGGTTTTCTCTATTGCCTAGCTCTATCTGTTGAGGTGTCACTTCCTGTGATTTCCTCCTCCTCATAGTCTTGGTCCTCTCTGTCCATGTTTGCAGGGTTGAGGTTGTATAAAGGGAATAAGTGAAAGTGTTTTAAGGATTGAGGGGATGGGAAATGACTTTATGAGTTAAAAATGAATGAGGGAGTAGGAAATGAGAGGGAGGGCTTGTTTCGTTTGAGAAATTTCCCTTGGGGAAGAGGGATAAAGGGATGGAAATGACATGGAATAGGAGTAAGAGGATAAAGGGATAAGGGATAGGGAAATAGGAATAGGGAAAGAGTCTAGAGCTGTATTGATAGATGGTAGGAGGAACAATGGGGGTTTAGGGTTTTAGGCATAACTAGGGATATTTTTAGGGTTTCATATTTATCATGGAGAATGATTCTTATGATGTTGATATGCAAACCAAAACTACAACAAAGGAGGTCTACTTACTTGCAATGAAGCTAAGAGAGAGAAATTTGGAGGTTTCTTGAAGATTTGAGGCTTTTCTAGCCCTCCTGCACAACGCACAGCACCAATGCACAGATGCACAGGGCCACCCTAGAAGCGCAACGCAAGTGTAAAATTACACTGGGAAATTTTTCCAAACACGTAGCACCGGGCTCAATGCACAGCAGCAAGCTCTGAGCGTGCAACGCCAACCCCGCCTACCTCAGACGTGCAGTGATACTCCTCCACTACTCCAGAAGCGTAGCGCCACTTTCTAGAAGTGCAACGCCAACCTTCCTTCACACAAACTTCACTCAAGATTGCCTCTTATTCTCACTTTTTGACTCCTTACTTGCCAAATGAGGATAATGAGCTTGAAAATGAAATGTGAGAGCTTAAATAGGAGTAGATTTTGTTTTTTCACTTGAAAATCCCACATTCTAATGTTTCTTTTCCTTCTTCAAAACTTTGTTTTTAATGCCTTTTCTTTTTTGTGTCCCTACAGGTGGATAATGCTCAACTTGAACTCATTTTTGCAGTGTTTCTTTGTCATGTAGCAGGGAGAGATTCTTTGGTGCAGCTGGGATCATATATTACATATAGTGACTTAAAATTACATAATAAATACAAATAAAATCAAAATACTCTGTTTTCACCTCAAAAACATGTTTTTGAGGTGAAAAGTACATTAGGTTAAAAGATAATTATTTAGTGGCTATGACCTACAAGCCATCATGCATGACTTATTTATCATCCTCATACCCTTGCTGACATTTATTTACATTTTAAAATTAGGCTCCTGACCTTGGTAATGAAACCCTAAGACCTAATGAAAACATGCCCTATGACCTAATGAAAGAATGATTGCAAATTGACCATGAAACCATAACTAAAGACAACCTGAGGAAGGGTCAGCAAGTATACTCTATGAGGGAGATCTTTGACTTCTAGAAGAGAAGACAACCATCAGTGGATCAGTTTGACATGACCTAATGAAATGATGTAAAATTTTCAGTATGGGACCCCTAAAATGAAAATGCAAAGAGCACATTTGATCCTTGATGGAAGTATGTAGATACTGACACTAACATTAGCCTTATTGGGGATGGCAGCTCCTTGTAGGTGTCAAGAACACCGTAGACCAAGTGCCTCATCCATTGGGCAATACGATCAAAAAGAAAAAATGAAAAATGACTCAATACAAACTAAAAACTAACTCACAACCAAACTGACTCTAAACTTGACTATAAACCAAATCAACCAAACTTGACACTAATCATTCAAACTTTATAGCCTTCACTTTGGGCCCCAAGCTCAGATGATAGTGTACTTGAAAACTTGCAAGAAAACGCAAACTAGTATATACAATGAAGGTGAAGTAACTTCAAGGAACAACCTCAAAAGTAGTAGTGCTTTAGGAGCCTACCATTCACTAGCCCTCCTGAACATTCCTAACCATCCATTTCCTTTAACAAAAATGCATTCTATCCCCAATAAGCTGAGATTTTATACGGTCCTTTCCATAAATTGTCAAACTTACCATGCTTTCCCTTTCCTCATTCCGTGCATCCCACCTCAGCACTACATCTTCCAACTGAAACTTTTCTGCTTTGGTTTTGCGATCATAAGTTTTCTTTATCTTCTCCTACAACCAGAAAGTGTTTTGGTAAACCTCTTCTATTGTTTTTTGAAGGTGAATCATTTGATTAATTCTACATTGAATATCATCCTCTTCACTGCCAGCTTCCTATAATAATCTCATGACTGGGACTGCAAGTGATGTAGGAAATACTGTATCAGTACCATAAACCAACTCAAAAGGTGACATACCTATGGATTTCTTGTTGCTCCCTCTGTTGGCCCACAAGGCGTTAACAAGCTTTCGATGCCAATTCTTCTTGTTTGACTCCAACATTTTCTTGATAATGTTCACCAAGGACTTATTTGATGACTCAACCAGCCTGTAGAAATTTTGAATAATATGACACTTATTCACAGAGATTATCCTGATTATACACTATTGCGGAATACATGCACAATACATAATCTCCTCTACATTTATAATCAATTTAGAAGCATTAAAAACAATGAAACATCAATCGATGCACACATTAACACAGTATGTAACTCAGGGAAAGCATACAGCTGAAAACCCCACACTATCTGTATATTATAATGATAGAGAACATGTAACAATACATAGTACAATACTCCTCAGAAGTACTCAGTACTATCTCCACCTGTTACACACAAACTGGCTCAGATATGATGCCTCAAATCTCCTCCACTGTTTTCCTGCCTCCACTGTGCAATCCTGCAAGAGAATCAATCACTCTGTGAATTCGAATTCCCTTGGTTATACTACGCAAGCCTCATGGGCAATCTCCATCCATGCATGTGCAAATATCATGCACAACTATAGTCACAATTGATAGCAATCTCAACCTCTAACACCTGTCTCCACTGAACTATACATGCACTGAGTTAACTGATGTATTCTTCAGTTGCTTTATGAGTTAATAATTAGTGAATTAATTAATATTTAATTCACACAACTCATCACTAGTGTATTCTTTAGTTAGACTAAAATACAACTAGTTCAACCAAGTCAAACTGAACACAACTCCATCAACTCCACAATCAACTCCACCGAAACTCAACCACATGAGTTCTAACTAAAGTCCTACATGCAATAGCTCAACTGACCCACAAGGAAAGCGTATTTCCTTCTGACAACTGCATGTGCCACATCTGTAGCTCAAACTGAAGTGCTCTAAGAGGATAAGATAATGTTTATAGTCCAAATATTATTATGAGACAATAATATTCGACTATTCTATTTTTAGCCTGGCAGTCTAAAAATAGAAACCGCCCATATGTCTAAAAATAGAAGTCCATCTATTTTTACCAACATGACCAATCATCCACAAATAGCATCCTGCAACTCATAGACCATGATCCATATGTCTAAAAATAGACTTTGCGCCAAAAATAGCCTGTGGGCCCACTTAGTGAAGGTGACTTCTTTCCAGTAAGCTCCATCATCTTGTTGCATTCTCAACACTCCCTCTCAACAAGATATGGATTATTAGCAACCCCTATCTTGCCTCGGTGGTATTCAAATTTTCTCCTGGTGAGCGCCTTCGTCAAGATATCAGCATCCTGATCAGCATCATGAAAGTAACATGATTCTATGCTGCACACAATCTCTGATATGATGGTACCTGATGTCAATGTGCTTAGATCTATCATGAAATATAGGATTAGCCGAGAGTTTAATGCAACTCTATTTATCACAGTAAATCACAGTAGGCTCCAAGTATGAACCAAACAACCTGACCAGGATCTTCCTCATCCATATAGCCTCGCATGCAGCCAAACTTGCTGCCATATACTCGGCCTCTGCTGAACTGAGTGCCACAGATCTCTGCTTCCTACTGTACCAAGAAACTGTTGTCGACCCGATACTGAAGACCCCTCCTGATGTGCTCTTTCTGTCCATTGGGCTCCCTGCCCAATCTGCATCCGTGAAGCCACATAGCTTCACCTCATCCTCCTGTCTATACCACAATCCATATCCCGATATGCCTATGAGATAATGCAATACATGCTTGCCTGCCTTCCAGAAGAGCTTGGTTGGCTTAACCATAGCTTGTGAAAGCTGGTTAACAGCATAGCATATATCGGGTCATGTATTGACCAGATACATAAGTGACTCCACCAACTGTCGATAAATAGTGGCATCCACTTCTTCTGCTGAAGTGGCATCCTCCTTCCTCCAACCTCCAGGAAGAGGAGTATCAACAGGCTTGCAGCCATGCATGTTGAACTTCTCTAGTATCTCCTGAGCATACTTACCCTGAGAAACAAATAGTCCATCACTGCGTTGCCAAATTTCCAATCCCAAGAAATAATGAAGGAGGCCGAAGTCCTTCATCTCAAACTCCTTAGCAAGATCATCCTTGCATGAAAGTATCAACAGCTCATCACCTGTTAGAATCAAATCATGTACATAAAGTACAATGATAAGCAACTTACCCTCCACCACAATCTGGTATAGGTTAGGATCCGCCTCACTCTTGGAGAATCCAATTCCGGTGAAATAACTGTCTATCTGTGTGTACTAAGCACATGGTGCTTGTTTCAACCCATACAGCGCTCTCTTAACCCTGCACACATGTGACTCGTTGTTGAAGATCTCGAAACCTTTAAGCTGTTCTATGTACACCTCCTCCTCAATGACTCCGTTGAGGAATGCAATCTTCACATCCATCTGATGAATGTGCCACCCCATCTACGCTGAGAGAGAAAGAATCATCCATATGGAAGAATACCTTGCTACAGGTGCAAAGGTCTCCTCATAATCGATCCCCTTTATCTGTGAAAAGCCTCGCGCAACAAATCTTGCCTTGTACTTCTCCACACTCTCGTCAACTGCCTGCTTAACTTTGTAGATCCATCTCGAACCCACCACTGATTTCCCTTCCCGTCTTGGGACAATCTCCCATGCACTGTTTCTGACAATCGAATCATACTCTTCCCCCATGGCGTCTACCCATGTGGGATCCTCCACAGCTTCCTCGAAAGAGGATGTCTCAGTCACAACACATTTTCTCACAAGAGCCATGTATCCAGTGTACCAATCGGGTCACTGTCTCTGTCTACATTGAGCTGTAGGTGGTCCTAAAACCTCTTCTGCATCTTGAGCCAGTCGCTCAGCTTCTGTCAAGAGCTTTCGCCCTCTGATGGTTGGCGCTGCATAAGTGGTCTCTTCCACTCCATGAACTTCATCCTGTCACTGATCCACGTCCTGAAGCTCATCTTTAGGAACTAATAACTCCTCATATGCATGCAAGTGTGGCTCCCTCTCAAGCGAACACTTCATGGCTTTCTCCTCCTGAAATTTTATATCCCGTCGCACAACAGTCTTGCCACTGTCTGGCAAATACACACGATAGTTGTGGGGCGTATCAGTGTACCCCACAAATATCCCAACCTCTACGGTCGGCTCCAGCTTCTTCCTGGCATCCTTCGTCACATGCTTGTAAAAATTAGAACCAAAAATCCTCAAATGAGAAATATCAGGTCTCTTACTAGAATAAGCCTCCTCTGGTGTACTCATGCCAAGTATCCTGAGAGGACAATGGTTCTGCACATATACTGCAATATTGCATGCTTTGGCCCACAAGTGAAGGAGTAGGCCCTGATCATGAAACATCACCCGTGCAGCACCCATGATCGTTCTGTTCTTCCGCTCAGCAACCCCGTTCCGCTGTGGGTTATGGGGAGCTATGAGATCTCTTCGAATCCCTTCTGCGCTGCAAAAATCCTTGAACTCTCCAGAGATGTATTCACCACCATTGTCGCTCCTAAGAGCCTTCACCTTCTTCCCCGACTCCTTCTCGACTAGTGCTTTGAACTCATAGAACTTTGAGTATGTCTCGCTCTTCTTCTGTATGAAGAAGATCCAGCACTTTCAAGAGAAATCATCAACAAAAATCACATAATACCTATGCTTTGCTATCGAAGCTACTGAGAAAGGTCCACACATGTTTGTGTGAATTCTCTCAAGGATCATCGTGGCGTGACTATCCTTCTCGTGAAAGGTGGCTTTCACAAACTTTCCCAAAGTACACCCCTTGCACTGATCTGACTGCGCAAGAGTGCCTTTAGGAAGCCCATTAGTGATCTGCTGCAGTATCTTCAAGGCTCCATGGTGAAGGTGACCCAATCTCCTGTGCCACAGCTTGCCATCATCCCGGCTCACCAATCCTTCTTCCTTGCATGCCATTGTTGTGCAGCCATATACATGCAACTGATAAAGGTTCCTGACTCGAACCCCTATCTTCCGGGTTTCTCTAGTTGTCTTACTGCGCAGGAAAGCCTTTCCCTCGCTGAAAACAACATCATATCCCTTGTCTTCTAACATCGCCACAGAGATAAGATTCTTCCTCAATCCTGGAACATGCATCATTTCCTTCAATACGAAGGTTTTACCAGACTCCCTCTCAAAGGAAATGGTACCGATACTAGTCGCACTGTATCTACCATCATCGCCCATCTCGATGTGCACTCAAAGATCTTTCTCCTCCAGATCAGAAAACAAATCTCAATCTCCTATCATGTGAAAAGATGCACCACTGTCCAAGAACCACACCGATCCCATCACACTTGATACCAAGCATGCGATCAATGAAAAATCAAGCTCAAACTGCGAGGCTAGAGCCTCTCCTACTGCAGATCCAACAGCTTGCTTGTTCTTCTTCTTCTACGGACAATTAGTGGCATAGTGTCCGTGCTGGTGATAGTGAAAGCACTTCACCTTGGACATGTCCTACTTCTTTCCTTTCGCATCGGAATGAGAAGCTTTCTTGTTCTTCCCCTTCTTTGCTTTGGCAGCCAAAGTGAAATTTTCTTCATCAGGTCCCTTTGATGAAGATCCATCCCTGGTATTCTGCCTAATCTCCTCCTGCACAAGATCTGACCAAAGTCTCTCCCATCCTGGCAATTTCTCCCGACCATTGACAGAGTCCTGATAGGAATGCCAACTCTTCGGAAGACCAAGGAGAGCCAACCTCACCAAGTCCTCATCATCGACAGTCACCCCCACACTTCCCAGCTCATCCCTGCACTGAGTGAACTTCGTGAGATACTTGGGCATACTGTCTCCCTTCTTGCATTTAATGTTTCTGAGTTTATCCTTGAGCGCCAGCTTCCTATGATCGCTCTTGCTTTGGAATAGATCTGTCAACGTTTTCCACATCAAGTATGGAGAATCCTTTCCATGCAGGCTGGACACAATGTGATCCTTCACGCCCTCCAACAGAATCCTTCGACACTTTGTTGTCTTCTTTTGCCAAGCATCAACTTGCGCAGTATCAATAGGCTTTGGGACATCAGCCTCTATGAACTCCTTCAGCCCATTATCATCTAACACCGCCTCCATCCTATCCTTCCATGCAATATAGTTTGAGCTGCCCTCAAGAGCATACTCCAATTGCAATCCGTTGAAAGACATTGCAATGTTGACACCAAGAAAACACTGCTGCAAATTCAAATTCCACCAGCTCAACAACTCAACCGCCTTTGATCTAAAAATCATGAGAACAAAGTATTTCTCGTACAGAGATTGACTATATGGGATTTTACCGGATATCTCACCTTCCAAAGGAAGGATGAATCCAGAGGCTACTTGGCCTGAAGAAATAAAATGTAAACACTTTCTGAATAATAGATCTGATGATCAACAGCTCCGATACCATGTAGAAATTTTTAATAATATGACACTTATTCACAGATATTATCTCGATTATACACTATTGCAGAATACATGCACAATACATAATCTCCTCTCCGTTGATCATCAATTTAGTAGCATTAAAAACAATGAAACATCAATCGCATGCACACATTAACACAGTATGTAACCCAGGGAAAGCATACAGCGAAAAACCCCACACTATCTGTATATTATAATGATAGAGAACATGTAACAATACATAGTAGAATACTCCTCACAAGTACTCAGTACTATCTCCACCTATTACACACAAACTAGCTCAGATTTGATGCCTCAAATCTCCTCCACTGTTTGCCTGCCTCCACTGTGCAATCCTGCAAGAGAATAAATCACTTTGTGAATTTGAATTCCCTTGGTTATACTATGCAAGCCTCATGGGCAATCTCCATCCATGCATGTGCAAATCTCATGCACAACTATAGTGACAACTGACAGCAATCTCAACCTCTAACACCTCTCTCCACTGAACTGTACATGCATTGAGTTAACTGATGTATTCTTCAGTTGCTTTATGAGTTAATAATTAGTGAATTAATTAATATTTAATTCACACAACTCATCACTAGTGTATTCTTTAGTTAGACTAAAATACAACTAGTTCAACCAAGTCAAACTGAACACAACTCCATCAACTCCACAATCAACTCCATCGAAACTCAACCACATGAGTTCTAACTAAAGTCCTGCATGCAATAGCTCAACTGACCCACAAGGAAACCGTATTTCCTTCTAACAACTGCATGTACCACATCTGTAGCTCAAACTAAAGTGCTCCAAGAGGATAAGATAATGTTTATAGTCCAAATATTATTATGAGACAATAATATTCGACTGTTCTATTTTTAGCCTGGCAGTCTAAAAATAGAAACCGCCCATATGTCTAAAAATAGAAGTCCATCTATTTTTATCAACATGACCAATCATCCACAAATAGCATCCTGCAACTCATAGACCATGATCCATATGTCTAAAAGTAGACTTTGCGCCAAAAATAGCCTGCGGGCCCACTTAGTGAAGGCGACTTCTTTCCACCAAGCTCCATCATCTTGTTGCATTCACAACACAGCCCATTGCCCTACGTGGAATGACCTAATGTAATATTGTACTTGTTGCAAAACTCGACCATCTTCTTGGACTTAAATGCTGCTGCATTATCTGTTATAATCTTGTGAGGGTACCCAAAATGAGACATGATATTTGATTCTAAAAATTGGATAATTACCGTATCCATGGCTTGCCTTGTCGGAATGGCCTCAATCCACTTGGTGAAGTAATAGGTAGCTACCAAAATCCATCTGTGTTGTGCTGATGATGTAGGATGGATTTGCCCTATGAAATCAAGTCCCCACTGTTGGAAAGGTGCATTTACTTCCACTGGCTTCAAAGGAAGAGGAAGCAACTTCCTTTTTCCTTGAAAAACTTGGCATTCATGGCAGCCCATCACTGTCTTATATAAATCTAAAAAGAAAGTCGGCCAATAATATCTTGCTCTCAACACTTTGTTAGTTGTTGTTTTCCAAAACAAATGAACGCCACAATCACCTCTATGAAAATCATTCATTACCTGCTGAGCTTCATCTTCAACCAAACAATTAAGAAGAACTCCTCTTGGATCTTTCCAATCAAGAGCACTATATAAAATGGAGAATTTTTCCGACTTTAGTTTTAGTGATCTACCTTTACTTCTTGACATTCCAGGAGGTGGTGAGAGATGCTGAAGGACATAAATTATATCAGAATACCAAGGTGATTTGAGAAACATTTATGATACTTGAATGATTGAGCCACCATCTTTGTCCTCTGACATTGTTGCAATAAGATTTACATCTGGAGCATGCAGATTTGATTCAATCATCAACTTTTCCAAGCCTTGTCCTTTGATCAGTTTGGTAGGTTTAATCTCAAGATCATACTCCAACATTGCTGCTATCCACTTACCTCTTCTTCCCTCTAGATCAGTTTGCATGAGAACATCCTTGACTACTGCATTAGGAACATAGGCTATAGTATGTGAATGCAGAATGTATACTCTAAAATCTTTCAATGCTTTTATAAGAGCCAATGCTTGTTTTTCAATGATATTGTACCGCAAGGCAGCATCTCGAATAGTCCTACTGAAAAAAGCAATGGGTTGCTCCACCTGATCTCTCTTTTGCATCAATACCGCAACCATGGTGTGCTCGGATGCAAATGAAAATATAATAAAATCATGAGTATAATCAGGACTAATCAAGACTGGGGCTATGGTCAAAGCAAACTTTACCAAATTGAATGATTTCATGGCATCCTCGGTCCATTTCATAGTGTTGTCCTTCTTCAACATATTAGTTATTTCACGTAAATGCTCAGCCAAATTTGGTATAAATTTGTGTAAGAAATTCATCTTACCATTGAAAGCCTGAATCTCCTTTTTGTTGCGCGGGAAGTCTATATGTTGAATTGCCTCCACACTTGAAGGATCAACATGAATACCATCTT
Organism: Pinus tabuliformis; assembly: GCA_031772625.1. NCBI lineage: Eukaryota > Viridiplantae > Streptophyta > Pinopsida > Pinales > Pinaceae > Pinus > Pinus tabuliformis. The sequence goes on along the minus strand of CM062815.1, from coordinate 486,988,566 downwards.
TAGAAATTATATGACCAAGGAGTTTACCCTCGTCCATGGCAAAAAGACTCTTCTTCGGGTTTAGAGAAATCCCAAACTTCCTACATTTCTGAAAGACAATCCTCAAGTGGTGCAAATGCTCATCATCAGAACCAGAAAATACCATCAAATCATCTAAATAAACTACCAAGAAAACATCCTTCTCATTAGCAAAATCTATGTCCATCGCCCGCTGAAAAGTGGCTTCGGCATTCTTCAATCCAAATGGCATTTTGGCATACTGAAAAGTTCCCCAAGGTGTTGTGAAAGCAGTTTTGTCTTGGTCTTTTTCATGCACCAAGATCTGATTATAGCCTGAGTAACCATCAAGTAGTGACATCCGTGATGCTCCAACTACTCTTTGCAGAATATGGTCCATCTTAGGAAGAGGGTAATTATCCTTTAAGGATACCTTGTTGATGTTCCGAAAATCTATGCACAACCTTATTTCTCCAGTCTTCTTTCGTACCGGGACCAAATTTGAAATCCAATCAAAAAATCTAATTAGAACAATGATGCTAGCTTTAAACAATCTATTTACCTCTTTCTCGATGGATGGCAACAACTTTGGATTGATCCTTCTCAACTTCTGTCTAAAAGGTTTTTGATTCGGCTTGATAGGAATAGTATGCTGAATGATATCCTTGTCATACACCTTCAAATCTGAATAATCCCATGCAAAAACATTAGAAAATTCAAAAAGTAATCTAACATACTTAGCCTTGACTTCAGGAGACAATGCTTTAGATAAATTTACAAGCTTGGGCTTGTCAACTGTTCCAAGATTTACATCTTCAACTCCTTTGTCTATAGGAACCAAGCTCAGTTTTCTTGCCACATCATCCTGATCAAAAAGCTCCTCTAAAGGTATGAGACCTCTAGGAATAATATTATCCTTCAGCTATAAAACCTCCATCTGATTTACCTCAATCTCTTGTTCATTGAAATCACAAACATCATCAAGAGAAGCATTCTTAAACTTTTCTTCATTCTGCAAAAAGGCATTGATTTCATTATCATCCCAAAACACTTGCCAATACCTCAAATTATCAGGAACAATAGGCCTATGTTTGACATGAATTTCAAATTTGTTGTTGGAATTCATTGGAATCTTCAAATTGCTGGCCACAGTGGCAAGTGAATCTGCAATGATGTTTTGAGTCTGAGGTGCTACTGTTAAGGTATACTCTGGAAACATCCTCAAAATATCCAAAACTGCATTTATGTAGGCTCTCATTCACAGATGCTTTGCTTGATATTCTCCTTTTACTTGTTTAATAGTGGTGAGTATTCCCACTTGTCACTCAACTACTTGTTTTCTTGCTCCATATATGTGATGACATTCTTAGCCCTCTCCAAATTGTCCGCCAAAGCTTGTAGCATAATGGTGAGTATTCCCGCCTGTCACATGGGTGAACCGGGTTTGATCCTCGTCAACAGCACCAATATGTTAGCACTCAGAATGAACCTCAAGGTTGAGAAGAGGCAATTCTGAGATAACCACAGACCAAGCTTTTTATCTGGCATCTAGCCCTACCAGACCAGAGAGGGCTCTCCCTTTGCCAACTGAGGGTGGCTAAAATAAATGAATCTTAGGCTAGCTATGAAGAATGGGGATTTGATTGAAAGTTGTGGGTCGAAAAAAACAAGAGAATGGATCATTGGGCTATGGAATCGAGGCTAGTTTCTGCCGGTAAACTTGGGGAAAAGTAAGTGCAATGTTCAGCCAAATAAAATATGTAAATGAGAGAAGGAAAGATGAGAAAACTTTCTACACTACAGGCATCAATCAAGGGATAGATCTACAGTGGCAACTTTAGGAGAAATAGAAGCACAGGATTACTCAACAGAGCATCTAACAGAGGATGGATTCTGAAAAGATAACCACTACATTAAACAACATAATCATTGTGAAAGGAGCATTGTGAGTGGATGGATTCCTAACACTTCCCTTAGAGAATGTTGTAACGAAATTAGCAAAAAAAACAAAGCATGGAAATGAATTTACAAGAAAAACATGTTGCACATTAAACACCATGATGGATCTCAAAATTTAAAAGCGCAGGAACTGCTCCATTAAAAATAATATTCAGAAAACGATTTACACAGTCCAAAGCAGCTTTCCTCTACTGAAAAATTCAAACCCTTTACACTCTGAAATTCATAAAATATATACAATTAGCTCATCCATGTACTAAGGGAGTTGAGCTCAACCATCTCCCTCAAGATAGAATCCGTTACATTAAATTTGGACTAAATTTTTAAAAATAGGTGTCAAATATGAACTCGTATCTCTTGAACCATAACACATGTTATGGTTCTGAAAGAGGTTTTTGTAGATAAGGTCATGCTTGAGAAAAACCTCTCTCAAAGTTTTGAAATTTGTTTCCAGTTGCTCAGAATCTATGCCATAAAATAATCTCTAAAACAAGAAATCATTAAATATTTAAATCTATAAAAATAGGCTGTAAATATCTAGTCAAATATTACAACTCATGATACTTGTGAATAAACTGAAAGAGGTTTTTGTTATATGGCTCGTGGTTGACAAAAATATCCTTGGGTTTCTCAAAATTACTTTCCATTTGTTGTAAAATGGCACTGCACTATTATGACTAAAACAGTAAAACAAATGGAAAATTTGTTTTGTTTTAATGTAGGCTTCAAATATCACTGCATATCTCCCACATAGTAACACCTATGCATAAACTGAAGGAGGTTTTTGTTATTTGTATGTGATTGAAAAAAACCTCTTTCAATTTTGTAAAATTCATGTCCATTACTTCAGAAACTGATTTTGTAGTAAACTTGTCCCTGTGTGCAACAAATGACCTCAAAACATGCATAACCAAGAATCAATCATTCATTTCGATCATATCTTCTGATCTAGAAACCGGTTTCGGGAGTGTGATATACCATTGGAAAGATTTTTCCGAGCTACTTCTGATGGACATAATTAGGATATGATTTTCACTAAAACTCATGTGCAAAATATCTCTGAAACCAGACATAGTAAGATCCCATTTTGATCCCTAGTGACAGGCTGTGAAGACTGGAACTAACAATTATGACAAGATGCATTAACAAGCAAAAAAGACGTAGAATTTGTGGAATGATTCTCTTTATTGCTATCTTCAGATGACGATAGACTCTATCTGCCCTGCGCACACAGCTGCAGGGGTCCGCGCACTCAGCTACAGACTTCTACCCTAGGCCTCTGTGCACTCAAATACATAGCCTCTACCTACGCTACGACTTGAAACTTAGATTTCTCTCCTTATCGCTCAAGGCTTCTACATTTCCATGACTATTGATGACTCCGTAGAACTTACTTACTTAGCTCTTTTTATACAATCCCATGGTCTACGAGCCATGGGTAGATATCTACAGCTGCCTTTACTTTACAAAAATAAGGGCGAACAACCCTTTATGACTCATGACACCTTCGCGCTCCACGACCACAAAATGCGGAGACTTTACAAATTTAATACAAAATTTGACCCAAAACATGGGCTTTTAAGCCCAAAACTGTCCTTGGGGGATCCCGTTCCCAACGGGCCCCCAACACAAACATCGTGACTCGCCCTCGAGTCACTTGACAGCTGCGGAGGTCTTAGCGTGACAACCTCCCAACTCGACACGTATGATTACAACCTCAAGAGTGCATTGTGCGGCTGCCTACTTCGTGTCTTCGACCATTTTCTCGGTCACTGCTCTTGAACTGTCGGCCAGAAGCTTTTGCTGAGTTGATTGCAAAGTCACAAGCTTTCCTTCAATAGAGGCTATCACCATGTAAGCCTCATCCAGCCAGGGCTTCATGCATGCCTTCAACACTGCTTCCTTGTGCAATGCTACATCCACCTTATCCTTCAGTTGCTTGGCCTCCTACAGCTGTGTTAGTCTATGTGTGATCGCGACGGTTCGCACTGTGCCTTTGACCTCATCATAGCATTGTTGTAGCTCACGCACTTCTGTCTCCAGTCATTATACATTAGGGTCCTCCTGCAAGTTCGTCAGGACGTCGAACGACTGCTCAAAAAGTTGTGTGCAGTTTGCTACTGCACTGTCAACTACCACTACTACTTCTATGATAGCGGTCGCCTGCTACTCCTTTACTTCTTGTGGACTTGAAGGTTAGGCCTTCAACTATAACTCTGTGATATGCAGGTTCAACTCCAACTGAATCTTCACCATTTCTGTACGAGCGTCGTGCACTATCGTGGCTAGCTTGTGGATGTGCACCTCGACTAGTTCTTCCTCAGGAATGGCCAACTCGGGACCATTCGACATGCCTCCTTAATGACCTGTATTATAAGCTTGTCCTAATTGGTCACCTCGGTCATAGTGGTGATGGAAAAGTCTCGTTGTAGTGCCATCTTCTCATTGTTAATCCGCTGCTCACTAATCACTTGGAGGCCGCGGTGCTCATGGGCTCTTAGCTCTGCAATTACTCCGTCCTATAAGAATTGGAGCGCTTCACCAGGGAGCGCTGCCAGATTCAACCCTACTCCCTTTAGGGCACTGACAATGGACCTGTCAGCTTCATTCTCCATGGTCAGTGCTCCATCAGGCAACACTATCGCACTGGAGGCCTTTGCGCGTAGCATCTCAGAAACTTTTGAAGTGCCAATAGCAAGGCTGGTAGACACCATCCCAGCTTGTGATGTGTGTGTCTACAGCTCCTGAAAACCTGCGTGGATAGCCCCCAAGATTATTTGTTGTTGCTACTCAAACTATTGTAGGGCCTCCGTGGTGACATCCCGCACCGTGTCACCGATGTCGTGCAGATCACCCTCTATGAGGGTGATTGGGTCCAATGATGTCTTAGTAGCCTTTGATTTCTTCCTGGACCCTCCTTTCTCTTGCTCCCTTGGATTCTTAATGCGAGCGGATGTCACCTGGGGGTCCACGTCGTGCTGTTCTGTCTTCTCATCCATCTCCTCCTCTGTCTCAGGTGAAGGCGACCTCGCGCCTTTGTCAAAGCCTCGCTCTGTTCCACCCGTTTTCTTCACTATCTACTGAGCGGCATCACACTCCACCTGGGCCTTGTCAGTGGCCTCCTTCTTCCTCTTCTTGGTCAGCTGCATCATCTTTAGCTTGGCCTCCTCCTTCTTTCTCTGTGCGATGGACTTGCTCCCTCCAACCACCAAGTCTGCTATAGTGCGCCTCTACCAGCCATCGATTAAGTACAACATCAATGGCATCATCTGTTACTAGATAAGGCAAGTCATACCATTTCTGTGGAGGGTCCTTCTGCACCCTAATGGCCACATGGTGAAAATCTACTTTAAACTCTGCATAGCCCTGCAGGTTGTCAAACACCATAGGTGACAACCACAGTTTGCGATTGATGCCCATGCAGATGTTCATCTCCATCAAGACCTAGAAGATCTTGTTGTCCTTGATGCGCTGCACATCCTTGGTCACCAACAACAAAGCGTACTTCACTCCCTCTAATAGGTTTGGCATGACCGAAGGGAATTGGCTATCCTTTGGTAGCTCCCATGCTAGCAGCACAATCGACAGCAAGAGCCACGCGTAGTGGAATGTCTTGTTGAGCTCTTGTGCTTCGTGGCAGTTCGCAAGGAACTCACCGCGTAGATAGTCTACCCAATTGAATTGAACTCCTTTGGCGCATTGGGCTTCTAGCATGATGATAGGCACCGACACCTCATCAGCGCGACACTTCCTCATTACCTTCCCTACTAGAATTTGCGTAGCCACCTTTACAACATGGTCACAGATGCTGGATATGGATTATCCACACATATTCTTTACCAACTTAAACTTTTCTTTCATGGCATTCGCGAGGGCCTGCTCACCACCTTTTCTGCCAAATATCATGGCTAGATTTTATCCTGTGTAAGGAAACCATGTGATCCTATGGATCAACCTATCAGTGATGGGTATTAGCTCCTCCAGCCACAGACACCCATCATGTACCAAGCATAGCAGTTGCTTGATGACCTATACTGTAACTCGGGTGCGGTTGTAGTGCGACACCCAAATTAGGTTGAGCAACCATGCCTTGTCTACTCCTTTGAGCCACCTCTGTGGCTCCAATCTATTCATTCTAGTGGTTGTGTCAATAATGCAATGCATCAGCTGCTCGGTCGCCAGGTGTGGGAACTTATCATGATCAGCCAAGTCCCAGTCTTCAAGTTTCAACAGGGGAACCCGCCCCATGCGCGGTCCTTCAAAAATAATTTCATCTGGCAACAGAGGGGTTTGCAAGGGGTCCTTGCTCTCATCGATGTTTTTCAGACCTTGACCTTGCCCTTGCATGGAGGGAAATACTCAGGCAACCGAGTGATGAGTGCCAGTATTGCAACAAAGCTATTGCAACTCCTAGGCTACCAACTTTACTTATCAACCTGGGGTTCGTACAAGATTGGAGGTAACAGTGCTATATGCACAAGTAGAAGTGAAGGTCCTGCCTGTTGTCACTTTTTCATCTGGCAAGAGACCCCAGGGGTTCCAAGCCATACTTCTATAGAGTCAGAAGAAGCTTGATTCTTTGGTTGAAGAAGAGAAAATCTATTCTAAGAGAGCTTAATCTAATATAGTAATGAAGAAAACAACATGTAATGCTAAATCACACCATATCCTAATTAACCATTTAAACAGTTAAACTAAGCAGAATTGCTAAATCAACACTAACCTAATGCTGCTATCTAAGTTACAGAAGTAAAGAGCATCAAACCAAACTAATGTGTAAGAAAGGAGACTAAACTAAGTCTGTTTTTGTGTTTTTGGTGTTTTGGTAAAATCAAGCATGCAAGGAGTCAAGCGGGAGAGCAAGCGAAGATTGAAATCAGTGAAAGGAGGATGTAACGAACCAGAAGTGCATGGGAACCATTGGGTCGATTATAGAACAGTAAAATTGGAAGATGAGTGGCAGAGATCTTATCGTGGGAGATTACGTGAATACATGGATGAACAGGACTAACAGGAGATGAATGGCAGATATCTTATCACAAGAGGTTAATTTAAGATATGGATGAGCAGGACTAATCGGAAGATGAATGGTAGAGATCTTATCGTGGAGATGAAGTGAATAGATGGATGGATCACATCAAGTCACGTGGCAACAGAAGGGTAAAAAACGTGCGGAATGATGGAGTGGGTTTCTGTAGGCAGTAAGCAGTTTCTCGCGTGCCCTCAAAGCTGTAAGCGGAATTCCAAAATTTTACGTGATTAGCCTAACTGGGTGACACATAGCACAAGAAAACCACTTTTCTCACATGCTCTCGGGTGGATATTGGTCATGCAAGAATCCGCGCGAGATTGCGCGATAGCTATTGGATCAAGCTAGATAGATCAACGGTGGAGATTTGGAGCGCATAAAGTATTGAGATGACACGATAGCCGTTGGATCAAGCTAGATAGATCGACGGTGGAGATTTGGAGCACATAAAGTATTGAGACGACGCGATAGCCGTTGGATCAAGCTAGACAGATCGACAGTGGAGATTTGGAGTGCATAAAGTCAAACGTTGAAATGAATACGAAGAAGCTATGCAACACGCAGTTGACGGTGGTTGGTCAGGGTTGTTGTGAAAGGAAATCTATGGGTATAATCCTTGCTAACCTGCTAACTGAAGAAAAAGGCACAAACGGAAGCAAATTAAAACACAACCAATCTAGGCTACACTACTATAATGGAAATGCATCTAATTAAGCAATTGAACGATTAAACCATGAATGTATGCGCTACACTATTGTAATGGAAATGCAGCTACTTAAGCAAGTGAACAATTAAACCATGAATCTATGCGCTGCCCTGCTGTAATGGAAAAGCAGCTACTTAAACAAATGAATGATTAAACCATGAATCTACGCTAACATACATGTACAATAAAGAGGAGCCTTAGCTGCTAGGGTTGGGCCCTAACCCATGAGCTTCAACCCTCTGAGTTAACTCAATGCTGGCTCAAAACAAAACGCATTCATATTATTAAAACAATGGATTACATCAAAAACTATCACAAGTCTTGCAACTCAAAAATAAAGTAGAGTTTTACAATAAAAAGTCTGAATCCTACTAAGGCCCTAGGCCTCTCTACTTATACGACTGAAGTTTCCAACGACTTCCTTAAAATTAGGGAGGCTTGGCTCCCAAACTCAAGATAACTGGTGCTTTGACTTTCACTTTCTCGGCTGCCTTCTAGTCCTCATGATTTGGTTGGTTGCACTCTGAGCTGATGAAGGAATATTTGAATGGAGGGGTAGTAAATGAGGTGGATTTACCTCCTATAATTCCTCTCCCTTATCCCATTCGAGTTTGACCAAGGTCTTTTCTACTCCTTGCTTTTATCCTTTAATCCTGCATTACAAGCACATTAGACCACAAAGAAAAATATCGAACTCTAACTCATCTCATAAGAAAAATATAATCAAAAGTATGCAATAAGTTGTGAGAATAGTTGGTTTGACTAAGCTAGGAGGTGAGTTAAGGCCCATATTATTACGCAATGATGAGGCTCATCATCACCCCCTACTGAAAGTGTTGCTCATCCTCTGAGAAACTTAGTCAATTTCCATGTCCTTCATGGCTCTGGTAGCCTCTCTAACATCCCATGCCTCTGCTGTGGTCTCTTTTTCTTGTGCATAGAAGCCTGCTTTCCTTTCTACTTCTTCCCACTGCCTCTTTTTCTCTTCTTCTTTTCTCCCTTCTAGAATCCCTAGGAGTAGTGGTGGACTGAGTTTTAGGCCTATCCAATTGACCTTCAACCTTTGCATTGATTGCTTATACATAGGTGTCTTGTTGAGTTCCTCTCTCAACCTTTGAGGGGAGTGATATTCTCTGATCTTCAAGCTGTGTGGTAGTGTGTTCCATCTCCTTGAGTAGGCATGTATACTATCATCTCCTAGCAGCCTAAACATATCCTCAAAATGTGAAATTTCTTGCTCTTGGGCAGCAAGATATCTAGGTGCCAGCTTAGGATCATTTGCAATTAGATTATGGTTTCTTATTAGGACCATGGGATTTGATTATTTAGCTCTGATGAAAAGAGGTTCATTTTTCTCTCTGGCCAGTATTCTTTTCATCTCTTCAACCCTTGACTCCTCATGGTTCATCCATGATGCCAAAGCCATTAATTGTAGATCTCCTGGCTCGGCATTAGGATCCCAAACATTCATGTCTGTGAGGGCCATGTTGTGCAATTAAAACTTAGCCATTTTGGCCCTATCCTCTAGTGTACTTTAATCATAAAGATCAATAAACTACTTGTAGTCTTGAAATGGCATGGTGCCCCTTTGTGCTAGTGTTTTAATCTGAAGTTGCAACCATTGTTCTCTAAGGTAAAGAGCATAGGATTTAGCTGGCATCCTACACTGGATGGCCTCCAAGGAGAGGTTGGCCATACATGCTAGTTGGTTTTCCATTTTCTGAAGTTGTCCTCTTAGCCATGCATTTTTCCTCTCTAGTTGATCTCTCATTATTTATTCTCTATCTCTTAAGCCACTTAGCTCTTTGCCCATTTCCTTGAGCTTCTCTTGTTTGATTCTTGTGCTCTTTCTTGTTCTGAAATATAGAGGGGTTTGCCTCCTTATTTTCCCTTTTTGCTTGATTGGGGTGCTGAGAGTAGTGAGGGCAGCTGCTGCCTCCCTCATAGGGGCCTATGGAGACACCCTAGGTGACACTTCCTTGTTTTCTTCCCCTTTTGTTTCAATTCCTTCTTCCTCTTTGTTTTTATTATTTTCTTCCTCTTGTTGTTCTTTCTCATCTCCATTAGTTTCTTCTTTCGTTTCTTCCTCTGTTTCAGCATCATCCTCCTTCTTCTTTTGCTTCATCATGTTCCTCTGTATTGGTTTCTTCTTCATTCATCTCATCCCCATCTAGCTCTGTATCTTCTTCTTCTTGCTTTTCCTCCTCCTCATTGACAAAAGGACTAACATCATAGGTGAGGGTTTTGATGTCATCCTCTACTGGTAGGTCTCTGAAGACTGACCATGTTATAGGGATCATGAGGTTTTGGAGGGCATCCTCAATGAGGATCCTGATCAACCCATGGTGAGCCAATTGTTGGGACTTCCCTTCCTTTACTTTGTTACTAGAGTCTATGAGTGATTGCATCAAGAAATAGGGTATGCTGAGTCTTTGGTGAATTGGTGTTTCTACCCCAAATCTTAATTCTTCAAGCATCCTAAAATGGTAGCCATAAACAACACTATATCTACCCTCACATGAGATATATTTGATGAGTTGGTAAACTACCTCACTCCATGGGTATGGCAGACTGTCCCTTCTTACTCCATTTTTATCCTCTATGGGTTCTTCACCTTCTAAAAAGAATTTCCTTTTTGCCACCTGAATGTCTACTTTGTCTTCTTTTCTCCATGGAATTCCTAGGGGAAGTGTGGTGACCCTACTGATGAGCTCTGGGGTGAGATCTATATTGAGCCCTCTAACTATAACAGTGGCATGGATTCTGTTGTGTGGAGTGAGGGAATGAGAAAATTCTTGAGCCCCCTCATCATCATACCCTGTGAATCTGTCAAAAAACCCCATCCATTGGTGTCTTATAAAGATTTGAAGCACTTGGGGGTGTTGTTGTATCCTCATAGTGTTTCTGGGTTCTCTCCTATTAAACCCTCTTGTCATCTTGATTGTGAGGCTTGAGGAGGAAATGAGAGGTTTGACACAAGAATTTTAAATTTAGGAGAAAACAGAGTTTCATGTGTATGTACTTCACCTCCCACAGTTGTTATATCCACTAGCTTTTAGAGCATTTCTAGTTCATTTGCTTGTAAATGGGGATGGATTTTTAGATCCTACCTCTTTAGAATGGTGGCAGTGGATAGTTCTCATGATATTCCCTCTTGAACCCCTCTCTGTCTATCTTGTAGACTACCTCTGTGTATCTTGTAGACTGCTCCTGTAGACTGTTCCTGTGCATGCTCCTGTAGAAATTCTCTTGCAAAACGATGGATCCTTGCTTCTGGTGGGTGGCCAGAGTTATAAGAGTGACTTGAGTGAGGGAGTTTCAAGGAGGTGGAATGCATGAATGCATGCAAATGATGTTTTTTTTCCCACTCCTCGTAATCAGCTCCCACCTCGTAGATCCATAGTTAACCACTTCTTGTCCTACTTCTCCTTTGTCTTTGAGTTGACTGCGGCCATGTGTGAGAGGACACCCGGTTTTGTATGTGATGACTGAACGAAGGTGGCCAAGTTAACTGGCCACCTTTTCACTTATAAACCAACTACCTCATAACCTTTACAACTTTTGATCAAATTATGCATATGAGTGAGTGAGCAGGATACTTACCTGTGGTCTCGATGCCATGCTACAGTTGTCGAAGATCAAATGTGCTGCATTGTTTATTTGTTGCATGGTCATTCTTCTTCCTCCTCTGCTGGCTGTTGTCTGTTGTCTGCTGTCTACTGTCTAGATCATCTTAGTGAAGACCTATAGCTAATGATTGATATTCTGTGGATAGGCTACTACAAGACCTAACCAACCTACCATTCACCCTCGGATTTCTTCTTGTAGGTTTTCAGGGTATCCTGTAGGAATACAAGGGATCTTGTAGAAAACATAGTCTTCGCCTAAATTGAAGCAATGAAGTGAAAAAACAATGGAATTTATGGAGGGATGCATGGTAAGGAGTGGAGGAGATGAATATATGTGAGGCAGGGTTCCCTTTGGATCTTCTCTTTGCTCCTTGATTGTCTTTCTCGCCTACCTGCAAATAAAAATTATGTCTTTTTTCTCTTTTTTTTTTTTTTTCTTTTTTTTCTTTTTTGAAAAACACCTAGGCTGCCTCAGAGAGTTTTTCACCCTAGATGTTTGCCCTGGGTGCCTCAAGGAAGGTTTTCACCCAAGGATCTTCTTATTCTTTTTTCATTTTTTTTCATCATTGGGCCGCCTCATGAGGTTTTCAACCCAAAGATGGGACTCAAGTGCCTCATGGAGGTTTTCACCTGAATCCTTATTCTTTTTTCTTTTTTTTCTTTTTTCAGTGACCTGATGGGAGAGGAGCTAGAACTTCCTCTACCATCATCAATGTCTTATTGATATTGTCAATGAACTCTTGTTTTGATAAAGGCCTCTTGTACATTTTCAATCGGTGTCCATTAACAAGCAATGGAATGGCTTCTTCATCTATAGTTCTAATTTGCACTGAACCATTATCATGGCATCTTTCCACCACATAAGGTCCGAGCCATCTTGTCCTTCGCTTTCCCTTGAGGTCTTTATACTTAGAATCATATAATAATGCCCAATCGCCCTCTTGAAATTGCTTCTCTTTAACATGTCTATCATGCTAGATCTTCCTCTAAAGCTGAACTATCTCTGTATGTAGGAGGGCCTGCATTCTAAATTCATCCAAGCCATTCAAATGGAACAATCTTTCTTTTTGTGTATGGCTGAGATCCAAATCTAGTTGGGCTGCCATCCTCAATGTTTTATATTCAAACTCAATGGACAGCAAAGCCTTTTTCCCATAGACCTTCTCATAGGGTGTAAATCTAGTGGTTGTCTTCCATGTTGTGTTATAGACCCAGGTGGCCTGAACTAGTCTCTCTTCCCAATCCTTCCTATTGCTGCTCACTACCTTGGTTAAGATGCTCTCCAGTGCCCTGTTGGTCACCTCCACTTTCCCATTAGCTTGTGGATGATAAGGAGTGGAGGTCCTACGCTTGATTTTGTGATGGCTGAGTAGTTATTCAATCATGTTGAAGGTAAACTAGCTACCTTGGTCTGTGACTAGCTCTCTAGGGTGCCCAAATTTGTAGAATACATTCTCCCTTAGGAAATCAGCCACCTTCTCTTCAATTTCTGCCTTAATCACCTTAGTTTCAGCCCACTTAGTCAAATAATCAGTGCACACAATAATAAACTATTTTTGCTTTGGAGGAGGGTTAATAGGTCCAATGAAGTCCATGCCCCACTTGTCAAATGGCTCAAAAGTCACTTGAGGTTGTAGGGGAATTTCATCTCTTAGAGTAGGCTTTCCCATCTTCTAGCACTAATCACACTGACTAATGTATTTTTTCACATCCTGATGATGAGTGGGCTAATAATAGCTTGCTTGTAACACTTTGAATGTTGTGTGCTTTGCTGCAAGTGACCTGCACAAGGCCCATCATGACAGGTCAGAAGGATGTTGAAAACTTCCTCTTCCCTTACACACCTTCTCAAGATTTGATCTGGGCCAAGTTTGAAAAGATTGCCCCCAATCCAGGTGAAGCGGGCGCTTTTCCTGACTATCTTTCTCTTTTATTTGGAGGGCAAGTTTGGTGGGAACTGTGATGATACCAAATAGTTTGCTATATCAGCAAACCATGGGGAGAGAACTGAAATAACAAACAAATGCTCGTCTAGTAACTAGTCATCCACCATTCCTTCTTCACCTACAGGCGGATTCATCCTAGATAGAAAGTCTGCAACAACATTTTCCTTACTAGGCTTATCAACAATAGTTAGATCAAACTGTTGTAATAAAAGAAACCATATTATAATTCTAGCATTCACATCTAGTTTTTTCATTAAATATTTGATTGTAGCATGGTCAGTATACACAAATGTTTGATGGCCTATAATGTAATGCCTAAATTTGTTTAATGAATTCACAACAACCAGGAGTTCCTTTTCGGTCACAGTATAATTTAGCTCAGCCTTTGATAGGTTCTTAATAAAATAGTTGGCATAAGGAAATTTTTCCTCTACCTGACCTAAGGCTACTCCTATGGCTTTGTGTGAGGCATCAACATGAATATGAAAAGGAAGGGCCCAGTTTGGGCCTCAAAGAATTGGTGCAGTGGTTAACTTAACCTTTAAAATGTCTAAGGCCTCTTGACAGCTTTTTGACCATATAAACTCTGAATTTTTGGCCAACAACCCAAAATAAAGGAGAGGCCAACTTGTTGAAGTCCTTTATGAACCTTCGGTAGTATCCATCTAACCCCAAGAAACTCCTGACATCCCTTTGCTTTTGAGGAGGTGGGACCCTTTAGATGATTGCTATTTTGTTTGGGTCCACCTGCAATCCCTACTGAGATATTGAATGACCTAGCACGGTCCCTTCAGTCATTAAGAATTCACATTTTTTGGGACTGAGAGATAGGTTCATTTCAATGCATTTGTGCAATACTTTGCCTAGGTTAGTCAAGGCTTCTTGAAAATCACAACCATAAGGTGTAAATTCATCCACATAAATTTCCACCGCATCATGTACTAATTCAGCAAAAATACTCAAGGCTGCTCTCTGGAAAGTAGTAGGAGAATTGCATAGGCCAAAAGGAAGGACCCTATAGGAAAAAGTACCCCAAGGATAGGTGAATGTGGTCTTATCCTAGTCTTCTGGGTAGATTTGGATTTGGTTGTACCCACTAAATCCATCTAGGAAAGAAAATAACTTCTTCCCTGTCAGGCCATCTAACACTTGGTCAATGAAGGGTAGGGGAAAATGATCCTTCTTTGTGGCTTTGTTCAACTCCCTGTAATCGACACAAATCCTCCATGTAACATTTTTCTTGGGAACTAACACTAAAGGAGAGACCCACTCACTATCAAAGATAGGGTAAATGAATCCCGCATCTAGCAGTTTTTGTAGTTCTTCTTTGACTATATCTTTAAGAGCTAGATTCATCCTCCTTTGTGGTTTCCATAATGGTTTGCAACCTTCTTTGATGTATATGTGGTGAGTACACACTGAGGGGTGTACTCCCTTCATTTCCTTGTAACTCCAAGTGAAGGCTTCTAGGTTCTCTCTCAACATGTTGCATAGATTTTCCTCTTCGAGAGAAGAAAGAGATGGATTAATTTTCAAAGTTTTCTCTGGGCCAAATTCTATGGTTTTGACACGGAGTGGGTTGGAATTGGCCAAGCATAGGTCAATTGGATGATTGTTCTAGGTTTCCCTTACTTCTTCTTCTAATGGTACTGAAATAGGAGTTGGACTTTGGAGCAGGTGTTCAATTAAGTCATCCTCATCTTGCTATCCCCCTCCTATGGTTGCTTCCAAAGCAAAGTTGGGCTGAATAAGCCTCATCTTCTTCCTCCTCCTCCAACCATAAAGGTAAATCATGCTCTAGAGAAGTTTGAGCAGGAGGGTATAGAACTAACTGCTTGGACATATGGGCATTCTTGATGGTCATATTCCTAGCTTTGTAGCTAATGTAAGCATCAGCTGTGGCCAGCCATGGCCTCCCAATTATGATAGGGTAACCAGTACACTTAGCCTTAGGCTGGAGAACTAGGAAATCTGCAGGGTACTTCCAAGAGTCAATGGAGACCATCACATCCTCCATAATTCCCTCAGGGGTGACTATGGAACGGTCTGCAAGTTGCAGAACTGTTGTGGTCTTCCTTAATGCCCCTTGGAGGTTGAGCTTGAGCATGGTGTCCTTGGTCATCACATTAATGGTAGCTCCAAGATCGATCAGAGTGTGTGGGACAATGGTGCCATTGATGTGCACATCTAATACAGGGCTTCTAGGGTCCAAATATTTCATACATATTACCTGCCCCAGCATTAAGTCAGATAGCTTCTCAATGACTTTAATGGTAGGGGCATCCCCTTTTCTTTTTCCTAGATGCTTGAAGCACTTCTACTTAATCAACTTATTGTAAATGGGAACATATTTTATTGCTTGGAGAAGGGAGATCTTTACACATAGATTTTTCAATTCTCCCAAAGGTTCAAGTTCCTCCGGGGTAGGCTAGAGTGGTTGGGCTAATCTCTCAGGAAAGGGTGGATTTACTTTAAGGTTTCTTTCCTCTCTTTCTTCCTCAACCTCCCTATGTGGAGAGGGAGGTTGGTTATCCAGATCTTAGGTTGATCTCCTGGATTTCTATAGCATAAGCTGGATATGATGTCTCTCCACTGTATACTTGTTGAGCCTGCCTATTGTTCGGGTTCGGATTTGGCTGGGCAGGCATCTGGGGTTGCTTGGGTGGAGTAGAGTGTAGGAGTTGTGGTTGGGTAGGTGGTGGAGGCAATAGAGCTGGAGCATTGTTGTATTGGGGCCTCCACCCCTAGTGTGGGGTATTCCACTGAGGTTGTGGTGGAACATAAGGTTGAAATGACTGGTTGACTAGCTGGGAATGATACTGAGATGCATAGGACCAAGGAGGGGGTGTAAACTAGGAAGGATGAGAAGGGGGTCCCCAAGAAGGTATAGATGTGGTTTTTTTGGGGTTGTAATATGAATGGGATGATCCTTGCATACCCTGCTGGTATGGTCTAGGCCCAGGAGGTCTCCTTTGGTTGATGTGGAAAAGCCGCTCAGTGACCCGTTCAGCTCCTTGATATACAACTTTGAGTCTGGGTAAACAAGGGCACTTGTTTGTGGAGTGGTTTTCTTCAAAGACCAAGCAAATCTCAATGCAGTTCAATGGACATTCATTCCTAGGATGCCTCTTGGTGCATCTAGGACAAAAGATGGTCAGGGCTCTCTCTGCTTCCTCTTTCTTCCTTTTGATATTCATGGTGTCCAATTGCAACGAAAGGGTTTACAACATCTCACTTTTGAAACCTTCCACCATATTTCCAATTTCACCCTTGATGGATGAGTTGGAAGATGATGTACTGGCCATAGGTTAACTACTCCTACCCTTTTTCCTGACTACCCTAGAATGGTTTCTAAAGACAACCTTGATATCCTCATAGGGTAATTGGTAGATATCTCCTCCTGCTAAAAAATGTAAGGTATCCAAAACATCTTCCCTTACTCCTCTAATCAGGACCAGCTTTAGTGACTCGGGGTCAAGTGTGCACCTAGACCTTTTGTAACTAAGCAGGAATCTTTCTTCGTAGTCTTCTAAGGATTCATCCTAGCCCATGGTCATCCTGAAAATCTCTTCTTTAGTATCCTTTGACCTACAGTAGTCCCTATATTTGTTGTTAAAAGCCTACTGCATCTGAGCCTAAGTTTTGATGCTATCTCTAGGTAAACCCATGAACCAACGCAATGCTGCATTCTTGAGGGTAGTTGGAAACAATTTCAACTTTTGCTCATCATTTGTATAGTCATAGGTTTATCATATTACAACAAACTCAAATAGGAAAGTGTCAGGGTCCTCTGTGGTTAGGCCATGGAAATGTGGTAGGGCAGAGGGGCTTATATTCTTCATCTTAGTGTCCCCATTGGTTTTCCTGGTGGGGAAGGCACCCTCAACTCTCTCTCTATTCCCTTTGTGATTTCGGTTTTTAGCCATTAGTTCAGTAGGAATGGGTTATTCTTGTTCTTCTTCTCCTATACGTTCTTCAAATATGTCAGGTTGCTCACCTAAGGGTTCATCTAATTCACAGTCACTAAAGAAGAGAGAAGTTTGGCTGTTGGATGCAGTGGGGGTATTTGGCAAGAATTTTCCTAAATTGTCCCTACTCCTATGAGGCATGAAAGGAAATGTTTTTTGGGTTGGTTTTTAGAATATGCTTTTAACAAGACTTTAATTTGCAGAAATGAAATTGCTGATTGAATGAAAACTATTGATAGAAAGAAAGTACTTGCTGAATTGAAATTCTACTTGCAGAATGGAAAGGAAAGCAGATAATGACAACTGAAAGAAAGGAAGCTACTAGATTACTTTTGTAGAAATAAACTAATGGCAGAAGATTGGAGACTAGAAATAGAAGAAAAGAAAGAAAACTAGAAATAGAAGAAAAGAAAGTAGTACTCACATTCTACTCAGACACCTCCCTGGAAACGGTGCCAAAAAGTGATGAGCTCCAGTATTGCAGCAAGGATGCTACAACCCCTGGGCTACCAGCTTTACTTATCACCCTAGGGTTCGTACAAACTTGGAGGTGACAGTTTTATATGCACAAGTAGAAGTGAAGGTCTTGCCTGTTGTCACTTGTTCATCTGGCAAGAGACCCCAGGGGTTCCAAGCCAGACTTTTATAGAGTCAAAAGAAGCTTGATTCTTTGATGGAAGAAGAGAAAATCTATTCCAAGAGAGCTTACTCTACTGTAGTAATGAAGAAAACAACATGTAATGCTAAATCACACCATATCCTAATTAACCATTTAAACAGCTAAACTAAGTAGATTTACTAAATCAACACTAACCTAATGCTTCTATCTAAGTTACAGAAGTAAAGATCATCAAAACAAACTAATGTGTAAGCAAGGAGACTAAACTAAGTTTGTTTTTGCATTTTTGGTGTTTTGGTAAAATAAAGCATGCAAGGAGTCAAGCGAGAGAGCAAGCAAAGATAGAAATCCGTGAAAGGAGGATGTAACGAAGCAGCAATGCATGGGAGTCGTTGGATCGATCAGCGAATAGTAAAAATGGAAGATGAGTGGCAGAGATCTTATCGTAGGAGATTACGTGAATAGATGGACGAATAGGACTAATGGGAGATGAACGGAGGCGATCTTATCGCGAGAGGTTAAGTCAAGAGATGGATGAACAACACTAATCGGAAGATGAATGGTAGAGATCTTATCACAGAGATAAAGTGAATAGATGGATGGATCACATCAAGTCACGTGGCAACAGAAGGTTAAAAAAACATGTGGAATGATGGAGCGGGTTTCCGTAGGCGGTAAGCAGTTTCTAATGCACCCTCAAAGCTATAAGCGGAATTCCAAAATTTATGTGATTAGCCTAACTGGGTGACATGTAGCATGAGAAAACCACTTTTCTCACGTGCTCTCGGGTGGATATCGGTCGTGCAAGAATCCGCGCGAGATTGTGCGATAGTCGTTGGATCAAGCTAGACAGATCAACAGTGGAGATTTGGAGCGCATAAAGTATTGAGACGACGCGATAGTCGTTGGATCAAGCTAGACAGATCGACGGTGGAGATTTGGAGCACATAAAGTATTGAGATGACACGATAGTCATTGGATCAAGCTAGACAGATCGATGGTGGAGATTTGGAGCACATAAAGTCAAATGTTGAAATGAATACGAAGAAGCTATGCGACACGCAGTTGACGGTGGTTGGTCAGGGTTGTTGTGAAAGGAAATCTACTGGTATAATCCTTGCTAACCTGCTAACTGAAGAAAAAGCCACAAACGAAAGAAAACTAAAACACAACCAATCTACGCTA
Organism: Pinus tabuliformis; assembly: GCA_031772625.1. NCBI lineage: Eukaryota > Viridiplantae > Streptophyta > Pinopsida > Pinales > Pinaceae > Pinus > Pinus tabuliformis. Next base: position 486,969,528 of record CM062815.1, on the reverse strand, counting down.
CACTGTTGCATCTTAAGCAAATGAACAATTAAACCATGAATCTATGCACTACACTGTTGTAATGGAAATGCAACTACTTAAGCAAATGAACAATTAAACCATCAATCTATCTGCTACCGTGTTTTAATGGAAATGCAGTTACTTAAGAAAATGAACGATTAAACCATGAATCTACACTAACATACATGTACAATAAATAGGAGCCTTAGCTACTAGGGTTGGGCCCTAACCCAAGAGCTTCAAACCCCTGAGTTAACTCAGTGATGGCTCAAAACAAAACTCATTCTTATTATCAAAACAATGGATTACATAAAAAATTGTCACAAGTCTTGCAGCTCGAAAATAAAATAGAGTTTTACAATCAAAAGTCTGAATCCTACTGAGTCTTAGGCCTCTCCACTTATATGACTGATGTTCCAACTAATTCCTTAAAATTAGGGAGGCTCGGCTCCCAAACACAAGATAACTGGTGCTTTGAATTTCACTTGCTCGACTGCCTTCTAGTCCTCATGATTTAGCTAGTTACACTCTGAGCTGATGAATGAATGTTCGTATGGAGGGGTAGTAAATGAGGAAGATTTACCTCATATAATTCCTCTCCCTTGTCCCATTCGAGCTTTTACCAAGATCTTTGATAAAACTCCTTACTTTTATCCTTTAATCCTGCATTACATGCACATTAGACCACAAAGCAAAATATCCAACTCTAACTCATCTCATAAGCAAAATATAATCAAAAGTATGCAATAAGTTGTGAGAATAGTTGGTTTGACTAAGCTAGGAGGTGAATTAAGGCCCATATAATTACCTAATGATGAGGCTCATCACCAAGTGATAGGGTCAACGCCCTGGGCTTCAACTTCTTCGACATCTACTCACACATCCTCATCATCCATCAGGATGTCTTTGATGTCTTCCTCCTCTGGCTCTAATTTGATGGCTTTTCCTTTTTCCTGTGTGGTGGGCTTCGATGGGTTTCTTCTTGGTGATGTGCGCATCAGTATTATAGGCTACTTGCCCTTCTTATCCCTCGTTCTCTCCTTGGTTGGGGTGGGATTTGGTCTCGGCATTCTTGGAAATTTAGGGACTTTTGTTAATACTTCGGCCACTTCGGGAGCAGCTTCTCTGGTGTCCATCTCAATTTCTAGCACCGACTCCTCTGCTTCGGTATCTATAGCTTCTGTGGGTGCCAACATGATGTTTTACAAGAAATCCTGCGTCTCCTTTGGCAATGTCTCAAATACTGAACTAGCTATCAGAAGTTTGTAGTGCTCGTGATTCATGTGCGCCTAAAAGCTCAACAACTCAATTCTCAAAATGCCAAGTGTTTTTCATTGGACAACCACTTGTAATTTATAGGGCATTTTGAATTCAAATCTGACCGTTCCCCCCAAATTTGGTTCATTAATGCCGGATTGGTGGAATATTTTTATGGATCTGCCCCATAAATTTCGTCTTAAATGTCAGCCACCTGCTCCATTTAGCTGCATTTCTACCATCAAATCATGAACAATGACTTTAATGGTTACTTTCTAGTCGACCTGCGCAATTTCTCCCTGGGTAGCGCAACTCCCTTCATGCACCCTATGACACTTCCTTTCTTTGCACAATCCTCCAGTTGTGCAACCCCCCAACCTGTGTAGTGCAATTTATAGTCCCGTGCCTCATTTTAGCCACTTGGAGCACTAAGACTATGCTACCTTCATATAGTCACATGTATGGACCACTGGTGTATGGATTCAAGCGACTGTTATTCACCTTTCCTAGGAAGGGATCTCCGTTCAATTTAACCAACTCTACCACTCCTCCATCGGTAATCTCCTTAATGACATAGGGCCCTAACTAGCGCATTCTAAATTTCCCTGAAAATTTATCAAACTTGCTGCCATATAACAAAACCAGGTCATTTACTTAAAGGTGTGTAGCTTAATGTGCCGATCACGCCATGCTTTTTCGCATTGCTTTTGGACCTGTTGATGAAATCCAGCTAAAAATATTTCTTCCTCAAGCTCAAGCAGCTGCACGAGGCTCTCTTCCAGGGCTCCGCAATCCTTCATACTTGTAAGTGCCGCTATGCACATAGTAGGCACAATGTATTCCATGGGCATCACTGATTCAACACCATATACAAGCCTACGGGGTGTTTGTCCAATCAAATTCTTGCATGTCATCCGATAGGCCCATAGTACTGCGAGTATGCATAGGTCCCAATCACTTCGCTGAGGATTGAAAACCTTGGTCAGCACATTCTCCAGCACTTTATTGAATGCTTCCACCGTCCCATTAGCCTATGGGTGATAAGGTGTGCTCTTCTGGTGATATACTTGAAATTCCTTTGTTAGCGTGCTGATCGTCTCATTCAGAAAGTGCATATTGTGATCAATCATCACCCGAATCACGTCAGTACATACTCAAAGAGGAACTTTGCAGTAGTCGCGCCTATACAATCCTTCACTGGCTATGCCTCTGCCCATCAAGTCAAATACTCTAACGCGGTGATAATGTACCTTGCTCTCGTCTTCTTCCCTTGGGACTGAATGGGTCCCACAAAGTCTATCGCCCATTTCTCAAAGGGTTGTAATGTCATCAGTGGATTCAGAGGCAGCTCATCCCTCCATGATTGCCTGCCAGTCCTTTGACACACATCAAACACTTTGCAGTATGCTTTCGAATCTTGATGGAGGGTTGGCCACCACAACCCTACGCGTAGAATCTTCTGTGCAGTTTCTCTCCCTGCATAATGTCCTCCTTCGGTGCCCCCATGAGCATCCTCAAGGGAACTACTCCTTTCAAACTCCGGTACATATTGTCGCAATATCTCATCAAACCCCATTTTGTACAGATGCCCGGCAATGACAGAAAAGTCTGTCGTGTGCACCACCAACTCCTTCTTTTGCTGGATAATGTATCCTTCTGGGGCATTCCTTGTCATTAGGAAGTGTATGATATCTTCAAAATGACCATCCGCGATGTGCACTGCAAATAGCTGTGCGTCAGAAAATCCTTCTTCCAATTTAGTGGGCTCTTCCCCTGTTTCGATGCGCGACAGATGGTCTAGTCCCGTGTTCAGTCGTCAAGCTTCACAATAACTTCAAAATCATACTCTTGGAACAATAAAAACCATCTGTAGATTCTCCACCCCAACACAGGGTTATTGACCGAGTATTTCAGCGCGGAACGATCTGTATACATCTTAAAATGGCCACCCAACAAGTAGTGTCTAAACTTTTGGAGCGTGTATACCATGGCTAACCCTTCGCACTTGGTGGTGGAATAGTTATTCTCCTCCTTGGATAACCTTCTGCTTCCGAACGTTATAGGATGGTCCAAGTCTCCTCTGCTAGCCAGTGTCAGTAGTGCTCTTAGCACTATACATGACGTGTCGACATGTACATGAAACTCCTTCTTCCAATCTGGGAAGACTAGGATTGGCGCAATGACCATCTTTTCTTTCAATACATCGAAGCTTTTCTTACAGTCCTCGTTCCAGTAGAATGTGACATCCTTTTTCAACAACTTCTCCATAGGCGCAGTGATCTGGGCATAGCCCTTGATAAACTTCCTATAATATCCAATATGTCCTAGGGTAGTGCGTAGCTGCTTCACACTCCTCGGCACTTCCAAGTTAAGTATCACCACGATCTTCGTGGGATCTACCATCAATCCCTGTCTACAAACCACATGACCCAGCAGGGTCCCAAAAGGAACACAAAACAGGCATTTCTTCATATTGAGCGCAATCTGGTATCTTCGACAGGTATCTAGCATCAGGCGCAAACTTGCCACATGGCATTTCACTAGCCCAAACACAGTCCAGTCATCAAAGTACACTTCCAGGAACTTATGAATAAATTCCTTGAATGCAGTAATGACTATGCACGAGAAAATCACAGGCGCATTTTTCAATCCGAAAGGCATTACAGTGTACTGAAAACACCCCCACTCAGTAATGAAGATCATCTTACTCCTATCCTCTGGTGTGATTTTGATCTAATGGTACCCAGAGAACCCATCAATGAAGGAATATTCTTCCTGGCCACCTACATTTTCCAACACTTCATCAGTGAATGGAGTCGGGAAAGGATTATGTACGCAAGCATCATTCAACTTCCTGAGATCCACACATATCCTTATTTCATCCCTCTACTTCTTTTCCTGTACCATCATTGGGCTTACCTAATCAGATTCCTCTACAGGCTCAATGATGGCTACCGCGAGCATCTTGTATAACTCTAAGCGGACCTTATCCTTATACATCGAATTGAGACGGTAAGGTCTTTTCTTAACCGGCTTTGTGTCAGGCTTCAATGTGATCTTCATAACACCCAGGTCCTCGATTATCCCTTTTAGATCTATAAACTTGGTAGGGAATAACTCCTGGTATTCGTGGAGTAATTCAATGACCTTATCCACTGTCATGTCATCCCAATAATCTCCAATCTTCACGAATTTGGACTCTACCTCCATACCAATGTTTACTTGTTTAGTTTTTAGTGGCAATGTTATATTAGGATTCTCAATCTGTGGTCCTTCAACCTCACAGTGAACTTCTGTTTTAGGAATGTTAATCTTTCGTGGGTCTTCATCCTCTTCCTCAGCGGTCACATTATAGCATTACAGCGCGTGACTCAACTGAGTAGCCCAATCAAGTTGAATCAGGTCCAAGGGATCCTGCAGTACCCTAAAGATTGTTGCCTTCACTTCTTGTAGTGCCTCATCAATACAGTCAAACTCGTCTTCGAAGCTGAATGTCATTATGAATCCTTCACACAGAATATCCCATTCACCTATACCATGGTGGAGCTCTATTTCTATGTACCAATTCATCGGGATGACATCTAGGGTGTGAAAAAATAATTGCACCCATTCCGGTTGGGGCTTCTCTCCATAAGCCTAAGCCCATTTGGCCAAGTGTGCACGCGCATCATCCTGCCCATCATATTTGTTTGTCATTCGTATCTTTGACTTCCCAAATCATGTTCTCATCATCCTCCTACATTCACGCCAATCATCAAAGTACCCTTGTGCGTACCCCACCACCTTGCAAGCGTAGCGCACAGTGCCCAGTCCAAAGCCTAGAAGTGTTGCTTCTCTGGTATCTCCCTCTCAAATGTGTCCAAGAATATATCTACATCATTCAGGCCATCATAAGTGGGTATATTTCTTGCTTCTGACGACACACAGCACAACGACTGAGTCATCATGTTACAACTCAGTGTAGTTACTTCATGTAACCAATTTTTTCAATGCTCTAATTCTTTATCAGAGTCTGAGGTGTAGGAACTATCGCGATCCCATGCAATTCGTCCTTCCACTGTTGGATTCACCCAATCTTGGTCTCGCGCAGTTATCTTATAGATACAGTCTAGATCGTCATCGCTCTCATAATCGTGGATTGGTTTAGTATAGCACGATCCTTCAGCAGGATCTACGGGTACTATTACGCGGAGTGATTTCTTCTCAAATATCATCTTTCAATTCTTTAGGTTGATTACCCCATTCATATTAGTAGCCCAATCAATTCCAAGGAGCACAGGGTAGGGGTTTCTATCATCCATAATTTCTATTACTTCAAAGAGAGCTTGTGCACTCGCACCTTCAATATCTACAGTCACCCTTTGCAGCCGCCCCATGGGGATGATCTTCTGCTGATTTTCCATCCTTAGCTGAATTCGAGATCACTGCAACATGGGTCTCCCCATCCATTCGCAAGTCTGCTTTAGTAGGACGTTCACGTCTGACCCCAGATCCAAAATAACCTAATCCATTTTGTACTCTCCTATTTGTGCAGTCAGCCTCATCTCTCGTCTTGTTCTTGTTTTATGCTTACCAATCTTTCATACCACGCGCGGTTCACCTGGAGTGTTTCTGGCACATCTATTTATAAGATCATGTAATCCTTTAAAAGCCTTGCTATTGCGCAACAACTTCATGCAGGTATTTAGGAAGGTTGTAAGCATAGAAGGGTCCATCTCATGTTCATGCTTATCCTTGCTCCCTGAGGTGGAGGCCTCAGTGAAGCTTTTCTTTGCTTCCATGAACATTTCGCGTGCACGCTTCAAATCACATTCAACCTCTTTCACTGGAGCTTTGCAAACCCATGCACTATCTTCGAGTTGTTTCCCCTTATCATCTCCTGTTCTGATTCCACTTCGGAGCACTATATTCACATTCGAATGATCTTCGTGCGGCTCAACCTCATCATCTACAGGTTATGAGTCATCTGAGGTGGTAGCACCCCTTTGTTGCGTATCCTTGCTATCAGCGTAGGACAGTCCTCCATTTCATGATCAAACGGAGTGCAATATTTGCACGATAGATGTAGAGGGTTAGTGCAATCGCGGGCATAATGTCCTAGTCCTATGTAATTGTAGCAGATCAGTTGTCCCCGACCTTTGCCAAGTCATCCTCTGCCTCGGCCTCGTCTGCACCCAGAAAGCCTGTTCACGCCATCCCTGCGCTTTGGTCAGGGGGCTACATTTCTGCCTGAACCCTATAGGTGGTTGTTATATCCATCATCAATTCATAGCTTCTGTAGTTGCACTCATCATGCCCTACCGACCTATAGAAGTTACAAAACAATTTTTGCGGTGTCTATACAAGCTTCTGCACCAAATGATAGTTATCTGTGGCATGTTTTCCTGCTACCTGACATATAGCGCACCACAATGCAGGCCTCATGTTTGGTCTTGCTTGAGCTTATGGCCTCAAAGGAATAGGTCGCCCTCCTACAATGTAGTTCGCAAAGACTAGACAATGGTCTTTGTCATGCCCCTGACCCTCGCATTTCAGGCACCATACTTCTTCGCGCAACTCTGGTCGAACTATTCTATCCTGCTTCAAACTTTGCATTTCAAGGCAAAGATTTGTCAACTGCTCATAGATCTACTGAACCCCCAGATTTGGATCTTGCATCGGTGTTTCATGCAGGCTCATTGCAATCTCCAAGGCTTCTACCTGAGTCATTATCTTCTATTGTGACAGCGCAACCCTTAGGTGTGGCAGGAGCAAAGCCACAAACCACTTGCGATGTTGTCTGTTTGTTAAGTTCATATTAGCTTCGTAGATTTGACACTTCAACCTCTGATCTAATTCCCAAGGTGTCTCATCTGGATTCATTGCAATTTATTTGAACCCCACAATTGACTATGCCTCAGATTTAGGCCTATTGAATTCTTTGTTCAGCGCGGTTTGGATGTCTGCCACTCTAGAGTTTGGATTATCATTACAGTATTTAATGTACCAGGTTAGTGCACGATCTTACATAGCACTAACCAGTGTTTCCTTCTTCAGGTGATCATCTATGACACCTTGAGCTTCCCATACAGCTTTTACGACAAACCAGAACTAGTTTGGGTCCTCATTTCCCAAGCCTTTAAACAAAGGCAGCTTCACTGAATTTTCCATGTTGAACTGCGGTGGAGGTGGAGGTGGTACAGGTGAAGTCGCAGGTGATGGTGGTGAAGTTGGAGGTGGTGTGGGTGGAGGTGGCAGTCGTAGGAATCCTTGTCTTATTAATTGAATAGCACTTCACGGAGAACCCTGCGCTACTCCCTCTTCGTCACCCAATGGAGGTGAAATCAATGGACTATATTCAGGACCCTTTCTTCCTTCATTCCTGTAAGTCTTTCCGCTTCACGTAGCTCCAAACATCAAGGTAGCTACATAACCCATTTTTTTCACAATAACATCTTAATCCAAGTATTCAAAGACTTTAAGTACTTACCTCATGTTCCTTTAAAAAAACGTCGCTCCGCCTCGTTGTAGCTAACTGAGGTATCGACCGCGAATTCAGTCACAAATCCCCCTACGATGCGATCATGCCAATGATCGACAGTGCGGGCGATCTTATCCTTGGATGCTTCCGATTTCTGTACTAGCTTCGGGGTCGAAACAATAGGACCGTCAAGTCTCCACCTTCCTTGACTATCTGCTAGCTTCAGGATCCACTCGTATAACTCAACCGAAAAGGAAAAGAAGAAGATCTCATGGATATTTATATATAGGTACCTATCCAACCATTGTTCCTTTTTTAGTTGTGGATTTCTGTTCTCCCGCATCGCAAATTCATGGATCTTCCTATCCAACCAGTCTCTAATCTCTTTCTTAGTTGATTCCAGTGATATCACATCACACATCTCTTATGTAGATTTTGGTCCCGGCAACGGAACCATCTATTGGCTTGGTGGGGCCAAACCTATGTTCGACATTAGTTAGCTAAACAAATCCCTACACTACTGGCCCTTTCGGCATCAGCCCACAAAGCGCGGACTGAAGTCTCACCCGAAGCAGTATGGGGGGATGTTGGAACCAAGTGTCCGCACCTTGAGATGGTCGTGGTGTCAGTTTATTCCTTCTATTCCTTCTTTCACGTAGGTCGTTGTGTTCTAGGGCTTTGTTTGTCTAACCCTTTACTCCGTCCTTCGGTACCTCCGTGAAGTGTTACGATCGGCCTTCGTGCAGCCTTAACTTGCGGTTCAAGTACTTTCGCGCTGCTAGGGCAGTGTATCATGTAGATTTCCAAACTAGCTCAAGTATGTTACTTATCTTATTAAACAATCACAGTTAGCACCACGTAAACAGATGTTCTTACTTGCGTTAAATTAACCAATGTAATTACATACATGTGCACATCACATAAGCATTATAAATGAAATTCATACATATTATGACAAGATGCGTTAATAGGAAACAAAGACGCAAAATTTGTGGAATGCTTCTCTTTATTGATATCTTCAGATGAGTACAGACTCTATCCACCGTGCGCACACAGTTGCAGGGGTCCGCGCACTCAGCTGCAAACTTCTACCCTAGGCCTCTACACACTCAACTATAGAGCCTCTACCTATGTTACGACCCGAAACTTAGATTTCTCTCCTTATTGCTCAAGACTTCTTCTACATTTCCATGACTATTGATGACTCCTTAGAGCTTACTTACTTAGCTCTTTTTATACAATCCCATGGTCCGTGGACCATGGGTAGATCTCTACCGCCGAATTTACTTTACAAAAATAAGGGTGAGCAACCCTTTATGACTCACGACACTTTCGCATTCCGCAATGAAAAAATGCGGAGACTTTACAACTTTATTACAAAATTCGACCTAAAACATGGGCTTTTAGCACCAAAACTGTCCTTGGAGATCCTGTTCCCACCAGCGTAAAACAAAAGAAATATCTGTAACTTCCCACCAACGCATAGATCTGAAGGAATGAATCCAGTAAGCTTGTTGAAAGATAGATGCACCTGCAAAATCTTAGAGTTCTTTTCTCTCCCGCTCAAATTATAATATAAAACCCTTGAGTGTTTGCATATTCTAGTCACCAAATTGGTATATGAAAACCCCTTGTTTGTGGAAAAAGGGACCTCTTCCACACAAGAATTTAACTATTATGGTTTACAATGATACACATGACTTACCTTCTTTTAGATTTCAACCTATAACCTTTTAAGACAAAATAAATATTTTTGAACGTTTTGAGTATTTGCATGTGCTAAAAGTGAATTATTAAATAACATTAAATAGCTGTGTGTATTTCCAGCCAACAACTTGAAATTTTGTATACAAAAGAACAAAATACATCCTAATTTCCAAAAATAGAGGCCGAGTGCAAGTGTTACATATGTAATCCTAATTTCAAAAAATGGAGGCCCAGTGCAAGTGTTACATATGCAATCCTAATTTCCAAAACTGGAGGTTGAGTGCAAATGTTACATATGCATGGCTCAATTTTGCACGGCCTTGGAACCATAAACAATGTAAGTTAAAATTCCGTGGAATGTAATAACAGTGGTCTGATTTATTTTTGGAACAATTTGGTGATATATAGGGCCTTTCCTTTTTTCCCAACCCACTTCGCCAAATTAAATCTCGAAATTAACAGATTCCTAACCTGATTTAAATAACACAATACTAAAATGTATTGGTTTCCGAAACTGAAAATGAGTACAGTACACCTCCACACTTATAAACAACAATCCACTATAACTCCTAGTTCTTTGTACTTTCTTATTGTGCTAATACAAGATTGTTCAATAACAAGGGTTTGATTTATCTTTTGGTAATGGCCACAATTTCTCAGTAAAATTGGTTGCTGCAAGGGTTGAAGAATTGGGGATTGTGAGGAAAAGTCATGGTGGGTTACAATTTGCTCAACATAAGGGAATGGAAGATAGTCTATTTCAATTCAACCATGAAAGTGCAGTATCATAATTGGGTCAAATCAATTCCTGAATTAATATTAAAAAATGACATTTTTATGAAAGTGAATTGAGTGTTTCCTATTTCATATTGCTTAGCTAGCGTTTTTAAAGCCTGCATCCATTATTTGCATATTCAATTTAGTACATCTCACTGTCTATATGAACAATGAAAAAATCCCAAAGTACATTAGAAAGTAGAATCATCCGTTGGCTCTTTTATGAAGAGCTTAAAATTAACACACTGTAGAAAATTGCGAGGCTGAAAATAGAGCAATAAGCCAAAATTTTCTTCTTGGTCATGTAATAAAAAATACACTTCTGATCCATTTCCTTTTTTTATAAAATATTTAAGTATAGATGAAAATTGTTTCCTCAATAACACATCCATGCAATGTCCCCCGCCTTGTACAAACTAAAATGTCTCATCTTTCCAAACTAAAAGAGAGTACATGCTCCAACATATGCCGAGCATGTTGGAAAACATCAACTAGACTTGATATTGTCACCTCCTTACCATTTGTACCAGAAATAAAATCTCCATGGTTTGATATTTTTATTTTGGCACCACTGACCTATTGAATCTCAAGAATGGTCCTCCCAACACGACCAACTATTACGCCAACAAACTCATCAGGAATAACCATCCTAAATTATGTGTGTGTACTTGTTTCTACTAGGGGCATACCAATTGGAACGGGACTTCTCAGTGCAAGCAATGGTGCCATCAAACCCTTATTATTTTGTGAATTAACTCCACATACACTGGATCCATAATTTGGTAACCCATATCCAACTGGAGTGTAACCACCAGGAATTCCCTGCAATCTAACTACACCTCCACCTGTATATGAGAGTGGTGCATTTGCATATTGTGCATAATTAGGATCTTCTGCAAGCTTTGAAACAATAAGGAAGATTTCTCATAGTTGTTGCTTCAAAGTACCAGTTATAGTGACAAGTCGGTCACTGACACCAGGCAAGATTTGGTCTTGGGAAGACAATTTAATATTGGCTATTGAATATTCAATGAATGATTTGGTTGTAGCTCCTCCCTTACCAATTATGCCACCACATACAAAATTTGGAAGAAACAGTCTAACTTTACTTGACTTCTCATCCACATCATTTTAATCGTTAGCCTCGCTCAACGATTTCTGGAGAATGATATTAATTGTGGTGAGTATTTCATTGATGGATCCTGTCACTAATATTATCCTATCAGTTGTTCCAGGAAAATACTCATGATTGCGTGAGAACTGAATGCTAGCCCCTGATTCTGACTGAAAATAACTAACAGCAGCACCACCCTCCCCAATAGTCCATCCCACTACTGCATTTGATACCAAGAACCTGAGACAGGAGGATGTCTTGCTCCCTTCCTCTGAGGGTTTGAATATAAAGTCGTCCCGCTTGGGAGAATGGGAGGGCTATGTATTGTATCCAGAAGCAGGCGACTAGGGCGTATCCACCAGTGAGAGATCTAGGACTTCATTCATTGCATTGGCGATTCAATCTTCCTCTGTATTGGAAATTAATTTCGCGCCTACAACTGTTCAACATTCACCAACATGGCAAATAGTCTATTGCTAGGTTTGGTGAACGCGACATTTGAAGTGAAAAAATATCTTCGAAGATCTTGCACAAATTTCCTGCAAGGTGGTCTCTAGTCCACTAATAGAATCACCACTACGCTCATATTTTTTCAATGTAGAAGCAAATACTGCTTTCTCTTCCTGTTGATCATGCAAAGGAGGTTCTTTGTCTTGAATCTCAGTGCAAGGTATTCTTAAAGATACCCTGAATCAGGGATACATTTTTCAGGCTGGTACATTCTAATAATTTCATTACAAACTAACTCTCAGAAATATTGAAAATAGTTTCAATGACCACCCTTTGCTCTGGTTACCTATTCACATTTGAGGCTTCCTCATTTGTAGACAATTGTAAGTCTCTCCTTAACAGATCCATTTTACAAATCAAAAAGAAAGAAATAAATAAAAGATTGAGTATTTACAACAAAACCATTTTCACACTAGAACAAAAGCACTACCCTCACCTCTATATGACTATCAATAAAAGTGGCTCCAACTATTTGACAACAACCATAAATTTGTTTCTGCAACTTCCATTTGAGAAAAGAAAAACGGAGTTAATCTTCTTCACACTGGTACAAAAGAACTACTCAACAAAATAACTGTGCCATCTGTACATAATTGTGGAGAAGAATAGCCTAAATACTTGGCATTTGACAACAACCTCTAGTTGGATTCCTCAATTTTTATGCCAGATAAAAAAGCAGCGCTAAGGATTATCTGGAGAGGAATCACTATGCAAAAAATAGTTTGAATTTGACTTTCATCGCCTCAGTTTCACTACCATACTCTTTAAACCTATATTCTTCTTGCTTGAATGCCACATGTACCTTCCCTTCACTATAGAATTTTTTTCATTACATTGTTACAATAAAAATGCAATCAAGATGACAAAGAATCCAATCTATCATTTAAAAATAAAACATGTCAAAATTCACCATCATTACATCAAAGAAAAAGTGCATAACAAAGAGATAGAATTGATTTATTGCAGGTCTCAAAATCAAGTAACAACCATCTTAAATTCCAAGAGTTGTTACCACTAATGAGAAAAAAAATAAACATTAAAATAGGGTGTTAGACATTGTAATGTTTATTTTTTCTATGGATAACAAATGTGATGTATAAGAGTAATAGTGTATTATCATAAAGTGAGAAATAATTCATACATAATAAATGGCATTTATGTTAATATTATTAATGAGATTGTGTGAGTGGTTCCTAACAAGAATAATGGAACACTATTAATAGATAAATATATACAACATCAAGATTGTTTATAATTATGCATCTCATTAATATATCACATCTCTCTTTCCATCTCATTTGTCTTTGGACACATTCTCCCATATTTTAGTTTAACAACTTTCCTTCTTTGGATGAGATTTATTTGGAAAAGCCAAGTTAAACAAGCTTTTGCATGTCACCTGTGCATGGGCATTCCAATTTTGAACTCTATGGACCTTTATGAATACTTAATGGATTATAGATAGTGCAACATGTATACAGTTCTGTCATCCATCAATCTTCTTGTCATATTTGCATACACCCTCTCTCTTGAGTTTTGTGTATGTATCTTTCTTCCAATGCTGGTATTTTGTACATATCAAAGGCTTCCTGAAATTATCCTAGTGCATTTATTTTGTGCCTAAATATTATGCTATATGGTGCTTTAGGGTTGTGCTTGAAAAGGATCAAAGATCCACTCTTAGAATTTAGGTAACAAAATTGAAAGCAACAGGAGGAGCTAAACCTGAGAAAACAATACTAATGGTCTTTTTGTTGAGATTTTCTGTTTGTAATGAAATAGGAAAAATCTCAGCTGGTGACAACAATAGGAATTCAGGTCCTAGATTAACTCCAGGTTGTTGGGAGGGAGTTAACGCCTCCTATATTTGATGTGAGGGAATTAATGAGGCTGTTAGATTCTCTAGGCTATATAACAGGCAACCATTCGGATGGTTTGCTGAGAGTGTGAGAGTTTTGTGAGGCTTTCATGATGTAATCTCCTGATTTGAATAATAAATTCCTGATGCCTATGTTTGGTGGACGTAGCCCAGATTGGTTGGGTGAACCACGTTAAAAACTGTGTTTATGTGCTTGATATTTTGCTGTGTGTTTAATTGGTTTGCTATGCCTCTGAATTCCAACAATTGGTATCAGAGCATGTTGGAGGTGCTGGTGCAGAGAGGATAGCCTGGATCGTTTGCTGGCAACGCGCGTGGAGCTGTATATTGCTGGAGCGTGGACTTGTGTTGACCGGAGCGCTGGAGGTGATATGGTATTGCTGGTGCATGAACCTGCTAATTGATTGCTGCCTGCCACGAGTCTGCTGGTGTGTGGGAACCTGTCGTGGAGTTGAACGGTGCATAGAGCGTGCGTACCTGGTATGTTAAGCAATGAACGGAGCGCTGATACCTGGTATTTAAATTTCTGGTGCGTGGTATTTAAATTTCTGGTGCGTATTAAATAGTTGCGTTGAGAATGCGTGGATATATTTAATAACAAGAGGTGCGTTGAGAATGTTGTGTTTTATATGTTAAAACATAAAAAAAGGTTGAAACGCATTGTTGAGCACATGGTGAACGCATGTGGTGGAGTTTTATATGATGCGTACATATGCTCAAGTTTTTTTATATAAACAATTGCTTTATATGATGGTACTCACATATGGTGAACGCATATGGTGAATGCATATGGTGGAGTTTTATATGATTCGTACATATGCTCAAGTTTTTTTTATATGAACAATTGTTTTATATGATGGTACATGAACAATTGCGCGCTGGTTATAAATGGTCTGCGTTTTGAAAAGATTCACTGAATAAGTATGCATGCATATTGCAGCGTTTTTGAGCTAGAAGCAGGGAAGGTTTTTTTATTTTGGCGGTGGTCTTTAAATGTGTTGTAATTCACAACAAAAAAAAAAAATTTGTGTGTAAAAGCAAGGGCAGTTTTTTTTTTTGTAAAGGCATAGGCAGTTTTGTTCTTTGTTATGTAAAAACAAAGGCATAGGCAATTTTTTAAATTGCTGGTTGGATATTTGGAGATTACTGTGTTTTTTTGTTGATACAAAATGGTGAAAACTCAAAGTGCCCGTTTTGAAATTGAGAAATTTAATGGCAAGAATAATTTTGAGATCTGGAAGGTAAAGATGCACGATCTACTGGTTCAACAAGGTGTGGCAAAAGCACTGTTGGGGAAAAACAAAAGGCCTCCTTCCATGACGGAGAATGAATGGGATGAGATGGACGATAGAGCTCTGAGCGCAATTCGGTTATGTCTGGCGGACGATGTTCTGTTCAACATTGTGTCAGAGAAAACCGCCGCAGGCTTGTGGTCAAAGCTTGAGAAGCTCTATATGATGAAATCTTTGACAAATCGGATTCTCCTGAAACGACAACTTTACGGTTTGCGGATGAAAGAAGGTACCTCAATTGCTGATCACCTGAATGTTTTTAATACCTTATTGGTGCAATTAGACAGTCTAGATGTGAAATTTGATTCAGAGGATAAGGCAATAACTCTATTATGTTCATTGCCCGAATCCTGGGATCACTTTGTTACTTCCATAAGCTTTAGTACATCAGATATCCTTGAGTTTGACGATGTTGTTGGAGCCTTGTTGGCTGAGGAAACGAGGAAGAGGTCGAATGCAGACACCTCTACATCAGAGGTAATGATGGCCAGAGGTCGCTCACGAGAGAGACACTCCGGGGGAAAGCATAGCGACTCTCGTTCGAAGTCCAAAGGAAAGAAGCCCAAGGTGAAGTGCTGGCATTGTGGCAAGGCTGGACATCTGAAAAAGGATTGCTGGAAGCGAAAGCAGGCTGCTAAAGAAGGCTCTTCGACAGAAAAGAAGGAAGCCAACACCACGGATACAGGTTCAGTATCAGGTTCAGGTATGAGTGATGAGGTATTGTCTGTTAATGTTTCGAAACATGATCAACATTGGTTGTTAGATTCCAGGGCATCTAACCACATGTGTATACATAGAGACTGGTTTAAAACATATAGATCAGTTGATGATAGAGTCATGTACATGGGTAATGATGTCACTTGCAGTATTGTTGGAATAGGAAGTGTACAACTACAAATGTTTGATGGCACAACCAAAATATTAACTGATGTGAGGCATGTACCAGATTTAAGGAAAAATTTGATTTCATTAGGAGCACTTGATTCAAATGGATATAAAACTGTAATTCAAGGTGGAGTAATGACAATTTACAAAGGCATCTTACTAGTTATGAAAGCTAAGAAAGTAGGAAATCTATTCTAGTTAGAAGGTAGAACTGGGTCAGATCATGTGTCTGTGTCTGAACATGACAGTAGTTCCATTCACTTATGGCATCAAATATTGGGGCATATGAGTGAAAGAGGATTGAAAATTTTGGCTGACCGAAAGTTACTTCCTAATCTAAGATCTGGAAAATTGGATTTCTGTAAACATTGTCTGTTTGGTAAACAAAGTAAACAAAAGTTTAAAACAGGCAAACATACTAGTAAAGGCATACTTGATTATATCCATTCAGATGTGTGGGGTCCAGCTCCTACAGCTTCATATGGTGGTTCATCTTATTTTGTATCATTCATTGATGACTTTTCTAGAAAAGTGTGGGTCTACATGTTGAAGAGAAAGTCTGATGTTTTTTCAGTTTTCAAGCAATTTAGAGCATTGGTAGAAAACAACACTGGTAGAACTATAAAATGTTTAAGAACTGACAATGGTGGTGAGTTTTCCTCCAAGGAGTTTGACAGCTATTGCAAGGATGCAGGGATCGAGAGACATAAGACCACGGTTTATACTCCTCAGCAGAATGGAGTTGCTGAACGCATGAACAGGACTCTTCTAGAGAGAGCAAGGTGTATGCTGAGTAACGTCGGGTTGCCGAAGGAGTTGTGGATGGAATCGGTGGCAACAGCTTGTTATGTGATAAACCGATCTCCATCAACGACGATAGGCTGCAAGGTTCCGCAAGAGGTATGGAAAGGACACCCTTGTGACTATTCTAAACTCAGAGTGTTTGGTTGTGATGCATATGCTCTAGTGCCTAAACATCAGCGAAATAAATTAGATCCGAAATCGAAAAGGTATATCTTTGTTGGGTATGGTGTGTTAGGATATTCCGACACATAGGATATAGTTAAGTTCAACTTGGTCTAGTATAGAGTTAGGTTAGAATTAGGTAAAGTGTGTTTCTTTACCGTTGTACATTTTGTAACTTACAATCCGACGGTCACGATATGTAGTGATCCAACGGTTCACTCTCACCTCGGTATTACCGACACTTGATCCGTGGCTTGACACCCGATTGGTCCATGAGTTCTATTTAAAGCGCATGGAGGGTCATTGTTCGGGTAATCCGTGCATGAGAGAAGCTTATGTAAATTTTCATTCTTTGATTAATAAATTGCCTGTAGTACCCACGTTGGGACAGGCCGTGGACTGTTTCCCTCCTTGCACTTTGAGGGTTTTAACCACGTCAAAAATACTGGTGTATTGATTTGAGATCTGGTTGTGAGCGGTGTCCTTTTGGTGTTCTTTCTGAGGAACTTACCCTGTAAATTCCTACATGGTATCGGAGCTATTTGAGGGCCGCGTCCGTTGGTGATCCAAATCTGAAGCCGGTAGAACTGCATGCGGCTGTCGTTTCCTAGATCTGTTGTTTCTGACTGCTTTCGGGCCGAGAGGACTGCTCTGTTGCGTTCGGAGCATCTGTTCCAGTGAGGAACCCCTTTCGTTTCACGCGAAAAGGTTTCCGGTAGCCCTAGCTGCGTCATTTTTCAGATCGGGAGGTATACAGTGTTTTTTTGCAGTTTACTGTTATTTTCTCTCTGCTTATTTCGGTTTCGGTTTATTTAGCCCTTTTTTTTAACCGGATCTATACCTTTCATTTCTGCGTATGCTCTTTTCTCTGCGACTCTGTGCGATCTGGGCAAATCAGAAACAGAAAGGAAGGATTTTTCTCATGCGTATGCTCTTTTCCCTGCACCTTAGTGTGATCTCGGAAAATCAGAAACATTGAGAAAAATATTTAGTTTTTCGGCTAAAGCTAACTTTGAGATTTTTTTAAATTTTTTTTTTTTAGTTTTTTGGCTAAAGCTAACTTCGAGCCGCAAGGTTCGTTTTTCTTTGCATATTCGTGTTGGGTTTTGTGTTTTTTGTTTTGTAGGGAAAAAGAGCTTTCTCAAGGCAAGCACGCAAACCAAGCCCCCCCCCCCCTCTCTCTCTCTCTCTCTCTCTCAAATTTTTTGTATAGATCAATTGGTTCAAAGCTATTTTAAGAGAGTAGAGGTCTTGGGTTCAAGTCTCCATTTTGTGGGGGCGGATTTTTTTCATTCCCGCACATTCGCGCACTTTGCTGGCAACTTCAACAATTTTTTTTCAAAAAGCCATAACTTCTTCATCCGGAAGCCTTTTTCAGAGCCGTTTTTTTTAAAACCGCCTATTTTTTCGAGATCTATCCATTGGAACACTTACTTTCAGCATCTTCAGCTTCAGTTTTTTTTAAAAAATGGAAAGTCCATGCCAAGTCATTCTTGACAGCACTAACTACTTCCAATGGGTAGCCTACATGGAAGATTTACTTAGAAGTAAAGGTCTCTTCAGAATAGCCACAGACCAAGAGAAGAAACCAAAAGATGAAGACAAGGTTGCAAAATGGGAAAATAGACAAGATCAAGCACGTGGTTTGATAGGGATGTCTATTTCTCCTGATCTTAGATTCCACATTGCAGACCTTGAGACTCCTCATGAAGCATTAGAAAAACTCGCTAAAGTTTTTGGGATTAAAAATGAAATTAGAGCCCATCAACTTGAAAATGAGTTGCTTACTTTGGATCCTAATAATTTTTCTTGCATTGAAGATTTCTTGTCCAAATTCAAGACCCTTAGATATCTCTTGGAAGGTGTTAAAGTTAAGAAAGAAGATGGTAACCTTATTTATTCCATCCTTACTAAGTTGGGACCAGCCTACTCTGTATTTGTTTCCACTTTCCATTCTACAAGGGAAGCTTTCATTTGTCAAGGAAAAGACTACAAGGCCCCTTCCTTTGACTCCTTTTGTGATTCCTTAATAAGAGAACAAGAAAAACTCTTACACCTTGGTCTTCTTAATCTTGGAAACTCTTCCACGAAAGCGTTAGCCGCCCAGCAGCAACCAAATTCAAAGAATCCTAAGAAGTCATATCCTCAAAAGAATGGTCCTAAACCATCTCAGCCTCAAAATGAAAGATCATTTCAGCAAAATGATAAGACCAATAAAAACAAATGGAAGAAGACTGATAGACATTGTAACTTTTGTAATCGAGATGGCCACTTAGAATCTAAATGCTTTAAGAAGATGGAAGCCTTGGAAGCCGCAATGAAGAAACATAACATCCATGTGGAGCCTACTTCAACTTCAACTTCCGGAATGGCACTTTCTGCATGTCATTGTCAATCATCTCAGTCTGGTTATGCATTAAATGTATCTTCTTCTTCTTCTCATTCTCATGAGTGGCTCATTGATTCTGGAGCCTCTTGTCACATGGCCAAAAACCAAGCCATGTTTTCTTCTTTAAATGATTGTAACACCAAAAATATATATGTTGGTGATGATAGATCTCTTAATGTTGTAGGGACTGGAACTGTTCATCTAGACAATGGTCAGTTTAATGATGTATTATGTGTTCCAACCTTATCCTGCAACCTTCTATCTGTCTATCAGATAACTCATTCAGGTGAAGGTAAAATTGTTGAATTTTCACCTCATGATGTTGTAATCAAGGATCTAAAAGATCCTAAACAGATTCTAGCTACTGGTCTTGCTGATGATTCCAAAAGGTTGTATAAGTTTCACAACTTTGGGTCATCAAATCTTCCCTCAGTATTTGTTGCTCATAATGATGAAGTGAGCAAACTTTGGCATGAGCGATTTGGTCACTTAAACTATCGCTCCCTTCAGCATCTATGTAAAGAAAATATGGTGACACCTATGGTATCTTGCAGAGATGGTGTTTGTTCCGGATGTGTACTCGGAAAACATCATCGGGACAGTTTTGACAAACGTGCCTCTTGGCACGCCTCAGCCCCTTTACAGCTTGTGCACAGTGATTTATGTGGTCCTCTTCCTGTTGCTTCATTCTCTGGCTGCAAGTACTTCTTAACTTTCATTGATGATTTCTCCAGACGCACTTGGGTATACTTCTTAAAACTCAAGAGCGAAGTATTTAACACCTTTTTGGCCTTCAAAGCCTTTGTTGAAAAACAATCTGGACATCAAATTCTTAAGCTAAGAACTGATAATGGTGGAGAATATGTTAAAAACACATTCATCAACTTTTGCACCGAAAATGGAATTCAAATGCAACATACTGTTCCATACACTCCACAACAAAATGGTGTAGCTGAAAGGAAAAATCGCACCTTAAAGGAAATGGCTAATTGTATGCTGCAATCTAAAGGACTCAGTCTTAGTTTTTGGGCCGAAGCAATTAATTGTGCAAATTATATAATCAATCGCACTCCTACTAAGGTTCTAGAGAATATCACTCCAGAAGAAGCTTGGAGTTCCATTAAACCAGATGTAAGTCACTTTCGTGTGTTTGGAAGTGAAGCATGGGCCCATATTCCAGATGAAAAGCATAAAGCTTTAGAACCTAAGAGTGAGAAATGTACTTTTGTTGGATATTCTGAAGATGTAAAAGGTTATAGACTTATTCCATTTAAGTCCAAAAATGTTATCATTAGAAGAGATGTAAAATTTGATGAAAATAAATCGGCCTGCGAGCCTAGTCCGGCGGATGTGCCACCTCTTCCTATCTCTTCTACTTTTGAAAACATTTCTTCTTCAGATGATGAAAGCGAGGATGATAATCCTCCCCCACCTTCTCAGGATCCTCAACTTCCAAGATGGGTCCGTGCTACTCGGGATGCAGCAGGTGATCTTGCCGGTGATCCTACAGATCAGCGACGTACACGTTCTCAGTTTGAAAGAGCCTCTTCTTTACTGGCTCAAGCTCCAGTAAATCATGATCCTGACACTTTTGCAGAAGCTTCAGGCCATCCACATTGGGAAGCAGCTATGAATGAAGAATATCATTCATTGATGACAAATGATACATGGGATCTTGTTCCTCTACCAAAGGGACGCAAACTTGTTAGATGTAAATGGGTTTACAGAACCAAGTATGGACCAGATGGGAAAGTTGATAAACATAAAGCTCGTCTCATTGCTAAGGGCTTTTCACAGGTTGAAGGCATTGACTACACTGAAACCTTCTCCCCTGTTGCCAAAATGAACTCTATCCGCCTTGTTCTTTCCCTTGCTGCCTCTTTAAAATGGGAAGTCCATCAGATGGATGTTAAATCTGCCTTCTTGCATGGGGACTTGCAGGAAGAAATCTATATGGAACAACCCATTGGCTTCATACAAACAGACTCCAGCCTTGTTTTCGACTTAAGAAATCCCTTTATGGCCTCAAGCAAGCTCCTCGGGCTTGGTATGCCAAAATGGATAGCTTTCTTTTAGAATCTGGCTTTTCTAGGTGTCATTCTGACAATACTGTCTACACCAAGAAAGTGGGCAACTCTCTTATCATCCTTGTTCTTTATGTTGATGATCTTATTCTTACTGGTAGTGATCCCAACCTTATAAACCATGTGAAGTCCAGCCTTAAAAAGAAATTTGAAATGACAGACTTAGGACACTTACACTATTTTCTCGGTCTTCAAGTCTTGCAATCCCAGGAGGGTATTTTCCTTTCCCAGTCCAAGTATGCTTGTGATATTCTTCGTCATTTTCACATGGAAGACTGTAAGCCAGCCCCTTCTCCCTTTCAGTCTGGAGTCAAACTTTCAGTCTCTTGTACTTCTCCTGAAGTTGATGCTACCTTATACCGTCAACTTGTCGGAAAACTCTTGTATTTAACCCATACTCGTCCTGATCTTTCCTTTGTTGTTGGCCTTGTTGCTCGTTTTATGCAAAACCCCCGTGAAAGTCATTGGAAAGCAGCTAAAAGAATACTTCGTTATGTTCGAGGTACAGTACAGTTTGGGATTCATTACAGTGCCAAAGCAGCTCCTCTGTTAGTTGGTTTCACTGATTCTGATTGGGCTGGTGACCCTGATGATCGGAAGTCTACTGCCGGTTATGTCTTCACTCTTGGTTCAGGACCTATTACATGGGCTTGTAAGAAACAGGCTGCCATTTCTCTTTCGTCAGCAGAAGCAGAGTATCGTGGTGCCGTGGAAGCTAGTAAGGAAGCCTTGTGGCTTCGTCAGATCCTATCAGAGTTTGGCTTTGAGCAGCAGCATCCAACCACACTTTGGTGTGATAATCAAAGTGCCATTCAGCTATGCAAAGATCCAGTCCAGCATCAGCGCAGCAAACACATTGAACTACACATGCAC
The DNA here is from genome assembly GCA_031772625.1 of Pinus tabuliformis. Lineage (NCBI taxonomy): Eukaryota > Viridiplantae > Streptophyta > Pinopsida > Pinales > Pinaceae > Pinus > Pinus tabuliformis. The sequence goes on along the minus strand of CM062815.1, from coordinate 486,947,335 downwards.
TTCATCAGAAAGCTCATTCATGACCATGTTCTTGAAGTGCAATATTGTCCAACAGATGATCAGGTTGCAGACATCTTCACAAAGGCTCTCACAGAGGCGAAGTTCACTAAACTTCGATATATGCTTGGAGTTCAGGAAGTTGTCACTAAGGGGGGATAGGCTCTAGTGCCTCCTTCCTTCTCCTATTGTGTCATATTTGTAAATCCTTCAATCCTATCCCAAGTTGTTCTTAAGGGGGGATGTTAGGATATTCCGACACATAGGATATAGTTAAGTTCAACTTGGTCTAGTATAGAGTTAGGTTAGAATTAGGTAAAGTGTGTTTCTTTACCGTTGTACATTTTGTAACTTACAATCCGATGGTCACGATATGTAGTGATCCGACGGTTCACTCTCACCTCAGTATTACCGACACTTGATCCGTGGCTTGACACCCGATTGGTCCATGAGTTCTATTTAAAGCGCATGGAGGGTCATTGTTCGGGTAATCCGTGCATGAGAGAAGCTTATGTAAATTTTCATTCTTTGATTAATAAATTGCCTGTAGTACCCACGTTGGGACAGACCGTGGATTGTTTCCCTCCTTGCACTTTGAGGGTTTTAACCACGTCAAAAATACTGGTGTATTGATTTGAGATCTGGTTGTGAGCGGTGTCCTTTTGGTGTTCTTTCTAAGGAACTTACCCTATAAATTCCTACATGGTGATGGAACAAAGGGATTTAGATTGTGGGATCCTACTACCCGCAAAATCATCATCAACAGAGATGTAAAGTTTAATGAATCCTCTCTTGTACAGTTAGATGTAGATAGAAGATTGAAACAGGATGATGTATCTGATTTCCAGCATATTCAGTTTGACAACATTTCTAATGATAGTCATAATGACCATAGTTCAGATTCTAGTCATGAACAGGTTTCAGAATCATATTATGAACAAGGTTCAGATGGAGGACATGAACAGGTCTCAGATGGCGATCATGAAGAAGTTTCTACAGATGATAGACAACCAATTGTGGAAGCACCAGAAACATTCTTAAGGAGGTCTACAAGGATCAAACGTCGTCCGAGAAGGTATGATGATCATGTTACTTCAGTTGCTTTGATCGCTAATGATGATGAACCTTTGTGTTATCAGGAAGCTGTAGAAGGTTCAAATAGTGACAAATGGAAAGCAGCCATGAAGGAAGAAATGATGGCCTTAGGTAAGAATGGTACGTGGGATCTGGTTGAACTTCCCAAAGGCAGGAAAACTGTGGGATGCAAGTGGGTGTTCACGCTGAAACGGGGTGTGAATGATACGGAAGAAAGGTACAAAGCGAGACTGGTTGCAAAAGGGTTTTCTCAGAAAGCTGGCATAGACTTTCATGAGATATTTTCACCAGTGGTTAAAATTGTTTCAATTAGAATTGTGTTAGCATTAGTGGCTTTGTTTGATTTAGAGTTGCAGCAGTTAGATGTTAAGACTGCATTTCTACATGGTGATTTAGATGAGGAAATATATATGGAACAACCGGAAGGGTTTGTTTAGCATCGCAATGCGAAATTTGTCTGCAGGCTCAAGAAGTCATTATATGGCCTGAAGCAGTAGCCTCGGCAGTGGTATAAGAAGTTTGATTCTTTCATGTTGAGTCAGAAATATGTAAGAAGTGAATATGATCATTGTGTTTACTTTAAGCAGTTAAATAATGGCATGTTCATTATCTTAGTGTTATATGTTGATGATATGCTTTTAGCAAGAAAAAGCATTGAAGAAATCAACAGGTTGAAGACTCAGATGGCAAGGACGTTTGATATGAAAGATCTAGGAGCGGCAAGACAGATTTTGGGCATGGAGATTTTCAGAGACAGGGGCAATGGTAAGTTGTGGCTATCACAACAGAAGTATGTTGAGAAAATACTTTTGAGGTTTGGTATGAACAATGTGAAGCCTGTGTCGATCCCTTTAGCTTCCCATTTTAAGCTTTCTTCGAGTTTATGTCCTAATACAGATGAAGAAAAGGATTATATGTCTCGAATTCCTTATGCCAATGTAGTAGGATGTTTGATGTATGCGATGGTGTGTACGCGACCAGATATTTCTCATGCAGTTCGGGTTGTCAGCAGGTACATGGCAAATTCGGGTAAAGAGCACTGGTCAGCAGTGAAATGGGTGCTTCGGTACTTGAGAGGCACAAGTAGTTATTGTATTTCTTACAATAAGAGTAGTGAATTTGTTTGCGGATATGTTGATTCCGATTTTGCAGGCGATTTGGATAAGAGAAGATCAACTTCAGGGTACGTCTTTACTCTTGCAGGTGGAGCTATAAGCTGGATGTCAAAGCTACAGAATATTGTTGCTTTATCCACTACTGAAGCAGAATACATTGATGCTTCTCATGCTTGCAAAGAGGCGGTTTGGTTGAAAGGTTTGCTTGGTGAGTTTGGTAGGTTACAGGACAACATCAGGTTACTTTGTGATAGTCAAAGTGCAATACATTTGGCTAAGAATCCGGCCTATCATAGTAAATCAAAGCATATTCCAATCAAGTATCATTTTGTAAGACAGGTTATCACTGAAAGGGGAGTTTCTCTTGAAAAGGTGCATACAAAGGAGAACTGTGCAGACATGTTCACGAAACCAGTTTTTTTGGAGAAGCTACGCTGGTGTTTGGCTTCTATTGGCTTGCAGAAAAGATAAAATAATAATAACAGGGCATCAGGTGAATTGTTGTCAAGGTGGAGATTGTTGAGATTTTCTGTTTGTAATGAAATAGGAAAAATCTCAGCTGGTGACAACAATAGGAATTCAGGTCCTAGATTAACTCCAGGTTGTTGGGAGGGAGTTAATGCCTTCTATATTTGATGTGAGGGAATTAATGAGGCTGTTAGATTCTCTAGGCTATATAACAGGCAACCATTCGGATGGTTTGCTGAGAGTGTGAGAGTTTTGTGAGGCTTTCATGATGTAATCTCCTGATTTGAATAATAAATTCCTGATGCCTATGTTTGGTGGACGTAGCCCAGATTGGTTGGGTGAACCACGTTAAAAACTGTGTTTATGTGCTTGATATTTTGCTGTGTGTTTAATTGGTTTGTTGTGCCTCTGAATTCCAACACTTTTTGTTTTCTAAGAAATAGAATTATGATCTCAGATATTCCAAGATTTAGACAAATAATTACCATGGTTGTGTGCCCTCAGAAAAGAGAAAAAAACACACAGTTTTATTTGCAAGTATTACATTGTTCTCCACATTTTCACTATATGACCAGGCATTTCCTAACTAGGCCCAGAGAAAAGTGATCTAAAATCTATACTCCGACTCTCTGTTTCCTTGGTTAATTACTTGATTGTAGCGTTTGATTAGTCTTTGGCCAAGAAATATCCTCTATATCTTAGAATATTGTTGTCCCTTAATTTAATCAATTGTCTTTTCTCCATTTTACGAAAATGGGATTCTTAAATTTACTGTCACCCCCTAAAATCCTTCTATCACATATGTATTTGAAATGAATCTGGTGATCATATAGTTAATGGTACTCATCTCTAGTACCATTAATGGCTCTAGACGAGATATGGTTACCCAACAATATACTAATCTAAAATAGTCATATCATATCATTATCTGACATTAGTATACTATACTCTAACTTACCATATAGTTAACATTAATTGCGGAGGCGTCTTCAAGGGAGTAATTTTGGAATTTGAAGGTCTTCCTCAGAATGATTCTGTTCATGTTGAACAGTTTCTAGTAGCCAATGCAATGCAACATGGAGAGGCCCAACTTAGATTCATTGCGGTTTCATCAACCCCATGTCTCTATCTACACTTGCAATTGGGAAGGCAACAATTACAAGGAAGTTGAATCATAAAAGCTACAGCACACAGGAACCTCTAAGTTATATTAGTGCACGGTTGAGGGAGAATTTTGTCACTTCATCTCACAGATTCGCACCCAAAGCAAGATTCCATGCAGATTTGCAATCATTTTAGTGGGTGTTATAAATCGCCCTTGTCTCACATAACAATGAAAATTCCACTGTACTGAAAAATCAACAAGGTGAGAAATTATACGCTTACCTCTATACTTTCATGTGGGTGAGTAATATTATGATGGTTAATTTTTCTGGGTATCTCGATCTTTGAAATAAGACTCTGTCGCAACTTTTTGTCAAGCCGTCCGATTGCAATTTCCTTGATATCAACATCATAAGCCTTGAAATTGTGTTTTGCATCCCATACGATTGAGAACGAGTTGGATCCAATTTACTCAATGACTGAGTAGTCCCCTATCTCTACGTGTTGATTTCCACATTGTGTCATCACAGAAAACAATATAGCTAAATTGTTTTTCGATACCAACTCTTGAAATTGGTTTGTATCAATTGCAAAATATTGGCTTGTATATCATTGCATCCAGGAATCCAGCATAGGCACAAAAGATTCAAGTAAAGATTCAGTAACACAAACGACTAAATGTGCAAATGCAAAAAATCAACTCGAGAAGGAGATGCCCACAGGCGATTTAAATTGAAGGCTTAAATACAAGAAAGGAAATCCCAATGACATGAAAAAAATGTTTCTGAACACAGTTCTCTTAAAATCTATAAAATAAAAGGGGAGGGCTTTAAACTTTGACCAAAACGGGGGCCAAAATGTATTTGTGGTTAAGGAGTAATGTAATGAAATAAAATCATCCCATATAAACTATTAGTTGTGAAGCCTGATTATCTTCTTGTTTCAGGTAGATGTATACCCCAAGAAGATTGTACACCCTTCAGTGGGGGGCCATCCCCCCGCTAAGGGGTCTAGGGGCCAGCGGGCAAGGGGTCTAGGGGCCAGCGGGCAAGGGGTCTAGGGGCCAGCGGGCCCTGGCCAAGGTTAGGGAGGTTAGGGGGCAATGCCCCTGACGCTAAAAATAGAGGTAAAATTTCCTTGTAAAATATTGTAATTTTGTAGTCAATTTGGACCATTCATTAGGTAGATGATCTTACAGTAGAAGTTATGTTTAATTTAGGCTTTTTTTTCCCTAGAAGGCAACCCTTCTCTATATATGATGGAATTGTATTGTGCCTTTGTATATGTGTATTTTGAGCGAGAAAGAGAGAGGAGACTCTGTGAGAGCGATGAGGAAATTACTAGCTCTTTCTCTGTGGACGTAGGTTAAATTGGGTGAACCATATATATTTGTGTCTCTCTTGTTTTATGCATTTTCTTTGTTTGTGTCTTTGCAATATTTTATGTGTACCATTGCTCTGTAATATATAATTTTCTAACAACAACAAAATTGAAGCAACCCACGTCCTGAATTTAATCAAAAAAATCTACCAGGTGAATGAAAGTGATAAGAAAAATCAGAAATTAATCCATTTAAATCATCTAAAATCAGTTAATTTTAACACTGTAAGTGCACAAAATTCCCCATAGAAGTACTGCAAAAGTAAAGAACTTTAAAGTGTAAAAGGTAAAGGGGAAAATACAAATAGATGGTTTACCATCATTTGTCTGAGAAAATTATTAATAGCTTTGCATAGATCAAAGAAGAAATACGAATATAGTAACGGAAAAATTAGAAAATGAAAATACAGTCAGACCTTTTGGGAAAAACTCATGGTCGAAGAAAAATTGAATTGTGAATTGTTGTGGACAAGTTTTGAATTTTCAAGGGTATTGTCCTTATTTAGCCATATCTTGGATTCGATCTTGCAATAATAGCTAGACGATATCATGAGAGATGGGGTATGTTTATCAAATTCAGATTCTTGTTCAAAAGGCGAGATATAGTTGATGGAAATTAGTCTTCTGCAAGTAGAGGATATTTGATGAATGATGTTGAAAGGCTTGAAATCAGTGAGCATATTACATTTGTGGGGGAAGGAGAAGAAACAAATGGAATTAATAACTATGTGTTTCAAAAGAGAATCCAATGGAAGGAGTCTCGGTCTATTGATAAGAAAAAAAAGCTCCATGGAATTCTTTTCCTGGTTTCAAATAAACTGTGAAAACCCCAATATTTGGAAGCTCAAGACCATGGCAAGGGACTGAGAAAAGAAAAGAGATATGAAGATAAACTTTCATTATCACCTCACGTCTTGGAAATTTGAGTCCAAAAGCTCTATAATTGGAACCACACAGAAACTCAAACGTCCCAAACCCATCGTGCAAGGATGGGTGCAATTGTTGTTGCAGGATTTGCTGCTTTGCTAGAATCACGAGCATTCAAATCTTCGGCACATTGTTTCTTTCCACTAGGCACTTCTTGTTGTTGCTTACTATGGTGGGAGTTTGAGTTTTGTAGTGGAGGAGGTTATTTCCACGGTTCCCAAACTTGGGGCTCTTTTCCCACTTGTTAATTTTCTATTGGGAGGAGGACGACGAAAATACTCCCCTCTCATTGGTTAAATCTTCCTAACCAAACCCACGGAGAAACGCCTATTGGCATGAAAATGTGATATATGATAGAAGCATTGCATTTTGAACATTAATCCAATGTATTAAAAAATAGTGCATTACTTATCAAGCAAATTATTCTGGTATGAAAGATTTATGGAAATACATATAGAGCTTGAGGGGACATTTTTATATCATTATTATTCATAGGGTAATTAGCAAATCTATTTGAAGTAGTACATTGAAACCTTCAAATTGAATATTGGTTCACTAATTATGTTACAAAGGAGAAGTATTTAGTTATTGCAACAGTCTTACAAATTATATTTATAGTTAAAATATGTTTTTTTATATATAGTTAAAATAGGTTGAAAGAGTAGTTTATGACTTCTTCTTTTTTTTTCTTTTTTAAATTGAACTTGTATTGCATTAACGAGATTACAGAGCATGTCATTTAAGCCCATATAGTACATCATAAAATCAAACTAACCTAAGCACCCAACTACTTTATAACTCAGAGAGCAAAAAGCGCAATCTAGCACAACTATTAATCATTTCTCTAGCAAAAATAAACAAGATTACATGAGACTAAACCCATACAAATTCTTCGTGAAAAAAAGTTACATTGTTGTAAAAGGCAGGACCAAAAAATATCCTAAGAAGAACCAAATTATATTAATCTCAACAAACAATCCAGGGAGATGAGGTTTACATCATCAAAACCAAAATCTAATTATCAATATGCATAGTAGAAACCTCCTCCCTACCACTCATAATTACCAGGAGTCAACTTCCACATAAGCAACAAGATTTTTTCTACGCAATACCCAAACTTTGATAGTCAAGCAAACCAAGCATAGTGCCTTTGTGCCATTCTCAAAACTTTTGAATGAAATCACCACATTAGAAAATTCCCAATGCTAACAGATCACTAACCAAAAAAATATATAACAATACCATCTAGACAAAATGAAACCTACAAAATGACAAGAGGAAATAACATCACCATCAGAGTATAAAGATACTCTAAGAGACTAAACATGTTGCCGTGAGATGCCAAGATAACACAAAGACAATATATAGACGACTCCCCTTGATAAACATATGGCCTATCGCCAATGCAAGATATAGAATTGATCCAAAAACAACATACCATAGAAGTGATGATGAAGAAACACCAGGACCGAGAGCCCTCATAAGCACAAATGGACACAATAATATTGAATAGCGACAACCAAACCAAATGTTGAGAGTAGAGGCATCTCTCACCATTACTTCACCACAAGATTTCCATGAAAAAATATTCAACCAAATCACACTAGGATTGAAACATAATAGGAGTTCAAAACAAGAATACAGGGATTCAAAAGGCCATACCTTCACAATTTTATTGAATATTATCCAAAATTGACACCAAAAACTATGAAATAATTGAAATTTAATCATGATCAGAAGAAGAGACTATCACAAACACCTAAGCAATGGATCCCGGAGGATTAGTAAGGTCCCTAGAGGCAAATTCACTCACAATAAATCCATATACATAAGCCAAATGAGAGTCCAAATTGTTCAAGCAAAACCTGTGATTTCATAGCATGTACTTCATATCCTCCAGAGAGGAGAACACATTATAATTTTTCACCTGCACAAACTTAAATATCATTCACAACAAGGTAGACACTTGAAGATCTAGAGAAAGATAACTCAAAAGATGAGGTCTCTTACCCCTAGACTTACTATGAGATGAAATTCCCTTCCATTCGAAATCAACATCTACCAACTCAAAATTTGAATGATATAAGTGCTTCCCTTCATCTTGAATGTCCAAAACATGAAGTTCTTTCCTCACCTCAAGAAGAACAACCTTGAAAAGGGAAGCCACAAAATCATAAGAAAAAGGGTGAGACCACATTTGCACTTGAGAAGAATGACTTCCACCACCTCGTCTGCAAGCCATCCTTTGCATTGGAGGTTTTAGAATAGAACAAAAAGAACACTTGGGGAAACTGTGAAAGGACTAACGACCTAAAACAAATATGAAAGAAAGATTCGACATCATGCCAAAAAACCAAACCTTAGAACCACAATTTCATCAATGAACTACTAAACTGAAGGCCCCAAATTCACCAAGAAATCAATCTCGAGATAGACAAGAATAATGACTAACTCACAATATCTTGAGAGAAAGCAAATCTAACCATTACACTATTTAATTTAAGAAGATAAAGAACTAGTTATACCAAGGTAAATCCATAAATAAACAACCAACCCAATATGAATTGAACATAATATGACAAGAAAACCTTCCAGCGATTCAAAATAACAACACACTATATCTCCAAAGGAAATTGACATTGAAATTGAAAAACAACTAACTCAAAGTATGACTCAAGAACGTCCAACAATCAATACCAATACAAAACTACAAGAATTAGAAGCAATAATCTACAGATGGATAGAAGCAAATGATGAAAAACCCAATAACACCAAAACGCCATAATTGAAATACAAGAGAAGAAACAATCCAAAATTTGCTCACTTACATACCAATATATCTAAGAAAACACCGAGACCAAAATAAAAAAGGACAGTGTCTCTCGCCACCGAGCATGCAAGCACTAACTTCCATATTAAAACATGCCACATCGCGTTAAAGCTCCCTACTGGAGTTGGTATGCTTGGGAGGATGAGGCCACACCCTCCAACGATACCATCAAATCAGGATTAATACCCTTAATACCCCAATTGGAGACCGTTTATGACTATTTCAATTAAAATATAAAATTAACGTGAAATTGTATTTTAAAAACATTTATTTTGGGAATATTTCAATTAGAACATAACATATATTTTGTTTTAAATAAAATTTCACATTTTGTTTTATGAGTATTACAATTAGAAGATAAATTAATTGTTTTTAGAATAGAATTCCATGTTTACCGTTAAAAACCTGCGTTTCCATTGTTCTCCATGTTTTTGTGTTTCAATAAACTCTAATGATAAGAGGTTCCTCAATTATGTCATTCTATCCAAAATAAAGTTGGGACTCACATCAAATCGTGGAATTTTGTATTGAATTTTTGCTAAATTCTTGTAGTTTACATGTGTATTTAAATAAAATTTCCTTCACTTCTTGGTTACTTCTTAAGTGATACTTATGGTTAAAGAAATATTGAAATTAGTACTTTAAGATGTCTTCCTTTCTTTTTTAGGTTTAAGAGGACGAATTTTTTTTAGAGATTATTTTTGTGTTCACCATTTACTCTTTATCTTTATCTTTATTATAGTTAATTAAGGGAATTTTGAGGTTTAAATTGGATTTTTATGAATAATAATAAAATAATAGTTAAAAAAATAGAATAAGAATTATAAATTCTTAAAGAAAAATATTTTTTCATTGTATTTTTGGTTTATTTCTTTGTAGGTTTACCCAAATGTAAAGTATAAGCACTTGCTGGATACACAATTAAATTCCACATTCAATGAGTATTCGCTCTGCTTATTTATGAGTATACTCACTTTGAAAAAAAATCAAAATACATGAAAAATGTGTGTTGACCATGTTTTTTTAAATACAATTTCAATTCTTTTCGAAGTGGTTATACTTAGAAATATGCAGAGTTGGTACTCGTAGATGCGAAATTTAATTTTGCATGCAACGGGTGTTTACACTTGACATTTGAGTAAACTTACAAAGAGATAACCTAAAAATACAATTAAAAATTTATTTTTCTTCTTTTCCCTCCAAAATATTCTCTATTGGAAATGACATCATCATCTTGAATACTATTAGTTCTTTTAAAATTATTTTTGTTAGTAAATTTTTCATTTTGAGGTCGATTTTTTGACTTAAAAATTCTCGTAATTAAAATATAAAGTTAAACGTACTTGAAAAATAGATTCATCTCATATGTAAAAAATAATATTTGAAAGAAAACTTCTTGACAAAGGCCAGTATCTAATTGAAATAAGGCAAAGTGAGCTTGATATAAAGAAAAATATGGTTAAAGTATAGACTATGTATCTAAACGAGCTATAATGTTGAGAAATATTAAAGTGTAAAGATAAATTTACACTATATTATCCGTATGAATAATATATTGCATTATTTGCCATTATCATAATAATTTTTTAAAAAAATTATTAACTTCAGTCGTAAACATTGCATTTGCTTTAATCACATCATAAAAGTCTCCCATAAAATGTGAATGAACTTATCTTAAAATATTCTACTTTTTTCTATAATAAATATATTTACTCATTAGGAACAAAACCATAAATTTCTTACCTTATTTCTTATTTATAAGAATAAAAAGAGTAGAAAATAAGAAAGTATTATGAGGACAATCATATTAATAAATGTGGTTGATATATATTGATAAACATATATCAACTACATGCAAAACCAATGACATTAACAATTAAATGTATAATAGAAATTTAATATTAATAATAATAATAATATGAATTGATATAAATTATAATCATTCCTAATGATCATTCACTTCCTTAATTGCAAGTTCTTGGACAGTCTCCTTAAACATTTAGCTCTGCATAGGATTATTGAGCTGGAGAATCTCATTATTCTTATGTTATAGGAAACTCTTGGAATTGGAGATATGATCTCCAACATTATTCGCAAAATTCTCTCGGGGTGGAATTTCATTCGCATAGAAGGGGGCGCTGTGGCAGCCAAGCAATAGCATGGAACCTATGTTTCATCAATGCCACTAATTATTAGGGGATGGAGTTGTGCATTGGCCTAAGTTTCAAGTTTGTTGATCTTGCACAAGATACTCTTATTCTAAATATATATGGACCTCCCTAGAATAAAACACCCTTTTGGTAATCCCCTTCCCAAAAGGCATGTATGAGAGAAGCCAATCTGATTCTAAGAGGGGATCTAAAATTTTCTATTGGTGAAGTGGAAATCCAGGGACTCAGATCACAAGCCAATCTAAATTCATATTTTTTTATTAGTTTCTTTTGATCTGAATGACTCATCTACATTGACCTTGTCAAACTCAAACCTACTTGGTGCAACAAACGAAAAAGGGACACTCACATTGCTAAGAGACTTGACATATTTCTTTTATTCGAACATCTTGTTGACAACATCCCTCTCATTAGACAATGGATCAGAGAAGGAGAGGGCTCAAACCACTCACCCATTTTTATGAAGCTCATGGATGTTGGGAACTAACCTCTCAGTCCATTCAAGTTTATTTCGTCATGGCTAACTGATGGGAGCTTCTCTAAACTGGTGAAGTCAACTTAGAAAGCCTTTGACACTGGGTCACTAGAGTCTGTTGGAAGTAAATTTTCTCACAACCTCAAAATTGTAAAGGAAACCACTATAAAATGGTCAGTGGGAAAGAGGGAAAAGGATGCACATGAAATAAATGTGGTCGAAGCAGAATTAAAGGCCATTTATGATAACACATCATAAAGTTATGAATAAGAGGAATCAAAAGGAACCCTCATACAAATGAAAGAAAGGAAAAAAAATATCTTAGATGACATAAAAGTTACCTGGAGGCTTAAGAATTGTGCCCTTTGGCTAGAAGTTGTTGATGAGAATACAATTTTTTTCCAAAACTTCACACAACGAAGAAAAATGAGCAACACCATTTGGATGCTCAGGGCCTTAGAGGGTAATTTAGTATCTTCTTTCGAGGACCTTGCCTGAATGGGAACACATCACCTTAGGTCCCTTTTAAAAGAGCCCAACCAAGACATTATCGTTGAAATAGTCAAATTGGCCCTGTTTTTTCCTAGCTTCTCGAGCCTTGAGGACAATGATAAGTTGATGGAACTAGTCACATTAGAAGAACTCAAGAAGGACATAAGTGGTTTTCAAAATGATAAAATTCTTGGGTTGGATGCATGGAAGCTGGAGTTATTCAAGGCTTTCTATGAACTCCTAGAGAATGCTCTTCTTTGAGTCATCAAAGAATCCAGAACCTATGGTTGCTTCCCTACCTCTTTCAACTTCACCTTCATTGCCCTCATCCCAAAGATTGATGGTCTCTCTTTTTTTGATGACTTCCAACCCATTTCTCAATGCAAATACATATACAAAATTATAGCCAAAACTATAGCCCTCGAACTTAGACCTATTCTGTCCAAATCTATTTCGGAGGATTTTTTTTTCTTTTTTGGAGGGTAGGAAAATACATGAAGCCATTGGAGTGGCCTAGGAAGTCCTACATGGTCTCAAAAAAAAGAAGTTGAAAGGGATAATTCTCAACATCGACCTATCCAAAGAATTTGATCATGTTTGTTGCCTATATATCAAACTCATTCTTACTCACCTGGGGTTCTGATTAGACCTCATAAATTGGATTATGTGTTGCATCACTTCAACTTCCTTTGTTGTTCTCATCAATGGATCAACCTATCCTTTTCTTAAAGTTGAACGAGGGTTATGTCAGGGTTGTCCTCTCTCTCCCTCCCTTTCCTTTTGGTGGCATAAGGTCTCATCTGTGCCCTTATGGAGGCCAATAGAAGACAAGGGTTCATGGGCCTCAGGGTTGCCCCTACTCTTTGTATCACCCACCTACGTTTCTTCGATGGCATCCTTATCTTCAACACTGGATCTTGAAATGATGCTCACTCTATTAAGGAGGCCCTGGCATTGTTTGAAGTAGTTTCTAGTATGATGATCAACTCCAAAAAATCCACTCTCACCCTCATTGGTCTTTTTGATGAGGAGCTTAGGCTTCATTTGCATTTATTTCCTTTCACGTTGTCTAAACTTGTAAATGGTTTTAAATATCTTGGATTTATCCTCAAGCCAAATGAAAATACATCTATAGATTGGAAATGGCTATTGGAAAAAATGGAAAAGCACCTTCAAGCATGAAGCACTAGATGCATCTCAAGGGAATACTATCTTGTCATAATTAAATTTGTTCTAGAGGCCATTCCATTCTACTGGAAGTATCTCTCATGCATCCCTTAAGCCATCCTATCCAAAATAAAGAAGCTCTGCTACTTTTTTCTTTGGGCTAGTTCCTCTTATCATTATGCTTTCCTCGAGGTCAAATGGCCCAAAATCGCTATGCCTAAGGACTGGGGAGGTTGGGGTCTAAAGAAACTGTCTTATTTCTCTCAAGCTCTAGTAGGAAAGGTTGAATAGAGACTAATCTATAGCAACAAACTCTGTTCCAATGTTCTCCACAACAAATATATCTCTCCTTTCTCCATTGAAGACTAGATCCGCAACCCCATCAAATGGAGATCAAATACTTCTATCATCTGGTGGGGTATTATCAATTATTTCTCCATTATTGAGAATGGTATTGCTTGGAATGTAGACAATGGCTCTAGAATTAGGATAGGTGTCGACCCATGGGTTAGAAGCAATCGTGATCATCAAATCCTACTAATATGATTAACATCCTCCATTCCAAAGTCATCCTCTCTCTAAAACAAGTTTCCACTCCTTACCCTCACCCGCTTAGTAAAAAAAGTGGTTGTCTAGCATAATGGTGAATTTTTTGAGAAAACAAAGAACTTGGTCCTCTTATATCTGGGCCTTATTAGAGGAACATGTGCATATATTAGATTATCCTGGTGAGATAGTATGGTATTTGTCTTCCAAGGGTCAGCATACCCTGAAAGAAGGTTACCTTTTTCTAATATCAGAATCAATTCCTAACCTTGTGGAGTCTTGGTGGTGAATCTTGTGGAAACTTAAATGCCCTACCAAATCCAGACTTTTTATGTGGTGTGCCTTGGAGATAAAAATTCCAACATGGGATTCTCTCCATAAACGACAAAAGAAATATGGCCCAAGCTGGTGTATTTTATGTAAATATGCAGGGGAAACAATTGATCACATGTTAAATGAATGTTGCTACTCCAAATCCTTCTGGACTTTATTTGCATCAAAATTAGGACATGCTTGTAAATTTGACGGGCCTAATGTGAGGACCACTTGGCATATCTAGACATTAAATGAAAACTCTAAATATATCATCTCACTTTGCTTCCTCTCTAGCCAAGGTACCTGGCTAGCGAGGAATAAGGCTATTTTCAAAGACAAGTTGGCCCCTCCAGAATCAATAGTTGCACAAGCTATAACAATCTTGGATCTTCTTCTTAAACTCCTAACCTCCTCATGTACCAGACCCACTGTCCATCCTACCACTAATAAGAATAAGCCATGGGACTTCTTTGATGGAGCAACCTAGGGAGATCCTAAAATATTTGTAGGAGGCACATCCCTTTACCTAAATGATTCCCTTTACTACAACATGAAAACATGGCTATGAGAGGGCACAGATAACTATGTAGAAATCATGGCTATTAAACTTCTTATGGCTTTTTCTCTAGATACTGATATCACATCCATCCATATCTATGGAGATTCACAATTTATTTTAAATTATGTTAAAGGTGTGCACATATGTGACAACCTTAGATTGAAAATGTTATTGAATGAAGTCTTATGTCTTAAATCAACATTCGCATCCTTTTTTATTTCTCATAGCTATAGGGATTTCAACTCAGATGTAGACAACCTCTCTAAAGTAGTTGATCAGCTGGCTCATGGGACCTAGGATATAATAAAATAGTTTGAAAATGAAGCATTCCAGATCCACTATAGACCTTTTCTAGAGGATGTAATCTATGATTAATCTTCCACTCCAGTGCATCACAATACATTTTTCTTTTTGTCATTTATGTTTTTAGTATTCCTGGATATGGACCATATGATCAGTTGCACTAGATAGTTTTATTTATTTTTCTATACTATGTATATTGTATACATTGAACATCTCATATGGCCAACTACTCAACTATGTATTTGAGTTTATACTTTGGAAAACTATATCTTTAGACTAAAATCAACAAAATATATAAGTAGGACTTATCCTTAAACATTATTTTTGTCAGACAAATACATGCATGACATTTATGGACAAAATGTAATTTTATTCTCATATGAGAATAAAATTATGTTTTTCTTCGAAGGTAAAAAATATAATATATTATAAATATAATTATAATATATTAACGTTATTATATTAATATTATAATATTAATATTAGGTTTTAGTATTGGGTATTAGTATTGTGTCTTAATATTGGGTTTTAGTATTAGAATTTTAGTATAATATAGGGTTTTAATGTTGGGGTTTTAATTATGCATTTTAATATTGAGATTTAATATAAGCGAAGATAATTTAAGTATTCAACTAAGTGAGTAAGTTTCAATTAGCATTGAAACCATGTATTAAACCCTAATATTAAACCCAATATTAAACCATAATATTAAAACCTAATTTTATAATGCCGCAATATGAAAATGAATAAATTGCAATGTAATGTGACATTGTGGCAATGCTTGTCATAATGAAATGTTGAATAAATTTATTACCATTCCAATTTCACAATATTAAACCCAATATTATAAACTCTAATATTAAACCCAATATTATAAACCCTAATATTAAACCTAATATTGTAACCCTAATATTAAAACCTGATTTTGCAATGTCGCAATATGACGTTGAATAAATTGCAGTGTAATGTAACACTGCAATAATGATTATAAAATTGATTGTCACATTGCAATAATGTTTGTCACAGTGCAACGTTGGATAGATTTTTGTACCATTCCAATGTCACAATATTAAACCCTAACATTAAAACAAATATCATAAACCACAATATTATAAAACCTAATATTAAAACCAATATTATAAACCCTCACATTAAACCCAATATTATAAACCCTAACATTAAACCCACTATTATAAACCCTCACATTAAACCCAATATTATAAACCCTAACATTAAACCCAATATTATAAACCCTAATTATAAACCTTAATATTAAACCCAATATTATAAACTCTAATATTAAACCCAATATTATAAATCCTAATATTAAACCCTAATTTTGTAACATCCCAATATTATGTTGAATTAATTACAATGTGATGTAACATGGCAACAATGGTTATCAGGTTGATTGTCACATTATGATAATGATTGTGAGATGGATTGTCACGTTATGACAATGTTTGTTACAATGTGACATTAGACAAATTTTTGTGTTATTCCAACATCACAATATCAAACCCTAATATCAACCAAATGTTATAAACCCTAATAAACCCAAATATTATAAACCCTAATATTAAAAGCCCAATATTTAAAAACCTAACATTACAAACCTCAATATTAATCCCAATGTTGTAAACCCTAATATTAAACCCAATATTGTAAACCCTAATATTTAAACCTAATATTAAACCCAATATCATAAATCCTAATATTAAACCCTAATTTTGTAATGACACAATGCGACATTGAATAAATTGCAATGTAATGTAACATTAAGAAATTGATTATCACATTAAACCTTAATATTATAAACCCAATATTAAAAACCCAATATAATAAAATATAATATTAGACATTAATATTATATATCCAATATTATAAACTCTAATATTAGACCCGATATTATAAATTGTAATATTAAATCTGAGTTTTGTAATGTCCCAATGTGATGTTGAATAAATGACAAGGTAATGTAACATTGCAATAATGGTTGTCAAATTGATTGTGACATTGGGGTAATGTTTGTCCTAATGAGATGTTGGATAGATTGTTGTAACATTCCAACGTCACAATATTTTTAAATGTTATTAAGGTTGAATATTATTAAATATGGTAAACATAAGACTGGCCAAGTTTGAGCATGGACAACAATGTTTGTCACACTATGACAATGTTTTGTCACTTTGCAATGATAATATTGATATTATTAAACATTTTTGAATCTTAATAGTGATGGACCAACGATGGCCTTAGTTGACTAAGGTTGAAAATGTTTGACTTTGGTCAACCATGATTGACTATATTTGAATATGGTTGATCATGGTTAGGCTATGTTTGACTATGTGTGACTTGTTAAAAATCATTGACTATGATTTGACTATGGTTAATGATTCTTTGACTATGGTTAACCATAGTTGACTATGGTTTTCCAAGTTCACTCTATTTAAAGTTGACTAAATATGTTTTGACTATGAATGGCTATGTTTAACAATTATTTGACTATGGTTGAACATTGTTGACTATAGTTGTCCATGTCCGCCATGTTTAGTCATTGTTGGCAATGTTGAGCATGGGTTTACCATTATTTTTAAATGTTAATTATGGTGAGTATTCTTGACCAAAGATGACCTATGCTACTCATGGATGAGCATGACTAACCATAGTTGATCATGGTTAACCATGGTGAATAGAGACAACTATAATTGACAATGTTTGACCATGGTGACCATAATTAACTAGGATCAATCATAATTAACCATAGTCAACTATGGTGACAATAATTGATGATGGTGGACTATGGCTAGACTATGGTTGACCATTTATCACTATTAACATAATATTAGGGTTTATATATTAGGATTTATAAATAGGGTTTAACATTGGGTTTATAATGTAAAGAAATTTTCAATAGCAAGGAAATTGATGTGCACATAAAGAAATGAATGCGTCGCAAAAAAAAGTTATGACCAATAAACCAAAAACAAGATGATGTAATAATAAAATCTGACTAACAAATTATAAAAATTTCTACCAATAAATTAAAAAATTTACCACCAAAATTAAAATGGCAACAAACCACTTCAATAAAATAATTGCAAACCACCTCATTCTATGTGTTCCATAATTATTTACCTTTAAATAAATAATATTAATACTATAATCATATTATTGGTCTTAAAAAGTAATACATTACCACACAAATGTTATATATATATATATATATATATATATATATATATATATATATATAATATAATATAATATGTTATATATATATATATATATATATATATATATATATATATATATATATATAAAAATAAATAATTGAAGTAAATCCTCGTAAAATTAAAAAATTAAACGTACTTAAAGTGTAATTTATTTTCTTAAATAGTTTAATTTATTTAAATTTTATATAGTTTTAAAAACCATATATTTTCAAATAGCAAGAAGCAAAACATATCTTTGAGGGAAAAAATCTATATATTAATTTAACAAAAATATATATAAATTTATATGATAAATTTGCTATTTTTTTTATTTTTAATATATCGTATAAAATTCCTTTGCTATCCTCTTCTGTTTATGTTAAAATAGGTTTTAAAGTTTTTAACATTCCCATAAGGATTTCTAATGATTTTTATGCTGAAGAAGTGGTAGAGGCTTGTGATAAATATTTCACTTAAATCTTCATATAAAGGAATTTTACTTCGGAATTTTCAAGTCTTTTAAACTACTTGTTACACTTTTATGTCGATCGCATCCGTAACGTCATATTGTAATGGGAACGGGTGCATTTACACTTAAAGCTACGAAGCATTGGTTCTCATTCGGAGATTGTAATTTTGATTTTTTTTAATTTGAACGTTTTTTTTGTAAAAAGAAAAAAACCCGGTTTACATAATGTACGAGTACAATCGTTATAAACATATATGCAAATATATTGTCAAAACATTTGTCCATATGCACCAAAATACTCTAAGAAGAAAGGCATATACAAAATATTGCACCGAGAACCATTCCATACTCATTGTGGACACTTATAATAAAGTTTCAATAAAGCACCATATATCTTCACACTATGTTCAGCCAAGACTTTGAAAGTCCGCCAAGAAAACATAATATTCAATAGAGATCTTAAAAATAGTAAATAAACCAGGGAGCCACTGTCATAGCAGTAGTCCCTGTCGGGGTTGAGAAACTCTAGTTCTTTGAGTTGCCACAGTCAGTTGCCACAATGACTTTGGCAGTAATTTTAACATGTTCCAATTTTACACTTTCAGTCAGGATTAGACTGATCAGTCTTGGCATCTGAGTCACAGTCACTTGATTGAATTAGGAGAAGCAGTAGGTATTATTGCGGGCCAATCCATTGGAGAACCAGGAGCTCAACTAACACTAAGGACTTTTCATACCGGGGGGTATTTACTGGTGATATTGTAGAACATATACGAGCCCCTTTCAATGGAAAGATTGAATTCAATGAAAATTTGGTTTATCAAGCGCTTCAGAAACATAATATTACATGGCATCAAGTTCAACACGCTGTCTTGGAAAGCTGTAACAATGAAATGTTTCACAAGGTTGAATTGGAAGTTTCCTTTCAGACTGTTCAAGTTGAGCAGGTATTGCAAACATGCTGGCCAATTTTCTCTCCTGATCCAGGTGACTGCATAAAATGCTGATCCATAAATATCATCCCGGAGGCAATCTAATAATTGTATAGCTGTTAATTATTCCAAGGGGAAAGCCGCAGAAATACCTCTTTGACAGCTACTACTCCTTTAGAATATAAACACGGATGAATTCTGTAAACAATGTCCGCCGGTATATCAAACAGTTGATTTCACAGAAAATGTCTGACATCTGGATAACATGGAAACAACAAAAGCCCCACTTCTACAGAAATGCCATAAATCCAGAAAATCTCTGAAACGTATTTTTGCTATAAAGTGATAGACTGTCTTAAGGGCTACCCATTGCATATTTGCTTTCAATATAAAAAATCAAAGAAAACGTACACAAACAGAAACATATAACATTACTGTGAGAATACAATCTGTAATAAAAATCTTAAAAATTGAGGAGAGAGTAGTTTGCCAGGGAAACAATCTTTCACATTGCCAAGTTATAACTTGTAACGTCACTTCAAGAATACGCTGTTACTTAAATTGCAGAGAATAAAAACGAGAAGCTTATCTTCAAATGAGAACACTATAACGAAAACACGTGAACACAAGCAACACTAAAAATGACAAAGGGCACAAATAATACTGAAGCTATCATCCTGGAAGAAGAGTCTCTATACATTCTCTAGGTAAACAGTCTATAATAAATGTTCCTCATTCTAAAGATGGAGTCCTATACCCTTTATACAAAAAAAGTTTATAATTAAAAGGAAATGAAGTGAAAAATAACACCCTAAAAACAAAGACAGATTACATTACTGTCCAAACATGGCCTATAACCATGGTTACAGAAACTATAAAGAAAAATATGACATTGAAGACAAATTTTGTGAACATAGATGCTTGGAACAGGGACCTAAATATTACTGCAGCAAAATCAACTAGTAAAAATTGTACTTGAGTCAAACAAAAAAGGGGAAAATAAAAGGAAAGCATAGAAGCTTAAAACACTGCTCAAAGAAAACAACAAACGCACGAGAAACATAGACATGCGATATTATATACAAGCCCTGTCTATGGAAAAAAGGTAAGAAGCAATGTGAAGAATACATGGGCAAAATAGAAATGTCTAACATCTCCATATGACCGCAATCCATGACTAAACTTATAAAGGGAGGAATAAGGCAGGAAATGATCAAACTAGAAACCTATACCACTACTCCTGAGAATTGTACAAATGAAAAATGTATGTAGAGACCCATAGGCTCTGTGATTTCCTAGAAATAAGTAGCCTGTAAGAGAAATAAGCAACCTATCAAGGAAACTGTAAGTAAATTACATAGAAAGTGAGGTGTTCTGCATAGAGAACAAACACAAGTAGATGAACAGAAATTACAACAACCTTTGCTATTACTCACTGGTACATGTGGTAAATAGAATACTGACACAGAATTAGTTTTGACGGAAACTAAATATTCAACATACAAGAATTATGTACCTCAAGATCCCCTTGCTTGTCGACTTTCTTCCCTTGACATCCTAATGGATCTACGCAAAGCGAAAAGAACCGAAAGATATCATTCAAGTCAAAATAAACATTGAAATTCATACTGAAAAATCTCTAAATTTTATCAAGCTAACCTTGGTTGACATTGATGACTTCACTGTTGTTTAGAATCTCTAATGTTTCTGAGGTTGCAAACCTTATATCACATCCAATCAAAAGGGGTGCCTGCAGTATATAAGATTATCAGCTAAATCATCATGAAACATTGAAATTAAACATATACAGAGGGGCGATCTATCAGTTAAATCATCATGAAACATTGAAATTAAACCTATAGGAGGGGCGATTCTTTGACTTTCAGTCAATTATTTTATGTACACTCTATTTTGGTAATGTTATTTTTCCTATTTTGTTTTGTTTTAGCATCCTTTTGCACAGATATTATTGACTTCCGGGCTATTTATTCAACTTTATTTGCGAACCATTTGTTACCTTCATCAGAGCCCATATGCTGAAGTGTGACCTGTATTCCATAGTGCTCATATTCCCATTTCCAACCTCCAACATGTCAGGATCTGATTCAAGCAATGACCAAAAAAACTTAAATTAGACAGAGAGGTCAGAGTTTATCATTGATAATAGCAGAAGTTTCATAACGATTTATATGATATCAATAGGGTTATTAATTTACCATTCCATCCACCAAGCATTGCAAAATCTGCCGACTGGTCATTCTAGTCAGCCCTAGATGTCATGCTGTAAGACACAATTCACATTCAACAACATTCATAAACTGGGATTAAATATATATCATACATAGGAATGTATATTGTTCAGTTTCAATGTTTTATAAGACAATAAACTCTCCATATGAACCTATGTTGTCCATTACATGTCCCAATTGTCTTGAATGTCTTTTGTAGTCCTCCAGTTGTTTGCAAGCTTTGATGCCCAAGTTGCAGGATTCTCTTCACCCCTGCAGAATCAAACAAAGACAACCTGTAATATCTAATTCGCAGAAGAACCAAGCTTCTAAGGGACATTTCGTCTTTGATTAGAATCAATATTATTTACAAATGCATCTTACCATTCACACATCGAATAATATATAGGACGACCTGCATTACTAAGAGCTTCGCTCATTTTTGGGTACCTGTAGGTTTTCCATAAATGTTCAATGCCCATTCTATATAATGTTTAGACCCATCTATGAAACCTTGTCGATCAAACATAGCACAAATAATATATACCTCTCCTGGGGGTCTGTGCCATCATGATAGCAGTTATCATATTTCAAGTAGTCTATTCCCTGAACAATTAGCCAGTGTTACAACAATGATATGATTCAAGGTGAAAAGTAACAAGTTGAGAAAATTTATTCACATGACATTCAACTTACCCATGAAGCAAACGTTTTAGCATCTTGTTCCTCGTATCCAAGCAAGCCTGGCATGGTTTTACTACATGTATAATATCTAGCAAAACATACCAGACAAAATCAAATTGAATGCACAAGTGAAAGACTTCTCAACTAAAAGTTATAAGGACCCAAATAATGTGAAACACAATGATGATGAAAAGACCTAGTTGCATTCAATCCAAATTTTCAAATTTTACAGTCTGTCTTCTCAATACACCCCTGCATATCATTAAATCTCTTGCCAGCCTGGTGAAAAAGATCACGATTCTCCACTTCGACAACATGGGCACTGTTCGAGACCTATCATTGAATACAACATGAAGAATTTTTGAAACTTATACTTGAATACACCAAGAAGACTGTTTGAGACCTCTATGATATATCGAGAACTCTAACACCAAACAACAAGAAAACATATAACAGACTGAGAATAGAGACATAGACTGTCAATTCAGATATGGTCCCGGCACTAAAAGTATGGCAACGATAGAAAGCTCAACATGCTAAAAGAAAGACTTCGAATATGAAATTACATGAACAGAGACTGTAACCCACGCTTGCATGAGAGTAAGGATTGTTCACATGATCCTAAAAACAATGCAGGAAAATCTTATCCAAATACCAAAATTTGTATATATTTCATAGCTTCATGAGAAAAGCGGAAAATTTCTTCCATAATTTCATCCAACCATCTGGGAAACTGGCACCATATTACTGAAGTTAAACTAAGTGGGCATTAATTATAAAAAGAGAATAGCGCAGGAAGAACTCACATCCATCCTTTACACCCTGCATTGCAGGAAGTCAGTCAGCTGGTGACCATGGCTGTTGAACTTCCCATCCTTGCTTGGATATTTCTCTCCAGCCTAGTAATAAAAAAGACACCTGTAACACATGCAAAAAAAATGTATAATACAAAAATATATTTCAAACATGTAAAATCCCGTGGGCCCACAATTTTACCACCTGCCTGCCTCTCGTCCTTCTTGCATACCCAACGTCTTTACCTTTGTCTCTTTTGCATGTCCAACGTGTCAAGAAATTAGATGAGATCCACTCATACCCTCGCATCTGTGCCTACTTCTGTTACTCAATTCATCGTTCCCGATGTCCTCGTCCCTCAGGTACCTGTTCGAAGGTATCCCCCTACCGTGGTGAGACTAAGAAGCGTTCCGAGCGATACTCAGTGGTTCTTCTATGTCTGGTTTGTGCCCAGAGGCTGCTGAAGAGGGAAGAGGGAAGAGGGCATGGGTTTCTAAACCCACCGTTACGCAGATTGGTTAATGCTGTGGCAAATACAAGTCCTTTTAATTCCATGCACAGACCTTGTACATAATATGCAATTCCAGAGGCGACAACTCCCTACTTATGGTAAATTTGCAATCAAATTATTAGTATTCTAGAAATCTTGCATTTGTCTATAAATCAAATCATGAAACTACTTAGTTCACATGCAGATGGAAGACATACAGAGTAAACAACAGTTAGAAGGTTCATGTCCCATCCTATAGCCCATACAGAAGGCTTGTGTTCAATAACAAGAGTCAATGC
Source organism: Pinus tabuliformis (assembly GCA_031772625.1). Lineage (NCBI taxonomy): Eukaryota > Viridiplantae > Streptophyta > Pinopsida > Pinales > Pinaceae > Pinus > Pinus tabuliformis. Next base: position 486,923,279 of record CM062815.1, on the reverse strand, counting down.
AGCGGACTGCAAGGTTCCCAGAAAGCAGATTAACGTGGTAAGTGAAAGTTGAGCTGGATATTTCTTTGCAACAAAAGCCTGCACATGGAAATCAGTGAACTGATGGCCTTGTCATCACACCGGGAAACTCTGCCATGCAGAAAAGAAAAAGAGTGTCTGAATATGGTCCATAGGTGGACTATCCTATCCGTTCATTTGCCCTTTTTTGCTATCATTGGCCATAGAATACATGTAAGTCTGAAGCCCAGAGAACGGTGAGAGCATGAGAGAATCTAGTTAGCACAGGAACTAATCTCTCATCCTGAGACACACACACACAGGTACCCATTTCTCTACCCATCTAAACCTATTTGGCCTTGAATTTGTTGGATTTTGGTATGGGGTTGATACGAGGTCAAGATTGCTGGAAACTTCAGTTAATTTCATCAGAAATTGTTTCTCTTATGAATAATGATTTATATTAGTATTTGATACAAAAAAAATGTTGGCCATGGGTTCAATTCTCATTCACGTAAACAAGCACATTATAGGATCTATTGCTAGTGAGAAAATTGCATGCTTTTACTTATTTTGAGATTTAATGGGGCATTTTTGCTCATGAATGCATTCTTATGTAGCCTTTTTGTTATAGGATTTTAATGATTCCATCTGGTTAATGGGGTAAAACGTACATGCCTTATTTTTTTATAGTTGCGTTGATGTGCCCTCATTTCTAATGTAATTACAGTAGCTGTATGTATTTTTTTTGCCCTTTTCGTAAAGCGTTTTAACTTGTTTAACTGAATTTCGAAATTCAAAATTGTTTTTTGAAGAAGCATAACAAAAGAAGCAGATTAACGTGGTAAGTGAAAGTTGAGCTAGATATTTCTTTGCAACAAAAGCCTGCACATGGAAATCAGTGAACTGATGGCCTTGTCATCACACCGGGAGACTCTGCCATGCAGAAAAGAAGAAGAGTGTCTGAATATGGTCCATAGGTGGACTATCCGATATTGTATTCGTTCATTTGCCCTTTTTCGCTATCGTTGGCCATAGAATACATGTAAGTCTGAAGCCCAGAGAACGGCGAGAGCATGAGAGCATCTAGTTAGCACAGGAAGTAATCTCTCATCCTGAGACACACACACAGGTACCCATTTCTCTACCCATCTGACCTATTTGGCCCTGAATTTGTTGGATTTTGGTATGGGGTTGATACGAGGTCAAGATTGCTGGAAACTTCAGTTAATTTCATCAGAAATTGTTTCTCTTATGAATAATGGTCTATATTAGTATTCGATACAAAAAACAATGTTGGCCATGGGTTCGATTCTCATTCACGTAAACAAGCACATTATAGGTTCTATTGCTAGTGAGAAAAGGGCACGCTTTTACTTATTTTGAGCTTTAATGGGGCATTTTTGCTCATGAATGCATTCTTATGTAGCCTTTTTGTTATAGGGTTTTAATGATTTCGTCTAATTAATGGGGTAAAATGTACATGCCTTATTTTTTTATAGCTGCGTCGATGTGCCCTCGTTTCTAATGTAATTATAGTAGCTTCATGTATTGTTTTTGCCCTTTTCGTAAAGCGTTTTAACTTGTTTAACTGAATTTCGAAATTCAAAATTGTTTTTTGAAGAAGCATAACAAAAACAAGCTACTGTAATCATTTTTATAATGAAAAGTTATGGTTTTTTAGGCTGACAAAAAAAATAATTGAATTTCGAAATTGTACCTCCAGGCGCAGATTAACAGGATAAGATAGGGGACAATGGATCAACGAAGAAGTGCAATTAGGCTCTTGTCTTTCTCTGCTTTTCTTCTGCGAATTGAACCGGCTGGGTCGGATGCGAATTGAATTCAACCGAATGTGCTCTGATGCAACTAAAGGAGGCATCTATCAATGTGACTACATGAAAAAAGACTCATAGACAGTCACCACTTGTTCACTGCTCTGAACAATCATGCCAGCACGCAACGGTGACAAGTGTAAACAAGTGTGGGAGAAAGGAAAAACTTAGGATAAAATAACTTTCCCTCACTAAAATCACATTGGGGCAAGAGACGCTTGCAATAAGAGGGTGAAATCGAAAGTTTTGTTAAAATTTTTTGGAGCCAAATCGCTAGCAATAAACTTTGCTTAAAATTGCTTAAACACTGAAAATTTACGGTCAACAGAAGAACTAATAGTTGATCAATGCTTGATCAAACACTATAGTCCCTGCTATGCCGGAGGCAGGGACTAATAATATTGCAAATAACTAGAAGTCATGGTAATGGAATCAAACCACTCCTTGATATGATTAAATTCCAAGTGGAAAAGAAAAGAATGAAACCAAGTTTGTTAATAGTCCTCGTTTTGAGAGTGAATCTGCTATCACATTTTCCTCCTTGTAGATGTGCTGGAAGGTGATGTAATTGAAAGATTGTCTAAGGAGTAGAATCTGAGAAATCCATCATTGAAGATTGGGGTGACAAAAACTTGTATTCAAAGTCATTCCATCAATAAGAACACGAGAGTCTCCATATACATGAAGGGTGTAAATGTCAAAATGTATGGATAACCACATCAGTCCCTAAAGGGCCAATACCTCAACCCTCACATATGTGCTAGTACCCCTGGTCCGATAGATTTTGTAGTGGCTTCGTTGATCCACTCGAATCCATACTCCACACCCGCAACATCCACACTGAGCTGCACCATCAAAGTATCCAGTTGGATAAACTAGAGGATGGAGAATGAGTCTGCAAGTGAGATCCTTGACCTTTTGGACATGAGAAGTCTTTTTTCCCAACCATAATAGTATGTTATGTGAAATATAATGTGTGTTTATGTGCACACCATAAAAAATAAACCTATTCCTAACTTTCCATATTTCCCAAAAGAGAAAGAGTGGAGTTTCTCGATATTTCCCACCAAAATCTAGCCATCACTTGATACACTGTGCAGTGTCAGTGAATCTCTTTCCAGTAATCTTAAGAGAGTAAAATATATAACCCCAAATCCTACAAGTAGTGTTGCATTCTAGGAAAAGGTGATTATTAGTCTCATAATTTTGGCAGCATAGTGAACATCTTCCAGGACCACAAAATCCCCTCTTGCATAGATTTTCCCATGTTAATGTTTTGTTTCACCAAACTAAACATACATAAAGTATAATCTTTGAAGGAGCATCTAGTTTCCAGACTTTATGGAACAAACATGTATGTTTTAATGAAAAATTGGAGGAAATAAGATACATGTAGACTTCCACAACAACCACCATATTGTTCTTTAGTTTCGTAGCCCCTGTTATATGGTCACCAAACTCTGATCTAGATAGTCCCACCCGCCTGAGTTTCTGTATATATGCATTCTACCAGGCCAATGTCTGCTGCCAATTTCCAAATGAGGAAGCTACCATTCCACCCAACAATGACCTGTTTTAAGAAGAATAATCCTCTGGATTGTAGTCAAGTCATTGTATCCATAGGCAGCGAGAGTGCATCCTCCATGCCCTAAATTTTGTCCAAGTCAATGACAATACAATTTTCATCACCAAATAAATAGTAAATCCTATGCAGAAAAAGTTCTTTCACCTTAATGAAGTCATTCCAGATGCAAGAACCATAATTTATTACATTGTTTCCACTCCTAATCTAGACTTCAACGCTGTTTTGACGGAGATATTTTGTATTAATGATATCTCTCCAGATGCCTTCATTAAAGAGTCCTCTTAGGGAGTACTCATCTGATTCATAGAACAATAGTGTGATTCATAGACAATGGTATCGACGGTATTAGGTACAACACCATTAATTATCATTATCATGTTGCGGTCTCTCAATGTTAATGTAGCAAGATGGATTGTTGCTCATATAAACCTTTACTAAACATATAACACTAAAATGACCAAATACGCATGATAGTAATGCTAGTACCCAAACAAGTGATTAAATCACCAACTTATACGGCAAGGCATATATATATATATATATATATATATATATATATATATATATATATATATATGCGCTAATGTAAAAATAAATTATTATGGAGAGACTCTCAGTAATGATAAACATTATGAATACTGGGTGATAAAACATAACCTGTGAACACAGGCACTTATGTGGTGCATAGTTGATACTCCACTAGGTGTAGTTGTTTGAGGGACTGTATAAATGGAATTTAAGGTATCACTTATGTATTACCAATTGGGATTTATAATTAGAGCTATTGTTCCTATTTGTTAAAGTTAGAAGGATACAACCACATATTGGGTGTCAAAATAAAACATGTAGGAAGAGACACATCTATGGTTTATTGTTGGCACCTTTGATGATGGGATTAGACATTTGAGGGACTGCATAAATGAACATTAAGGTATTAGCTATGTACTACTAGTTGGGAGTTCTAATCAACGCCATTGTTCATTATTTCTATGTTAAAGTCAAAAGGATACAATAATCCAGGCTAGGGATGTTCGAGAACCAATGGAAACTTTTAATGGCTATTGAGAAGAAAACACAAATAAATAACCAATACTATTGTTGTTGGAACATTAAGCCATGGTAAACCTAACACTTAAGGTTACACATAATCAAATCCTACCCCAACATTAGTCCCAAATTGTATGCACAATTACATATAAAACAAGGGTAGTAACTATAATGCAACATAGTTACTACCTCTACTACTAATTAATTGATCAAGGTTGTGCCTCTTTGTGTGGGACTTTCACTTTGTTGTTTTTCAAGAAAGTTTGCATTTGCACAATATGTCATTATTTCCACTTACACACCTCTGTACCTTGCAGAATAAAAGCCACCTTCACATAACTTTCCTCCACACCTCCCTCTTTATGTAGGGTCCGTGTTTTGTCGTTATTTGAGAACACTGCATTTTCACAATCATTTTTGCAATCCGCACTCCTCACTTTGCATGATGCACTCGACAAGTTGTACTTTGCACTCTGCACTCTGCAAGCCACACTTGGCACTTTGCACCTCACAAATAGTGTGGAAGTTCGAAGAAGTGCGCTTAGAAATATCGCCACACTCTGCATTGTGTAAACAAAATTCCTTACCTCTGCACTTTGCATTGCATAAACAAAATGTGAGACAATTAATAAGTATAATCTGAACTCCCACATGAATCCATAAAAAAATACCTTCATCAACCATTACCCTAACATTAATATTATTTAAAAAATCTCTATTCGACTTCATGGGATAGAAGGGTGCAGAGAATCTACATAAAAAAATTTCATTTTTGATTGGGTCGAACGTCACATTCTATTTGTAGTATAATGAGCATACAACTAGGATTAAAGCAAAGTTTAAAGAAAATTGTGTTCATTTTTATGAACTGATTACTTTGAAAATAAAACAAGTTGCTTTGAATTTCCTCCATGGAAACACTAACGTCGTTGCATGAGGGATTCACTCAATGAGCCTATGACATATCACATGCGTACATGGCATACTAAACAATACCCTTAATTTGACTAAACATTCAAAAAAACCTCTAAAAATCACATTATTTAACTCCTTACCAATACGAATTCAATACATTTTCCCAATTTAAAAAACCCTTACATTCACTAAATATTGTAGGTATCCATTTTTTCATTAACGTTTTTTTATGGCCCTTCATATTTTTTCATTAACTTTGAGCTCCATTTTTTATACTTGCCAATATGAAAACCCTTTAGTCCCTATTATATATTCAATATACTATGTCATTTTTTCTTCAATATATATCCCCCAATATGAACGCACGTGGTATGGTATTTCTTCTCTAGTGAAGCCCTTGTGCATCATTTCCTTGGATTTCCTTATAGATTTAATGGTGACTTTGACATATGCAACATGGAAAAAGAGGAAAATGTTTACTTATTCGAGCAGAGAGCAACCACAAGGAGTATTTTATGAGCCCTATCCGATGTAATCTTTCCGTTGTCCCATAAAATTTGGGTTGATGATTTTCTGATTTCATCATATTAGAGTTGTTTGATCGTCGTGGAATTGTTTTAGGGACTTTTTTTGGAGTTATTTTGGATCAATTGTTGTTGCATGAAGTTTCTTGAACTACTTCACCACCATAGTTCCCATTAATGGATGAAGAAAAATATTAATGAGCACATATATCTAATTTAAATAATTAAAATAGCTATAACCCAAATTAAAATTACAAAGACTAATTCAACATTGACTATTACAAAATGAAAGAGTTTTTCACAGTGCTTTGAAAAGTAAAACCCATTACTAGGATTAGGGACCAAAAAGGTAGACATATAAATCTAAGTACGCTTACCCTTACAAGCAATTGTATTCATACTTTTGCACTTTGCACAATGACATATTGCAATGAAAATCATTTCCGATATGCATTTTCTCATAGAAATTGATAAAGTTTATTAATAAATAAATTTTATTTGATCATAAAGTTAAGTTAAATTCAATTTGGTCATAGTTAATGTTTCATTGTGTAGAGATTTCATTGTGTGGAGGAAGCTTCGTCCACACAATGAAAACATTCATTGTAAGTCCGCACAAGCAAGCTCCACACAACGAAACATTGATCCCTGTAACTTTAGCTTCCCTACATGCATTCATTAAATGATTATGATCACAAAAACAATATGTATTCTCGATGTGCACTTTGACAAGTTAAATATTTAATTATTAAATAAACATTTAAAACTTTAATAGCATTTTATATATGTGCATAGGGCATATGTATATAGAGAGTGTAGCACAAGTTCTTTAAATTCTTATTTTCTTTAAAAAAGGAAAATGTACATGTGTATAACTAAATTAATTACAAAGACTAATTTTGAATTTCTTCAAATTCTTGTTTCCTTTAAGAAAAAAATGTATATGTGTAGAACTAAATTAATTACAAAGACTAATTTAGCATTGACTATTGCAAAATGAAATATGTAGTTTTTCACAATGCTTTGAAAATTAAAACCCATATTTTAATGTATTATGAGATCATTCTTTGAACTTCAAAAAAAATTATTATATGAAAGATATTCCAGAAAACACATAGAAAAGTTAGAGTCTATGCATTTGGAACCTCTATCCAAGTTCATCACGAGGACAAGGATGGGGAGCAAGACCAATAGATCATTAATTCGTTAATTTATATCAGAGATTCAACAAGGATGTGGAGGAAGATCAACACATCATTAATTCGTTAATTTATATCGGAGATGCAACAGTAAAAAAGAAATATAAATAAAAAGAAATGTTAGGTGATAAAAAGAAATTTATTTATTAGTTATTTTTAATTTAATTTAATCTATTTACTTTTTAATTTTATTATTATATTAAGCAAAGTCTTTTGGTAGAAATCACATAAGATTCTCTTATGTGATTTCTACCAAAAGACTTTGCTTAATTCATTATAGATCACAGAAGCTTGAATGCATAAATTTATTATTATAGTTAATGTTTCATCTATTTCTCCTAAGATTTGGAAACACAAATGTGTGCCATACCATTTGAGCTAACCTCCTTTGACATTGATAAAATGCATTATTAAATATATTTGATTTAATAAGTTAATTTAATTTAATTTATATTTATGATTTTTAGTTTTATAGTTTTTTAATGAAAATTTTCATTTTTAAGAAAGAAAAATAAATAAATAAAATAAAATAAAAATAAAAAATTATTATTAAATAATTTTATTTAGTTATAAAGTTAAGTTAATTTAATTCATATTTATGATTTTTAAGCTTAAATTTATTTAATAAAAGCTTTCATTGTGAAGAGGATAAAATTTATTATTGAATAAATTTGATTTGGTCACAAAGTTAAACTAATTCATGATTTTTTAGTTCATAGGTTTTTTAAGTGGAACTTTTTTTATGTGGAGAAAGCTTCTTCTGCACATTGAAAGCTTCTGTTGTAAGCCAAGTACAATGAAATTTTTAATTTAAGTAAGCTAAGATAAATTAATTTAATTTATATTTATGATTTTTAGGTTTACAATTTTTTAGTGAAAGCTTTCATTCTGTGTAGGAAGCTTGAGCTAGAGATCTTTCATTCTAAGCTACCTACAATGAAACATTGATCCTTGCAATTTTGGCTTTCTTGTGTGCATTCATAAATGACACTGACTATTAATTGTTTTTAACAATCAATATAAATTCAAATTCAAATAAATTTGATTTCACCATAAATTCAAATTAATTTAATTTATATTTATGATTTTTAGATTTATAAGATTTTAATGAAAACTTTTATTGTGGGAAGGATAAAATTTATTATTAAATAAATTTGATTTACTAATAAACTTAATTTAATTTAATTTATATTTATAGCTTTTAAGTTTATAGTTTTTTAAACGAATTTTCTTTCATAATAATATTAATTGTTTTGAGCAATTGATAAATTTTTATATTACACTATGTTAAATTAATTTAATTTATATTTATATTTATGATTTTTATGTTTATTGTTTTTAGATGAAAACTTGCATGATGGGGAAGATAAAATTTATTATTAAATAACTTTGATTAATAAAGTTAAATTTATTAATTTATATTTATAGTTTTTAAAGTAGAGTTTTTCTTGTGCTTCACTGCATGCATTTATATATGACAATGAATTTGCTTTTATAATAATATTAATTATTTTTAATTATTGATAAAATTTATTGATTTGGTCATAAAGTAAAATCAATGTAATTTATAATTATGATTTTTAGGTTTATAGTTTTTTAATGAAAATTTTGATTATGTGGAAAAAGATCTCTCTTACAATGAAAGCTTTCATTAAAGGCTCCATGCAATGAACTTCTTTAAATTAAAACAAATATAAGCTTCCTAGGCACAAGGAAAGTTCCACATTGCTTCGTGAAAGCCCCCCATTTCCTATGTAAAGGACCTGCAACTAGTCATTGGGCATAGCAGCATCATAATACTCACCAACGGAATGACCACTCACAAATTATCCTTCTTTTTATTTTAGAAGGAATTGTTAGACTCTAAAAAATATCTAAAATAAAACACTTTCCACCAGGATAATTATGTCCCACCACCAAGAAAATTATGTCCCATTAGCCCACTTAGCCAATAAAAAACTAAAAATAAGATTTTCAGAAAATTAAAAATAAGAATATTCAACATTTTCTTAAAACTTTGATTAAAATTATAAAAACACTGCAAAATAATGTGAAGTCAATACACTTCGATACAAGCCGAATACTATAGTCCTTAACTAAATAAAAACTAATAAAACATATTCAAATAAATCTTATGCCCACAAAACATACTTTCAAGCCGAATACTATAGTCCTTAACTAAATAAAGACTAATAAAACATATTCAAATAAATCTCATGCACACAAAACATACCATCAAACATAACTGAAATTTGGACGTGCACTATCTCGGATAAAAGACAAAAGTGTGATATGTAGGTATCAATTTTACCAAAATTCACCACACAACTTATAGAGGTTGGGACCAGGCATACAGTAGAAAAACCTAAATGTGTAACATCTAAGAAATTTAACCATGTTTGATCTAATTGATTCAACACAAAGATAAATTCAAATGTGCATCTGCTTGTAAGAATATCATATGCTAACGTAGAAGTTGAAGAGAAAACATCCTTAAATATTTAGAAGTCATGCTCTGTTTCTATCAAGAATACTTTGTCCTGGAGCGAGAATGTTTCGAGGATTGTATCTCACCTTTCTTTGCAGAAACTATTCCCCATTTGTTCCCAAAATGATTCAAAATAAATCTATATTTTCACAACTCTTTAACTAGTTTTCACACTTTCAAAAAAAATCTATGACACTTTTACAAATTTTTAAATATATTTAACTAACAAATCACCCCATAACAAAGCTTCAAATTCCATCCTCCTGGCCACTAGAAAGGGATTACGTGCCCACTTTACCAATATCCTATGTTATATTGATATATTAATGCGAAATGAAGAAAACAGTTCAGATGAACGGAACTCGCAGAAGATTAAGTGATATTTTTGCACGGTATTTCCAGTACTATATTTCTTCGGACGGTGGTGGATCAGGGCTCGGAAAGTTGCCGTCGGCTTTGGGCGTCGGTGGCGTCAACGGCGGCCTCCTCCTCGGCCGTGCGGTGGGTAACTCCTCTGTGAACCCCCCCAGATCGCTTCTTCTCGGCAATGCGGTGGCTAACTCCTCCGTGAATCCCCCCAGATCGCTTCTCCTCGGCAGTGCGGTGGCTAACTCCTCTGTGAATCCCCTCAGATCATTTTTCCTCGGAACTGCGGTTGTTGACGCCTCTGTGAATGCCCCCAGAACGCTTATCCTCGGCAGTGCAGTGTCTAACGGCTCTGTGAATTCTCCCGGATCGCTTCTCTTCGGCAGTGCAGTGTCTAACGGCTCTGTGAATTCCCCCGGATCGCTTCTCCTCGTCAGTGCAGTGTCTAACGGCTCTGTGAATTCCCCCGGATCGCTTCTCCTCGATAGTGGAGTGTCTAATGGCTCTGTGAATTCCCCCAGATCACTGTTCCTCGGCTGCTGCTTATACGGATAAGTCGTGACTTTTCGTCCCCAAAAATCCGTTAATCCCTCATCATCTGTATCATCATTCAATTCATAATCATTATATTTCACATTAATACCATGAATTCTCGATACTTCTGCATTTATAAAGATCTAATTTGTGTTAATGATTATATACTTCTGGATTTATAAACATCTAATTTGTGTTATTAATCATTAGATCTGCTCAACACTGGAATAATCAAAAGCATATAAGAACACATAATTAATCACAAAGAAAATCGAAACATTAAAACCCACTTGAATCTGAGTATGGAGACGATGAATCAGAAGGCATCACGAGGAGAGCGATAAAAAGTAGAACAACAACTCCGCTTGCTTTCTTTGCCATGACGGCGTCTCATGCGTTCCTTGGCTCCCTAGTTTTTTCTTTCTGTGCAATCAGGAATCCCTGGTTTTTTCTTTCTGTGCAATCAGGAAAAATGCAGGCGGCTTTTATGGATGTAGTTGCCTACTAGGAGATCTATATCAATCGAAACTGCTCACCGAAGAGTCTGTCGTTTTGAAGAAATATCTTGAATGAGATTTTCATTGGAAACGCACAGGCCAGTCTGGTTTACTATTTTAAGGTTGTTGAAATCTATTGCCCTCTTTATTTTTCATTATTCATAATTATTTGTACAAACTAATACCACGCGTCAGTTACACGTTGAAGCTGGCGTTACATGTTTTGAATAAAATTTCCATCGGTGCCGCACATGTGTACCATTTTAAGCTCTTTGAGATCTATCTTGTTTATTTTTCATTATTTACGATTAGCAATATCGTGGGTTAGTGATACATTGAATATGGAATTAATTATTAATTATGATATTCTTGTTTGCTCTTTTTTAAATTGAATTTGAAATTTACATTTTTTTATTTATTAATTTTTCCTAATCAATTTTGTTTGAAATTTGATAAAAAATTTAAAAAATAATTTTTAGCTATATAAATTATAAAATTTAAATATTTTGAAATTATTTTAAATATTAATTTCATTAATATATTCAAAATTATATTTTAAACTACTAAAATTTAATATTAAAAATTATTTCTTAACTATTATATCCCAATTTTTTTAATTTTTTTTATTATCATCTTAGAAACTTTAAAACATTTCCTTATACAAATGTCATAAATGCAACATTCATAAATAATCTAAAACACTTCTCCATGCGACAAATTTGTTATTAACCCGGTTCCTCTATTCAAAATGCAAATTTACCTCCATCACCTTCATCTCCCAATTTTACCTCCCATCACTTTCATCTCCCTACTGTGCCATCCAACATATTCCTTATCGACCCGGTTCCTCTATTGGAAATGCAATTTTACCTTCAAACTCCCAAGTCACCTTTGGGAAAGAGTTTGATCAATTATCTTGTCCTATGTCCATACGCTCTTCAAAATAGCTACATGGTCTTTAGTCTATATGTTTGGTCAAAGCCAAAGCCATTAGAGTTCCTCTTTAATATTTGTCACTACGTTACGTTATTTTGTTTTTTTAATGCCCATTTGTGATGTGGTCACATTTAATGTTAGAAATTCCTTTTCATTTTATAACTATTATTTAATATTTATATTTTTTATATTTTTTCTTTCTAAAAAGTATTTTTTAATAAAATATTAGTATATATATTTTTATTTAATAAATAAATCAGGTTAAGTTTTTTAAATATTTATTATATTATATTATATATATATATAAAATCACATTTAAAATAAAATTTATAATAGATTTTAAATTTTATTGTATTTTTTTTGTGTATTTGTTTCATTTGTATGTTTGTATTGAGATTTCTACTTAATTTTGAATTAACATTTGTTTTTTAAAAGTAAATTTAAAATATTCTCTAAAGAAAAAACAATGTTGATTATAATAAGAAACAAAAATGAACATACAAGTTTTTGTTAGTTTTAATTAAAAGTGTTATAAAATATTAATAATTCAACTCTTCTTGTAGGGGTGGCACAGGCGAGATAGATGATCTTCTACTATGTTGAACAAAATTAGATTCATTTGGCTTAGGGGTTAAGTACTCAATAAATAACCAAGTTAAATTTCTGGCTTTTTGGAAACGATTGGAATTAACCATGGCTCTTTGGAAATCATTGGAATTAACCAATAGCAGAGGAATAAAGAGAATGTTGGTTCTACGAGACTCAATGATTGTAATAAGAAAGTATACAAATTAAAGGTGGGGAAACGAAAAATTGACCCCACAATATTGAGAAGGATTGCCAACCATTGAGGAAATTCGAGATATATTTTCTCTACATCTACAAGCACCTGAATTCAAAAGTAGACAAATTCGCTAATAACGGAGTAAATTTGGGGCTAGGAATTATGGAGTTAAATCATTCTCAAAGGATTTTTTTTTCCCGACCCCATGAGGAGATCACAAATGTTTTATTTTGCAAATGATGGCCAAAGTGGCCACCGATCCAAGTAAAAAGCATAAATGAGAATTTTTGGAGGAATCACTAAAGAAAGTGTTACTACCACCGAGTATTCCACACATGGTGGTAGCCATAGGTTCTTTATTATGCATGGTGTCCTTGCATACAACTCACATTAATTCATGAGTCAATAAATAACCAAGTTAAATTTCTAGCTTTTTGGAAACGATTGGAATTAACCATGGCTCTTTGGAAATCATTGGAATTAACCAATAGCAGAGGAATAAAGAGAATGTTGGTTCTACGAGACTCAATGATTGTAATAAGAAAGTATACAAATTAAAGGTGGGGAAACGAAAAATTGACCCCACAATATTGAGAAGGATTGCCAACCATTGAGGAAATTCGAGATATATTTTCTCTACATCTACAAGCACCTGAATTCAAAAGTAGACAAATTCGCTAATAACAGAGTAAATTTGGGGCTAGGAATTATGGAGTTAAATCATTCTCAAAGGATTTTTTTTCCCGACCCCATGAGGAGATCACAAATGTTTTATTTTGCAAATGATGGCCAAAGTGGCCACCGATCCAAGTAAAAAGCATAAATGAGAATTTTTGGAGGAATCACTAAAGAAAGTGTTACTACCACCGAGTATTCCACACATGGTGGTAGCCATAGGTTCTTTATTATGCATGGTGTCCTTGCATACAACTCACATTAATTCATGAGTCAAAGTGTGTGTTAACCGGATAGATGGCTAAGGGAAAACGCAAGTTATACATGAGATGTGAGCGCTCTTAATTTGCTTGTGACGATAACCATTCATTACAACATTCCAAGTTTAAATGCAGTTCACTTCATTTCAAGCTAAGAGTTAATTTCATGATAGAAGCAAATTTTATGTGTGGCTTTTGGATTCAAGTAGTTATTGAAATTAATTATCCTTTCTAATAATGACACCTTAGACCCCAAGCTCTGTCTGTATTTATTGAGCTAGCATTCGAGAGTGTTCCACCAGAATTCCCCTAGCTTTGGTTAATTATCTAGACTGGATTGATGAGTTTGAAAAGAAAAGAGTCAGTGATTCATGATTTGAGATTACAGGAGAATGAACAAGAGCACTAATGTTGATTAGTTGATAATTTGTTAAAGGTAGTATTAGGGATGATCAATATTTGAAATAGAAGGTTGGAAATGGTAGAGAAGGGGAAGAACTTGAGCTTTCAATGGCTAGAAAAGAGGTAGAGGTGTGAATGGTTGCAAAGTAAGCTTGATAAGAAATTGGCTATCATGGATGCTCAGTGAGTTTGAGAATAAGATGAAAAAGTGGGAAATTGGAAAAAGTTTGCATGTTCTAGAGGTTCAAGGTCTAGTTGAGTAGGGAGAAAATGAACTTCGTGTGGTAGATGAGAATTTGGAGGCAACCACAAAAATTGGGCCTCTTGCTGCATTTTAATTTTCTTTTAAATCAGTAATGTACTACAAGTATACTCTTTTTTGGGGAGTTTTTTTGTAGAATCTATGGAAAATTTCAATGCAGAATTATAGTGAAAAGAACACATAGAGAAATGAAAGCCTATTAATGATGTATTAGAATAGTGAAGCCTCTGAGAATACAGAAAAATGTAAAAGGGATTGGCTTTGTAACCAACTCTTTTATAATACAAATTGATAACAATTTCTTTAACAAAAAAAATCCATCTTTCGTTGTGCTTACTTGGTTCCTTGTTAATATTATAACATAGTTTTAATAAGATGTAATAAAAATATTTATCTCATTTTTAGCCATAAATAAAATATTGAGATTTCTATATAAAATATCATAATTTTATATAGCCCTTTTATTAAAAAAAAAAAATCAATACAAAAAATTAAATAAACTATTATTCTAAAATTAATATTAATATTAATATTATTATATATATTTAAAAAACAAGACATATTTTTTAATTAATTAAATGAATAATTTTTAAGCTATAATTCTATTATTATTCTCATATATATATATATATATATAAACAATTATTTTTTAATTAGTTAAATGTTTAATTTAAAAAAAATTTAAAATATTATTAATAAAAAATAAAGTACAATATTAATGTAAAAGAAATATTTCCATACTTATATTAATAAAATATTTCAATGATATATATACGAAATTAAAAATTTCCCGTAGTTTCATTATTATATATTTTCACCCTGTTATTAAAATCCGGGGTTAAAATCCCAAGTTTAAGCTGCCTAGTAAACTGTAAGGTCATTTAATGATGTTAATGACCTTACAACCTTCACTATTCGATTTTCCATTTTAAGAGACTTTACTACAGATTGTTAATGAATACTTCCCCTTAGACTCTAGTGTTTAGTTATTTTGGGTGTTTATTGCTACAATGATATATTTACACGGTTTGGTAAGATATTTAAGTTAGATTTATGAATTTCTAGTCCTTTAAACTTGTTTGTGGCTGAATTGTAAAATCGTTCGGAAACTAGTTGTGTAAGATAATTAGATTTCAAATCATATATGTGATTTTTGTTGAAAAGGTGTCTTCTCCATTATACGTTGTTTCTTTAAGTTATTTTTGATTGGGGTTTTCATATATTAATTTATTGGAAATTTGGCTGAGTTGGGTTGGGATATATTAATTTATTGGAAATTTATAGATATTCAAGCTTGTTGGAACTTTATTTACGCTGTATTTGGATTATTTAGTGAATTTAAGTTTATGTAAAGTGTTTTTGTATTATTAGTCTTTACTATAAAGCAGTAGGGACTAAAGCAATTGATTTTATAGTAATTGATTTGTATTCGAATATTAGTATTTATATGGAAATCAAATGATTATATCTAAAGTTTTAATTCATATATTTTAGTTTACCTTTCTTTGTTTATAAAATATTGACAAGAATGTTTGTTAGCCGATGAAAACTTATAGGGTTTTATTTCGCCTTTTCTTAAGGTGGAGAGGAACAAAACTTAGTTTTAAAATCCATATTCTTGATAATTTTTTGCATAATAAAGTAATGCTAGCATTACTTTAGAATTAGATAGTTAATATTAAATGTTTGTGTATGTGTTTATATATAATGTGCATGTGACTCCTAACTCCTTGATTACACATGGTTGTGAAGTGTTGTCGTGCATAACTAACAAATATGCCAGGGCCATATCTTTGTGCTTCCTACTTCTTTGGTGCTTGCATACATATTCTTTGAAACCTATGAATAATGGATTGATCGTGTTCTAAAGCTAGTATTCGCTAACAACCCATCCCTGCTATAAAAGCTTTATAAAATATTGTACATTGGTTAATACATTAGCAAGGGGAGTAGTTTATGACATGTAACCTAGCATAATTTCCACATTTACAGGGGTAGAGCTTCATCTAGAGTTAGAGCACTGAAGATGTTTCTGCAAGGTCAAAATCTCATAGCAATTATGGTTAGCAATATAGTGGGCCATGAACTAGAGAGGAAGAACTTGTTTTTACAGGTGAAATAAATGCAATTTCAATTCTTATATATTTATTTGTTTTCACAAATAATAGACACGTTGAAAATACAAATAAATATTTTTCTTTATGTACTTCTGAAAATGAAAAAAATTTCATTAAATTTCTACTACTTATGTGAAATGGAAACAAGCTTGTCAGAGACAATACATGTTATAAAACATAATCTATTTTATAACAACCATGCCAAAAGCATTATGAATGCGTTTTTTATCGGCAACTTACAACTTTAGCATTCCAACCTTGTAGTATGACTATAGAATGTCTTTGACGCATAAATTGTAACTAATGAAAGAGAACTAGACCCATATGCTACTTCAAATATTTGCAGTAATGCATTTAGGGTTCAAGAAAAAAAAACCTTGTCGCATACTTCATGTTGAAACTAAAGATTTAGATACGTAGAAATTCTATGAATAGTTAAACACAGAGTATTATCATCTTCTTTGCAAGTAATATTATGTTTGTTTTCAACTTTCTTACCATTGAATTTATGTGTGTGAGTTCTTGAATGTGAGTTGTGATTATCTAGTATACTTTTTCTTAAAAAAGGTATCATAGTACTTTTCCAAAACTAAGATTTATCCCAGAAAGCATGGAAGAAATGAGCACCAAATAAATAAACCACCTAGAGTTCTAAAAGTAAAACATGACCACCTCATATATGTTACTTCAATGTTTTCATTTATGACTAACACATCCATTACATTGTCCCCAGCCTAATTAGGGGCAAAGAAAAGCTAGGGTGCAAGAAAGGGACTAAAACAAAAGGGAAAGGGTTGTTCGATTAGAGGTGCCCATATAAAATGAGGTGGAAATATATTTATCCAAATAATTCAGTGGGTTGGAATAGGTTTGGTTTCCTTGTTAGTAATTTTTGTATCCTTCTCGATTCAATTCAGGGTTTTTGAGGCTATTGAAGCTAGTCAAATCCAAATAAAGAATTCCCCACTGGAACAAGCCCTAAAAATATAAGCTCCAATACCATTTTTGTTGTTGGGTCTCGATTTGGAATAGCGTAAAAAGTTGTTGCTACTAAATTTACCTCTACATCTACTACTACTAGCAATTTTGTTGATGGTACCTATGATACTTCTGCAACTTTTGGTGGTGCAACTTCTGGCCATGGTTATGAAATTGATCTGATTTAGAATATTAGTTTGCAGTGCTAAGATCTTGCTCAGATTATAAACAAAATGATTTTATTGTGCTTAAGGATTCATCATTTTTTCAAGGGAAATGAATATTTTTTTTTATGTTAATTTTATGAACAATTTAACATAAACCAAAAACTGAACAACAACATAAACATGTATAAAACATCATCAAAAACACATTACAACAATAACATGATAAATGAGTTCACCACTCCTAGGCTACATCTCCTTGGTCCAACTTCCAATGGCTTGGCCCTCTCTATTATGCTCAAAAGTGTAAAAATATGTGTTTGCAATGCTTAAATGCTTCTAAATCCTGCTCCAATGAGTCCAGAATACTCAAAAATGGCTATCTAGATTCTTTTTGCATCCAATTTGGTGAAAAAAAAGAAGTTATGACTTCCCCTTGTTTTCCCATTATTCGCTCCACAAATTGCCCCATTTCTAGCATGATCCTACAAATTAGCCCCAAAAACGTGCTAACTGGGCAAAAATTTCACCGCACGGCAAGCCATAATCTGTCGGTCGAGTCTTATCACAAATCGCAATTGGCGAGGACCGACAGGCTTAAGTTGTTTGTAAGTGGCGGGCAATATTGCGATAGCAATGTGGTGGACTAGATAGAATTATAAACTAGAATCTAAAGTCGCATCGCATCAGAAACTTATTGCTTAATCGCAATTCGACAGAGTATTAGAGATAATCATAATGGAAGACTTGTGTGCGATTGTGATGTGAAATTTTGATATCGTATCACAACCCAAACCTGTCGGGGTTGATCCTATAATGTCGACCCACTTCCTTGTTGTGATGTGTGATATGTGATTTATCGCATCGCAACCCTGATCTTGCTGGGGGCCGATTCTGTAACACCTCCCTTCACTAATGTGCGATTAGCGAAATACGGGGGCTAATGGCAACCTTCCACTTAGAGCCTCTCGATTCGCTGATGGAACCTGCCATGTCATCCAATCCTGCCATGTGAGCAAGTCAAACCTAAAATTTGACTTGCTTTAACTTATGCATATGAGATCAGATTTAAGTGTCTTTCACACCATTGGATTAAGAATGACAAGCTCTTCGATCTGAAGCTAAGTTTATCAAGATTCTGACGCTTTGAGTTTTGAGCCTAATTTTGAGCACCTAATCGCTCCTCCCCATTGGAAGTCTTTTGGACCCCAAAATATCACTTTCAATTGACTAGCAGGTGAGGGTACAGTTCCCTCACCTTTCCAACCTCCATCCATTTAGCTTTTGAAGGATTTGTACCCTTGAGCCCCACTGGAAGATAATCAATACTTTCCCTTTTTGGTGTCCTTGTTCTTTTGTCAAGTATAGTGTCTTGTTGAAGCTCATCAAGGAATTCTGGAGAAAAATATTCAATAGAGGGAATCTAAATATTCTCTCCTTGATCTTTAATCAAAGGAGGCTCATACAACCTTAAATTATCAACATTAACAACAACATAAATTTGCATAAATGAAGGCAAATCCAACCTAAAGGCATTTTTACCAATATTTTCCAGAATTTAAAATGGACCATATCTAATTAGTTTTAGCTTTTTACCTTCTCCTTGGAGCCTCTCTTTGTTAATGTGAAGCCAAACTTCATCACCAACTTGGAATTTGTGATCTTGACTATGCTTATCGTGCCTTTCTTTTTACTTTCCTTGACTTTTCTCAAGCTGTTCTTGAACCTTTTGGTGCACTAATTGAATTTTTTCAATGAAATTTCTTGCTTTGTCTATGTCGCCATGACCTTCAATAGCAACATCTTTACCAAAAATAAAATCCAAAGGAGATTTGACAAGTATCCCATGCATGCCTCAAATGGTGAAGTTTGAGTTCAAGAGTGCTTGGCTTGGTTGTAAGCATGTTGAATATAGTGCAATTGTTCATCCCACAACTTAGGATGTTTGTTGCAATATCCATGAAGAAGATGTATAATTGTTTTGTTCACCACTTCTATTTGACCATTTTTTTTGGATGAAAAGTTGTACTCTTTTTTCAATTTGGTGTCTATGAATCCCACAAGTTTGACCAAAAATTCCCAACAAAGCGAGAATCTTGATCACTATTAATACATGTAGTCAATCCAAAATGCACCCAAGCATTCTAATAGAATAACTACGCAGTTTTTTCAGCTGTAACTTTCTTTTTACATGGCATCAAAATACACATTTTGCTGAACCTATCCACAACTACATACAAATAATCATGACCTCTTTTTGACAATGGAAGACCTCCTAAAAAATCCAGAGAAACACTCTCCCACGGTCGTGAAGGAACCGGAAGTGGTGTGTACAATCCTAACTTCCTATTACTAGGCTTACCGATTCCACATAATGAACATCCTTTAATAAAACGAGACAGACTTTCAAGCATACAAGGCCAATAACATTACCTCTATAGATGTGTCATTGTCTTGCTTACACCAAAGTGATGAACAATAAGAGAAGTATGTGCCTCTCTTATGATGTTAACTCTTTCTCCCTATGGAATACAAAGCCTTCCAAGATGGTACAACAAGTTATCATGCAGATGATAATCCAATTCCTCTATTCGTTTACCTTGACTCAAGCTTGCATAAACATCTTGAAAGTCATTATCTATTGCATATTGCTAAATATAAATTTCATGTAAAACATAATTATGCTTGAGTAAAGTAGTTTCACTAACAATAGGCCGAGAAAGCATATCAACAACTTTATTGTAAATACCTTTCTTATACCTGATTACCAAGTGGAATTGTTGAAGGAAACCCATCCATCGAAAGTGCCTTGATTTCTACAAATTTGATTGAGATTACAAGTATTGCAATGGTTTATGATCCATGTGAATGAATGTTTCTTTACCCATCAAATAGTGTTTCCATTTTTTCACACTTTGCACCAATGCATACAATTCCTTGTCATATGCAAGATATTTAATCACTACATCATTAAAAGTTTTCAAATGATAACATATAGGCTTTCCATGTTGCATTAGGACTACACTCATAGTGTAATCACTAGCATCATTCTGAATCTCAAACGACTATCTCAAGTCTGGAAGTGTGAGTATTGAAGTTGTATTGATATTTTCCTTGAATGCATCAAAAGCCTTTTTTTGTTTGCCTCCCCACTAAAAATCCCTTTTTACACTTGTTAACGCATGCAAAGGAGCGGCTATAAGAGAAAAAATAGCAATGAACTTCCTTCAATACTGGGCTACTCCCAAAAAACTTCTTACCTCTGTAACTATCTTGGGCCTTGGCCAATTCACAATGACGTAAATCTTGGAGGGATATATTTTCAATTCACCTCCTCTAACAGTATGACCCATGTAAGCTAAAGAAGTTTTTCCAAATTCACATTTTGACATCTTAAGATACAACTGTTCCTTTTCCAAGACATCAAATACTTTTGTGACATGCACGACATGTTCATCACGAGATTTACTAAAAATTAAGATATCATCTGAGTATAATATGACAAAATCATCAATAAATGGCCTCAATACATCACTCATCTCATGCATGAATGTAGTGGGAGCATTGCATAAACCAAACAACATAACCAACCATTCAAAAAAACCCTGTTTTGTTTTGAACGTTGTCTACCAAATGTATCCTTAAGCTATTCTAATTTGACGGTAGCCACTTCTTAAGTCAAGATTAGTAAAATATTTTTCATCTTTTAATTGATCAAGTAAATCCTCTATTCTGGGCAGTGGGTAATAGTTCTTTACCATAATTTTGTTCAATGAGCTAAATTCCACACACATGCAACATGTTCCATCCTTCTTTTGCACCAAGACAATAGGTGAACCACAAGGTGAGGAAGATGGTCTGATGGTCCCTTTATTCAACAACTCTTGGATTTGCGTCTTAATCTCTGCGCTTTCCATCATTGACATCATGTACATGCCAATGTTAGGAAAAGGCCAATCTTGATGCAACTATATGTCATGTTGGATTCCTCTCTTGGGAGGTAATCCTTTTGGTTCCTGAAAAAAATCATCATATTGGTTAACTACATCAACCAATTCAGATTTCATATTCCAATCACAACCTTTAAAAACTTGATTATCAACATCATTCCTAGATTTTATCATTAGAAGCATAAAATTCTTGCTCGAATTCACCAGTCTTTTCATCTGCCCTGCATTAACAAGTGAAAGATTTGTTTTCTTGTTGTGAGCTCACACAATATATTATACTCCATTTTTAAATAAATGATATTTATTTTCATGTCAATGGAAAATATATTTTCATTCATAAAGGTATGGGTTGACCAAAACGATGCCACAGATGTCTAATGACACAACATCAAGCTCCACTTCATCTCTGAATTTTCCAGTGATAGAAAATTTCAGTTTACACTTTCTCGTAACCTGGTATTGTGCATTGTCACACACCCATCCAAGAGGATACAATTTATGATGTGGAACACTTTCCATATTTAAACTCTTCACAATGTTTTCAGAGATAATATTGGCTTGAGAGCCGCTATCGAACGATGTATCAATCTTGCTATGTTTTGAGATCACCCTTATGTGAAATAGTTCTATTCTCCTCTTTTCATTTGGAGTTTCGTTTTGCGAGCCTGAAGAACTAATGCTGCCAATGGATTCCTTTTCTTTTAACCCCATGGAAATGATTTTCGTTTCATCACCCGAATTTGATCCTAAATCACGTTGAGTGGTTGAAGGTGTCTTATGTTTTCCTTTGTTGTTTAATTTCTTTGGTTTCATTTTGGGATGAAGATTCCAACAGTGAGATTCAACATGACCCTCTCTGGAACAATGTTTGCATGTAACTTTCTCTCCTTCTTTTTTGATAGACACATTTTTCTTTGCCTTTCCTTTGAAAGCCTTTTCTTTTCCCTCTTGCCTCAAGATGAGTGGCTTGCACACACACTTCATCCAGATTACTAGGATTAAACATTAAGATAGTGTGCATAAGGTAATTGTATAAACCCCCTATGTATTTCAGCAAAGTGTCTCGTGATTGCAAATCTACACCTAGCATCAGAGATCTTTTTCTGAATTCTTGGGTGTAACCTTGCACATTTTGACCTTTAAGCTGTCTAAAGTTCTTCCAATTCATGATGGCTTTCTACACATAAGCTAGAGGGTAGAATCGTCTTTTAATTGCAGCAATGAAGTAATTCCAAGAATTTGAGATCTTACCTTGTTTTTTAATCTCTTCTTAGGTCTTTGATTCCCACCATACTATTGTTGCACCCTGCATTCTCAAGGAAGCTAACTAAATCTTTATGTCATCCTCTTGAAGGTTTTGAATCCTGCAATAGACCTCCAATTGACGAATGCAATTATCAATATTCTCTACATTCACTTCACCATTATACATGGGCAAATCGAATTTAACATCAAGTTTTAGAAAAGGTGATTCACCAGTTCCTTCTGAAGAATGATGATGAGTATGAGTAAGGGTTGTGTTAGTGGAAGAGTGTGAAGATGCTTGTGAAGAATATGAGGAAGAAGATGGTGGAGAGGATGGAGGTCTTTCTCCATTCCCATTACCTCCTTTTCTATTACCTACTCTTGAAGAGCCTTCTCCTTTGGGAGGTTTGGAACTTTATCCTTGTAATCTACTATTCCTCTCTTCATAGAAGACCTTCACCATATCTGTCATATCAAAGAAAACCTTTCTAAAAATCTCTCATCTTTTGTCATGTTTGTAGGTTCTCCTTCATGAGAGATGATCTCTAGATTCTTAAATTCAACTTGAGGCTGAACTAGTGTTGAAGATTGTGGAAACATTTCTCTTCTTCCCCTTGACCCAACTTCAAGGCTTCCAACCAGATTTCCTTCACCTCTTTTGAGTTTTAACCTTGTAAGCATGACATAAAATTATAAATAATTAAATTCTTCTTTCACAACAAAAAAACCTAGTTCTTTAATACCAAATTGATCTGATTTAGAATATTAGTTTGCAGTGTTAAGATCTTCCTCATATTATAAACAAAATGCTTTTATTGTGCTTAAGAATTCATCAATTTTTGCAAGTGAAATGAAGATTTTTTATGTTAATTTTATGAGAAATTTAACATAAACCAGAAACTGAACAGAAGCATAAATATGTACAAAACATCATCAAAAACACACTACAACAAGAACATGATAAATGGGTTCACCCCTCCTGGGTTACATCTCCTTGGTCCAGCTTCCAATGGCTTGGGCCTCTCTATTATGCTCAAAGTGTAAAATTCCATGATTACAATGCTCAAAAGCTTCTGAAACTTGCTCTAATGAGTCCAGAATACTAAAAAATGGTTATCTAGCCTCTTTTTGCATCCAATTTGGTGAAAAACTAAAGAAGTTATGACTTCCCCTTGTTTTCCCATTATTCACTCCACAAATTGCCCCATTTCCTACATGATCCTAGAAATTAGCCCCAAAAATGCTTTAACTAAGCGAAAGTTTCATCACACAATGGGCCATAATCTTTCGACCGAGTCTTATCACAAATCACAATCAGCAAGGACTGATGGGCTTAAGTTTTGTGTATGTGGCAGACGATATTGTGATAATGATGTGGTGGACCCAATAGAATTATAAATTAGAATCTAAAGTTGTATCACATCCAGAACTTGTCTCTTAATCAAATTTTGCAGAGTATCAATGGTAATCATAATGTGTGACTTGTGTGGGATTGCGATATCGCATTGCAACCCAAACCTGCCAGGGTCGATTCTGTAACACCGACATGCTTCCCTGTTGTGATGTGCGATATGTGATTTATCGCATCGTAACCCTTATCTTGTAAGGGTCGATTCTGTAACACCTCCATTCACTGATGTAAAATTATAGAAATGTAGGGACCAATGGTGGCCTGCCACTTGGAGCCTCCTGATTCACTGATGGAACCTGCTACATCATCCAATCATACCATGTGAGCAAGTCAAACCTGAACTTTGACTTGCTCTAACTTCTGCATACGAGCTCAAAGTTAAGTGTCGTTCACACCATTGGATTCAAAATGATGAGCTCCTCTATCTGAAGCTAAGTTTATCAAGATTCTAACACTTTGATTTTTGAGCCTAATTTTGAGCACCTGATCAGCGATTGACATGAATTTACTTGGAGACTGAAATTAAGCTACCTCCCTTTTCAAGAGCAATTGATAGAAATACAAGACTTTCTTCTAGGTGGAGGACTGGAGGACTTCTCTGCTAAGTGGTGGTCATCACTATGTAGTTTGGACTCATGGAATATGTCGTAACAATTATCTGGTCGTCCATCTACAAGTAGGGTATGTGGTGTGGCAATTATGATATAAATTTTCAATAGTAGATAATAAATAGAATTATGGTTTTTTTTGGGGTCAACTAAGCTTGACTTATTCATAACTAAGCTTTTCATTAGTCATATGAATTTTAGGTTTTTATGTTATGTTAAAAAAAAAATCTTATTAATGTATTTTTTGCATATTTATTTAATTAGGTTATACAATTTTTTGCATAATAGCTATAATGTAGTTATTATTAGTCTCATATATTAAGTTTCTCCAGCAGGTTCCTATGAGCTTCAATCATAGAAAATTTTAGGGGCAAATGTTCGCCCTTTGGTGAAATTAAGGGGTTTTAAATTTTTAGTGGGCGAATATTTTGTATCATAGCACATTTTTACAAATCACCTCAAATAGCCCACCTTATTTTAAGGGAGAAGGTAAAAAAGGTAAATTTAGCCCTTGAAACTAGGAGTTACAACCTTCCATTGGCCCATTTTCAGGAATAGGTTTTATTTAAGTGAATGCATTCGCCCATTTTCAAGAATAGGTTTTATTTAAGTGAGTCCTATGGGCCAAATACCATATTTATAAAAGAGGTATGGTAAATTAATAAAAATATAAATAAATGAGAGGTATGGTAAATAAATAAAACATTTTTTATGTTTACTCCATAAGTCACCTTATATACATGCAAGGGTGTAAACAAATAAAAATATAAGTAAAGTGGAGGTACGGTAAATAAATAAAAATATAAATAAACTAGACGTATGGTAAATAAATAAAACCTATTTTTATATTTAGTCCATAACCCTCGTTCTATTTATGAAGGCTCAAGAAAGAGGTTCTATTTAAGTGAATACTATGGGCCAAATACCATATTTGTAAAAGAGGTATGGTAAATTAATAAAAATATAAATAAACGAGAGGTATGGTAAACAAATGAAACATTTTTTTATATTTACTCCATAAGTCACCTTATATTTACAAACACTCAAAAAATGCATTATATTTAGGTGAAACCTATGGGAAAAATACTATGGGACAAATACCATGGATTAGATTGTTATTAATACCATGCAAAAAACATTATTAACCCTAATATTAGTATTAATAAAAATAAAAGTGGCACATCGTATTGACCCATGGTATTCACCAAAATGGGACATGGTATTGACCCATGGTATTCACCTGGAATGTAGCCTATTTAAATGGGGGAATTAAACTAGCATAGATCCATCTTTACTCTGGATCTACTAACCCCCGAGAGGTATCAAATATCGTGATATGAAAACTAGCATAGAGTGAAAAAATATTTGATCCCTCTCGAGGCTTGGTGGATCAAGAGTAAAAATGGATGTTGTAATTTAATGTATGTTAAACATTTTAGCTTGGTTAAAATAAAAAATAAAATAAAATTCAACTATTAATTTCATTAATTTCTATAAATTACTAATAGTAATTTTTAAGGTCTAGGTTTATGATAACCCATGGTATTGACCCATGGTAATACCATGGTATTCATGTGAGCATAGACTATTTAAAGGGGAAATTATATCATCTTAGATCCATCTTAATTATGGGTTTACCAAGTGCTCAGAGGGATAAATAGATTTCATCCCCCTAAGAGTGGTAGATGTGGAGTTAAGATGGATATAGGTTGGTTTTTATGATAATGAAGATATTAAATAGACTTAGGAAATTATATTGTAAAAACATCTTAAGATGAATGGTTAAAGCATAGACATTGGACAAGTATATTTGTATACTTCTATTTTAAACAGAAACAAATCCAGGGCTAAAAGGAATGGATTGATTGCACTAGTCATCCTTTTATAACTTTCCAACATATGCTGGAGTAAATAGATTGTAATTTGGGTAATTTTTCTAACTACAAACAGGAACATACTTGTGTATTGGCAGGGTGGTTACGAGGTCCCTAGAAGTGATGAATTTGAATTTTTCTTGGTTTTATATATAGTATTAGGTTTTTTCTCATGCTTTTTGTGAATGACATGGGTGAATTTTATCCTACACCCACTAGGTTATCGATATGTAACTTCAGTAATTTTGATTTCAAAAGATATTTTAAAGAACTACAATGATTTCATTTGTGTATTCAATAAACACAATATTCTAATGGAATTCTGCATTTGTGGTTGACCTATATAGATTCCATGGATAAGAGTTAGTGGTGTGACATCAATTGTCCTCAAGCAGAGGCTTTAGTTTTACTCTTTTTGGAAGCAAATACTTTCTTCCAACATTTTTGAGTTCCATGAAAAATTTGAAAGTCCTAGTAGTATTCAATTATGGGTTCAAGAGAGACATAGTATTCAATTATGGGTTAAAGAGATCCACACTGAATGATCTATCGGCCTTATCTTCACTTAGTTTAAGACTATTCACTTGGAGAGCCTGCATGTGCCCCCACTTCAAGAGCATAGTAAAGTCATGTAGAACTTAGAGAAGCTATCTTTAAGCTTTTAGTGAAGAATGGAAAAATGTCTAGGTTCAATAACAACCAGTCGAACATTAAGCTTCCAATAATGCTAGATTTTAACTTGGAGCAGTTTTGTGATTTGGAGGAGATGCCCCCTCGTATTTGTGACACATCTTTAGTTGTGAATTGGACTATTACTCACTGTCATTTCCTTCGAAAGTTACCTAATGACTTGGGGAACCTCAACTCTTTAAGAATGTTAAGGAAGGAAAGAAATTACATTCTGCTAAGTTCTCTTATGCTTTTCAAGTTTTTCTTGGATATCTACAATGCTTCAGGTAGGAAAGTAGATTCTGTTAATGAAAATTTGTCTTGATAGAAAGGCCCAGATTCAAATTCTAATGCTTTCAAAAAACATTGTATAACTGTAATGTTTCTAAAAGGGAAGCATATTTTTTCAATTTAAGTATCATGATCCCATATTCCAACTTATTTTTTAGTAACCCATTAGGCTTTGTAGCTTTGAATAAATCCATGTCTTTTGATAAGATCCTCTTCCAAATTAGAACGTAGTTTCCTTTTGGCAATAACCACATACATTATCTTGATTTTGTTATTGAGAAAATAGAGGTTGTGAAACAAGCTTGTGCCATACAAGGACTTGATTCATTGATTATGTATCAATTATGGCTCTTGATGTAACAATGTCTTGATTTTGTTGCTTGTTAATAGAGGTTACGCTTTACTATTTCACATAATTTATTACAATCTTTCCATAAGTATTGATTTTTAATCTCAGTCCCTAAGGGATGACAATAATGACAAAGGTAATATTCCATGGTTTGAAGTTACCCTCTTACTAAATATTTAAATATATCACCACAATTTAACTGTTAGTTAAAGGAATTGTATTTGATTTGTAAACAATTCATTGCTTGATTTATAGATTTTGATTTTTTCCCTTTTTTATTTTTTTCTCAGATTTGGTATGAGATATCTTCCAATATTTGGGTTCCCTAGTTTCCCCACCATAGCTATGAGGTTCAGATGCTATCATTAAATATTCTCAAAACGTTACAACTTTTCTAGTAAGTGTACTTTGAAACATTGTTGTTGCTTTTCCATGGTGTTAATGCAAATAAGCACTACAACTAGTGCCATTATTTAGATTAAGTGTCGAAATCTAGGTGGTCTTGTAATGATGGAGTGATTGTTTTCTAGCTACTAAGGCCATATGCATTTTTATCTCTTATGTTGTCCTGAGATATTCAAATTTAGAATAAGAATTGAGGTCTCGTTTCCATTGTAGATTGCAGTCAGTTTCTTGAACACAATATATAGTAGATTATATTTTACTAATCAACTATGGATGTGATCCCTTGCAAGAAAGGAAATTCAAAGTGACTTTTATTTAACATTGATTTTTCAAAACATCCACACAGGAAAGGAGATTCAAAGTGACACTGATTTCACACTGATTTTTCAAAATGGAGGCAAGAGAAAAGGAAACTTTGTATTCAACAATGCTCTTAATTTCATATGTACATGCATAGACATATTAGTAGAAAATATTGAAGGGTTGCCTAAGTAATATTTTCCATTCCACTACATTCTTTACAACTTGTAAATAAATAACTCAGAATAATTCATTACAGTACTTGTTATTCTTTATTAATCAGTGGTTAAGATTTTGATATTGAATTGGCTAAGATTTTTCTTCCTTCTGTGAAATTGTGTGTTCTATAATGCTTCTTTTCCATTCACTATGTATAGCATATAAAGTGTGTCTAATGGAGTAGGAAGATTGGAAAGTCTTGTGATCCTTGAACTATGTTACGAGGCAGAAACCCAACGGGGTAGGGTAGGTGCATCCCCACAAAGGGTCACAAATACCAAAGTTGGTATGGGCTAGTGCCTTGAGCTAGAAAATTTCCTTTACCCTTGTATTAACAGTGAATCCGGAGAGGATTATAATATTATCTTTATAAGATTTATATTAGTTAAGATTGATGAATAAAATTCATGAGACATGAGCTAGGATGTCCTTTCAAGGTGGTTGTTGATTATTGGAAGCTATGATGGCCATTATGTCAGGCTAGGTGGTCGCACTCCCTTGATCGTGAGCACGATTGTGATCAAGATGGAAGACTTCATAGTCTGGATTGATTGTTTAGCAATGATAATTAGTGGGCTCATTCACAAAAGCTTCTATTTCACTAATCCTTTTTATAGAGTTGTCAGATTCAATTTCCAAAGGTTTTAATTACACTATAGAGTTGAGTTCTGAGAGAGTTGTGATTCATAGTGTTAAGTATAGCAGCTATGACACTTGAATGAAGACAAGCATAGTAGATGTATCAGACTCTGTTATAAGCTTACCTGCATATTATAAGGGACTTGGTTGGCTTTTTTATAATTTTATAAACAAGTTCCATTTCGTGGAAATGTGAAAAAAACAGTGATATTGCCACCATGTGGCTCTTGTCATATATGGTTTTATACTTTTTCAAAAGATTCTCTAAGAGTTCACAATGCTAAGATTCACTAGGACCTTACAAAGTTTTATTATTTAGTGAAAGACTCACCAAGATCTTACAAGATTTTATAATTGAGTAAAATATTCGCCATGCCTGGTGAGAGATTCGTTAAAAAATTATATATACATATTATATTATTGATAAAATCGCCTTCCATTTTTCCTATATACCATGGAGATTCGCCCATTTATTAAAAATATAAATTTGGGGGGGTTCTTAAAATTTTCCCTGGCTTTAATTGATCTGCAAAGTCACAAAAACTTTTTAATGGATTTGCGCATCAAGAGGGCTGGTTACATGCAGAGTAACCAACCCTTATAGGCACTTTTAGAGAGAAATGGAGCACTACAACTGGGCAAGATTCAGTGTCTACATTGACAAGGTTCATTAAGCTTCGATTGTTGAAGTTAGTTTTAGGGATTGTATATTTATGGAGATAAAAATAACATAGTATATTCCTTTTATTATTATTACAACTTTGATAGAATTTTTTTCAAATTTTTCGTTCTAAATTTGGAACGCAATGTGGGAAGAAATTCTATGTAACAAGAATTTGTACCATTGCTCCTTTAGATATAATGTGTAGAATCTAGTTGGTGGTGTACAATAGAGTAATTCTTCTACATGCACTGCAATTTTAACTTTCAATCTGTCTAATAACACCATTTTCTCATCCTTGTTTTCAATTTACTCTTTCTACCTTTCTAGTCCCTCCTTTAAGGCCAAATTGTCACCGGCTAATTTACTTTAGAAACTTGGCGCTTTTGGGGGATGCATACATAAAAAATGATGCAATAGGCCTCACAACGGTTTTATAGCTCCGCAAATAAAGTGCGGGAAGGGTTTTGTACAATCATCTAGTGCAATTCCTGGACCCAAAATCAAACACTTTAGTTTAATTCACCATAAGTTTCTCCTTCTCCATAACAAATGTGAAACCCTTGTGCATTCGGAGAAGGCATAGCCTTCATTATCACATCTTATAAATAAAGTTTTAGAAGCTTTGGACCTCTTTTGGGCCTCATTAATGTTGCACAATCTTATCAAAAGAAGATTATAGCAGTGGACTTTGATACATTTCTTGATATGTAATTCCATGATCTCAATGACAACCATATCGGTTTGGATATTGACAATCTCACCTCCTTCAAAGAAACCGATTTAAGGAACCTATAGATGAACATGGAGAGTGGGGACATTATTACATCATGGATTAAATGCAACCCAGAGAAAATTCTCCATGTGTGGTTGAGTTACGCCATTGATAAGCTTCCTAGGCATCTGATGTTTATAAGTATTAATTTTTAAAAATATTTTAATGAATATATGTACATTGGATTATCTACTTCAACGGGAGGAAGCATAGAGCTTCATAGAATTATGGAATGGAGTTTCTAATGCTTTAGGTTATATTCCCTTGCAATTCTTCAAGTGGTCAAGAATAGAACAATACCTAACTTTGTAGGCCCCTTGAATGGTAGTGTTGTAGCGGCTACAACCACCCTCCAAAATTTTGGCTCACATGAAAATTTCAGAGCCTACCATGGATCATGTGATCAAGCATTCCTTGGTCACTTGTTAGTAAGATAATGATCCCAATCTCCTCTCCTTGATATTAAGATTTGTTGATGTTCTCATCTCATGCAATATGTGTCATCTTTGGGCATATGGATTATTGCTTTTCATGCAATGGTGATGTTGTTTTGTTGTAAGGGGAATCTTTTTGCATATGGGTTGTTCTTGTCACAGAGACATGTTTCACACTCACTTCATGCACTCTCGTCATGAATGTTGCTGCATCAAGAAAAGTATGTTTTATACATATTGGATGGTCTATGTTGTATCACAAAGTGTTCATGTGTGATCATAGTCAAGTCCTATCATTGTTTACACTAGTTTCAATGATCTCACACTTAGTCAGTTTCCTGAGCAACCTAGCCTCATCCAAATTTCCAGAACTGCACACTTTTCTTGTGCAACCCTTAAGTTTTTTTTCTTTCCTGTTGGAACTGCGCAGTGTGAAAGGACCCCAACCTCTCTTCACATCAAAAACTATGAAATGGTTTCCTCGAGTGTCCTACCCCCAGCTGGAACCTACTGTCATCAGAAATTGCACAGTATTGTCCCTCAACTTCTTAGTTAGAATTGCAACCTGAAACTGCATAGGGGTGTCCTCCCGGGATCCATCCCACAACAATTCCTTGCATCCAGAAACTATGCAATATTTCCTCTCAGCTGCCTAGGCTACACTACACTTGGAAACTCCGTATAGAGGTGTCGTCCCAGGACCCCATCCCGCAGCAATGTCTTGTGCCTCAAAATTGTGTCATGTTGTCCAAGCTATCTAATCTGTCTTACATTCAGAAACTGTGTGGATGGGACTCCCAAGGCCCCATTCCGATAGCAATAATTGTCTATTGAAACTACGTTCATCTCTCTCTCAGTGATTACAGGAAAATATGACATGCTAGATCTCTCTCAAGGAGTTGAGGAGACGGAATAAGAAGCCATGTTATGATAAAAGATTGGGACCTCATGCAAACTCCGTTGGATGCATGATCATCTCGAGGGTAGGTATGGTAAGTAAAGAATTTTTTTTGAAGTACATATCTTAGTGTAGCTTGAAGGATTGCTTGTCATTGTCATACCATTCTATCTTAAATACCATGCATTTTTGCAAGCACAAAATCATTTCATGTGTTTCCTCTATGTTTCTTGCTTCCTTTTCACTTGTTTGAGGAATCGTTGTCTTTGGCATATTGATTTCTATGTCATGCTTGCTACCCAGTTCTAGTAATGTTGAAGGTTTGTCTTTATGTGCTTGGGTTATCTTAGCTCTGCAAACACTCGTCACACTCACACACAAATTCGTAAGCACTGTCACACAAGTTTCTTCATGGTCGTTCAATGATATATCTCAAGTGTTGCAATTGTCTCTCTTAACCTTTAGATAGTATAATTGAGCACATGTTTTTCTTGTTGGTTTGAGGTGTCTTTTCATCAATTCATGCTAAGTGTGTGATCACAAGGTAATATATGCACAAGTTCACTTGCTCCCACAATTGGCCATTTTTCCTAAAAATCTGTCGACCAGATAACCCTCCTTCAACCAGAGCTCAACTAAGCTGCACTACATAGTCTCAAGTCTCAGTGACCCTGCACTGCTACCCAAAATTTTACAGAGCTTGAGGATGTCATTCGGGAATCCTTCAATACACAATTCTGGAAATGAGCCAACTGACTGTTTCCTATAACAATGTAAAAGTTGTCCCAGAATCCAATCCAATATATGATTCCTTCAAGATCACCCATCAAGCCTCCTTTTGGTCAGCCGAAAAAAATAAACTGAGCTATGACCCAGGGCTTCGTTGATCCCCAAAAATGTACAGAACTTGTTGAATTTCCTACCTTTCACTGACTACAGAAACTACACACAACTGTGGGACAGGTCTTTGTTTCCTATCACTACACCATCCCAAGAAGTTGTGCGGATCTGACATGTATGCCCCCTATTGGCCTGTTTTGCTCTCCCTCAGAAAATTGTGCAGTTTGGATTGGTAACTGGCTTGATGCCTTGCTTTATACTTAGCCCAGAAATTGCACAATTATGTCTGGATGCCCCTACTGCTTGTCCTAGATTGTCTCCAAGAATTGTAAAATTTTGAGCAGCAGCGCTTCGCAGCCCATCTTGTCCTCCTCCAGAAAACTACACACATTTCCCTGCCAGTGCTTCTTGCTATCTACACTTCCTTCCTCAGAGAAACTACACAGATTCCCAGTTGGAGTCTTGGATGACCTACCTAGTCCTCATCTTGAAAACTACACAGAACTGCCCAACAGTTCCTCCCGACACCCTACCATGTCTTCCTCCCCAGAACTGTGTAGTTCTTCTGAGCTGGATTCTCTCCCGTAGTTTTCACTATTGTCTTGGATTGCACAAATCTGTCTCCATTGAAATTTGTATAATTTTTCTCAACAGTGCCCCGAAGCCTCTCATTCCAGCCTGAAATGTGCTCGACGTAGTTGTAGAGCCTTTTCCTCTCTCCCAGTCACCTGCACTCGGAGCCAAAAGACACTGCATCATTGTAGACTAGGAGATTTTTGGATTTGATGTCGTCTCATCATAAGTGATTATATAAATAGGTACATGGACCCCGCACCAAGACTATCGAAGACCCCACACACTTTGTCATGCATAGTTGAAAATATGATACACCAAGAATAGAATCATCACTTAGCAGCATAGCAGCTCGACACAGACACCATAGTCAGCCAGTACATGTCAGCAGTGTCATGTTGAGTTGTGTCATGAGTCATCTCAGCCACATCATCACTATGGGCCATAATTTTTGTAATCAATGTAATGTAAAGTGGAAGTCCAAGAGACCCACATATGAAGTTGAAGAGACATTTAAAGTCGAAAAGTCATAGGAAGTCAAAAAATCATGATGGAAGTCGAAGAGTCATAAGGGTCAATTTCACCCTTGGATATATATACCCCCTCATTGTACATACAAAGGAATTTTCACCTTGGCTCCTCCCACGCAGCCTTGAGAGTCTGTAGACTATTCTTTGAGGAGCAAAGAGTGGCTCCAATTTTCCATTACTAGGGCTAGTGATGTATGGTGTACAAATGTGTCTTGGAACTTTTTCTTAATTCAAAAGCTTGTCTCGGGCTAGAATGTTTTCACGCATGGTTTGTATCCATTTGTAAGACTATTCTTTAAATGTTTGTAATGCATTTTTGCTTAAACTATACCAATATAGTTGAACTACTTCAATTATTTTAGTATTTACATTGTTGAAGATGTGTTGTATTGTTTATCATTGTTGTCGTGTCCATGTGGAATACCCTGCTGAAAATTAGACATACCATTATTGTGTTTTCTTGGTTTTAATGACCATCACCCCCATGTGGACTACTCCGTTGGATGATGTACGTGTTTTCCCTTGAACTTTGGTTTTCGTGATTGCCACATCCACTATGGACTATTCCGCTGGATGTTGGATAGACCCTTATTGTGGTTCGCATGTGTTTCTTTCGGGGTTGGGACTATTCCCTCTCATCAAGAGGCTCACTTCACTTTCCCCTTTGACAGTAAGAGAACCTAGACACAAGTTTACATTGCACACTGACCAGGCATACTCACCTCACTTTCTTGAAGTTACAAGCATAACACTCTCATGTGCTGAGCAACAGGAGCTAACGAAAATATCTAAGATAATGGAAACTGGGCCATCGTACCGGATGGGACTCCTACACAAAATGGCGTGAGGTCTAGTTGGGAATTTATACTAGGGAGATCCCTTTTATGTTTGCAGGTCCAACACTGTCAACATTTATGGTGGTAGAAGGAGGGCCAGATGACAAGCTGATCCCCCAAATTTTGTTTTGAATATTCGAACATTTATCATGAATTATGTAACAATTCATCCTCCGAGATGTATGTCTTATGGAAATGACTTTTAAGTCTCAGAGGAGTTTTTGAATCTCTTGTCACAAAACACATATGAAGATGAAGGGATAACAAATTCGCATAAACATAGCTTGTCTTTCCCTATCTCTGTGACAGCTATGGAATCCATGAGGATTATGTGATCTCCACATTGTTCACATTCACGCTTCCAGGGCACCCATTGTAATGGCTTATCACACTGCTCGATAAATCCATTCACTCTTTTAGTCACTTTGTTACAGAGTTAGCTGATGTTTTCCATCATTTTGACCATCAAGCACTCACTAAATAAATTATGAAATTATGGAAAGCACCTAATGAATACGTTGAGAAATTTCACATATGATTTCTTAATATTACATTTTGATTTCATGAAGATGTAATTGATTGGGAATTTCTCATTGGAATATTTAATTATATTCTTCACATATCTGAAAATCCACAAATCTTAGAATCATTTGAACCCCTCCTGACATACCTCGGCATTAGAGCTATCAAATCTGAGACTGACAAGGTTATTTTCACAAGTGATTTCTTGTCCTCTTCTCATCAAACAAATGTAGCTCCACACTGTGAGGTGGGAGAAGGTGCGCACACATCTGTGGAACTGTCACATCCTCCCACCCCACCTGCCCTTAATATCTGCACAGATTTGTCTTGCAAGACTGTTGGTTGTCATGTGGACATATTTCCTCAACATCCATCCCCGCGTTTTGTTGATCCTCTGGATTGTACTATGTTATGTTCTCCTATTCTAGACTCCACACTTGTTGTTCACGAGGATCAAGTTGCCGATGTAGTTGATGTTGTGCAGCTAACCTGCGATGCCATTCATCATGAGTGTGTGCAGGAATCTATAGAAGAACCCGTGGGGAAGGATGACCTCCTTCTATTTTCGCCTTATCTACTCTATCTTGAC
The DNA here is from genome assembly GCA_031772625.1 of Pinus tabuliformis. Lineage (NCBI taxonomy): Eukaryota > Viridiplantae > Streptophyta > Pinopsida > Pinales > Pinaceae > Pinus > Pinus tabuliformis. Next base: position 486,887,096 of record CM062815.1, on the reverse strand, counting down.
ATCTGTTGTGATTCTGCCACTTTTGATTTTCCTTGTGAAAGCCCATCACTAGGTGTTTCTACTTCTGATCATTCACAAGACATACTAGATGTTAGTATGTCATTACATTGCAGAGAGGACACATCTTTCTTTGAAAATCCATCCCTTCTTTCATCTTTCATTTATGAAAAAGAAGAGGGTGAACATCCTTGTTTCTCATCAACCCCTCTGCATGATTCATCATATCATGAGGATACCAATGAACATCCCAAATTTTTTGATCGTGGTTGTGTGATCTCTATACTTCTTCATTCAATCATGATGTTGATTCACTCGTTGTTAATCTTCCTAGGCCACTGGTCTCCGATAATCTACTTGTTGATGAAGAGAAAAACCCCTCAAGCAGTCGAGGCACTTCAACCTACGTTGATGGTTATGTTAGGCCCTCACTAACCTAAGGTTAGTTCTACTTTTGGTCAGAAAAATTGTTGAAACACCAAAGGCTCCTCATCACTCTCTTATGTGGATTGAAAATCAATCTAGTCCACAAATTTCGCTTCCTCCACTAGAACCACACAATCCCATTGCTCATGCATTGGAGGAATCATACACAACAAGCATGCTTATGAAATGCAAGTTGTATTTATTTCTCATGTTTTCTCATTTTTCACGGTCCAAAGAATGTGCATTTTTACCGTCTGCACACAATGTGTCCCATCACCATGATATGTCCATAGAATTCTTATCCTGCACTTTTACTCTTTTATTTTCTATGAATTCTTTTGAACTCAGAGCGTGTTGGTATTCACTGTTATATCTTTCTTGTTTGTTGGTTTACATGTATATCTTTCTCATTTACCCTTCCCTCACCAACATGGGCCAGCCAATGCACTGGTGGCTGCATTGGAAATATCACTTTATGTAAGCAGGCCCATTCATTGTTTAACATAGGAGTAGGAGTAGCGTTTGCTTTATTTCTTTTCATTGCTTTCTAGTTTGCATGTCTTTTTTCTTGCTTACTTGGTGTGTTTTCCTTCTTACTTTGTTTGGTTTTCTTGCTCTCTAACTTTTCTCACTTGTTTTTCTTTCGCTTTACTTCTTCTCTTTGCTTTCTTGTTTTCTTTTCTTGTTTGTACTGTAGGTTAGCCTCACATGAAATCGTGTTTGGTTCTCGAGACAAGCCAGGAAAATATAAGAGGACTTGTACAACTATCAACATTTGTTTATCCATTGTCCTCTCTCTTTATGAAGATCTTGTTGTCTTCAGTTGATGATACCCTAATGGAAAATATGTTTTTTTTTTTCAGAGTAAGTCTTGGTGAAAACATAACGCTTTCACTTTAACTAGTACTACCTAATCTAATCGGTTATTTTGGGTTAACCCTTGTCATCTCAGTCTAGTAGAGTAAGGTGAAGGGGAAAGCCTTAACAAGTGTGTCATAGGTATATATAAATACTTCTTTGAAGGGACAACCTCTTATGCTCGCAATAAGTTGGGATACCTCTTCCGACTCTTAAATATATAAGTGCTTATGCATAGTTCTTTAAAAAATGAAAAATTGTGAAAATGAAAAAAATAAACAAGTTGAAAGAAGAGAAAGGCTTCCTACGTAGAGAGGTGATACAAGTAACTTCGTCGGGGTACTAACCAGGCTCGCTGGTAGCAGAGCGATGCTTGTGTTCCTGCATGACTCTTCCGGGGTACCATCCAGGCCTGTTGGCTATGGAGAAACACCAGAGATGAAACTAAGACTGTAACATTTATATTACTTGTGCATCTATATACCCCTCATCCCAATCGGAACAACTTAGCTGACTTGGCTTGGAACTTGTGTTGACCGATTAAGAGAATAGTAGGGACTATATCTTTCACCGATGCGAGTGTTTAAGCTACGAAGATTAAAGAATCGAACAATACTTCCAGAAGGGTTAGGCTCACTTTTCATGAAACAAGGTCCAGATAGAGAGCTGGAGTTCTACCACTGTGTCACCATTGTTGTAGCGGCTGCAACTAGCCTCCAAAATTTTGGCTCGCATGCAAATTTCAGAGCCTATCTTGGATCCTGTGATCGAGCGTTCCTTGGTCACTTGCTGGTAAGATGATGATCTCAAGGTCCCCTCCTTGATCTTAAGATTTCTTCACGTTCTCATCTCATGTAGTATGTGTCATCTTTGGGCATAGGGATTATTGTTTGTCATGCAAAGGGGATGTTGTTCTGTTGTAAGGGGAATATTTGTGCGTATGGTTGTTCTCATCACAGAGACATGTTTCACACTCACTTCACACACTCTTGCCACGAAGGTTGTTTCATTAAGAAAAGTATGGTTTATACATTATGGATGGTTTATGTTGTATCACTAAGTGTTTGTGTGTGATCATAGTCAAGTCCTATCACTGTTTACACCAATTTTACAGATCTCACACTTCATCAGTTTCTCGAGCAACCTAGCCTCATCCATCTTTCCAAAACTACATAATTTTATTATGGAACCCTTAAGTTTTTTCCCTTGCCTGCTGGAACTGAGCATTCCACAGGGACCTCAGCCTCCATTCACAACCAAAATTACACAGTGGTTTCCTCCAATGTCTTGCCCCCATTGGAAAATACTGTCATCGGAAACTACACAGTATTGTCCCTAAGTTGTTCAGTCTATCTTACTACCTGAAACTGCGCAGTTGTGTCCTCTTGGGATCCATCCCACAAAAGTTCCTTGCATCCAGAAACTGTGTAGTATCGCCTCTTAGTTTCCTAGGCTACATTGCACTTAGAAACTACGTAGATGTGTCCTCTGAGGTAACCATCCTGCAATAGTGTCTTGTGCCTCAAAACTGCGCAGTGTTTTCCAAGTTGTCCAATGTGTCTTGAATTCAGAAACTATGCAGATGGGTATCCCATGGCCCCATTCCAGCAATATTCACTTCCCACTCAAATTGCGTTGATCTATCTCTCAGTGATTACATGAAAATATGACATGATAGATCACTCTCAAGGAGTTGAGGAGAAGGAACAAGAAACCGTGTTATGATAGAAGATCGAGACCTCATGCAAACTCTATTGGATGCATGATCATCTCGAGGGTAAGTATGATAAGTAAAGAATTCCTTTTGAAGTACATCTCTTAGTGTATATTGAAGGGATTCTTGTCATTTTCATATCATTCTGTCTTCAATAACATGCATGTTTTCAATCATAAAGTCATTTTGTGTGTTTCCTCTACGTGTCTTGCTTCCTTTTTGCTTGTTTGACCAACCTTCATCTTTGGCATGTTGATTTCTATGTCAAGCTTGTGACCAAGTTATGGTAATGTCAAAGGTTTGTCTTTATGTGTTTGGGTTATCTTAGCTATGCGAACACCCGTCGCACTCACACACAAAGTTGTAAGCATTGTCGTACAAGTATCCTCATGGTCGTTCAATGTTATATCTCAAGTGTCACACTTCTCTTTCTTAACCTTTAGATATTCTCACTGAGCACATGTTTGTCTTGTTGGTTTGAGGTGTCCTGTCATCGAGTCATGCTAAATGTGGGGATTAAAACTATCCCTAGTGCCAACCAGAGTGACTGACCCTTGTTCCAATCACTTCAATCCTCTTTTGGAAAGATTTTTAAATAAGTATCCAAAGCTTCCATCTCTAGAAGCTTCGTAATGGAAGTCTCGTAAATGGTTGGGCCAGATGTAGTCGAGGATGTCAGTTTGGGCCCCTTTCCCCTATTAGGATGGAATTACCTCAAGAGATAAGACCTTCTCCCATAAGAAGAGGAACCATCTCCCTTCCATCCATGCTATATAAACCTCCCTTTTTCCCAAGCACAAGCTAGAGTTGGTGTGCTAGTTATAAATAGGCTCTGGTTGAAGTTTTGATTGAAGAGTAATTAACAAGTTATTTATAGTTGTAGCTCTCTAGTTGTGTGTGAGGGAGAAGTGTGAATTTGGTTTAGTGTGAAGACTAAAGGGAAGAGCCTTAAAAATACCATTGTTGAGGCCATCATGGAAAGCTAACGAAAGTGCGTGGGAACTCGGATTTGTCGGAGGAGAAAAACAATGCCAAGACAATGATTGTAATCTCTTCTTGATTTAATATATATGCAACTATTGATTGACTTCCTACATAATATGTCATTTCACATGTTCATGTCTTAATGTTTCTTGACTTGTTAAGTAGGTTGAATACAATTTGTCTATTATCATGGTTGTTGTTTACTTGCTTCAGGTGTTCGAAGAAGAAAACGAGAGATAGCTGGAGTGAGCAAGTAAGGTCATCATCAAATGGGATAAGTGTACTAAGAGGTAGGCCCTCTTAATTGGTTCTAACCTAAGGAAATATTCCATAGAATGTCTTGTTTTTTGCTAGACCCGCTATTGGGCTAGAGGAATTATTTGTGTCTGCACTTAGAATTTTACTTCACCATGAATTGATGACTCCACTGGGGATCTGATCCTTTTGTTTGCTTGCTTGAAATTCCATGGTTTTGTGTGAAATTTTATAGTTTCACCATTTCCCTTTGGTTTTGTATGCTTTTCTTTGTTTACTGCTCTGGGACTGAAATTCACAGTAGCAAGTCTAGTCTCAACTTTTGAATTTTTTTTTTCTTTGCATCCTCGCCGATCACAATTATTTTGCTAACACTAGCACCTATCAGCGTGATATGCTCAGAAATAGTCACGTTGACCCTACTGGTGCTTTTTCCAGTTAGGCAGTCACGCCAATGCTTGTAAGTGAAGATTAGGGTTCACCCTAGATCTTGACCAATGTGTCCTGCTCTCTTAATTTCTGCCTTGTAAGTTGTTTAGACTGTCTAAGATGCATTTCACTTGGTTTATTTTCTTGTTGACTTGGCTTCTTCTTGCTTGATTTCTTGGGTCCTTGGATGGTTTGTGGCCCTAGGGCATCTAGGTTGTCATCCATTCAGCTGATTGTGAATTCAGTGAGTCAAGTTGTTGGTGCATTTACTCGCATTTCATTTATAGTCCTCTCATCGCTTTGGGTCTCCATTACACAAGTTTGAAAAGCTTTGTTTGCTTGTCTAAACGTCTCTTTTCTGGCATAGATCACATTTCTTGTCTTGTTTTTGGTAGAATCATTACGTCATTAGTTTGAAAGAGATTCTCTTTTTGTGTTTTTCATTTTCTTGAGAATCGATTGTCTCGAAACTTTTTCATTGAAGTGTTTTATGAGAAATTCATTTTGTCATTTCATGAAAAGTACATAATTCTAGTTTGTTGCATCAATATGTTACGTTAGTTAGCATCATTGAAGACTAGGATTTCATTTGCATTTGAAAATAAAAAAGAATTCTCTTTACTTCTGAAAGGACTGTTTGGAGTGTACTTGCTAGGAAACTAGGAATTGGAATGAATTTTTCATTAGTTTATTTTTTTCAAAAAGTGTAGTGAAAGATCATTTTGCTTTTGGTTGCTTGATTGTTTGCATTTGATTGTGTTTTCTACCCTCTCTAGTGTAGACAATTCATTGAATTGAAAGGGTCTTGTCTCATTTAGCTACATTTAGGACTTTCTGAGTCACATCGCTAACGCATGAAAACTGAGACATAATTCAAGATAAACTTTAAAATGAACTCAATTAACCTAAGGTGCATTTGAAACCTAATGATCATATATAGGTGGTCTAGGCTAGAGACATGTTTTGGCGTCTTTAAACCTAGCAATTGTCGTTAGCTTTGACACTAGACAACGGTAGTATGAACTTGTGCTCCTCGTACTATCGAGTATATAAAGGGAGACCCCTCTAGGCTTCAATCCTTTATCCATAGCAAGCTGAGTGTTTCGCCTTGCAAACATGATACACCGAACACAACGTTTGGGGAGATTTCTTGTTTGTATTTCTTGGTTCGTTGGGAGGTATTCTGCAGTTCACAGTTTCCTGGTAATCCTTTTTACCTAGATCATCTGGAGTAGTCATTTGATATTTTTGATTCATTAAACTTAAAAGATCATTCAAGCGCTTGTCCTTTTGAGCTCGTTTCCAATCGAAAGTGATAGAGTCATCTTTGCTTCTTTCTTCACTGTTAAAACATGAAAGAGCACCAATTTATTTATGCATCTTAAAAAATTGTTTCCCACGATCTTATAACATCATGTTAGTCATTTCTAGACCAAATCATGAGTTTTCCTTAAATTACATTTTAAAGCCTTGAAATTTATCTCTCTTTCCCTATTAACTAAGACGATGTCATCGTGGCTAAACCATCTAGTTCAACTAGTTCCTCTTCCTCTCCTCCATCTGAAAGATTGTCTAAGGAGCCTTTCCCTGAATTACCAGAGTCAGTCGAGGACCAAGGTGTTGAAATCATAATCATTTTGAGCATTCAACCTTTGTCATCTTGTCCTCCACCTACTTCAGATACTGGGTCACCTTCTGATATTGGCCCGGAATCTCTGGACAATCCCGTCCAGACTCCTGAGAGTTCGCTGACTATTGAAGGTTAGTTTGGACTGGTTATATATCCTCTGAATCCTTTGTTCGACCCTGTTGTGATATCACCGCAGCATCTATATAGTCCGTACGATCAAATAGGTGTTCCTTTTGAATTATTCGCTCATACATCTTCGGTTGTTCATCATCGTTTGTTCCTAGCTATGGAACCCAAAGGCGAAGCTCCAGTTACCTCTTCGGATCAATCAGAAGTTTCTAATCCACACACTGTCGAAGAGGAAGAACATCAATTTTCTCCTGAAGGTTTCCCCTACATGGGGAGCATTCCCATAAGTGTATATCAAGATTTGCCACCTAATTATGTGACTTTAGCATAGTTGGTCTCAGGTACACCTAGCGCCTCATCACTTTATCACAACCTTGTTTGGGTGTCTAGCACCATGCCTACTACAGGTCCGTTCATTCAGAACCTAACCTCCCAACAGGCAATGCTTTATACTATTACCCTAGTCCTGGTGCAACCCACCATTCTGAACCCTCTTGTCTCATCTATCTAAGTCACTCATCCAGTTCAACCGTCGGTCTCAATGCATGTTGCTGTCTATTCTTCGACTCCTCCAGTAAGTGGCCCAGACGTACCACCACCTGGGGGGAAGAATCTGAGTGTTTTTATGATGTCAACCACAACCAATGTGAGTATCTCATAGGCTCACATTTTTGGGATGAACCAACCTTCTTCTAGTTTTATCCAAAACCCTGCTGGTCCTGTTGGATCGAACAATGTCGAGTACCAACAGGTCCAAAATCCCATTGGTCCGTCTCGGTCAAGCAATTTCTAGTATTAGTAGCCTTATGAGGCTCAGGTTCAGTACCAAGATCCTTATGTTCCATATGGTTCTCAAGGAATGGTCAATCCGCCTTACATCCTTTAGCTTGGATAGTATGTTTAGCCTGGTCCATCCACTTTTCCATATGGCTATGGCCAGATACAGTTTAGAAATTTTTCGAGAACTGTTCAAGTACCTCTAAAACAACAAGGAAAGCCTCTGCAACAACAAGGGAAACCTTTGTTGCAGCAAGGGCCTTCCACACAGTAGCAGGGGCATATGATGCTGCAGCAAGGGCAACTGCAACAACCACAGGGGAAACCCTCACAATAGTTGCAACAAATCATGCAGTATTCTCCACAAACCTCCTAGATTATGTCTTCACAAGGTCAACCTCTATAGCCGCAGAGACATCCTTTGCAGTCGCAAGGTCAATCCTTGTAGTAGAAGAGCCAACCCAAGTAGCATCAACCATTATTTACATATCAACAGGGTCAACCCTTGCAAGGACAAGGTCAGGGTCAAATCCTGCAGCAGCAGGCCCAAAATCCTAATGTCCAAGGGCAACATGTCCTAAATCCTTTTGTCCAAGGGTAGTAGGTCCAAAATCCCTATGTCCAAGGACAACAAGTGCAGAATCCTTATGTCCAAGGACAATAGGTCCAAAATCCTCTTGTTCAGGGGTAGTAGGTTCAAAACTATATGTTCAGGGACAACATGTGAAATATCCATATGTCCAAGGTCAATAGGCTCAAAAACCTTTTAACTCGTATGTTGCTTATCAACAACCTATGGTAGGATAGTTCCAAGGTGTTCAAGGTCAAATACTCCCTACGGTTAAGGTAACCTACAGTGGGGGCAAAATCAAATGCCATATGGCCAAAACCCTCCACTATGGGGACAAAATCCTTACTAGCAGGAATGGGATCCTCCGGTTGGACCCGCTTATCAACCTCCAATGCCTTTCAATACTCAATTGTTGTTCTTGGCTACACTAGAGTTTCTAGATGTGTCTCAACTCACAAATGATCCAATTCTTCATTCACCATACTGGCCTCCGGTTCCGTCCAATATCTCGAGCGATTGTCCCAAGTTCGATGGGAAAGCAAAAGAAGATCCTCAAACCCATGTGATGAAATATCACCTCTGGTGCTCTTCAAATTCCTACGTTTATGATTCTATTCATCTCTGTCCTTTCCAATGAACCCTTACAGGTACTGCAGCCAAGTGGTACATCGAGCTCCCTTGAAGTACTTACCATGACTTCAACTCTTTAGCCATGGCTTTCCTCACACATTTCTAGTTGTCGGTTTGCTATGAAACTGGCACCTATTTGCTTACATCTCTCAAGAAAGATACTGTGACGCACATCTCTGATCACATCCATGAATGGAGACGTAGACATCACCTTATCAAATTCGAGATTGTTGATCAGTTGCTAACCGAATGGTTTACCAAGTCATTTGCCGCTATAATTTCTTGCGATATAGCTATGGGTGTTTGCATTAACAAAGAACAAGCCATTGCTTGTGCCCAATACTTAGACCTCCTTTGTTCTCAGTCTGACACTTTGTATGAGTTATTACCCAATGCTCTGCTGCCATCATCCAATCCAACGGCATCGAAGTCACAGGCTACACCTCATGTTGATGGAGTAATTGGTTCAGTGTTCCAAACCCTTGTGAAACCTTCTTCCAAACAGAAGTCGGTCTCGAACACTACTTCCAATAGTTCCTCCCAGAATCCACTTGGACCTGGTAAAACCTTAGAGTTCCACGTTTTCCAGTTTATCATAGCGAACAAATCCTTGAAAAGTAAGAAGAAAGGCAAAGGAAAGGGTAAAGTCGATGCCCCAAAAAAGGGTCCTCCTAAATCATATATTGGTGATTCTTCACAACGGAAGCCTAAGTATTCGTTTCTCATTTGTGAGGAGAATCACTACACTAAGGATTGTCCCCGACAGTTCAAAGTTAGTCATTTTCTCAAAGGGACCCAAACTATCCTAAAAGAGACGTTTCTGTCTGAGCAGACTCAAATGGTAGACCAGACTCAATCATCTGCTTCCTGAGGATCTCAAGTGTTCATGATGAGTATGCCTATTAATGTGGCTACTAGATCAAAATATTATCAAACTCCTACTCCAACAGTCGGGAAAGAGAAAGAGTCTACCCCTTCTTCTTCTACCTTGAGTTCTGGCTCTCTTGATATCGAGTGCCCTAACCCTGATTCCACCATTTTACCACCTTCTCGAGGTATGCTAAGGAATTCCTCATACAATCCCAATGCTCAAGCCGCTCAACACTATAGTATTGTTGAGTATTTGGCTCAGGCACCATCAGCTATGTTTGGTCTCGAGGTACTCCAAGGCTGTCTGTATCAGTAGAAATCATTGTTGTCGCCTATTGGGGGTATTGATCCTACCAATTCCAATTTGATATGTTTTGATCTAGAGAACCATGTTTTGCGACTGCCTCATCATATTACCTTTCTCATTTAGGTAATCATTAATGAGAAAACCATTCATAGGACCGTCGTCGATGAAGGTGCTTCTACCTGCATCATGATAATCGCTTGTTGGAAGGCAATTGGTTCTCCTACTTTGAACCAATCCCCTAACACTTTGGAAGCTTTCGATGGGCGTGATTCATGATCATTCGGTGTCTTACCCAACCTTGCCATTACTTTGGAGGGCAAGAAAGTACACGTCGAGGTGGAGATTGTTGACACTAATCTCAATTATAATCTTCTACTCGGATGGAGCTGGACCCATGCCATGCATGTTGTAGCCTCCTCCCTATTCCGTGTGATTCCTTTTCCCCATCAAGGGAAGATCATCACAATCAAAAAACTATCTTTCATTGCCTCTTCCTCCTTGGGTGGCAGTGTTACGTATGTCAAGCACACCGTTCTCCTTACGAGAGTGTGGGGGTGGGACTTTTAAAGGATTCTTCCTTGATGGGAATTTTTCCACTCCCACCTCCCCATGTTGCCTTTGTTGACATGGTCTTGGTTAACTTTGATCCTTGGGTCATACCTTCATCGGATCTTGTTGATTCCTGGGGTGAGGTTATGCCACTTAGTCCTGCTGAAATCAATTATGTGGAAATTGTTTTGGCCTCAAGTTCCGTATCCTCTTATTTTCCTCTTTCTAGGACTTCTCTCGATACGTATTCTCAATCCCTGTGGCTTGGTGCTTCAGAATCTCCTGATCCCTTAGCTGAGACTTTTCTTGCTGATGAGAGTATCATGGAACTAATGTCTCTAGAGGAACCACCTTGGAACGATACTCATCATCATTTCTCATTCTTGCCTAGCTCGGCAGGTGTGTCTACTTGTCTCGAAGAGTTCTATTCTCAGTTTCCTTCCCTACTGCTTCAGGGGCCGATCATGCCTCGTGAAGTATGGTTGGAAGGAAATTTGGGTAACATTACCCAAATGATGCTAATTGATATTTCTGTCAAGCCTGGTGTTGTTGAAAATGTCCATATAAGGGTAACTTGTTCTCCAGATTGTAGAAATTTTTGAATAATATAACACTTATTCACAGAGATTATCCTGATTATACACTATTTCCGAATGCATGCATAATACATAACCTCCTCTATGTTGATCATCAATTTAGAGGAATTAAAAACAATGAAACATCAATCGCATGCACACATTAACACAGTATGTAATGGGGAAAGCATACAACTGAAAACCCCCAACTATCTGTATATTATATTGATTGAGAACATGTAACAATACATAGTACAATACTCCTCGCAAGTACTCAGTACTATCTCCACCTGTTACACACAAACTAGCTCAGATCTGAATCAATCACAGGTTCAAATCTCCTCTGCTGCTTGCCTGCCTCCACTGTGCAATCCTGCATGAGAATAGATGAGAATGGCTGATCCAAACTCATATTTCCCTTGGCTGAACCATCCAATCCTCATTGGCAATACTCAATCCATTGATTGTGCAAATCTCATGCACAACTATAGTCACAATTGACAGTTTTCTTGCCCTTTGACTCACCTCTAACGCTTGTCTCCACTGAACTGTCCATGCACTGAGTTAAATGATGTATTATTTAGTTGATTTATGAGTTAATAATTAGTGAATTAATTAATAATTAATTCACATCACTCATCACTAGTGTATTTTGCAGTTAGACTAAATACAACTAGTTCAATCAAGTCAAACTGAACACAACTCCATCAACTCCTCAATCAACTCCACCAAACTCAATCTCTTGAGTTCTAACTGAAGTCCATCATGCAATAGCTCAACTGAACCATAAGAAAACCGTATTTCCTTCTGACAGTTGCATGTGCCACATCCGTAGCTCGAACTGAAGTGCTCCAAGAGGATAATATAATGTTTATAGTCCAAATATTATTAAGAGCTAATAATATTCGACTGTTCTATTTTTAGCCTAGCAGTCTAAAAATAGATTCTGCACATATGTCTAAAAATAGAAGTCCATCTGTTTTTACCAACATGACCAATCATCCACAAATAACATCCTGCAACTCATAGACCATGATCCATATGTCTAAAAATAGGCATAGTCTAAAAGTAGACTTTGTGCTAAAAATAGCCTGCGACCCACTTAGTGAAGGCGACTCCTTTCCACTAAGCTCCATCATCTTGTTTCATTTTCAACACTCCCTCTCAACAAGATATGGATTATCTGCAACCCCTATCCTGCAACTCTGGGATGTTCTGCATGCAACACATTTTCCCGGTCCACTTGCTCCAACAACACTTGGAACAAAAACACTCCCAATTGACCACTCTATTGGGCTAGGAACATACTCTGATGCTGAAGCTCTACCTGCTACTAACAAGTGCTCCCTCTCTGACATCTATGCTACTGCAACATCTCCATGCATCTCGCACCATTGCACACTTCTCTGTGCCACCTAGCACTGTGCAAAACACTTGTGCCTCTCGCATTGCTGCAACCCGCTAGCTATGCGTTGTCCTGGGATTCCCTACACTATCGCTCTCTGCCGATCCATCCACATCTGTCTCTACCCAATCAGTCAGTTCCTGCTACTCCACATCAGGGTTCCCCTATCAAGGTCTCATCCAAGAGGTTGGGTACCTCAACGATCCTGCCCCTCCTCCTTGGGACGATCACACTATATCGCCCCACCTCCTACCTAGAGGTATGGTTGCATGTGATCCCTCTGCCCACCTGGCTCGAAGTTTCCCCCTACTAGAGATATCTGCATGAGTAGATGTCTCTACTCGATCTCCTCTCAGCTTCCCTTGTTGTGGCTGCTCCACAACCTCCTAAAGCTACTACACCAATCGTGGCTCCTCCATAATCGTCTGAGACTTCTCCTGGCTCTGCATGTTGAGAGGTAATATACGCTCCCTCTCAACCACCAAGTCTCCATCAGTTGCCTCGTTGCTCAAGGCTTTACATGCATCTTGAACCTCAAGAGCATACAGGTTCTTGACCCGTGAACCAATCTGCCTCACCTGTCTAGTGATGATGTGTCTAAGGAAAACCTTTCCCTTACTGAAGACTACATCACAGCCTCTGTCTTCCAGCATTGCGATCGACACCAAGTTTCTCTCTAGTCCTGGTACATACTTGACATCGGTCAAGGTAAGGCGAGCTCCATGCTCCCTCTGAAAAATAACCGTGCCTACACCTGAGACACTATACTTCTCATCATTACTCATTGCTATGAGTGTCTGGAGATCTTTCTCCTCTAAAGTACTGAACAAACCCTTGTCATCGGTCATGTGGAAAGAAGCTCCATTGTAAAGAAAACAACCACTTCCCACCATGGATGAAACCATGCATGCGAAGAGTGTGAAATCCAACTCAAACTGTGAAGCAAGTGTCTCACCTTCAGATTCTTCCCTAGATCCCTTCTTAGATTTCCTCCATGGACAATTTGCAGCATAATGGCCCACATCATGAGAACGAAAGCATCGCACTTTCGATTTGTCAACCTTCTTCCCATCATTGGAAGAACTGGATTTGAAAAGAGAACTCTTCTCCTTCCCCTTCTTTGCTTTGGCAGCCAAAGCACAATTTTCTTCATCAGATGCCTTTGATGAAGATCCGTCCCAAGTATTCCGCCTAATCTCCTCTTACACAAGATCCGACCAAAGTCTCTCCCATCCTGGCAATTTCTCCCGACCATTGACAGAGTCCTGATAGGAATGCCAACTCTTCAGAAGACTAAGGAGAGCAAAGCTCACCAAGTCCTCATCATCGACAATCACCCCCACACTTCCCAGCTCATCCTGGCATTAGGTGAACTTCGTGAAATACTTGGGCATACTGTCTCCATTCTCACACTTAATGTTTCTGAGTTTATCCTTGAGCGCCAACTTCCTCTGGTTGCTCTTGCTTTGGAATAAATCTATCAACGCTTTCCACATCAAGTATGGAGAAGCCTTTCCATGCAGGCTGGATACAATGTGATCCTTCACGCCCTCCAACAGAATCCTTCGACACTTTGTTGTCTTCTTTTACCAAGCCTCAACATGAGAAGCATCGGTAGGCTTTGGGACCTCAGCCTCTATGAAATCCTTCAACCCATTGTCATCTAACACTGCCTCCATCCTGTCTTTCCATGCAATATAATTCGAGCTGCCCTCAAGGGCATACTCCAATCGCAATCCGTTGAAAGACATTTCAACTTTGACACCAAGAAAACACTGTTGCAAATTCAAATTCCACCAGCTCAAAACTCAACCACTTCTGATCTAAAATTTGTGAGAACAAAGTATTTCTCATACAGATATTGACTGTATGGGCCTTTGTCAGATATCTCACCTTCCAAAAGAATGATGAATCCAAAGGCTACTTGGCCCGGTTACAGACTCTGCTTGAAGAAATAAAATGTAAACACTTTCTGAATAATAGATCTGATGATCAACTTCGCTCTGATACCATGTAGAAATTTTTGAATAATATAACACTTATTCACAGAGATTATCCTTATTATACACTATTGCGGAATGCATGCATAATACATAACCTCCTCTACATTGATCATCAATTTAGCGGAATTAAAAACAATGAAACATCAATCGCATGTGCACATTAACACAGTATGTAATGGGGAAAGCATACAGCTGAAAACCCCCAACTATTTGTATATTATATCGATTGAGAACATGTAACAATACATAGTACAATACTCCTTGCAAGTACTCAGTACTATCTCCATCTGTTACGCACAAACTAGCTCAGATCTGAATCAATCACAGGTTCAAATCTCCTCCTCTGCTTGTCTGCCTCCACTGTGCAACCCTGCATGAGAATAGATGAGAATGGTTGATCCAAACTCATATTTCCCTTGGCTAAACCACGCAATCCTCATTGGCAATACTCAATCCATTGATTGTGCAAATCTCATGCACAACTATAGTCACAACTGATAGTTGTCTTGCCCTTTCACTCATCTCTAACACCTGTCTCCACTGAACTATCCATGCATTGAGTTAACTGATGTGTTCTTTAGTTGATTTATGAGTTAATAATTAGTGAATTAATTAAAAATTAATTCACATCACTCATCACTAGTGTATTCTGCAGTTAGACTAAATACAACTAGTTCAACCAAGTTAAACTGAACACAACTCCATCAACTCCGCCAAACTCAATCTCTTGAGTTCTAACTGAAGTTCGTCATGCAATAGTTCAACTGACCCATAAGAAAAGCGTAGTTCCTTCTAACAGTTGCATGTACCACATCCGTAGCTCGAACTGAAGTGCTCCAAGAGGATAAGATAATGTTTATAGTCCAAATATTATTAAGAGCTAATAATATTCGACTGTTCTATTTTTAGTCTGGCAGTCCAAAAATAGACTCTGCCCATATGTCTAAAAATAGAAGTCCATCTATTTTTACCAACATGACTAATCATCCACAAATAGAATCCTGCAACTCATAGACCATGATCCATATGTCTACAAATAGACATAGTCTAAAAATAGACTTTGCGCCAAAAATAGCCTGCGGGCCCACTTAGTGAAGGCGACTCCTTTCCACTAAGCTCCATCATCTTGTTGCACTTTCAACACAGATAAGATCAAGATCTATACTCGTCTGTTTCAAGAATTCCATGATGTGTTTGCGTGGTCATATGAGGAAATGCCTTGCATTGATCCTAGCATCGTCGTGCACGAAATACCAACTTTTCCTCACGCAAAGCCCATTTGCCAATGGCTGTGCCTAGTGCACGCTAGGAAAGCAGTAGCTATCAAGGGTGAAGTTGAAAACCTTCTCAAAGCTAGATTCATTTATTCAATCCCTCTTACATATTGGGTGTCTAATATTGTACCGATGGTAAAGAAACAAGGCACGATCCACATTTGCGTCGATTACCGTGATCTCAATGGTTCCTGTCCTAAGGATAACTATCCCACTCCCTTCATTGAATGTGCTGGGAGCGAAATTTTTTTCCCTTATGGACAATTTTTCTAGTTATAACCAGATTAACATTGCACCGGTTGATCAAGAAAAGACGACTTTTATCTGTCCATGGGGTACTTTCGCGTACAAAAATATCCCTTTTGGCTTAAAAAATTTTGGGGATACATTTCAGAGGGCGATGTCCTATGCATTTCACGACATTCAGAACATCATTTAGCCTTACTTGGATGACCTTCCCACTCATTCTCGTAAGCGCCAAGATCATCCTGACCATCTTCAACAGATTTTTCTTCATTGTCGACACTACAACATTCGGTTAAACCCGCATAAATGTGTTTTTTGCATCAAACCCGAACGACTCCTCGGATTTATTGTTTCTAAGGAAGGTATTCACCTTGATCCACTTAAAGTTGAGGCCATTGTTAATTTACCCCCCCCATCTTCCTTGCACCAACTGCAGAGCCTGCAGGGGAAAGCAAATTTCCTCCGTCATTTCGTACCCAATTATGTTGGGCTAGCTTCAAGATATACCTAGTTTCTCAAGCAAGGAACGCCCTTTGTTTGGGATGAGATTGGCCAAAATTCTTTCGATGACCTCAAGGTTGTCCTCATAAATTATCCTTTGTTGCATCCCCCGGATTATCATCGTGATTATTTCCTTTATCTAGCTGCAGCCTCTAGTACCATTTCTATCATGTTGGTACAAGACAATGACGAAGGCAATGAACATGTTATCTACTACCTCAGTCACAATCTCCTCGACAACAAAACACGTTATGTCGATGTCGAGAAGTTGGCTTTGGCTGCCATACAGGCTGTTCAACGCTTTCAGCACTACATTCTCTTACGCACTACTACTGTGATTTCTGAATGCAACGCCATGGCCTACATCCTAACTCATCAGTTACTGTGGGGGCAAGTATTCTAAATGGATTGTCATCCTAGAAGAATTAAATTTGGTGTTTACTACTACCAAATCTAAGAAATCACTTGTTTTTTTCGAGTTGATTTTCTCCCTTCCTTGTACGTCCCTCCTTGCTAGTGCAGATGAGCAACTCCCAGACGAGACTCTTATCATGATAAGAACCCTTGACCCTTAGTACAATGATATCATCGTGTATCTCTAGACGTGCACGTTCTGGTCTACGTTGACCTAGGATGATCGTTGATGCATTCGGCATCACTCCCAACCCTACTGTATTATTGGAGATACTTTATACCGTGTCGATGTCGATTAAGTTCTTCACCGATGTCTTACTCTGGAGGAGGCTAAGAGAGTTATCAATGACTACCATTCTGGGGCATGTGGTGGTCATATGTTTGGCTATGCTACTGCTCAAAAAATCCTTCACGCTGGTTATTTCTAGTCGTCCATCTTTAAGGATTGCATCCTTGTTGTTCGCAAGTGTCATGAATGCCAAATTTACCAGTGCAAGATGCGCACTCCACCCACTCACCTACCCCCTGTCATTACCATTGGTCCTTTTTCTAAATGGGGCATTGACTATATGACATGTAACCCTCGTTCAGCCAGGGGGCATGGCTATATTATCGTTGTTGTGTATTATTTCACCAAATGGGCCAAAGCAATGCCTACATACTCTGCAGATGGTAAAATGATGGCTCAATTTCTATTCAATCACGTTATTTCTAGGTTTAGCATACCTCAAGCCATTGTCACCAACCATGGCTCCCATTTCTGAGATTACCTGATGGCTGAGCCGATCTATCTATTGGGTTTACACCATGATGGCTCAACCCCGTATCACCCTCAAGCCAATGGTCAAGTTGAAGCCGTGAACAAAGTTTTGGTTACAATGCTTCAACGTACTATTGGGATACATAAGTCCAATTGGAATCTCATGCTATTTTAAGATTTGTGAGCTTACCAAACCTTGACCAAGGACGCAATTGGTTTTACTCCATTCTAGCTAGTCTATGATCTGGAAGAAATGTTACCGATTGAGTGTGAAATTCCTTCACTCAAGCTAGCTGTCAATCTTCTCCCCGAAACCTCACCTCAAGAAGAGTTCCTCTTGTATTTAGAAGGACTAGATGAGACTTGCCATCTCGCTGCTTTGGTCATTGAAGCACAAAATAAGTGAGTCAAGTGCCATTTCGATCGGTCGGCCTCCCCTCGCACATTCTCTGAGGGTGATTTGGTTTTACTATACGATCAAGCTAATGATAAGCTGGGGGCAGGAAAGTTTGAACCCATGTGGCATGGGCCCTACATTGTTAAACGAGTGTTGCAAAAAGGGGCCTATGAGCTAATTAATTATGAAGGAAATCCTCTAGACAATCCTCGAGATGGGGTTTATCTCAAAAAGTACTATGCTTAGGTCATCTTGCATGGTTACTTGTGTACATTAGTGTGTCATTCGTTTTTGTGGAATGTGGTTTCGTGTGTTAGTTATCAAACAAATTTCCTGTTTATTATGCTTTTCCCTTCTTTGGAGATGTATTTGACTCCTCACATCGGTTTCGTTGATGGTGTTTGCCGTAGTACCCTGAATCTATCCTCCGTGGAATGGGAATTTATGACCCTCATGGTGAGTTGATTGATCTTCAAGGTATTTTTTTAGGTCGCGCAACTAATAAAATTGCCGAATATAGCGCAGTTATTGAATTGCTGTCAGAGGCCATTGCTATTGACATTCAGGAATTGGTTTTCAATCTGGATTCAAAAATTGTTTTCCTTCAAATCAAATAGAAATATTCCATCAGAAACCATCAGATATTGAGAATGTATATATGTATTCGTCTACTGGAAAGAAATTTTGATTACATTACATATCATCATATTCCCAGACGCATGAATACATTGACAGATGCATTAGCTAATTATGTGGTGGATATACATTTACGAAACATGTGAAAAACCAAAGCAAATCATTTGTACCATAGTAAGCAAGAAGATACAAAATCTATATCTATATCTATATCTATATATATATATATATATATATATATATATATATATATATATATATATATATATATATATATATATATATATATATATATATATATATATATATCTATATCTATATATATATATCTATATATATATCTATCTATATATATATATATATAGATATATAGATATATAGATATATATATGGCGATAATGTTTGATACATCAAAACCCCAAAAAATAATATGTGTGTTCAAATAACATCCGCAGCTCACAGGCCTCATATATTGTTATAGACGTATTTGGGCACTGCAACCCCAATATTATATGTCCCTAAACCAAGGGCTTTTAAGATCCTAAAAGTGTTGTTTCGTACCCTAAAGAAACAAGGTCAGTTGATTACATCATCTCCCAGAAGTTCTCCATGAAAAGCTGCTCAGAACTTGTCAAAACTAGACCATCTCACCTGCTCCATGGTCAAAGTGTGATGCATCCCACCTAATGCACATGGGGGGTGTGATGTATACTGAAAAGCCCTTCTATGGGGTGCGATGGGTGAGAGTAGACAAATGGTAGAGACAGTTTCCAAGGTGGATGATCATGGAATCTTCTAGAAACTTCTCCTGTGACACTTGCCTCTTTGAATTCGTCCAGGGATGAGTAAGAGATCATGAAATCTTCAAGTGTAACTGAGAACTATCATAGAAATGACACTAATAAAAAACCCAGAAGCTGACTCACCCACCTGCAAACATCTATATATGGATCCCCCATCTTAGAGATCCAGAGGCTGGAATTTTGCATCTTGTAAGGAAGTGTTGTTGGTTTCTCTGTGGAACATCATAGTGTTGGGTGATCTAGCTTTTCATGAAGTGAAGAAGGGCTTTCATGCTAGGAGGATGACGCTGGGTTAGATCAATGGGTTGTAATCCTCTCTTCTACTACTTCTATCAATAAAGATATTTGAATTTTCCTCCATATTCTTGTATGTATTTGAATATTGAATTGATATATGCATTTGTATGGTCAATATATATCTGATCCTATATTGTTTATGATTATAGATCTCTATGCTTTGATGGTATTATGCTGCTTTGACTCTACAGGTGTTCTTTGAAGTGGGACAAGTGAGGGAGGAGCGGCAAATATCTGTCAAAGGGGAGAGGAAACAATCAAGGATCCAAGCGGAAGACTGAGGTTGGTACTCTCTGCTTCTCTCTCATCTATTTCTCATAAAGGGAAAACAAAAGTAACTTTAGCTTTTTTGTTTCTAAGATAGCTACCCGTCTTAGTGGGACTAGCAGCTCTCAATTGACACTAGTTTTCCCGATAACAAAATGGTGACTCCGCTATGGACCGAGTAGCTTGTTTGCTTGTTTCTAGTTTATTTACTTTATAAACTACAGATGGAGCCTGAAGTTATGCCAGCTAGCCTTCGAACTGCTTTTTCTATGCAACTGAAAAGAAGATAAATGTTGCTTCAGTCAATCTCCAGGTTAGTTTATGAATTAAATATCTGACTTGCAAACATCCTAAGTTCCCTGGTGGTGGCTCAAGTAACCTCATTAGATCAGCCCCTATGTTTTGTATTTACTGACTATCATTAGCTCAGCCTAAATCCTTGAAATAAGTTGTAAACTGTGACCAAAAACCAAGCCGAGTCTCGTCCCTGGACCATCGCACTGTCTCCTTTTGACAGTCTGGATGCATCGCACCTCCCATGTGCTGTAGGTGATATGCATCCCTATTTCCCTGTGTTACAGGTGCAATGATCAAATAAGACTGTTTTGGCCTCTAGATTTTGGTTTTTCTTCTTTCTCTTCAGCTTTATTCAGGAGTTTTGCTGTCTGTGATCAGTATACCACTATTGAAACTCCCTTCCTTTGCATTATTCAACCTCCATTGTACAAAGAAATGTGAATGTTTTTATGTATTTTTCGCCATTTACAGTTCTCCTTTACAAACAATAGCTTAATCAAACTGTCGTCTCTTGATTTGAAAGTGTCGTTTTCAGTCAAAGAAAAGAATCCTCCTCATTTTGATAGTCGATTACACTGTTACTCTTGTATTTGATTTGAATTAATAGTATTTCAAGTGTCGAAAGCAGTTTTCAATTCAAAATCACAAAGTGTCATCCTTGTCTTCCTTTCTTCTTTTGAAAAGAAAATTGTTAGTACTGTTGCTTTGAAAGAAAATATAGTTCAGATTTGTACTTAGCATTCTTTTTGTCATTCACACATTAAGAAAGCGGAAAAAAAATACATCCATGTGCATTTGCATTTAGACTTCTTGTGGAGATTGATTTAGGACAGTGCATCTTAGTGTGTGCTCTCTGCTCTATGTTGAAATAATTTCGCTTCTCTTTCCTTAGTAGATAGGATTTTCATTGCAAAAAGAGAAATAAACGACTATTTATCATCTTAGATTTCATATTTAGGAGTTGTATATCTACATGACGCAGTGAACCTTAAAGGCAAACTTCTTAAGAAAGATCAACTGTAAAATAAATTTGAATGAACATAAAAACGCTTTGGAACCTAACGCACAACATTTAGAAGTCTAGGCTAGAGAGGTATTCTGGCGTCATAAAGCCTGGTAACTATCGCTTTCATCGTAGGTTGGGTGATTCCTCCTCTTTGAGATGACAAGTGCCAGTACGGAATTGTGCTCCCATGTACCGTCGAGTATATATTCGGAGACCACAATAGGCTATATCGTTTATCCTTAGGAAGCGGTGTCTGCTGCCCTATCGATCACAATGCACTGAACACAACATTCAGGAAGATTGACTGCCGTATTGTAAAAAGTATTATGCAGTTTTGCAATTGCTTTGGTAATCCCTCTGTCTATATTTCTAGAGTAGTCACTTTCGTTCCTTTTCAGACTCCTTAAAAGAAAAGGTACATCTGAGCACTTGTCACTTCAGGTTCATTAAAAATCAAAGGTGACTAGAGTCATCTTTAGCTTTTTTCGACTCTTAAAAATTGAAAAAGCAAGTTGTGTCAAAGCGTCATAAAATTTATTTTAATCAGAATAACATCATTTTTCCCTCGTTGATCTTAGGTTGAGAAAATGGAGTCCACCAACCAAGGATTTCCCCTTGGGGGAAATCCTAGTCCTTTCTCCTCTTGGGGAGATGTTGGCGCACCTCGTATGGCCACATTGTCCCTTCCAGGACTTACAATTGGCTTGCCAATATGGATCTTCTTGAGCTTTGTCGTTCAAAGCACCATGTTTCCTAAGGAATCAAATCAACAACCAGATGATACTAGAGTTACCCCCCAACCTTCTACTTCGTTTGTTTCTCCCTCTCCTTCTTCCTCTTCGCTTGGTGAAGCTAGTAAAGCTAAAGACCAAGTAACTGAGAAGAAGAGGAAAGGGAAGAAGAAGAAGAAGAAGAAGCCTATGACAAAGGGGGCAACCAAGCATCGTCTAGCAAAAAATCCACACACTGCATTGTCCAAACCTAAATCTCCATGTGTCATTTGCAAGGGAGACCACTATCATCGAGATTGTCCTTACATCCCATGGATCTTAAGGGACTGGTCTCCCTGCTTGCACAATTCGATGTCCTCAACCTCTAATGATCATGTTGAAAGTACACCGTCAACTAGTGAAAGTGAAGTCATTGGACAAAAAGGAAGATCTAAAATTCCTTGTAGACTGTGTGAAGGCGATCATGTCATCCACCATTGTCCCTTCCTAGACAAAGCTAAAAGAGTCTTGGATAATCGTCCTGCTTCACCGCTACGACTTCCTCCTGGATACAAGAAACTCTTGCCGAGTCCATCACTAGTTGAAAATGTGATTGACACACCTTTGTGGTTGGTTTAAGCATCTATCATTGAAGATAAACCCTCTGAGTCCATACCAGACCAAATTCAATAGGTCAAGATGGTAGTCAACCCAGTCTTGTCTTCAGAAGGCCTACCTTCAGATGATACAGTCACCAAAAGAGAATGAGAACGACACCATTCAAATTCTTTTTGTAAACACAGAATCTGATGAACATGGGGGCAATCTACCCGTTCCTTTACCATAGGAAGGAAGTTCGTTAGAGATGTATCTGGCCATTTGTTCGGTCCCACCTCCAAGCAACCTAGTCGTTTCCTTCGATTGGAATCTACTAGGCAGACCCCATCTACTGTCTAATGTACCATTCCGAATCATAGTACAAGCTTACATAATGGTCATGGTCGGTACTATCATAGATGAAGGGGCTTCTATGAGTATCCTTTCCTCGACTGCTTGGAAAGCGCTTGGTTCGCCATCGCTTCTGCCTGAGATGCGAAATCTAACAGGCTTCAACAAAGGAACTAGTCGACCGTTAGGGATCCTTCCAAATTTACCTATAACTTTGAGAAGGAAAACTATTTATCTAAACATAATGGTAGTCCAAGGACCTTTAGATTACAATCTACTCCTTGGGCATGACTATATTTATAGCATGGGAGCTATTGTTTCCTCACTCTTTCGAGTGATGTGTTTTCCGCATGAAGGCAGAGTGGTCCAGCTCATAGACCAGCTTTCATTCCTTGGTTCACACATAGCTAATAGTCAAGTGCCATCCCTAACTGGTCTTTTTGCGCAAGGAATGTCTCATCAATCTCCAGTCAATCCACCTGATGAATGCGAGTGATTCGGTGAATGTGACTGAAACCTAGGGGGCATGCACCCTGGTCTGCTTTGGAAGGAAAACTTTAGGTATAGGGTAGGTTTCCATGGAGGATATACGACTAGTCTGACACACCCATCCATTTAGGAAAATGGGATTAGATTGGAATCAGATTCCTCCGTCAAAAGTTATGTCTATTCCTGACAAGGCCGAGGAAGTGTTTTGTCTGCAAATGAATGGTAACCTGGAAACTCTACTTCGTTATACCTGGGGGCATGCAAACCTTTTTGCATGCAAGTGAAAAGCGACCATTTATTTTCTTAGTTTGTAGGTTCTTAACCCTTTAGACTCGTAGGATTGGTCATTCCTAGCTTGCATAATGAAAGGCTTCAGAGCAAAGTTGTGAATGGGGCAAGCTCCCTAAAAAATGAACCTACTGATGAGACATCCTGATTATATGACTGGCATGAGCAGTTTTACGCGAAGTTCAAGTTCGTTAAAAAATAAAACTAGCAATGAGCATATGTTCCACTAGAGTTTAAGCTCATTAAAAAATGAACCCACCTCCGGTAAATAACTATTGCGATCACATAATTATCAGCTTTTGAACCTTGGTCATGTTCTTACCATCACCTCCACTCTTTTTTAGCCAATCATACGCCTCCATTTGATTGTTTACCCCTTTTGAGGAACAACTGCGACAAGTCATCCTATTAGCCACCTTCTTTACATTACCGTGTCTGAAAAGTTCCAAACCTTAAATGGAACCAGCTGCTATCGAAAAACATCACTCATTCCTCAAAAAATGAGTCTCCTTTAAGCTCTTTTCATCTGACTCATAAAATATGAAAAGATTGCTGAGAAATTGGCCTCTCCAGCTCATTAAAGTGATTAGAAGTGCCATCCCTCCTCTAGATTTTAATCTTTTTGGACCTGAGGGATCATTGCAAAAAAAGATCGAGCACTTGTCTTGTTCGGATCGTTAAAACTATCGAAAAGTCATCCCTTTCATATTATTTTATACTTTTTAGGACTTAAGGGATTATATTACGAAAAAGGATTATTGGAGTTTCCTTTCTGTCTCTTTTTAGACTCTCTAAAATTGAAAAGGACTGAGTTATATTTGTCATTAAACTCGTTAGAACAATAGCGACAAACATGTCCATGCTGACAAGAGCGAGTTTCACTGTCGCTAGGCTCATTAAAACATAGCGATGGATTTGCCCGAAGGGAAAATTATAGAACAAGCATATGTTATCCTCCTCAAGCTTGACAAAAATAAAGAGGTACTGGTCAGAAATGACTAGGGAAAAATTGGGAAGAAAACTTGAAGAAACTTTATTGGTAGCAGGTCGCTCTTGAACATGACACTTTCACTCCATCACCATGATTGAGTCGGGTTGGGTTATTCTGTTGACCAGTCATATCACCATTGGTCCATCGTACCATCCATTTTTGGGGTTAACACTACCGATCCATTTCAGTGTCACTGATATGTTTAAGAGAAGTTGCTTAGAGAATTCACCAACCCAGCTTATGTCTCATCTGTTGCAATACCTTCACGCTTCATTCTTTCATGACCACCACCCTGAACCTTGTATCATCAGATCATTTTCACCTCCACAAAATCATTTTCTCCGTTTCGTGTCATGGATGTGGGATTCATTAAGGCCCTCCTATGAAGGGTCACTTCTTGTCAACACCAGCTCATTATCTAAGAAGTTGACTTAGGAACAACCCTTTCAGTACTTTGAAGCTTGAATGCCTCAACGACAAGTTTCTCACTTCTGGCGACAGGTTTACATCAATGACCTTCAACCGAAAGATTTTGCATGGTGTTCGACGTCAAATACCATTTTCACACCACGTGAATTGTACTGTAGTACCTTGAGGGTCATTATCATTATTGGTGAGTCCTCTCGCGCCTATTAACAGCTTACATCATTGGCTGGTAATCAAGCGATGTCTTTCCATGTTCGACTTCAGAACATCTTTTCACATCGATTGACTTGTACTTCGGGTGAAGATTGAACGAGTTTGAAGACCTCAGATCTAGTTTCATCCATCCAGGCTGCGATATATTTAGGAAAAATAAAGACATCAAATGTACATCATAGCTGCATAGATAATCATCCAAGCCAAAGGATGATGGCTCTACTAGAATCATCAGTCTGACACACAGACGGTTGTCTGTCTTATGTACATGAAAATGAATTTATAAAGTTGAGCATGGGAATGCCCACCTCAGCTAGATCATGAAAATATTATGAAGATAATGTATTGTATTGTATCTTAATACAGGTCACCTTCTAGTTTGAAAAACCTCGGATCCTCATGATAAAGCATTTCACCCGACATAAAAAGATTTACGACCTCATGCTTTAGGGGGCAACTGTTATAGACATATTTGGGCATTGCAAACGCAATATTATATGTCCATAAACCAAGGGCTTCTAAGATCCTAAAAGTGTTGTTTCATACCCTAAAGGAACAAGGTCAGCTGATTACATCATCTCCCAGAAGTTCTCCATGAAAAATTGCTCAGAACTGGTCAAAACTGGACCATCTCACCTATTCCATGGTCAAAGTGCAATGAATCCCACCTAATGCACATGGGGGGTGCGATGCATACTGAAAAGCCCTTCTATGTGGTGCGATGGGTGAGACTAGACAAATGGTAGAGACAATTTGCAAGGTGGATGATCATGGAATCTTCCATAAACTTCTCCTGTGACACTTGCCTCTCTGAATTCACCCAGGGATAAGTAAGCGATCATGAAATCTCCAAGTGGAACTGAGAACTATGATAGAAATGACACTAATCAAAAACCCAAAAGCTGACTCACCCACCTGCAAACATCTATATATGGATCCCTCATCCTAGAGATCCAGAGGCTGGAATTTTGCATCTTGTAAGGAAGTGTTGTTGGTTTCTCTGTGGAACATCATAGTGTTGGGTGATCTAGCTTTTCATGAGGTGAAGAAGGGCTTTCATGCTGGGACGATGATGTTGGGTCAGATCAATGGGTTGTAATCCTCTCTTCTATTACTTCTATCAATAAAGCTATTTGAGTTTCCCTCCATATTCTTGTATGTCTTTGAATATTGAATTGATATATGCATTTGTGTGGTCAATATATATCTGATCCTATATTGTTTATGATTATAGATCTCTATGCTTTGATGGTATTATGCTTCTTTGACTCTACAGGTGTTCTTTGAAGTGAGACAAGCGAGGGAGGAGCAGCAAAGATCTGTCAAAGGGGAGGGGAAACAAGCAAGGAGCCAAGTGGAAGACTGAGGTTGGTACTCTCTGCTTCTCTCTCATCTATTTCTCATAAAGGAAAACACAAGTAACTTTAGTTTTTTTGTTTCTAAGATAGCTACCCATCTTAGTGGGACTACCAGCTCTGAATGGACACTAGTTTTCCCGATAACATATATCCATGGCACGCAGGCCTCAAAAATGTAAATGCTGGACCTGGGAGCTAATCAGCATGGTGATCATGGTAACATGAAACTTCTCATGCTTTACGAGTTAGAAATCAATAGATCCGATCCGATACTCCCATCATATACCTCTGGTACTGGCATGGGATGTCTCCCACCCGGGCATACTCTGGGATACCATGAGTCAACCCCTCAAGGTTCCTTGTGATCTCCTCCTCGTTGTCGCTTCCCTCCTAATAAGGACCAACATCAAATTGGTGAGCGACGCGCCTAGCTATCAAGGACATCCTAGAAAGACGCTCTGGTCCAACATCTACATTGATAAAATAAAATTATAAACACACACACACACACACACAGATATAAAACAATTGAAAAATTAAAAAATTAAAAATTGAATTTTTACCTTCATCATCGAAATCCTCCCCATCTGGAAGTGACATATCTGAATCTCCACGGAAGTCGGTACCGTTGTATGGCCTATCCTCCACTACGATCAGTTGTCGTCGTATCCATGAGAAGAAGGTGGGCCTATAGGACATATGCTGGCCCCTAGTGATCCTAGGCATCAAACGACTCCAAACGACTCCAACAGACCATCTGTGGGTCTCGTGGCATCGATAGATCAACCTTAGTCAGCTAGTACTAGAACAATGGAACCCGCTCTAGGAATAAGGTCACTAGTACAGATCTGGAGCAAAATTGCTTCAGATTCCCTGCCTTTTCTTTTGACAGATGATGTTTCATGTTGATCTTCATGGATTCTACCCAATTGAAGATTGACGGTGCTGTACAATCGATAGCATATTGAAATTTTGACTTGTTAGTTTCGTGCTCTGCTTGGGACCTAACCACTCTGTTGATAGTCAATAGTAGCACACTCAGTGTAAGATCTCACATAGTGGCAATATCAATCTTGCCACTCTTGGATTTGAGGGCTTCTAGGCAATGTTCAGAAAGTAGCATGGATATGCTTGCCCCAATCGATCGTGACCCATATAAGTTGACTAGTTTCCCTCTCCGAGATAGTCCTGTGATGAAATATATGTCTGAAGTTTCCAACTCCAGCTCTTGGTCACCAATGATAAATATTTCCTGATTTATGTTCTAGAGACTAATCAGGTATCAAAGTAGCTCAAGTTGAGCCTGCATCCCTGGTGTGAGAAAGAACTTGAGGAGTCCATAGTTCCTCAAGCTGTCCAAGCAGTTTGGATCATTCATTACCTGGGTATCCACATCTTCATGCTCACATTCTTTCTAGTCTACCATTTTCGATGATAATTTCTTGTAAAAACCATGTATTCAAGTCAATAATCATTTTTGGAAACTAAAATTTGGATTCAAACAACGGATTTAAGAGAAAATATGGTTTTTTCTTTGTTCACAGTGCTGGTGCGCCTGTTTTAAAAATACTTGCACCGCCGATGCAGTTGGTCATTTTAGCAACCCTCAGCTGGCGTGATTTCATGCCCAGAAATCATGCCGACCGAGGGCGATTTTTTTTTGCGAAAACCTCCCTCATAAATCCAAAAAATGGATAAAAATAGAAATAAGTAGTATGGAAATGGAGCTTAGGGACTTGGCGCTTACCTACAACTAGTGGCTTGGCAAATCACCTCCCAGATCTCCCACAATCTACTCCGGAAAAATTAGGGAAAAAGTGGGTAAAACATTTTTCACAACAAGGTAAAATGGTAAATGGTAAAAAAAATTAATTTTCCCTCCATTTATTCAGTTTTTCATGAAATATTAAGGTTTTTAAAGTGTTTTTGACCTATTTTGCCTCAGGAATTGGATAATACATTTTACCTTTTGCATAACAGCATGTGATGGATGTTCGACGATGGTACTGAGTCACGTTCTAGCTCTTTTCTCGACTAGTAAAACTCATATGAAAAGGTTGCTGAGTAATTTTCCATTTTGAATCGTAAAAGAGAATAAAATGGGGGGGTCCACTTTCAAGCTCTTTTCCGCCCCTTTAAACACGAAAATACTGCTGAGATATTGTTGTTTTGAACTCGTTAACAGATGCAAAACATCGTGCACCAAATATACGTTTATCCCTTTTTTGGGTTGGGATGCACTATTTATGAAAAATGTACTCCTTGACTGAAATGGTCAAATGGTTCTCTCGAGCATCATTTTCTACCTCTTCGGGCTCTAAAGACACAAATGTACGAAAGGGGACCATGTGGAGTTTTATTTTCTGTATCTTTTTAAAAGTCTCTAAACATGAAAAAGATATCGAGTTGCACCTTTGTCAGACTCGTTAAAACATACGATATCGGATTCGTCACCATGATGAACATGAGCTTCTCCTTCCTAGGGCTCGTTAAACTTACTAGTTTGTATTCATCCGAAGGATGAACTTACAGTGCAAGAATATGCTATCTCTTTTAAGCTTGCGATTAAAAAATAAATGGGGTACCTGCCAGGAATGGTGGTGGAAAATTTGGAAATTCAATCACTTGTGTTGGCAACTCACTCTTGAACATGACACTTTCTGCGTCGTGTCGGGTTGGGATATCCTTCCTTTTTATCGTTGACCTTCTTGGGTTCAGCTGTTTATTTTTTGCTTCCATTTTATCTCTGCCACATCATCATGACCATCAATCTTATGGATCCAAAAGCTGCCAAACTTCTAGTCTTGTCATCGATATGTTCAAGAGTTGTCCTTTTGCAGTTACACTTGCCCCTGATTCTATGTGTCATCCAAAATCATTTTGCATCCCTTTGTCACGTGTCGAAGATGTGGGATACATTATGGCCCTCCTTCGACATGGTCACCTCCTATTGACTTAAACTCATTATCCAGGAAGTTGACCGAGAGACTCCCTTCCAGTACCTTAGAGCTTGCATGCCCTAATGGCAGGTTCTTCTCACTCGAAGACAAGTTCACATCATTGTCTTTTGATCAGGTGATTTCACGAGTGTTCAAATATAGTTCCTTCATTCACATTCTGTGTATTGTGCTAATAACACCTTGAGAGTCATTGTTATTATTGGTGGGTTCTCTTGCACTTGTTAACAATTTACATCATTGGTTGGTAATCAAGCGATTTTCTAGCATGTTCGACGTCAACACATCTATTCACATGTTAGAATTTGTACTTTTATCATGTCGTGTTGGAGAAAATGACCCTGGGCTTAGATTTCAAAAGTCTAGGTTGCAAGGTAGTGTGACATGATTGTGCTGATATGAATTTCACTTTCAGATGGGTGGTTGTGACCATACCACGAGTTGTCATATATGATCCTTCTCATTATTGGATGGTTGCACCCATGCCTGAATCCATTTGCATGATATTTCTTTGGATGGTTGCGTCCATACCATGATTCATATATCATTCGACAGAGTTTTCAGTTACGTATATGTATATTTAGTTGCTTGCAGGTTTTCCGAGGACAGAATCTGGTTCCCCACACTGATTCATAAAGCATTTCACCCCTCAATCTAGTTCGACCTTCACACTTTAGGGGGCATTTGTTACACAACATTTTGTCACTGTCCCTGTACTCCCCGTTCCTTGATCCTAGAGGACCTCTACAGTAAACCCTACATGCTTTCCCTTCATGAAGAAACTCCTATTGTGTCCCTCTTTATGAGTAGAACAATTCTCTTTTGCATCATTTCCCAAAAATCTTCTTTTTTTCCCAGTTTACAAGACATACGCTAATGACCCATGTCCTCCTCATGCTGATATGCAGGGATTAAAATTGTCCCTAGCGCTAACTGGAATGACTGAGCCTTGTTCTAGTCACGTCGATCCTCTTTTGGAAATTTTTTTAAATAAGGAGCCAAAGCTTCCAGCTCTAGAAGCTTCGTAACGGAAGTCCCGTGAATGGTTGGGCCAGATGGAGTCGAGGATGTTAGTTTGGGCTCCTTTTCCCTATTGATATGGAACTACCTCAAGAGATAAGACCTCCTCCCATGAGAAGAGGAACCATCTCCCTTCCATCCATGCTATATAAACCTCCCTTTTTCCCAAGCACAAGCTAGTGTTGGTGTGCTAGTTCTAAATAGGCTCTAGTTGAAGTTTTGATTGAAGAGTAATCAACAAGTTATTCATAGTTGTAGCTCTCTAGTTGTGTGTGAGGGAGAAGTGTGAATTTGGTTTAGTGTGAAGACTAAAGGAAAGATCCTTAAAACTACCATTGTTGAGGCCATCATGGAATGCTAACAAAAGTATGTGGGAACTCAGATTTGTTAGAGGAGAACAACAACGTCAAGACAACAGTTGTAATCTCTTCTTCATTTAATATATATGCAACTATCGATTGATTTCCTACATAATATTTCATCTCACATGTTTATGGCTTAATGTTTATTGACCTGTTAAGTAGGTTGAATACAATTTTTCTATTATCACGGTTTTTGTTTGCTATTGTTTACTTGCTTCAGGTGTTTGAAGAAGAAAACGACAGATAGCCGGAGTGAGCAAGCAAGGTCATCATCAAATGGGATAAGCATACTAAGAGGTAGGCCCTCTTAATTGGTTTTAACCTGAGGAAATATTCCATAGAATGTCTTGTTTGTGGCTAGACCCGCTATCGAGCTAGAGGAATTGTTTGTGTTCGCAGTTAGAATTTTACTTCACCATAGGATGTCTCCTATAATTATGCAGTTTTGACTAACAACTCCTCGCAGCCCAATCCTATCCTCATCTAGAAAATTGTGTTGGTTTCCCTGCTAATGCTTCCGTCTACCTGCACTCCCTTCCTTAGAGAAACTGCACAGATTCCCAGCTGGACCCTAGGATGATCTGCCTAGTCCTCATCTTGTAAAATTATGCAGAACTGCCTAATAGTTCCTCTTGACACCCTGACACTACTGTCATGACCAGGTTAGCCCTGTAACAAGGGTTCTCTCCTACAACTGTCACTGCTGTCCCAGATTGCACAAATATGTATCCCAATGACATCTGCACGATTTTTCCCAACAATGGACCGACGCCTCTCATCCTAGCCTAAAATGTGCTATGCATAGTTTCATAGCCTTGTCCTCTCTCTTGGCGACTTGCACCCGGAGCTGAAAGAAACTACATCATGGTAGACTAGCAAATTTTTGGATTTGATGTTGTCTTGATATGAGTGATTGCAGAAATAGGTACATGGATAAAACATGTCATGACAACAAATGGGATGAAGAAGGAGTGCATGGTAGAAGAATTTGTCACAGTTGAATGAACAGATGAAACACATCTGGAAACAAGCGACAGGGACACATACACATGCACCATCAAGAAAACACCAAGATCACCAAACCCCTACACACTTTGTCATGCGAAAGTGAAGATATGATACACCAAGAGCACACACATCACTAAAAAAAATAGCAGCTCGACACAAACACCATAGTCAGCCAGTACATGTCAACAATGTCATGTCGAGTTGTGTCATGAGTCATCTCAGCCACATCATCACTATGGGCCATGCTTGTTGTAATCAATGTAAAGTAAACTGGAAGTCTAAGAGACCCACATATGAATTTGAAGAGTTATGTAAAATAAAAAGTTCATAGGAAGTTAAACAGTCATGAGGGAAGTTGAAGAGTCACAAGGGTCAGTTTCACCCTTGGATATATATACCCCCTCATTGTACATGCAAAGTAATTTTCACCTTGGGTCCTTCCACATAGCCTTGAGATTTTGTAGTCTATTCTTTGAGGAGCGAGGAGTGGCTCCAATGTCCCACTACTGGGGCTAGTGATATATGGTGCATGTGTCTTGGAAATTTTTCTTAATTCAAAAGCATATCTCAGGTCATCACGTTTTCATGCATATTTTGTATATGTTTGTAAGACTATTCTTTACATGTTTGTAATGCATGTTTTCTTAACATGTACTAAGATACTTTAACTAGTTCGGTTATTTTAGTACTTACATTGTTGAAGATGTGTTGTATTGTTTATCACTATTGTCCCATTCATGTGGAATACTCCACCAGACATTAGACATGCCATTCTTGTGTTTTCTTGGTTTTAATGATCGTCACCCCCCCATGTGGACTACTCTGCTAGATGATGTATGTTTTTTCCCTTGAACTTTGTTTTTGCAACTATTGCATCTGCTATGGACTATTCCGCTAGATGTTGGACAAACTCTTGTTATGGTTCACGTGTGTTTCTTCCTAGGTTGGGACTATTCCCTCTCATCAAGAGGCTCACTTCACTTTCCCCTTTGACAGTAAGAGAATCTAGACACAAGGTTACATTACACACTCACCAGGCATACTCGCCTCGCTTTCTTGAAGTTACAAGTATATCACTCTCATGTGTTGAACAACAAGAGCTAAGGAAAATCCCTAAGATAATGGCAACTAGGCCACCATACTGGATGGGACTCCTACACCAAATAGTGTGATGTCTAGTTGGGACTTTATACCAAGGAGATCCCTTGAATGTTGGTGGGTTTAGCACCAGGCAGATTTGAGTTCAGTTCTGAGTTCTTAGAGGAGCCATAGCTCTCGGGGTTGGGCCCAACCTGAGAGCAATAGGCCTCCTTTCTTTGTATTGTTACTTTTCTTTCAGCATTGTATTTCTTTTCCTTTACATGCATTTGGAAACATAGTTTGCTGAGTTGAACTTCTTGGTGTGATTAAGTAGGTTAGTTTTATGAAAAAAGTTGCTTTCAGTAGTTTAGATTAGCGTAAGGAGATTGGAGTTAATCAGAGTTCCAAAAAGGGTTGACTGCACGCTCACTTCCACCTCTGTTTAGAGACTGGAATTGCAGACCGTGCCACCCACTAAAAACACTGTTTTACATGTTCATGCAAGCTTTGATGCAATGTTCTCGGTTGTAGCAGCATCCATGCGTTCAGATCTTGTGGAATGAATCTTTGCTTCAGTACCATGCAAGAGTTTCCTTACAAAATCACGTTGCTGTTCTGTGGTTTCATAAAAATAGTTAGAATAGGTTGATGAAATTTCGGTTATGTGCAAGACATGGATGATTTGTTTCATTTACACTGTGCGGTCCTACTGCCTCACTCCCCTATCCTCCTAAGCCGTGCCTAGGCCATCCACTCATCTCTCAGTTAGACCACTCGCCTCCTAACTCTTCTATCACCCACGTGACTCTACCTTTTCGGCCTTCCATTTCCTCTAACCTCCTCTAGACCCACCAGCTTTGCACACCCCCTCTTCATCTCATCTCTCTGTCCATAAGCCATCACAAGCTCCCCTCCTACCTCCCTGTCCATCCATATAGCCTCTTCCACTCATCCATCACCCAAAAATCCTATTGCAGAACATCCTGTAGGAATTAGTGAACTTCCTGTAGAAATTCTGAACATCCTGTAGAACCCCTGCAGACTTCCTGTAGAAGCTTGTAAACATGGTTGCCAAGCATCTAAACTTTATGAACTTCTCTGAAAGGATGTTAGGGATTCCTTAGACCCTCTCTGAGCCTTCCTGACCTTTTCCAAGCATTTCCCTCCTTGATCTATCCCTGCACAGTCAAGACCCATTTAGAAGCACACACAAAATAATTCCAACAACTTGAACAAAAAATACAAAAATATGCTTTCTTTAGATCAAAGTAGTCTAGACACATGCATCTCACCTTCCTAGAAGTAATGGCACCTCTTTCAGTAGTTTGCATTCCCACCTTTGCATCAGTAGGACTAGCTGGTAGAATTAGGGTTTGCTAGGGTTTTCATTTCTTGTTGGCTTTCAGTTCCTTCCTACAGTAGGTTAATTTCCTTTGAGATAGCTTTCATTCATCGATTAAAAAGCTTCTTCTGAGAACTCATAGAAGTTGGCTTGAACCCTAGCAGACTTGTGCCAGCTGACCAAGTGACAGCTGCGACAAGAGCTAGTACTTGTGCATACAGCACCGTCGCTTCCAAGTTTGTTACGAACTACCGGGTTGATAAAATTAGAGAAGGAAGCTCCAGGAGTTGTAGCATTATTGCTACAATACTGGAGCCCACCATCTTTTTGGCGCCGTTTCCGGGGAAGCGTCAGAGTATTAGTAATTGTTGCCTTTCTTCTATTTTCCTACTCTCGCCTTCTGCCAAGTAGTTTATTTCATTTCCATTCTGCAAAAGTAGTATAGACATTTCTTGCTTTCATAGATTAACATTTCAATTCCGCAATTTCATTTTTGCAAGCGTAGATTAGCATTTCAATTCTGCAAGCGTAAACTAGCATTTCCATTCCTGCAATTTCATTTGAGCAAAGTAGATTAGTTCTTTCCTGCTTTCATTTCAATTCTGCATTTTCATTTCAGCAAGATAGTTAGTTGTAGATCAATCTATTTCAGTTTTTGCAGGTACCAGAGAAAAAAACAAAAGCAATCAAAAGTCTTTCCATTTCATGCCTCGTAGGAATCGAGATAAAACAGGCAAATTCTTACCCAACACCCCCACTACATCACTGAGTCACCCTTCTCTCTTCTTCGGTGACAGTGATCCAGAAGAACCTATAGGTGAACCTCCTGAGATATACGAAGATCCTATAGCAGAAGAAGAATTAGAGACCATTCCATCTGAAGCTATGGCTGACAATAGGGGAGAAGATGAGAGAATAGAAGGTGCCTTCCCCATCTGAGAGACCAATGGAGACATGAAAATGAAGAACATTAGCCCCTCCACTTTACCTCACTTCCATGGATTGACTACTGAAGATCCTGATACCTTCCTGTTTGAGTTTGTTGTCCTTTGTCGAACCTATGACTATACTGAAGATGAGCAGAAGCTGAAACTCTTCCCCTCAACCCCTAAGGATGCAACATTACGCTGGTTCATGGGCTTACCTGGGAACAGTATCACCACTTGGGCTCAGATGCAGCAAGCTTTCAACACCAAGTACCGGGACTACTGTAGGTCCAAGGAAACCAAGGGGGAAATCTTTCGGATGACCATGGGAAATGATGAGTCCTTAGAGGATTACGAGGAAAGGTTCCAACTTAGCTATAAAAGGGCCAGGTGCACACTTGACCCTGAATCCCTCAAGTTGGTCCTACTCCGAGGAGTCCTTGAAGACCTCTTAGATACCCTTCACATGTTAGCTGGAGGATATATTTACCAACTGCCTTATGAGGACATAAAGACTGTGTTTAGAAACCACTCTAGGGCAGCCCGGAAACGAGGTAGAGAAAACCTCCTCTCAGCTGGTATTCCTTTCTCCAAACATGAGTTTGCAAATCAATTAGAGGATCTCAAGAGTGAGGTGAGACAGACCATTGCCATGCAACTTGATACATTCAGGATCCAGCAGAAGAAGGAAGAAGCTGAGAGGGCCTTGGCTATCTTCTGCCCTAGGTGTACAAGGAAACACCCTAAGAACGAATGCCCATTACATTCGGTTGAAGTATGTTTTGTTTGTGAGGAGGACCACCCCACAAACCAATGTCCAACCTTACCTGGGCTTAAAGCCATGTATCAAGGGATAGAAGCCCCCGCCGAACCTCTCTATTTCCTCAACCAAAGGAGGCCACAAGGACCTAGACCTTACCAGCAGGGGATGCAAGGGGCACCCTAAGCTTATTACAGCCCCAACCAATCTACTCCTATGCCTTCCTGGGGTCCCCCTGCTCATCCTTCTTGGTCTGTGCCTCCTCCATGGTCTTACCCACCTCAGTACCATACTCAACCCACTACTCATTCGTATCACTCACATGCCCAGCCACAACCTCAATGGAATGCACCTCAATCGGGGTGGAGGCCCCAGTACAAAACTCCTCCCGCCATTTTGCCTCCACCACCAGTTCAACCACAACCATTACCTCCTGCTCCTCCAAGGCAACCTCAAATGCCTGCTCAACTGAACCCGAACCCCAACAACAGACAGGCCCAACAGGTATATACTGGGGAAACATCATGCCCTACCTATGCTGTGGAGATCCAGGAGATCAATCTGTGGTCTGGAAAGACTCTTCCGGATCGCCAACCTCCTCCCCCAGAGGACGAGGAGGGTAAACAGGAAAGTGAACCAAAGGCTATTCCACCCTTTCCTGAGAGACTAACAGCCACCACACAACCCAATCCAGAGGAGGATGAGCTTCTGGGAGAGCTCAAACAGTTGTGTGTGAAAATACCACTTCTCCAAGCCATCAAAGATGTACCAATATACAACAAATTGGTTAAGGAAAAGTGTTTCAGACACCCAGGCAGGCGAAAGAGGGATGCTTCCACCATCAATGTCATAGGACAACTGTCTGACCTTGTGTTGGGACAAGTCATCTGCCCAAAGTATCTAGATCCTGGGAGTCCTGTAGTAGATGTCCACATCAATGGCACCATCATACCTCACACCTTGATTGATCTGGGGGCTGCCATTAATGTGATGACCAGAGATACCATGCTCAAACTCAACCTTCAGGGTTCCTTGAGGAAGACCTCGACAGTCCTACAACTAGCAGATCGCTCCACCGTGACTCCCGAAGGGATTGTGGAGGATGTCTTGGTCTCTGTTGACTCTTGGGAATACCCTGCAGATTTCTTGGTGCTACAACCAAAGGCAAAGCTCACTGGATATCCTCTTATTTTGGGAAGGCCTTGGTTAGCCACTGCAGATGCTTACATAAGCTGCCGTGCAGGAAACATGACCATCAAAAATGGTCCTATGTCCAAGAAGCTAGTCCTATACCCTCCTGCCCAACCCTCATTAGAGCATGACTTACCACTTTGGTTGGAGGAAGGAGAAGAGGATGAGGTGTACTCAGCACCTTTGTGCACCCTAGACACCACTAGGGGAGACCCCCCAACCGAGGATGATTTGATTGAGACCTTGATCCAGAATCCACCTCCTAGTGCACTGTCCTTAGAGGAATTGGTGGAGGATGCCCAAGCCAGCACCTTAGTGGACCTTTGTGCGACCAACCCTGTCACTCCCAGAGTCAAGAATGTGGAGTTCGGCCCTGAGAGAACGTTAAAGATCAGCTCCTCCCTATCTCCTTCCCAGGAAAAGGAGCTGTGTAGTCTGTTGGCCAGTCATCTAGATGCTTTTGCTTGGAGCTATAAGGAGATGAAAGAAGTCCATCCTTTGGTCTGTACCCATCACATCTACATCAAAGAGGATTGTAAACCGGTTAGGCAACCCCAGTGGAGAATGAATCCAGCCCTTAAGGACATCGTCAAGGACGAATTGCAAAAACTGTTGGATGTTGGATTCATTTACCCCATCTCAGATAGCGAATGGGTGTCCCCTCTGGTGTTGGTTCCCAAGAAAAATGGGAAGTGGAGAATCTGTGTGGACTACCGAGAACTGAACAAAGCTACCAAGAAAGACCATTTTCCTCTACCTTTCATAGATCAAGTGTTGGATGGACTGGCAGGAAAGAAGTTTTTCTCTTTCCTAGATGGGTTTAGCGGATACAACCAAATCCAAATCAGCTCGGAAGACCAAGATAAGACCACCTTCACTTGTCCTTGGGGTACCTTTGCCGACCGAGTTCTTCCCTTTGGGCTATGCAATGCTCCTGCTACCTTCCAGAGAGCCGTCTTGAGCATCTTTTCTGAGCTGGTCCATGATGCGGTGGAAATCTATATGGATGACTTCACTCCTTATGGGTCCAACTTCCAGGAAGCATTGTCCAATTTGGGAAAAGTCCTAAACAAATGCATTGAGATAAACCTGTCCCTTAGTCCTGAAAAATGTGAATTCTTGATGACTGAAGGGACCGTGCTAGGCCATACCATTTCTTGCCAAGGGTTATAGGTGGATCCTAACAAAATTGCTCTCATCAAGAAGGTTCCACCTCCTCAAAAGGTAAGGGATGTCCGGAGTTTCTTAGGATTAGCAGGGTATTACAGGAGATTCATTAAAGACTTCAGCAAGCTAGCCTTGCCGTTGTTTGGCCTGTTGGCAAAAGATGTGGAGTTTAAATGGACTGACGATTGTCAGAGGGCTCTGAATGAATTAAAGGACAAGTTGGTGTCTGCCCCAATCTTGAGAGGTCCAAACTGGGCCCTACCTTTCCACATCCACACTGATGCCTCGAACAAAGCCATAGGGGCAGCCTTAGGACAAGTTGAACAAAAACTTCCGTATGCCATTTACTTTGTTAGCAAAAACTTATCCAAAGCAGAACTGAATTACACTGTAACTGAGAAAGAATTATTGGCTGTGGTCCATGCACTGAACAAGTTTCGGCATTATATCACTGGCTATCAAACATTTGTACATACTGATCATGCTGCAATTAGATATTTAATGAATAAACCAGATGTGAATGCTCGTATTATTAGATGGTTACTTTTGTTGCAGCAGTTTGATTTGACTATCATTGACAAACCAGGTAAAGAAAATGTTGTTGCTGACTTTTTATCTAGATTGGATTTATCTGCAGATGAGGATGGAACAATGGATGACGAGATGCCCGATGAACATCTGTTTGCTATTTCAGTACTCTCTCCATGGTTTGCTGATATAGCAAACTACCTTGTTTCAGCACAGTTCCCTCTTCACCTATCCTCAAGAGAGAAGAGCAGAATCATCAGAAAAAGTGCCTCATTCACTTGGATCGGGGGCAACCTGTTCAAGCTTGGCCCTGATCAGATCTTAAGGCATTGTGTAAGGGAGGAGGAAGTCTTTGATATCCTCCTCACCTATCATGATGGGCCTTGTGGAGGACATTTTGCAGCAAAGAGGACTGCCTTCAAAATCCTGCAGGCAGGCTACTATTGGCCCACACTTCATCAAGATGTCAGAAGGTATATCAGCCAATGTGACCGATGCCAAAGAATGGGGAAACCGACTCAAAGGGATGAGATGCCTCTCCAACCTCAAGTGACTCTTGAGCCATTTGAGAAGTGGGGTATGGATTTTGTGGGTCCAATCAACCCTCCTTCGAGGCAAAGGTCTTACATCATTGTGTGCACCGACTACCTAACAAAGTGGGCAGAAACTAAAGCAATCAAAGCAGCGACAGAAGAAAAGGTGGCTGAGTTCTTAAGAGAAAACATCTTCTACAAATTTGGCTACCCAAGAGAGCTAGTCACCGATCAAGGAAGCCAGTTCACATCCAACTTAATTGAAGACCTACTAGCTCATCACAAAATCAAGCATAGGACTTCCACCCCCTATCATCCTCAGGCAAATGGGCAAGTGGAAGTCACCAATAGAGCATTGGAAGGGATTTTGACTAAGGTGGTGAGCAGCAGTAGGAAAGATTGGGCAGATCGCCTGGTTGAGGCCACATGGGCTTACAACACCACTTGGAAGACCACAACCGGCTTCACACCTTATGAGCTGGTCTATGGAAAGAGAGCTTTGGTGTCAATTGAATTTGAATACAACACTTTGAGGATGGCAGCTCAGCTGGACCTAGATCTCAGCCATGCCCAACAAGAAAGCTTATTACAGCTGAATGGACTGGACGAGCATCGAATGCAGGCCCTCCTTCACTCAGAAGTGGTTCAACTTCAGAGAAAGGTGTGGCATGACCAACACCTCAATGACAAGAAATTTCAGCCAGGAGATTGGGCGCTGTTGTATGATTCCAAGCATAAAGATTTCAAGGGGAAGCTGAGAACCAGATGGCTGGGACCATATGCAGTGGAAAAATGTCATGACAATGGATCTATTCTTATTCGGACCATTGATGAGGAGGCCATCCCCATGCTTGTCAACGAGCATTGACTGAAGATTTACAGGAAACCTCTCTCAAGACAAGAGTTCATCAAAACTGTGGAGAAATCAGTGTTGGTCATAGAGAAGGGTTCTGCCTCTGTTTTGGGCATACCCTGAAAGATCTTAAAAAAAAAAAAAAAAAAAAGGAAATAAAGATCCTTGGGTGAAAACCTTTCTGACGCTCCCAAGGCAGATGGTAGGGGTGAAAACCTCATTGAGGCGTCCCTGCTGTCTTTCAAAAAAAAAAAAAAAAGATTTGAAAAAGATCCTTGAGTGAAAACCTCTCTGAGGCACTTAAGGCAGATGGCAAGGGTGAAAACCTCATTGAGGTGCCCCTGTTGTCTTTCAAAAAAAAAAAAGAAGAAAAAAAAGAAAACAACAATAAGCAAAAAAAAGACAGGGACAACAAGTTTACAATGTGGCAATGCATGCAGGTTGCAGGTATTCTATGAAGGAGAGGAGGTCTCTCAACTCAAAGTCAAGGGTCCTTATCATGCTACCAGGAGACCTCACCAGCACCTCCTCCAAAAACACTCATCTTCTCCAAGGTATGGGCACGATTTTATCACAGCTTAGTCTTCTACAGGAAGCTGCAGACTTTCTACAGGAAGTTCTGTATTTCTACAGGAAACTTCGTGTAGAAGTATTGGACGGCCCAGAACTAATTGTGTGGGGAGATCTAACGACCAAGGCTCGACATGGAGGCATGCAAGCTACTATTTTCTCCATCACACACTGCTGTCACCTCCTTCTACCACCCCAGTTGGCATGCAATAAAAGTACCTACACAATCAAAATAGATCATTGAATTATCAAGTGGAAGCGATTCTTAAATGAAAAAAAGATGTTGAGATGCCATGCAATACCCATCACCGCTATCCAAGGGCCCTGTGAGCGTGATCGTGATGCCACTGTCTTCACCATTCAGCATGCACCCGAGGAGGAAAAACTGCTATAGGACATCCTGCAGGAGTCCCATAGCAGTTAAGCAAACTAGAGTGTACACCATTCAATCGCCTGCAATATGCAATAATAACGTGGGCACATGCAGCCGAGTCACAAGCTTCATCATCAGCAGCATGCGAAGAGGAACCTCCGGGCCTGTGCAATTAAGCAGCAGCAAGCAAATCTAGTCATCGTCGTCCTGAAGCCTGAAAAATCATGTCGCGGCCGCACAGGTAAGTGCCTCGCCCTCTCTTTCGTCGAATTACATGAATATTACTTTGAAATGTTTGCAAGTATGAAATGAATGGGTTGAGTGGTCGTATGGCCATTCGACTGGCCACGTCGACCAGTCAGATGGTCTAGTCGGATGGGTAAAAGGTGGTCGTGGCAAGAAGAACGGGTAGTGGACACGTGAGAGCCATCCAGTCGGGGAGAAGCGCGTTTTAACAGAAATGACGGCAGTGGATCTGCGGAGAATGATGCGGCAGTCAGGGAACTTGCAGTAGAATGATTAAGTGACGTCGTCCAACGGTCCGGTAGGGACAGCTCACCCCCGCGCCACAGATTCCGTCGGATTCAAATCTATCGGCTAGATTGCCACCCCATGCATTTATCATCAGCCGTTTAGAAGTCGAGTGAGCATCCGGATTCCTCTGAAGCTCGACACTCCAAGTCTTTGGCCATTCGAACGTCTGATAATAGCACAAAGGGCGCAGAACCACTGCAGTGTTCTCCAGAACCCGTGCGCTGCTTCTACAGGAAAGCTGCTTCTACAAGAAGCTCACTGCCACGAGGAAAATTGGGCTCTTCACGTCAAAGGTGGTGAATTAAAAAGGTAAGCCTGAACCTTGCCTCCCATGCAATTGGTTTCGAGGGTGGCAGAGTCGACGTTCTACAGTCTGCTCATAAAAGAATTGCAAGTGTTGTCTGCTGTTTGCATGAATTGTCATCGAGGTGTATGTAAGGTTTCCTACAGGATATGATTTGTAATTAAGCCCTGTTAAGGCTCATCTAGAGATAGTCTTCGTGAATTGTATGCGTGGCAGAGGTGTAATTCTACGCTCTGTCCCAAAAGGCTAGTTTTTTTGCATCCGCCACCTCCAGCCAACGTAGCAGTTTTTCACCATGCCGGGTGGGTTCATCAGAAAGGAACCAACCGACTCCAAGAAACTAAGAGAGAACCCTGAGGTGATAGAGCTGTTCACTCGCGCACAATGGATGTTGTTCTGCGACAAATTGCAAGGGTATGATGATGAGGTGGCAGAGGAGTTCTTGCAGGCTCTGAAGCCAAAATCAAAGACATTAGCCACCGTCAATTTCAGGGGTTTGAGTCTCAGACTCACCCCACAGTTCATCAGCCGAGTTACCGAGCTCCCAATGGGGGTACCATGGGACAGAAGAGAGGAAATTAGGCCAAAAGGCTAAGAAGGAATTCTTTCCACCAGAGGAGCAGTTCTCAGAAGATAAGAACGGGGTTCGCAGGACCAGCTTACTGCCACTTTGGAGCGAAGTCAGCCTCCAAATTATGAAATACATCACCTGCGAAGGTCGGTTTAGCATTGTGTATGGGTACCATTTTCGGCTACTCACAGAATTAAGGCATCAGATGGACCTACCTGCAGAGAACAAATTAAGTATTCCCTACTTTCTACTACAGTCTATGACTGAATGTGCCACCAAGTTGAGAGAAGGCACACCAGACCAGGTAGCTCATCATGGGCTCATTAAGCTCCTCGTGGAGGATGCACTCCACACATACAAAGTCCCTCTCTCATGGGAAGCCTTCCGAAATTTGACCAAGGATGGCGATATAAAAATGTTGACTGAAGAGATTGGTTCCTCCAACAGCGAGGAGAAGGAGTCAGTACCCACAGGGAAGAAAGAAAAAGGCCAGAGACCCACAGCCAAAGCACCAAAGACAGAGCAAAAGAAGAAACAAGAGAAAAAGGGTGCCAAAGAGAAGGAGGACACACCCATATTAACGCCCAGAGAGAAAAGATTACAAAGCAGGGTGGACAAGACTGAGCAGGTCCATGTCAGCAAAGGCACCTCGACAGTAGCCTCGACCAAGTCAAAAAGCAAACCACCCTCAGCAAAGCAAACTAAAGCGGTGCCACCTGTTCCTACAGGAAAACCAAAACCGGCTTCTACAGGAAGCCAGAAATCAGCTGAAAAAGGGCCTTCTACAGGAAGCCCTGAGAAAAGAAAACCCAAGGAGAAGAAAGTCGACGTTCTTGCAAGGGAGGCAGCAGCTGTGCTGGCCGCCCTCAGTACACCTCCTAAGCCAAAGGAAAAGAGAAAGAGGGAGGCCCCTCTATATTTTAAAGCTAGGAGAAGTGTGAGAATAAAAACGGGCAAGCCACAGCCTCTATCCAGCAGCCCAATCACTATAGAGGATGCCCCTACTTCGCCCAAGGAGAGGTCCCCCTCAAAGATATCAGTCACCTATGAGAGGGGGAGCCCGAAAACAACTACTTGGAAAGAAAGGTTAGACCAATTGGCTTCAAAAGCCCGGCTACAGGATGCTGAGGCTGCTCTACAGGAAACCTTAGTCCGGCTTAAGGAGACAGAGAAGATGGAAGGAGAAGCACCCTCATCACCACCGAGGGAGGACGAAGTAGAGCCACCAAGAGAAGAAGAGAAAGAGCATATTCCGGAGCCTAGCCCTCAACCAAGTCTGAGCTCATACTATAACTTCTTAGAAGCTGGCAAAATTATACCACAGAAATTCACTGTGCCACTGTTCTTTGCATTGGAGGAAGAGAGAGTACGAACACACACATGGATGAAAATAGCCAAATCAAAAGGTGTGGCGGAGATAGGCCCCTTGGAGGAGCAACTCAAGGAGGCAAGAAGGGAATTAGCTATGGCTAAACACATGGCAAATTGCCAACGGGTGTTCCAACAGGAAGAAAACGAAAAACTTAGACTGCAGCTACAGGAGCTGAGGAGAGGAATAGACACATCCTCAGGGGACATCACAGCAGAACAGCAAGGCAGAAAGGAACTGCAAATCGGTCTTGGGGAGCCAACCACGCATCTACAGGAAACAGAACTGCAAACACAAATTGAGGTGCAAGCTCTCAAACAATAGCTGGAGCAGAAGGAGGCACAATTGGCCTGCATGGCCAGTTGGGCCATGGATGCTATACAATGTAGACAGCCGGCCAAATCCTATGGCCTGTACCTGAGAGACCAATGGCTACAATTTCAGATCAACACCTTGGCGCAAAGAGGTATCTCTCAGCTCCAAGACCCGCAGCAGTTCACTGAATTATGCAATACCAGTTCATCAGAGGATAAGTCCAAACTATCGGAGTTCTACCTCCATAATTTGGCCCTTCCTAATGTGACTTCATG
This sequence comes from Pinus tabuliformis, assembly GCA_031772625.1. NCBI lineage: Eukaryota > Viridiplantae > Streptophyta > Pinopsida > Pinales > Pinaceae > Pinus > Pinus tabuliformis. The sequence continues at coordinate 486,842,628 of CM062815.1, read as the reverse complement.
GGATCCCAACACGGTCTTAGGGGATATGCAGTTAATGGCATTTGCCTCATGGTTGAACCATGAAGACAAAAGAGCAGCAGAAGCCAAAGCGGTCCTGAACCGAGAGCTGAATGAGCCATTACTAATTAGAGCAGAACCAGGGGATCCATCTACATTAATATCAGCACACCAACACTTATCCACCGACCCTCAAGCTTCATTGAAATATATGGATCAGCAGGCCCAGGCCATAGCGCATTTCGAGGATATGGAGAGACTGTTAGGGGACAACTGTGTTCAAGCTTACACCCGCCGATGGAACACATTGGCCCACAGTCTAAAAATTAGAGAATATCATACTCCAACTCGAATGAGGGAAGCTCTAGTACGGGTGCCCCTTTATAAGAAATCCATGCAAAACCTCCAGGCCAGCTAGATTGGCCTCAAGCTAAGCCCACCTCTGCTGTTAGGATTGATGGAAGGCAGCATAGAGAAAGATGAGCATGAACAGTGGGAAGAGGTGGAAAGAAAGGTTGGGTTCCATGTCAGTAAGGAGGACACTACTACAGAAGCTTGGGATGTGAGGGTGGCAGTAAAGGCCATGAAGGATGAGGAGCTGGATTAGTTGCTCAAGGATGAGCAATCATTTTAGCTGGGGGGTGATGATGAGCCCCAAATTTGGTAACATTTTGGGCTCAATTGGCCTAACTACCCTTGCTCAACCCTTCATCTTTCATAACTTATGCATCATTTTTTAGTATATTTATGTCATTTGTACGAATGAGGGCAGTCACTATTCCTAGGTGGCTAACACATGTTTATTTCAGGTTTTTTGACATTTAATGGAGCAAAACCACGTAGATGAGGGCTAGGAGACAGCCAAGATGGGATTGAGGTTTTGTAGGAAGGTTGTCCACAGCATTGAATGGCCTTCCTCGTGATCTCCACTCCCAACTCCGAGCTCCAACAGCCACCACCACCGAGCTAGAAGGCAGCCAAACGGATTGTGAGGAAGCAGCAGATTACTCTTAGTTTGGATAGCCAAACCCCACTAATTTAGGAGGCCAGCTTGGCCCTCGTAATGTATAAATGATGAGGCTATAGCCTTCGATGGGGACTTTTGAAACTTTGTTGCATATTCTGGATTACGAGCTGATAGCTCTGTTTTGCTCTTTGTAAGCCATTTTTGGCGTGTTATTTGACTTATGACTATTGTCTTTTAATGAAAAGTAGGCAGATTTGAGTTCAGTTCTGAGTTCTTAGAGGAGCCATAGCTCTCGGGGTTGGGCCCAACCTGAGAGCAATAGGCCTCCTTTCTTTGTATTGTTACTTTTCTTTCAACATTGTATTTCTTTTCCTTTACATGCATTTGGAAACACAGTTTGCTGAGTTGAACTTCTTGGTGTGATTAAGTAGGTTAGTTTTATGAACAAAGTTGCTTTCAGTAGTTTAGATTAGCGTAAGGAGATTGGAGTTAATCAGAGTTCCAAAAAGGGTTGACTGCATGCTCACTTCCACCTCTGTTTAGAGACTGGAATTGCAGGCCGTGCCACCCACTAAAAACACTATTTTACATGTTCATGCAAGCTTTGATGCAATGTTCTCGGTTGTAGCAGCATCCATGCGTTCAGATCTTGTGGAATGAATCTTTGCTTCAGTACCATGCAAGAGTTTCCTTACAAAATCACGTTGCTGTTCTGTGGTTTCATAAAAACAGTTAGAATAGGTTGATGAAATTTCAGTTATGTGCAAGACATGGATGATTTGTTTCATTTACACTGTGCAATCCTACTCCCTCACTCCCCTATCCTCCTAAGCCGTGCCTAGGCCATCCACTCATCTCTCAGTTAGACCACTCACCTCCTAACTCTTTTATCAGCCACGTGACTCTACCTTTTCGGCCTTCCATTTCCTCTAACCTCCTCTAGACCCACCAGCTTTGCACACCCCCTCTTCATCTCATCTCTCTGTCCAAAAGCCATCACAAGCTCCCCTCCTACCTCCCTGTCCATCCATATAGCCTCTTCCACTCATCCATCACCCAAAAATCCTATTGCAGAACATCCTGTAAGAATTAGTGAACTTCCTGTAGAAATTCTGAACATCCTGTAGAACCCCTGCAGACTTCCTGTAGAAGCTTGTAAACACGGTTGCCAAGCATCTAAACTTTATGAACTTCTTTGAAAGGATGTTAGGGATTCCTTAGACCCTCTCTGAGCCTTCCCTACCTTTTCCAAGCATTTCCCTCCTTGATCTATCCCTGCACAGTCAAGACCCAGTTAGAAGCACACACATAATAATTCCAACAACTTGAACAAAAATACAAAAATATGCTTTCTTTAGATCAAAGTAGTCTAGACACATGCATCTCACCTTCCTAGAAGTAATGGCACCTCTTTCAGTAGTTTGCATTCCCACCTTTGCATCAGTAGGACTAGCTGGTAGAATGAGGGTTTGCTAGGGTTTTCATTTCTTGTTGGCTTTCAGTTCCTTCCTACAGTAGGTTAATTTCCTTTGAGATAGCTTTCATTCATCGGTTAAAAAGCTTCTTCTGAGAACTCATAGAAGTTGGCTTGAGCCCTAGCAGATTTGTGCCAACTGACCAAGTGACAGCTGCGATAAGAGCTAGTACTTGTGCATACAGCACCATCGCTTCCAAGTTTGTTACGAACTACCGGGTTGATAAAATTAGAGAAGGAAGCTCCAGGATTTGTAGCATTATTGCTACAATACTGAAGCCCACCAATTAGGTCTTCAGTATGTTTTTCCTTTCTATTAAGTTTTATTGGATGTTTTTCATACTGAAAATGGAGACAAATGTTTTTTTTGATATGGTACATACTCCCTGGAAATTTACTTATAAGGATCTTAGCATTGCCACCAAGGGATTCCTCCAAGTTTGTCATCAAGGGATAATTTGACCTAAAATGTTAGTGTGTTACAAAAATAAAGGATGAGAAAACCACTTCTTGCGACATGTTTCCTTCATCAATATGTCTATTCTTAGTTTCATTTTGCAGAGATGAACTAGTGGGAGGGAGTTATGTTGAGCTAGAACTCACCAACTTCATGGATTATGTATAAGTTGTGATTGAAACTTATTTCATATGAGGATAACATAGTAGTTATGTTTTCTCAGTGATTAGTTCTATTTATATACCATGGCTTTTTGTTAGGCCCCTATACTACTAGTGTAACCCCTTACTGTTATTATTACAACCCACTTATTATATTGGTGTACCCATGTAGTGCCCATATTGTTACTATTGTGCCACAAAGAAGCCCACTATTGTTATTATTGTGCCCTTACATTATTATTGTTATGTCGGCTCTGATTATGTTATGACCCCTTAGACTCCTATATATAGAAAGGAGGTCTTTTCATTTGTATTATCGAAGAATTGCTTATTTATGTAATGTAAAGGAGGTTGCCCCCTTGAAGAGGCTGAATTCTAAGGCGTGGATCTCTCTTTCTATCATTTTGAGCTGGTTTCATAACATTTGGTATCAGAGCTTTGGATTCTAGGGTTTCACTACTCCAAACAGGACATCATGGAATTTTCGCTATAACTTTTTTCTGTGATGTTTTAGAATCTAAAAAAAAAAAGCCATTTGAGAAGAAATCGCGCTGAAAATTAGGTCCAAATTTCAGAGCTTTTAGCACTATATTTGCGGAGATATGATCTGAGGAAGTTGGTCTTTTTGCAGACTCCTCAATTACATTCCAAACAGGTGACCTGGGGGAAATCGTCATAACTTTCCCTTTGAGCATTGGATTGAAATTTTGTAAGAAGGTATAGAAAGAGGACAAACTTTAGTTTATTGTATATATTTTTCAGAGCCAAAGGTAAAAACAGTGACACGTGGCACTTCATACAAGTTCGCTCCTCTATAAAGGTATATAATCAGGTCATCTTGGGAGATTGTGCATAACTCTTTCTTGGAGAATTCAATTTGGATCAGACTGGTGGCATTGGAAAGAGGACACAGAGAGCTACTACAGATCAAAATTTCAGAACTTAAAGATCCACAATTACAGAGTTAGAGTCGTTTCAAGATCAAGCTCCTAAAATCAAGAAAAAGCAAGATGAGGAAGTTTGATGGCAAGGATCCGGTAAATTGGATACTTCAGATGGAGCAATATTTTGATCTACATGGTGTACCATTGTTACAAAAGGTATGTATTGAATTTTCATATTTAGAACCGGATCAATTTTTATGGTATGAAGGGCTTTTTTCTCGTAAACAACTTGTTACATGGTCAATTTTCACGGAGGAAATGATAACACATTATGAGGATACAAAGAGCAACACCTTCTTTAGAGCAACACCAAAACAATTGGAAAGAGTAAAAGGGCTTTGTGATATAATGGAAAGAAAAATTATGGAAACCAGGAAGCATACCCCTCACAACTATAAAGATGGAAGTGTTGTTTCTCCCAGCCTTCCACAACCTACAAGGGTTACACCACAACAATTGGAAGAAAAAAGAGAAAAAGGGCTTTGTTACAATTGTGATAGCAAATGCACTAAAGATCATAAGTGTGTTGAGAAGAAATTATTTTACATAGAATATGAAGAGGAGGAAGAAAAGGATCAAGAAACATCAAAAGAAGAGGATATACGCCAGGACCCCACCCCAGAGAAAGAAGAAATGAATCAGACCATATCTTGTAAAGCATTGGCAAGAATTACCACTCCTCAAACTCTCAAGATAGGACATATCGAGAAGAAAAAGGTGCAAGAAGTGAAAGATCACATCGAGAAAGAAGAAATGAATCCAACCATATCTGGTAATTCATTGGTCAAAATTACCATTCCTCAAACTATCAAGATAGAAGGACATATCAAGAAGAAAAATGTGCAAGAAGTGAAAGATCACATTGAGCATCAAGAAATGAATCCGACGATATCTTGTAAAGGATTTGAAGAAATTACCACTCCTCAAACTCTATAGATAGAAGGACATATCAAGAAGAAAAAGGTTCAAGTAGAGAAAGATCACATCGAGCATCAACAACAAGTTCTCCAACTTTTAAAGGATAACGCCACTTCGGTGATAAATCAAACGAAACAACAGGTAGATCAACATCATAGTGAAAAATGTTTTGATGTAAGTGATTGGGTATTTTTACTGCTACATCTCAAGCAAGCTATTTATGAGAAAGAAATTTTGGCAATACTACATGTACTTAAAAAATGGTAACCTTATTGAATGGGAATACTCTTCAAGGATGAGAATGTGGAAGCATTGTTTTGTGCTATTTCTATTATCCAACTAGATTGGATAAATGAAGCAAGGGATGAATGGAAGAAGGAAGAAGAAGTATGGCCACTTATTCAAAAGTTGCAAAAGATCCCAATTCAAACAATATTGCCAGAAATTGAAGAGGAAGGAAAAATCATATTGGAACCTGGAGCAGTCATAGAAACAAGAACCCGACAGCTATGAAATCAATCAATTTCAGAGTATCTCATCAAGTGGAAAAACTTACCCACTAAAGATTCCACATGGGAGGACAAGAATTTTATACAGAAGCATCAAGAACTACTCAAGTGTTGAGGACAATGCTTTTTTAAGGAGAGGGGCATGTTAGGCACCTATACTACTAGTGTAACCCCTTATTATTATTAGTACAACCCACTTATTATATTGGTGTACCCATGTAGTGCCCATATTGTTACTATTATGCCACATAGAAGCCCACTATTGTTATTATTATGCCCTTACATTATTATTGTTATGTCGGCTCTGATTATGTTATGACCCCTTAGACTCCTATATATAGAAAGGAGGTCTTTTCATTTGTATCATTGAAGAATTGCTCATTTATGTAATGTAAAGGAGGTTGCCCCCTCGAAGAGGCTGAATTCTAAGGCGTGGATCTCTCTTTTCTATCTTTTTGAGCTGGTTTCATAACACTTTTCCTACCAAGGAGTTGGTCCATAAACACTCTGTTATATGGTTCCCAAAACTCGAACATTGGATTCAAATTCTTTTTCCTTTCTAAGCAATTCCCATGCTTTGTCCATTTTTCCATCATTAATATAAATTGAAAATCACTGAATTCCAAGGGTATATATCTTGATTGAGAATCTGGCTAAACAATCAACATGCATCCTCTATTCTCACATTTCTTGCATACCCAACTAGCATTGCATTGCCAAAAATCACATCCCATTCAATGATTTTTCCAAACAATATTGCAATCTCCAACTTCCCACATTTGCTGTACAATTTGATATTAAGGACTTCTTCAAATAAGTCATGTTTCACTCAAGTATTACAATGAAATCATGGTATTTGAGAAGAATAAATTTTGAATTCACAATTCTTCAATAAACATCTAGGAGTCCTCAAAACTATTGCAATGGGAAAACATGTACACAAGCTTCGAGATAAGAAGACAATCTGATCAATTCGATCTAATATGATTTGGGCATGAGATTTCTTTTCCCTTTCCAGAATTTGCTACTTCCCACATGTGGCATTGAAACTCCATGCTTATTGCATGTTGTGCTCAATCCCGAACCCATGGAAAAATATCTTTCGTTTACTTTTGGATTTGTATTGATTTCTTTTAGCAATGCTAGTTTTTTTGGACAATGGAAAGCGCTTGTTACGTCACATATCCCCTTGTTTATCATCTTCCAATTTTATTTTAATGGATTTTGCTACTTCACATATCCCCTTGTTTATTATCTTCCAATTTTATTTTAATGTATTTTAAATAGGTGCATTGCATGTATGGATGTTTCATAAACTTTTTTTCTATTATGTTTAAGAATTTTGAGTCTTTGATTTAGGTTTAGCTTGTTCTTATTTCTTCCTTTTTAGTTTTCTTTGGATAATAATTTTTAATGTACAATATGTTTTGGTTTTAGTTTAGCTTTGTTGCGTTTCCACATTTTTTTTGTGTTGTAGTTTCTGATACATATTTTGCTTATTTTTTTTATATCATTTGAGTTTCATTGTCATTGGTTTTATTTCTATATTTTGTTTTCTAAATATTATCTTTATATACATAATTAATGTATGAATAAATATGTAATTTGTGAAAGTGATTTTTTTTACTTTTACATTTCACTCTTTCATGCTTGTTTCATTGATTATTATAACTAGCAATTGCACCAGATGTTACAAAGGAAACACCGTAAGGCCATAAATTAGAAAGAATAGTGACATATAGAAGATCATTGAATATAAAAATTAGTAAACAAAATGTCATTCAAAGCTAGAAAATAAAAATAAATCACTTACATTATACAAAATTTATATCAATTATATGAACATCCAAACCAATTAATATATATATGATTATTAAATAAATTCGAAAGAATAGAGACATATAGAAGATCATTGAATATAAAAATTAGTAAACAAAATGTCATTCAAAGCTAGAAAATAAAAATAAATCACTTACATTATACAAAATTTATATCAATTATATGAACATCCAAACCAATTAATATATATATGATTATTAAAAAATTATTACAAAAACAATTGCAGAGAAAGAAAATTCCATGGTTAGTTTTCTTAATCAAATTCCCCTGAAATAATGACTTACCAAGATATCCATTTCTGCTCATCAATGATTTCGGACTCAACAAACTTTACATCTACCACCCTGAATATTCCTTCTATGAGTGTTCTAGTTTTATCTATCACCTTAATCCTCCCGAGGGCTTCCAGATACCTGAGCTTTGATGAGGAGGCATGTTTTAGTAGCATGGTCTAATCCACAAGCTATGGCCACTGGAGTTGTGATAACCAATACACATGTGCAAGAAGTCACCAGAACAACTGAGACTTTGTAAACCCATTTGCGAAATCCAAGCGAGCTGTGAATCAAAGGTTTACGAAATCCAAGTGAGTGGTCAATCAAAGGTGCCAATTTCATCACTATAACTGTACAAGCAATCCAATACAACAAAGCACCATTCCCTCCTTGTAGCAACATCAAAGCCCCATTCAGTCCTTCAAGCAAGTTGGCAAAAAACAAAATTTCCTAAGCCGATGCAATAAACATTTCTCTCCAATGGGTAGGCAAGAAGTAGTATTTGTTGTTCCTCTACCAATCTTGTCATCTACTACTAGCATTAGGGTGGAAATAGTAGGTGAAACAATGGCCAACCATTACTCCTAGCAACCACAGATGTACTAACCTGAAAGTTTTCAAGCAACCATAGATGTACTAACCCGAAATTTTTCAAGCAACCACAGTTGTACAAACCCAAAAGTTTTCAGGTGAAAACCACCAATTGGGCAGAAAATGAGAAAATTGGAGTTGTAACAGAAGTGCATAAGTGCATCTTGCTAGGACATCAATGGAACGGAGCTATGGACAAATTGGATGAGTGACCATGGAAGCTTTGGCACATATCTGTAAAAAAAATTACAAGAAAACTGTTAGGGTTTATATTTTCCTTTCATGAACTTTTCTTTGATGATCAAACGAAAATTTTTATGGTTTCCAACAAACCTTGCTATGATGATCAAACGATTGGACACTCTCTAACACATGATCCAATGATCAAAAGTAATGACAAGTAGGTGAGAGGGAATTATTTTTTCTTCACAATAAACTTTGCTATGATGATCGAACGCTTTGACATTCTCCAATCCTCTAACACGTGATCCAATGATCCATAGTAATGACAAGTAGGTGAGAGGGAATTTCTTTCGAGAGGGAAATACATTATGACGTTCACATGGACAAAATGAAAATCATCATTTCATATGGCACTTGTCCATATGACTTTTTTTAATTAATCAATTTAATTCAATTGATAAAAAGATGGTAACTTACTTTGGGAATAAATGTCAACCTTTCATTTGTAAATATTATTGAGAATATTCTAAAATATTCAATGAGATTAATTCCCTACCATCCACCATTCAAAATTATGGAAGGCATATTCCAAAATAGACACACCCATGGCTTAATTATAAGTTTATTTTATATAATTATAATTATTATTAAAAAATTAATCATGTCTATTTTGTGATAGTGCTACTTTATCTCCAAAGTAGTTATGTCATTGTCTCCCTTTCAATTAGGTTGATTAATATAAAAGATATGTCCCATGAACAAGTGTCATATGAGGTTATGATTTCTTGGGCATGCAGTATTGATAAGTTTTGATATTGGCCCATGGTATTGTAACAAAGTCTATTTATAAATGAAGAATGCCCATGGTAAATTGGGGATAAGTCTTAATGGTTAAGAATATTGTTATATGTATATATGGCTAAATTATATATTAATTCTTTTTACAATTAATAATAATAATAATAATTTAAAATAAAGCTATGATTTAGTTAGTTTTTGTCATATTTTCAATTTTAACACCGTGACATGTATGATAAAATAATTAATTGTGTGTTTGAATTGAGGCTTTTGTGATCCATATCAAGTTTATGAGAAGATTCTTCAGTGAAAATCACATCATAATTCATTTGTCGATGTGTTTTGAACCAACGAGTGTGGTTCATTGTCACAACAAGTTGAAAATCACATCATAATTCATTTGTCGATGTGTTTTGAACCAACGAGTGTGGTTCATTGTCACAACAAGTTGAAGAACCAGATCATGGATGCATGTTAAATAGATAGAGCAGGTCCTCAAATGGTTATATTTGACTGAGAAACAACTAAATTTGACAGGACAACTAGGCTGGACCAATGACTACTAAGCAACAACTAAGTTTGACTGGGCACCAAGACCATGGAATAGGGAGAGGAAAAATTAATTATTTGATTAATTTTTAAGTTTGTTTAGTTATATTTATTCCCATATGATAGAGTATTAATAATCTATTACTAGGCCTTTTTATTAAAATTAAATAGATAAATAGTTAGTTAATTAACTTAAGGGATAACATGTTATATTTAATTTAATTCCAAGAACCATAAACTAATAACTCATAAAACATGTTAATTTATGAAATAATAAGAAATTTCTTTAAATAGATAACATTTAAATTAGTTAAATAATGACCCCATAGTAATTAAAGGGAATCCAACAATATTTCGACAATTATCAATCCAAGACATTATGTGGGACGTGGAGTTTAGGATTAGGAGCTTGCCCGGAAATATTAAGGACACGATTAGGCAAGATTGCATTGTTGTCCTTGGGAAGGCAAAGTCCCCTAGGAGAAATATTAGCAAGGCTGAGTTTGAGGCCCTCAAATCCCTGAACCATAACAAGTACATTGTGGTTCTCAAACCTAATAAAGGAGGGGTTGTTGTCATCCTTAATAAGGATGATTACCGACAGAAGATGTTGGACCATCTTTGTAACAATGGCAGCAGCTATAAAAATCTTAACAAAAATCCCCTAAAGAAGGTCTCGAGAACTGTTTCTCTAGCTATTAAATCTAGCAACACTGTGGGTTCCTTTTGCCATAAGCTTATTGAGAGTAGCCCCATCACTCCTCGGATCTATGGTCTTCCAAAGATTCAAAAAGAGGGGGCACCCCTAAGGCTGATTTTCAATACCATAGGTGGTCCAACCTACCTCCTTGCTAAATTCCTAGCCTTGAAGCTTAGACCCCTTGTTGGCCTCATAGAGTCGTTTGTTAAAGACTTTTCATCCTTTGTCAATGAGCTTAAAGTCATCAAATTCGACCCAAAGGACATTCTTGTGAGTCTCGATGTGGTTTCCTGTTATACTTGCATTCCTATAAGGGAGGCCATTGAGGTCATCAACCACCTTACTAATCCTAACACCGCTCATTTAGTTGCAATTTGTCTCACATCCACTTTTTTCAGCTTTGAAGGGGAATTCTATGAACAGACCTATGGGGTTGCCATGGGCTCCCCCTTGTCCCCGGTTGTTGCTAATCTCTTTATGGAAGACTTTGAGTCCAAAGATTTTTCCTCAGCCCGTCTCTTGCCTAAGCTCTAGAATAGATTTGATGACGACATTGGTGTCATCTAGTCTCATGGCCAGGAAGAATTGGAACTATTTTTCCAGCATATCAACAATCAATCCTCATCCATAAAGTTCACTATGGAGCAAGAATTTGATGGCTTTTTACCTTTCCTGGATGTTCTCATCTCTAAGAATGATGACAATTATTTCTCCCACCAAGTATTTAAGAAGAAAACTCATACCGAGTAGTATCTTCATGCCAGCTCCCATCATTTCCCTGCTCAGAAGTTGGGTGTCCTCAACATGCTTGTGACTCGAGTGCTGAGAATCTTTGATGAAAAGAACCTCGATAGAGAGAAATCCCATCTCCTTAACGTTTTTATTAATAATGGTTATAGTAGGCACCAGGGTCTAAAAGCTTTCCTTAAAGCTAGCAAAGGTCCCAAGGTTAAGAGAGACCCTAAGGATCGTGTCTCAAGGGTTCATCTCCCTTTCATCCAAGAGACCAAAGATAAGATTGCAAGGATCCTCAGAAAGCATAATGTTCGCTCTACTTTTAGACCCCTTAACACCATACGTAGGTCGCTTAGATATGTAAAAGATCCTATTGACCCCAAGGACATGAAAGGTGTCTATGTTATTCCTTGCTCCTGTGGGACCCCCTATGTTGGTGAGACGGGGCATTCTATTAATCAAAGGATTCATGAACATTCAACTGACATTAAGCATGGGAGGACCCGGTCTTCCGCCTTGGTAGAGCACGCAGAAAAAAAAAAGCATCACATATGCATTGAGGAGGCCCAAGTCATTGCCAAGTTTGCTCGCTTTCATCACCTGAAATTTAGGGAGGTCATTGAAATTGAAAAAAGGCCAAGGAATTGAACTCTTTTTCCAGCATCTCAATAATCAATCCTCATCGATAAAGTTCACTATGGAGCAAGAAGTTGATGGGTGTTTACCTTTCCTGGATGTTCTCATCTCTGAGAATGATGACAATTCTTTCTCCCACCAAGTGTTTAGGAAGAAAACTCATACTAAGCAGTATCTTCATGCCAGCTCCCATCATTTCCCTGCTCAGAAGTTAGGTGTCCTCCAAATGCTTATGACTCGAGAATCTTTGATGAAAAGAACCTCGATAGAGAGAAAGCCTATCTCTTGAACGTGTTTGTTAATAATGGTTATAGTAGGCAACAGGGTCTGAAAGCTTTCCTTAGAGCCAGCAAAGGTCCCAAGGTAAAGGGAGACCCTAAGGATCGTGTCTCGGGGGTTCATCTCCCTTTCATCCAAGGGACCATGGATAAGATTGCAAGGATCCTTAGAAAGCGTAATGTTCCCTCTACCTTTAGACCCCTTAACACCATCCGTAGGTCCCTTAGATCTGTAAAAGACCCTATTGACCCCAAAGACATGAAAGGTGTCTAAGTTGTTCCTTTCTCCTGTAGAACCCCCAATGTTGTTGAGACGGGGCGTTTTATTAATCAAAGGATTCACGAACACTCAACTGACACTAAGCACAAGAGGATCCGGTCTTCCACCCTGGTAGATAACGGGGAAAAAAACAAAGCATCACATATGCATTGAGGAGGCTGAGACCATTGCCAAGATTGCTCCCTTTCATCACCAGAAATTTAGGGAGGCCATCGAAATTGAAAAAAGGCCGAGGAATCTCAATAGGGATGACGGCTAGAAAATTAGCAGTTGTTGGATCCCTTCCCTTTCTTCCCAGTTTCCCCTTTGGGTTTTTTCTTTTCTACGGTCTTATTGTTTCTCCCCCTCATCTTTCACATTGTCCGTTTGACTAGGTAATGAAATCCTTTTAATTGACTTAGTAAACAATTGAAACAAGTATTGTCTGTTCCTAAACATTGATGAAAGAATTCCAAAAGTACGATTTTTCTTTCCATCCCTTTAGATATAATTAAATGAAATTAATATTGAATAATTTAACCTATTGGAAACACTATATTCTTTATAATTTAATTACCATGTTAATTAGGGTAAAATCAATTAAAATGAAATTATGTTCGATTCCTTATAGTTAGTATGAGGTCATTATCTAACTATTTTAATAGGTTATCTACTTTTTCTTATTCCTACACGTTGATGAAAGAATTCCAAAAGTATGATTTTTCTTTCCATCCCTTTAGATATAATTAAATGAAATTAATATTGAATTAACTAACCTATTGGAAACACTATATTCTTTCTAATTTAATTACCATGTTAATTAGGGTAAAATCAATTAAAATGAAATTATGTTGGATTCCTTATAGTTAGTATGAGGTCATTATCTAACTATTTTAATAGGTTATCTATTTTTTCTTATTTCATATAAATTTAATGTTTTATCCATTTAGACAGTTTTAATAATATTAAATGGATCTAGGAATAAGTTATGGTTCTTGTTAATTAAATTCAAACTTTTACTTTTTAGGGTAATAAATAAATTTAATTAACTAACTATTTGCCTTCCTAGTTTTGACAAAAAGGCCTATTAATAGGTTATTTCTCAACCTTAGGGTAATAATTATAACAAACTCACTTACAATTTTAATTATTTTGTAAGTAATTTAAACCTTGTTTCTTATTGGACTTATATATATAAGTGGTTAAGAATTTATAATTGTCCAAATATTGTTGGATTCCCATTAATTAGTATGGGGTCATTATTTAAGTAATTTAAAATGTTTTCTATTTAAAAAAAATTCTTATTATTTCATAAATTAACATGTTTAATGAGTTATTAGGTTATGGTTCTTGGAATTAAATTAAATATAACATACTATCCCTTAAGTTAACTAACTACCTATTTATCTATTTAATTTTAAGAAAAAGGCTTAGTAACAGATTATTAATACTCTAGCGTATGGTAATAAATATAACTAAACAAACTTAGAAATTCATCAAATAATTAATTTTTCCTCTCCCTATTCGTGCCCAGTTTCTTAATAGTTGTTGGTCCAGCCTAGTTGTCCTATATTCTTTCTAATTTAATTACCATGTTAAAATCAAATTATCTTGGATTCCTTACAGTTACTATGAGGCCATTATCTAACTATTTTACTAGGTTATCTATTTTTTCTTGTTTCATATAAATTTAATGTTTTATCCATTTAATGGATCTAGGAATAAGTTACGTTTCTTGTTATTTAAATTCACACTTTTACTTTTTAGGGTAATAAATATAACATACTAACCCCCAAAATTTAATTAACTAACTATTTGCCTTCTTAGTTTTGGGCATGTGGTATATATGATTTATGGTATCAAGCAAGGGTACCATGGTAATTGGTATGTCAGTAGTGTTTCTAGTCATGCTATGTAAACCAGTCATGCTATGTAAACAGAACAATTGAAAATAGAGTTTAATTCTTTTTATAATTACTATAAACCCATCTTCCAAATATAATGTTTATAAATATTAACCATTATTTTAATTATATAATCAAATTACAATTTATACAATGTACTATAAAACACATCTTTTGACACCTACATAAATTGCTAACTATTAATATTTATGAGGTATTTAATTTATATAAATATGCTATTTATAATTTCACTCTACCATTAAAACATAATTGTAAAAAATTGTAAAAATAGGGTGTCCATAATTATTTTTATATAAATGATAGAAATAAACACTAAAAATAGTGTCCACATTGTTCATATATAAATGATAGAAATAAGCACTAAAAATACTTAGATCCGTATGTGTCCAAAACAAATCTATCTTAAGGAAAATAATATATGCATGTATATAATAAAATATGAAATAATGAAGCAACGCGTTTTGCATTATGTTGGTTTGTTACGTATTTACTTTTTTATTTCAGATCAAAATGACCCTACTGTGGTAAAGCTACCTAGAAGATGTAAGATGAGAAGAGTACAGAAGAGTACACATCAGTTACGAAGTGATAGAGCTAATGGTGATTATGAGGTAAGTGAGTGATTTATATGTATATTCATATTCATGGGCTGGAATTGAAGCAAAAAAGACGTAAATGATTCTTGCATCAAGGTTGAAGCTACACTAGGAAATGGCTAAAATAGTAGCATTTTGGTGTAGATCTGGGTGCCTCAGCAACCCTGGAGACAGGAATGGTGAAGGCAACAACAATTCTTAGCCGAGAAGCAAATGCGATTCCTCTTTGTATCAGAATCTCAAATGGGACCTCTTTGATAGAGGTGTTAGCACAAATTACAATGTATAAAACTCAACACCAACATTACTGCAATTTTCTGTAAACTCCAAGTTGTTGAAAGAGTATCAATAACCAATTCTCTTGTAGAAACCAAGATTCAGGAAAAACATTTTTCTATACAATTAATTTAGCTGAGTGTAAAATTTAACTAAATTGAAGAAGTGCAAATCTGTTAAAAATTTAATACCTGTTAAAAATGTACAAATTCTCTAATGCAAATATAACTTGGATCAATGGAGGGTTGTTTATATATAATTTGCATTATCATATGATGTTTGTCAGCGAGGTCAGCAACATTGCAAGTTCCTTCAATCCTAGAAGAATCTGTCTCTAATGTGAACTTGGTCTTGTTAATACTTAGTGTTGCAAGGTTCACTTACTCGAATTTTGTTTGGAAGCAGCAGTGTTGTTGGGAAATGTATCCAATTCGGAATGCCCCTATCCCACTCTAAGAGGTGATAGTGCCTTAGCAACAAACAAGGAAAACTATCTGAGTATTCTTCTTTATGAGATGTAAATAGAGAAAGAAGGATGCAACTAACCGGTGTCTTCCGCTAGTTTGTCGATCCAATCACTCTCTCTTTTGTTCGCTTCCCGCTACCTGCTCTTTCACTGGTCCAGCTTCACCCAGTTCCTGCAAGATCACAAGAGAGGAAAACTACACAAAAGACATAGATTCACATTCATAACTAGTTTAGGATCAGATATAAACTAAATATGCAAATACAACAAAACATCATTGAAATACAAGCATATAGGAGAAACTCAAATAGCTTTATTGATATGATAACAAGGTTCAAGAGGAGATACAACCAAGTGAGTCCCGATCCAGCATCTACCTCCCGGCAAAAGAATCCCTTCCTCTCCTCCAACAAAGCATAAATCACCCAATGTATTAATCTCAATCTCAAACCAACAGAAATTCTCTGCAAAGTACAAAATTCCAGCCTCCTGAACCTCTGGGTGAGAGATCCATATATAGATGTAAGCAGAGAGGATGAGTTAGCTTATGTTTTGACTTGTGGCTTCTCTCTGTCAGTTCTTGCTTCCACTTGGAGGTTGAGAACCTCTTACTCATCACTTGGTCGAATTCATTGAGGCAAGTGTCATTGAGGAAGATTCTGGAAGCTTCCAGGGTCTTTCCACCTCGTTGAATGAACTTGCCATTTGTCATCTCCCGCTCAGCGCACCCTGGTAGTGCTTCTACCTGCGTTGCAGTGCAACTGGCCAGTGTAACCTCTGCATTTCAACGCAGGCAGCTAGTGGAGCTACTGAATTGATCCTGATTTGACCATTTCTGAGTGATTTTTGGTGGAGAACTTCTGGGAGAAGCTGTCTTTGGTTGACCTTGTTCCTTTAGGGGTAGGAACAACTCTTTTAGGGACTTTGGATCCCTTGGATTATGGACATTTCATGCTCAGTGCTGTAAGGCACAAAAATGTCTATAACAAGTAGTATACTTCACAAATTGAAATACTTACACAAATGAAAAAATTCTCATGCTGGCCTTCTCACCTTTCTCATGCTTGCTTTCTAGCCTTTTTACCAATCAGTAGGATACAGAGTGGTATGAGTTGTTCTTTAACTAACTTCCAGCGTAGTAGTTATTTAACTAATTTCCAGTATATAATGATCCAACCTACAATGCGCAACAGCCTGTAATGATCCAACAGAGGAGATTTTTTTAATCCTGTAACACAATGGATCAACGGCTCAAGACATTACATAGTGGCATACAGGGATAACTAACTTCCACCGTATAATGATCCAACCTACAATGAGCAACAACCTATAATGATTCGATGGAAGAGATTTTTTTAATCGTCTCACACAACGGATCAACGGCTCAAGAAATTACACGGTGGCATATAGGGAAGTTAATCCCAAAGGGAAACGCCTTACGGCGTAATTATATGTGAAATAAATGTATTAATTTGTAAACACAATTATTTCTCTTTCATGTTTGTTTCATTAATTATTATAATTATTTGTGAAATAAATGTATTAATTTGTAACTACAATTATTTCTTTATTGGGTTTGTTTTGGTTAAGAAAATTAGATCTTTTAGAGAAGCACTATGAGGTTAATTTTTTGCCCTAATTTCTAGACTATCGTATTGGTTTGTAATTGAATGATAATTTATTTTATTTTATTTTATTTTTATTTCTTATTTGTAAATGTTTAGTTACATTTCTCATTTTGTATTTAATCTCATATTTTTTTTAGAATTGATAATCATTTAACAAAATTGTTTTATAAAGTAATTGTTATTATGTTGGGTTAGTTCTTGTTTAGGAGTTTTTGTATGTTAGAGATACTTATAGGGCTATCATAGTCAATAAATGCATCATAGTCATCATATGTACTATGAGTCTCTCTAGTATTGTGAATTTCCCCATTAGTCCTAGTTGTGTCACTATCATAATAGTATAAGAGAATACAGATTTTGACTTCATTTTTGCCTCATTTGCAAGAACCTAGAATATATTATGTACATAGATATTGTACTATTTTTAACCAACCACATTTTCCATTAATTTATTCACAAATAATTACATATTTAGTATAGTTTAAATTATTTGAGAAAAATAATTGAAATTCAAAGTATGAATTTATTAATGTGGCTTTATTGAAGTTAAATGTGTATTGTATAACTTGTAGTCAACTTGCATAATATCACGATGACCAAATTCTACATGATTCTTCACTATGGATGATGGCTAATACTTATGCTCATGAGATTAAACCTCTTGAAGCTTATTTGGATATCAAGAGAGATGAGATGAATCCTAACCAAAGTGCACTTCTATTTTGTGATTCCATTGTAAAATCCCACCCACACCTCACCCCTCCTTCCACCGCACCATTTCCATGATCCCACCATTTGTAATGTCCCCGGCTACCAATCAGGAAATACCATTCTATAGTGCCATAAAAATATCTTCAATTCAACAACATTAACATAACAGGTTCACATTAATTCACAACAGAAATTTAAACTCAACAATAATGAACCTTGGCTAGGGTTTGTATACATGTCTTACAAGTAAATAAAACACATGATACTTAAAAACCATGAGAAATACATGAATCAGGGTTTAAAATAAAAACCCATAAATTTACACAATAATACATAAATAAGATATCGTAGAACATAGTATTTATTTGTATTAATGAGCTAACTAATTGCGATCTCTCCACATTCCACCTAGCCATAGACCTGGTGGCTCATAAACTCAACCACCAGATCACCCCTGAGCTAGGATAGAAACTCCAAAAGGAAACGGTAACTAAAAAATATTTGTATCTCCATGACGAAGGGGACCAACCCAACAGTCACGTTGCTCCAAGGCTCCTGGCACCCTCTAGGCTAATTTCCAATGTGACAACCCAACAATTGTACTCCTTGAGGTCTCCATGCACCCTCCAGGCCATAAATTTACATCGAGTTCCACCATGGCCACCAAGCCATAAACAGGGTCAATAAACTCTCGAATCACCAAGCTCCTTGAGCCAACATTGGGGCTCACATCATAAACAAGATGCATCCATTCAACATAGTTAACTTAATAAATGTACCCTGTGTAGTAAAGACTTCAACTCCAGGACTCACTAGCTATCAGTCTGTCTCAGAGTCCGTCTCTAGACTCACTAACTAATCCCCCTTACCTCCTACATTATTAACTACTTATAATCTGAAACTAAACTTCTTTTTATATATGCATGGCCCTAACTTTCCATGTGGCAAGCTCTAGAACCCTCGTGGGAACTAGGTGCACTTTTCACCAAAATATGCAACCATTTCCTTTTTCCTTGGAGTTACACTCCCCATCCCCTTTCCATGGAATGGGCTTCACAACTAACCTTATTTTATTAATATTTAAGGATATGTACATTTACATTATTTATAATATTCTCATTGTGGCTCCTCTAGCCACTTAGCCAAAAAAAACATATCAGTATTTTTGCAACTATGTGGGAATGCAGGCCAATAAAGTACTTTCATATCACCATACTATTGTAAAAGTTACATGTGTTTACATCATCAAAATAGGTGGAGGTATTATATTCCTTCCCCCCCTTATTATATGCATTGTCTTCAAAGCATCAAATATACAAATTTACAACATATACAATGTATTAGTAAAAAATGTGAGAGTATTATGCCCTTATAGCCTCTTCTTTCTCCCAGGTCACATCCTCAAGATTGAGCACAGTCCATTGTACCTTTACCATGCCTATGGCTCAATTCTGGAGCACCTTGACTTCGGTGTCTAGAATCCACAACAATTGAACTTGGAAATCTCCCTTGGTTTTCAATTGAATGATTTTCCAATCAAGAAAATTATTAGTGCCATATACATATTTTTGAAGAAATGAAACATGAAATACATCATGAATATGCAGAGATGTAGGAAGTGCAAACCTATATACAATGGGGCCAATCCTCTCGAGGATCTCAAATGGTCGACAATATCTAGCTACCAACTTGGCACAATTTCCTAATTTTAATGAGCTCTTTTTCACTTTTAATTTCAAAAATAGATGATACCCAACTTTAAATTCCCTCCTTGCCCTTTTCTTGCTAGAATAACTTTTCTGCGTATATTGGAAAGCTTTTAAATTTTGTTTGATTTTAACTATTTTCTCTTCCATGTCTTTGATCAATTCGGGGCCCGCCATAATTCCATCCACTGAGTTACCCCAAATCACCATAATATTACACTACCTGCCATATAGAGCCTCAAATAGAATAATTTTTAATCATGTATTGAACCCGTTATTATACAAAAATTCCACCAGATGGAGATAGACCTCCCATTTGGATGGTTTATCCATCACATACATCTGCAACATCTTTTCAATTATTTGATTTACCCACTCCTTCTATCCTTCTGACTCGAGATGATATGTTGTATTGGAGTTTAAATTGGTACCTAGTCCTTTAAATAATTTGATCCAGAAATTAGATGTGAATTTTGGATCTCTATCAGAAATTATTGCCTTAGTTAACCCATGAAGCCTAGAAATTTCTCAAATATAAATGTCTACAATATTTTCTACCTTATGTGTTGACTTTACTAGAATGCAATGAGTAGACTTCATAATCTTATCCACTATAACCATTATGGAATCATGTCCCCTTTTTGTTATAGGAAAACTAGTAATAAAATCAACTGATACCATCTCCCATTTCCACTCTAGAATGGTAATTGACTGTAGCAAAATACTCAGGTATTTATGCTCCACTTTCACCCGTTGGCATTCCATATGCTTGGTTATATAATTAGCCACTTCCTTCTTTAAACCTCACTAGTAAAATATTTTCTTAGTTGGCGTTAATGTTTTCGGGTACCGAGGGTGACTGGGATACGGTACCCTGTGGATTTCTTGCAGAATTACTTCTTTAACAAATGGTACATATAACACATAAATTCTTCTTTTATATAAGATAATATTCTCCAGACCGGATTTGTAATTCAGGATGTTTTGTTGTGCCATGCCTTGCTATAAATTATTTTTAATCTTCATATATTGTTGGTCTAAAATTACCAGCCTATAGAATTTTTTCCCTCAAATATGTTTCGTAGCTACTAATTGTTGTGGCATGCATAACATGCACTCTTGGTTTGAGTGCATCAACCACCCAGTTTTATTTTCCCTTGATACATTTAATTTTAAAATCATATTCTGCGAGAATATCTAGCCATCGAATTTATCGTGCATTTAAATTTGTTTGTTCAAAGAAATGTTGCGGTGCATAAAAAATATTACGCAATTCAAATATTCTTCACATGAGGTAATTCCTCCAGGTTTTAAGTTCGTGAATGACAGATAAAATCTCCAGGTCATGGGTGTTGGGTTGTGTTATATTCTTTCCACGATTACCTATATTAGGTTGGGCAAACCTACCTATGGTTTTCGGTCCATGGCTTTGGATGCGATGGTTTTTCGGTCCATAGTATTGGATGCTTCGGCATGTATAAATATGTATTGTAACATTGAAAGGAATATAATGAAAAATCAAGCTGGTAGTCCCGGTTTTGGGATCCAGGGGAAATCTCTGTGTATATGCGTTTTATGTTTTATGCTATCGCATTGTTTATTTTCTTTGTTTTAGAATTCGTATGCAGGTAATTTTTGTACGGGGTTAAAACCTACATTTGGTATAAGATCAGTTTTGGCTTCAGGGGGACGCCTTTGTTGCTGAGGGGTTTCACTCAAGCCTATGGTAGACCCTATTCAGTGGGAGGTTTGCGAGATTTATTCTGGTGGTGAAAGAAGATGGCGAGTAGTGGAAAGATAGAGATCGAGAAATTTAATGGTCAGAGTTTTGAGTTGTGGAAACTCAAGATGGAGGATCTATTGGTGGATAAAGATCAATGGATCGCGGTAGATCTGGGTACTAAACCAATGGGAGTGTCCGATGAAGAATGGAAGAAGTTGGATCGGAAGGCAAAGAGAACAATACGATTGTGTGTCTCAGATTCAGTATTGTTGAATGTATCAGGGGAAGCTACGATGAAGGCTTTGTGGGACAAGTTAGGGACTTTGTACCAATATAAGTCTCTAGTGAATAAACTGTTCCTGTGGAAAAGGTTGTATAAACTGAGGATGAAAGATGGAGACTCGGTGACAGAGCATCTGAATGCATTTAATACTATGGTAAGTCAGTTAGCATCTTTTGATATTAAAATTTTAGATGAAGATAAGTGCATCAATCTGTTGTGTTCTCTACGAAATTCATGGGATAGTCTGGTTATTGCAATAGGTAGCAATGCAACTGCCTTGCAGTTTGATGAAATAGTCTCATCCTTGCTGACGGAGGAGATGAGACGGAAAAATATGGAGAGCTAGAATGGTGATGCCTTGTCTATACAAGGATGGTCCCAGAATAGAAACAAAATGAAGTCATCGAGTGGGAGATCTAAATCTAGAGGGAGATCGAAATCTCCAAGAAAACCTATAAAGGTGGTGCGCTGGAAATGCAGAAAGGAAGGGCACTACAAAAGGGACTGTAAATCTAAAGCTCCTAATAAAGGAAAGGGATCTGATGATGATCCTTCTGCAGAGGCAAAAACCACCTCAGATGAAGGTGGGGATGTGTACTTGGCTTCTTCAAGTACACATGTAGATCATGAGGCATGGTTGATTGACTCAGGTGCATCCTTTCACTTCACTCCCCATAGAGAGTGGTTCTGCAAGTATGAGAAATACGATGGTGGTGATGTCTTCTTAAGGGATGATAGGAAGGCTCGAATCATTGGTCGTGGAAAAGTAAAGTTGAAGTTGCAAGGTGGAAGGGTTAGAACACTTTCGAGTGTTCTACATATTCCTACATTGGCCAGAAATCTGATTTCTGTAAGCAAGCTGGATGATGCAGGTGTAAAAATAGTGTTCAAGAAGGATACCTACAAAATGGTTCGGGGAGCACTGGTATTGATGCAGAGAGTTCGAATTGGACCTTTGTACAAACTGCAAGGTAGCACTGTTATTGATGGTGCAACAATTATGTGGTTCCTGAAAGTGGAGCAGAAAATCTAGTGGTCTTTGGAGAGAAGACCATGTTGTGGCATCAAAGGCTTGGACATATTGGAGAGAAAGGCCTTCGAATACTTCATGGTAAAGGTATGGTAGAAGGTATGAGTAATCGCTCTTTGGATTTTGATTTCTGTGAAAATTGTGTATATGGGAAGCAGAATCGGGTAAGTTTCCCCTCTGGTAATAAGAGGCGAAACAAATATTAGAACTTGTGCACAGTTATGTGTTTGGACCTGTGAAGGTTCCATCACTGGGTAAGTCTATGCACTATGTATCATTTATAGATGACTCCTCAAGAAATACATGGACATATTTCCTTAGGAAGAAATTTGAAGTCTTTGACAGGTTTAAAGAATTTAAGGCTCTCATGGAAAATCATACAGAGAAGAAGATAAAGGTGCTGAGGAAAGATAATGGTGGATAGTTTTGTAGCAAGGAATTTGAAGAATTCTATAAGTGTGGTATAGCACGACATAAGACTACTCCATATACACCTCAACAAAATGGAGTTGCAAAAAGAATGAATAAGACGTTGATGGAAAGGGAAAGAAGCATGCTCAGTGGTGTTGGGTTAGGACAGGAATTCTGGGTAGAGGCGGTGGATACTGTATGTTACCAAGTCAACAGGTCACCTTCATCAGCGTTGGAGGATAAGACTCCACAAGAGGTATGGACTGGTAAGAAACCGTCTCTTTCACATCTGAGGGTATTTGGATGTGATGCATATGTACATGTTCCAAAGGAGAAACGAACTAAGTTGGATAGTAAATCTGAAAAGTGCATCTTTATTGGGTATAAGGATGTTTTAAAGGGTTATAGGCTTTGGAACCCAGTCACACGGAAGGTTGTGTACAACTAAGAAGTGGTGTTCAGAGAGGTAAAAGATGTTATTAAACATGAAGTCCAACCAAAGGAAGCTGAGAAGATAGAGTTTGAGGTTAAGGAGGAAGAATCATACTCTACAACAGAGGAGGAATCAGAAGATGAAGAGCCACAAGCTCCGGGTGTGAGAAGATCAGTTCGAGAAAGAAGGCAGCCAAAAAGGTATAGTCCATCTGCTTTCTATTCAAATTTTACTTTATCTATTACTGACGATGATCCCAAAACTGTGAAGGAAGCAGTAGATTCAGAGGATTGCACACTCTTAAAAGAGGCCATGGTTGATGAAATGGCATCTTTGCACAAAAATGAGGCTTGGGATCTGGTGGAGTTGTCGGCTGGAAGAAACCCATTGGCAGCAAATGGGTGTTCAAGAAGAAGACAAATGCAGAAGGAAAGGTGGAGAAATACAAAGCTCGGTTGGTAGCAAAAGGTTATTCCCAGGTGTCGGGAATTGATTTTGGTGATATTTTTTCTCTTGTTGCCAAGGTAGCTTCTATTAGATTACTTTTATCTATTATTGATGCTTTTGATTTTAAGGTAGAATAGATGGATTTGAAGACAACATTTCTTCATGGGGATCTGGAAGAGGAAATATACATGAAGCATCCTGAAGGCTTTGCGGTGAAGGGTAAGAAAGAACTAGTATGGAGGTTAAAGAAGTCTGTGTATGGGTTAAAACAGTCACCAAGGATGTGGTATTAGAAATTTGATACATTTATATGGGGACTTGGCTTCACCAGAAGCAAAGTAGATCACTGTGTGTATTTTAAATTAATTGGTGACCGTGTTATTTATCTGGTCTTGTATGTGGATGATATGTTGCTGGTTGGAAATGACAAAGAAATTATCCAGGATTTGAAGACCAAATTATCCTCCAAATTTGACATGAAAGATCTTGGTGCTGCAAACTATATTTTGGGCATGGGAATTAAAAGAGATCGAGCAAAGAGGAAGATTTGGTTGAACCAAAGAAAGTATGTTAAGACAATATTGTAGAGGATTAATATGCAAGATAGTAAACCGGTGAAGGTTCCTATTCTAGTAGGTGTGAGGTTATCTGTTGAACAGTGACCCAAGACACAAGAAGAGGAAGAGGACATGTCCCATGTTCCATATGCAAGTGTAGTCGGTAGCTTGATGTATGCAATGGTCTGTACTAGACCATACATTGCACATGCAGTGGGAGTATTGAGCAGATTTATGTCAAAACCAAGGAAGGATCACTAGACAACAGTGAAGCGGGTTTTCAGGTATCTGATTATGGTTTGTGCTACCAAGGAAGATCAGGATTGGACGGAATGTTTGATATTTGTGGCTTTGTTGATGCAGACTGGGATGGATATCTAGATCAGAGAAGATCTACAAGTGGGTATGTGTTTAACCTATTTGGAGGTGCAATCAGTTGGATGAGTAAGAAACAATTTGTAGTGGCACTATCAACTATAGAGGCAGAATAAATGGCAACCACTCATGCGAGCAAGGAAGCAGTTTGGTTGCAGAGATTCTGTTCAAGTATGGGGTTAGTATAGGGAGCTATAAGGATAGACTCTGACAACCAAAGTGCAATTTTCTTGGCAAAGAACCCTGCTTATCATTCAAAGACAAAGCACATTGATGTTTAGTATCACTTTGTGAGGGATATGATAGAAGACAAAAAGGTGTTGCTGGTAAAGGTGGACACTTTGAAGAATACTGCAGATGCATTGACAAAATCTGTGAGCTCTGAGAATTTCTCTTGGTGTAGAGAAACGATGGGTGTTTTAGGGCTGGAAAAATGACTAAGCTCTCCTGTGGCCCCCTATGGAAAGAAAACAACAAGTGGGAGAATGTTGGGTTGTGTTATATTCTTTCCATGACCCTATATTAGGTTGGGTGAACCTACCTATGGTTTTCGGTCCATGGTTTTGGACGCGATGGTTTTTTAGTCCATGGTATTGGATGCTTCAGCATGTATAAATATGTATTGTAACATTGAAAGGAATATAATGAAAAATCAAGCTGGTAGTCCCGGTTTTGGGATCCAGGGTAAATCTCTATGTATATGTGTTTTATGTGTTATGCTCTCGCATTGTTTATTTTCTATGTTTTAGAATTCGTATGCAGGTAATTTCTGTACGGGGTTAAAACCTACAGTGGGAAACATAGTCCTTGTGATATTTTAAATTTATGAACTTGTAGCAAATTACCTCCCCATTTTACATGAGCACATTGCCCAATCATTCTTTGCACGCATCTGTGCACATGAGAAGGTTCACATTTTGATCGAAAATTTTAGTATTGAAGCCCTGGTTAATGAAAATTTAAAATGTTGAAAGGTTACTTCACATTGAGTTTTCCAATAAAAAAATGTACCATTTTTCTACAAAGGAGTAATTGGATATGTAATGCTGGAAAACCCTTCAATAAACCTCTAGTAACATCTAGCTAGACCCATAAAATACCTAAATTCAGTAACATTTTTCAGAGCTATCCATTCTCTGGTAGCCTTAAGTTTCTTTGGGTCCACAACCATCCTATCTTCTGAAATAGTGTGACCCAAATAGTGGATATGTCCCTAATAAAATTAACATTTTCTTAGCTTAGCATAAATTTGGTGCTCTCCGAGTACTTGCAAAACCAATCTCAAGTGTTTCTATTGTTCCTTTCAGTTTTTGAATATATTATTTCTCATCCAAGAATACAATGTTGAATTTATCTAAGTATTACCTATTGAATTGGTTCATTAAATACATAAAAGCTCTTGGTGAATTACATAGACCAAAAGATACTACAAAAAAAAAAATAATGGGTATAAAAAGTCTGGAATTTCAATGTACTGATATATCCTTCGTAATCCAGAAGTGGCGATACCCATATATTAAATAAATTTTGGGAAATACTTTTGTTCCACGTAGCTAATCAAAGAGATCATCAATCCTTAGTAGTGGGTATTCATTTTTAGTAGTACATTTATTTAATTGTTGGAAGTCAATAAACAACCACAATGTGTCATCCTTTTTTTTAATAAAGAGAACTAGAGCACCCCAAGGTGATACACTGGGACGTGTATATACCTTCTTTAGTAATTCCTCCTACTGCATCTGTAATTATATAATCTCTCGAGTACTCACCCTGTAAAGTGTTTTAGATACTAAGACTACTCTTGGAACTAGGTCGATAGAAAAATATATTTCCCTCCTTAGATGTAATCTAGGTATTTATGCAAATATATTAAAAAATTCCTGAAGCACTGGGTAATTTTCTATATTAATTTGTTGGTCCATATTTGTCTCCTCCAAATGAGCTACAAGGATCTAGCATCCTTGCT
This sequence comes from Pinus tabuliformis, assembly GCA_031772625.1. NCBI lineage: Eukaryota > Viridiplantae > Streptophyta > Pinopsida > Pinales > Pinaceae > Pinus > Pinus tabuliformis. The sequence continues at coordinate 486,815,825 of CM062815.1, read as the reverse complement.
TGAAATTCCTTTTCAATTGCATGACTAATAGCTCTCTAATGGATATTGGCCTAGGAATTCCTTGGACTTGTTTCTGTTATCCCTCTTCATCAATACATTTAAAATAATTATTGTAGAAATTAAGTATTGCATGGTGCTTTTTGTAGAAATTCCTTGTAGATTTTTTTATCACTTAGGGAAAACCTTGGTTGTAGGAAAAACCATAAGGTAACCTCAAAACCTCTTTTAGGTTGAAAGTTGGCCCTTCAACTTGAAGAGGGATCTCTCCGTAAAACTCAACTACTCTATGGTCATTGTAGTAGAAGGTTTTCTGCAATTGAGTTTGATCACCAGATTTAGATCATAGGATGAAATTGGTTCGGAAGTTGAAAAAATATACCATTGGGCATGGAGTCCAGTTCTATATAAGTAAGATTACGGATCTAATGAGAAAGCTATAAAAAAACATTATAGCAGCAAAACCTTTGATTATTTGAGAAATGGAAGAAAGAGAAACTAGAATGAAACATAGGTTATAACAGACTGAGGAAACAAATACTAATGACTAATAAATTAAAGAAAGGAGCACAAATGAAATCCAATCTTAGATACTAACATTTTCAGGCATGAGAGAAATTTTGCATAAAAAAGAGGAAACTGATAGGGAACTACAATAGATGAGTTTCCTACAAAATGCTCATTAAAAACTATATACATATTCAAGATTTCTCAAATATACGAAAATGATTTTTTTTGTTGTTGATAAAATTCCAACCTTCTTGATTATTCTTAAACTGTTTTATAGAACTTACATAAAATATTTGCAAAATAATAGGCTCCATATTAATTACAAAAATCTAAGGTATCTAAAATATCTTTCAAGTTCATGCATTAAAATATAAAACTTAAATACATTATATTTTTACGAAAATAACTATAGGAAAATATGTTGATATGTAGGAGAAGTAAAATATCTCTCAAACTATCCTCCTTGGAAAAAAAAAACAGGTCCCTATTTGGTGGCTCAACATCCTAGCTGGCAAAACAGGTATCTCTGCAAATTAGGTCCAAAACTCCTTCAAAACCACTTTTTTGTTCATCGCTCTTTCCTTCAAAACTCTTGGAAAAAACATTGATATTGTTGTTTTCAACTTCAATGGTTTTTTGTTTGTAGCTTTCATTGACAAGTTGACTGTCAGCATTTTTGTTTCCGCCTGAATTCAAAATCGTTCACAACTGGAGGGTCAACATTTTTGCCTATTTGAATCTCACTAATAGCAGTGATGCCAACACTCCTTCTTTGCTTCAAAATCATTGACATGCTAAATCTCAGCATTTCCCTCTATCATTTCTATTAACTAACACACATAGTTTTTCACCCCAAAATAGATGATAGTGACTCTGTCAACTTTGTCAAAAAGGTTGACGATGGGAATTTCATCTCTCCCAACTATTAAGCTGCATGCAAAAGTTATAAGGTTGACTGTTAGCGATAAAATGAAAACCCTCTTTCATGAGATGATAGGAAAAATTCTGATTTTTATTCCCCCAATCATCTTAGTTGGGGCTACTAGTAGCTCTAAGCAATACATCTACCTTCTCCAATCTCTTCTTTTTGCTCTGCCTTGTCTCCATGGGTCCCTTTTTCACAGTTTCTTTGCATATGGTCTTCTTAGAGCCTCTAGAATTTTTCCTGTTAATAATGAGCTCTTTCAATGGCATATATTCAACGCTAATCACCTCCTTCACCAACTCTAGGTTATTTCTGAGTTTTATCTTTTATCTTAACTTGTTAGTTTGCTTGGTGTGTCTATTTCCACCCTTGAAGACCTCAGACAGTGTATCCTCCTCTTTGCTCTCAAAGTCTAGTTCATTTCCCTTAGGACCCTCTATTTTATATGTGTATGCAGGGGAAGTTTTGGTAGGTGTAATCACATCATGGGAAGAGCCAACATCAATAGGTGGGTTCACAAGGGTTATAAGGTCTGGTTTATGAAGCTGGGCACTTTTCTTGTGGTAAACTTTAGGAATTTTTCAAACTAGATGATGTAAATGGAACTCCTAGGTTTTCCTAGCTAAGAAGGGGCTCAATAAGAGTTTGATTTTTAGCCTTTTCCCTTTTTTTGGTAGTTTGTGGTCTTCCTCTTCTTCTCTTAAGGGGTTGAGGTTGAAAACCTCCCCAAAAAAGGAGATGATTCCAGGTTCTTTCTTCCTTAGCTAGCTGGCTTTCTATTAAATTTTTTATGAGGGCTTGACGGTATGAAAAATGAGAAGAAGGATTAGTGCATTCTCTGAACCTAACTTCCATATGTTTAAATCTCTCTAAGAAATCAAAACATGGATTTATTCTAATATGACTAGAAATATGTGTGAAAAGATAAAAATTGTAGAGGTTTACCCAATTAAACTGGCCTTCACACATAAAATATTGATGACACAAGTGTAAAGGGACATGCCATTTGTCCTGCAAGCACTCCTTTTGAACTCCAGCCCTCCAATATTTCCCTCTGAATTATTCTTTGAAGAAGGAGACGTTGATCCTTGCCAAAACATGAGTGTGAAAAATATTCTCACTGTCGGCTGGTATGGCTACGGCCTTAGTAATTGTTTGCTCTGTAACTACAAGTGACAAGCCTCCCATCTCCACATGATTCGCATTGAACCCCTGTGTAAACGACTAGGCCACTTCATCGTGGTAGCCAGTGCAGTAGTGGAATAATTCGCTCCATCAGACTTGCTAAAACAACCAAAGGATTTTGGGGTAAATTCCCAGTGAATCTGGTGCTTTGGGCTCAGACTGATTCATCTTACCTCCTTTCCCCATTTCGCTGTGTGGTCTTCCTAAGATTTGATCCTAAATCCAGTGGAGATAACACAGGTGGCGAGTGAATAATCACATTGTTTCAAGTTACCATTACGAATAAAATTTGTATCAGTTGATAAGTTCATGTTAAACGATGTTATTTCATTGCAGTGGAGGAAAAATGATTTAACTGGTACTATTACCCTCTCGAAACAGATGGAGACATGTTTCACTGAAAATGCTGACACTGATGTGGTCAACACAATCATCACTTTTGAATTTGAAAATTGGTTTTGGCGCTGACAATTGGCCTGTCAGCCAATATGAAAAATGTTGCTACTCTCATTGTCAGTGAATTCCTTCACAAGACCATATCAGATTTCTAAAAACATCGATAACCCTGCTATCATACATTTTTCTTATTTATCACAATTAAGATGCTGACATTGCAACTATAGGGATTTTCTAAAAAAGTTTATTGTGATAACAACTAGCTCCACGAGGATGTTGTCAATCAATGATGGCAGCAAGAACTCCCCATAGACCAGTTGCCTCATCGACTACAAAAACTATCTCAAAACAAAACTTACTCAAAAATAAGGACTTCATCTTTTAAGAGATGATTTTATAGACTCTAAACTTGAAAAAATATAACTGCTTCTAAAAAACTTTTATTTTTCGATGAATATCAGAAAAAACTCAGGGCCTTCACTTCCGGCTTCAAGTCCCTTTAAATATTCGTCCACACCTACAAGATATTTTTTTTTTCAATATATGGATATGTATAATGAAACTTGGAAATCATTTCGTGTTTAGGAGATATAATGCTTCAGGAAGCGTCCATTGGTTGGATCTCCCGATAGGAATTCTCCTTACAGATGTCTACGATGAAACTGTTCTCACCCCATAAAGCTACAATTTTGTATGGCCCTTTCCAAATTTTCTCAAACTTCCCACTTTTACCCTTGTCCTTAATGTGGGCATCCCATTTGAAAACAAAGTCTTGGCATTGAAGTCATCCTCATTATTTTTTATGTCAAAAAAATTCTTAATCTAAACTTGTACTTCTTGATATTTTTCATAAACTCTCTCTCTGGTTTCTTTAACTTCAATTAGCTGATTTATCCTTCTCTATAGTTTATTTGGTTCTTCTCCCAATTCTTGCAAACATTCCATAACAAGAATTACAATTGAAAGAGGAAACAATGCATCAACACCATACACTAACTAGAAAGGAGAAGTGTTGATTGAACTCTTAGTACTAACTCTATCTGCCTATAAGGAAAACTTGAGTTCTATGTGCCAAGCCTTTTTGTTATCTTCTAATAGTTTTTTAATAATTCTGACCAAACTCTTATTGGAGGATTCTAAAATTTCATTACCTTTAGGGTAATAGGTTGTGGAATGGCTAATCTTGATATGGTAGTCTTCGTAGAATTTTACTAACCTCTTAGATTTAAAGAACTATGCATTGTGAGTAATAATCCTCTTTGGGAAACCAAACCTAGAAATAAGGTTTTCTGAGAATTGAATAACCACAAGATCAGTAGTTTTTCTACTCGGAAGTGACCCAATCCACTTTGTGAAGTAGTATGTCCCTGTCAAGATCCATCTATGTTGTGTTGATGATGATGGATGAATTTCACCTGTAATGTCAAGGCCCCACTGCTAGAAAGGTGCCTCCACCAAAGAGAGGTTTCAAAGGTAAAGGCATTAGTTTTGACTTACCCTCAAACAAATGACGTTTGTGACAAGCTGCTACTTCCTTTCTAACATCAAAAAATAAAGTAGGCCAATAAAATCCAACTCTCAGGATTTTATCTATTGTGACCTTCCAATAATGATGTCCCCCACTTGCTCCTTCATGAAACTCTTTACTCATTTCCTTAGCTTCGTCTTCTAGTAGGAAGTTCAATAAAATACTATGAGGATCTTTCTAGTATAGGTAGCCATTTAAAAGACAATACTTAACTGATTTCAATCTCAAAAATATATCCCTTGTCTTATCTATTCCTAGTGGTACTTGTAAATTTTGCAAAATGTAAACAACATCAGCATGCCATAGACATTGTTTAAAAAAATCTTCAGCCTTAACAACTAATTCTTCACCTGGAAGATATGATAATTCAAAAATAAAATTTGTACCAACAACATCAAGATTTGTTTCATTCATTAGTCTAGCCAAACCCTATCCTTTAATTAACTTGGTAGGTTTAATTTCCAAGTCAAACTCCAAAATTTTAGCAATCCAAGTCCCTCTTTTGCCATCATTATCTGGTTGTACTAAAATACTCTTTATTCCAACATCTGGCACATATGCAGTCACATGATAATGCATAATAAAAACTATAAAATATTTTAGTGCTTTAGCTAATGCATATGCATGTTTGTCTATAATGTTGTACTTCAATTCAACATCTCTCAATGCCCTTCTGAAAAAGGAGATGGGTTTTTCTTGACCTGCCTCGTTCTTCGGAAGCAACACACCAGAGATAGTGCTTTCGGAGGCAAAAGAGAAAATCATAAAATCCTTTGAAAATCATGGGCTAATGAGTAAAAGTGCTTGGCCTAAAGCTCTCTTGATATCATTAAAAGTATTTTTTGCTTGCTCAGTCAACTTATCTTTTACCCCTTTATTAAGAATACCTGTTATCACCTTTAAAATTTCTGCAAAATTTGGAATAAAATGCCAAATAAACTTTACTTTACCTAAGAAAGATTGCACTTCCTTCTTGTTTCTTGGCTACTCAATATTTTGGATCAATGCCACTCTACTGGAGTCTATCTTGACATCATCCTTTGATACTATGTGTGCCAACAACTTTCCTTCTTTCATGGAAAAATGGGACTTTTTTTGGTTTAGAGAAACTCCAATTTTTTTGCATTTGTTAAAACCAATCCTTAGATGTTTCAGATGGGAAGATTCAGATTTTGAGAAAATAGTAACATCATCTAGATAAATTACCACAAATTTACCTCTTTTCTCAACAAAGGTGATGTTCATTGCATGTTGAAAAGTAACTTCTATGTTCATGAGCCTGAATAACATCTTAGAATACATGAATGTACCCCACAGTGTGGTGAAGGAATTCCTCTCCTGATTTTTTGGGTCAACCAAGATTTGATTGTATCTTGAAAGCCCATCCAACATGGAAATCATTTCTTCACAAACAACCTTCTATAGAACATGATCCATTTTCAGAAAAGGATAATTATCCTTTAGTGAGACTTTCTTTAAATTTATGAAATCCACACTCAGGTGAATTTCCCCACCTTTCATCCTTACATGAATTTCTCTACCCAATTAAAAAATATTAGTGGAATGATAATTTTTGCAGCGAACAACCTCTTTACTTATTTCTCAATCAATAGTAGTATGTTCGGTGTAACACCCTCCTCCCACATTTTCCCAAGCAACCAACTAGTCGGGGTAAACATGTGACGAGAGGCCACTATGATATGATTCTACCTCCTAAGTCATGTTAAGGAAGTGGAACTGATGGAAACACCATACAAACATTCAACATCAGCTACATGATCCTCAGGAACCAATCCAATACTTTAGACAACTTGCCCTTAAATCCCACTAAACTTTTGGACAACTTAAGCCTTAGTCTCTCTCATGCTATAGGCATGACAACATCGAGAAACCCAAGTTTTCTCTCATAGGCTTGTCTGTCAGTGCTTAGAGACTAAATTTGTCAGTGCTATGCCAGTGACCCCAAGAGTTGAGTCACTTTTTCAGGCCTAGACCCGAGGTCACTGCCTACAATTGAACCATCTCTCCATAACAATAAAATAACATGGAAATGAAAGTATTAAAGAAAATACTATTGTAAGACCTTGACTAGACCCCTACTAGCCATGACAGGCATTTCGTCAAATATATCACAAATATGTAATCTACATGTGTAAATAACAATTCTGAGCATAGGGGTCTCATACTTAGCTGAGAATCGCTAAGGATCATAGATGCCTCAATACATCAACTACCATTCCATCCATTAGGTTATAGATACATTTATCATTTAGTTACAAGTAAAAACATGATGAAATCCATACATGGATGATGTCATAAAACACATAACCAACATAATAGGAAAATAAATACTCATGAAAGTACATCCTTATAGACCACATATAATCCATCAAAATGCTCATAGAAATGAAAGGAGAAATAACCTGTCATTAATGATGCAAAATCCAAACCTCGGATGGGACTTCCACATTCCACCCAACCGTATAATGGCTTAGCCAAATCTCTCTTTAGTCATTCACCCCCATGCCATATTCCAAGAATGAATGTGGGGTCTCATAGAAAACATCAATAAAGACCCATCTAGGTCTTCCATAGGTCGTCCACTTCAACCCATCAAACTGTAATTTCACCTCACAATTGGACATCACAAAACCATCATCAGATTGGTCTCCATCCAAGCCTTCCAGGCCTTCCAAAGTGTTTGTTCCAACCAAAGCTTCCAGGACTAGTAACTCATCCCACAACTGTCATCGGGCTCCAGAGTGTTTGTCCAACCAAGGCTTCCAAGACTAGTAACTCAACCCACCAAGATTTTCTAGAGTGTTTTTCCAACTAAGGCTTTCAGGACTAGTAACTCAACCCAAGCTATTACAGGGCTTCTAGAGTGTTTTTCCAACCAGGGCTTCTAGGAAATAATAACACAACCCAAGCTAAGGAAACATGAGAACCAACCAAAAACAAATAATGAAGGTAAACCCACAATCACCATGGATATCCAGGAAATGGAAAGGCTAGACAATCCACTGTCAATCTAGACAATCCTTCATGCCAATGACAGATCATGACCAAGAATCCACATGCATATGCCATGCATGCCAAAACTAGTGAATAAAACATACATGAAACTCGGTACCTGCAAGAAAATCTGATCATTATGGGAATTTTGAGGTCTAAAATGGGCCTCTTAAGAAATATGTACAACAAAAATAAACTTTATAAGAACCGATAGGATTCAAGATGGTGATGTCAACCATGGGGGATGATACACCATTTTTGAGTAAAAAAGTAAAAAGGTTAAAAAATAATAAAATAATAAAATTCTCTTCTCAACTCGTATTTTCAACTTATCTCCTTAAGGTTTTATTCAAATTTCAAGTGGGAGTACTTGTTGGATAAAAATTTAATTCCTCGTCCAAGGAGTACCCATGTTGCATACTTTCGATGGACCCTACTACACTAAAAATGAAAAATACATGAAAAAATCAATCACATTTTTCATGTAGCAACATCCATTTAAAGTATACAACATGGGTACTACTTGGACGAGGAATACAAATTTTCATCCAAGAGTGTTGCCACTCGAAATTTGAGTAAACCCATAGGGAGATAAGTTGAAAATACGAGTTGAAAATTAGTTTTTTCTTTTTCTCCCTCTAAAATTTGATGATGCAATATAATCTTATTTTATTATTTACACTATTATTTTATAATTTCCTTAGGAGGCCCATTTTAGACCTCAAAATTCTCCTAATGGTATTTTTTTATCCCAATGCCCTCTTGCACTTTCCTATTCTTCCTTTGCGTTCTTGCTCCAAGAATCCAAGTATGCCACACCCACCAAGAGCACTCCAAGAAAACTCTAAGTCTCCAAGAGTATGAGAGAGAGATAATAATAAGAGAGCTCCGAAATTGAACTAAAAAAAGGTTACCGACTGATCCTCAGAAGCGTTTTTATGAATGAGGCATCTATTTTCTTCATTTTCCATTATTTTCCTTAAATTTCCTCCTCACATGCAACTTGTGACCTTTCACCTCCCTTTTCTCCTAATTTCCATTATTTTCATAAATAAATGTGCCAAAATTGATATTTTTCTTTTTCAAATCCTTAGTCATTTCCTTTGCCAATTTGCATAGCCATAAACAACCACAAGTGATCCCCATCGCAATGATTTTTCCGAACATTCATCTTGGAATAAGTGTCCCATCAACCGTGGTTATTATTTTGCTTTTATTTACTTTTATTACATGGAATTTTCACTAGGGTTGTTACAGAACCCTCCCCCTTTGGGGAACATCATCCTCGGTGTTCAACAACACCTATAACCACAAAAATACTATAAGAAAAATATACTGCCGATGGAGCTTTATAACTTAGGTCAATGTAGTATTTACAATGATCAACCTACTGAGAAGCAAAACCAACTTGAAACATAACAACGTAACATCATCATGATATGACACCCATACCACTTATTAGATCTTTAATAACATAGCTCATGTAGGTATTTACATCCATATACATATGTACATAAACCATCATCATCAAAACAGATACCACAAACCACACCAAAACACCAAGCCAAACTTTTTTTGCATCAATCGGAAAACAAGGAAGAATACATAGCCCGCATTTGATCTGTCACCTCCCATGTAGCTTCATTAGGCCCAAAGTGCTTCCATTCACCTTAACTTGCCTAATTGCTCAATTTCAGAGCATGAGAACCTTTTCTGCAATATAAACTGAGGCTCCAGCTGGAATTCTCCATTTGGTTCTACATGAAATACAGACCATTCAATCACATGATCAACATTTTTAACATACTTCTTAAGCAAGGAAACATGAAAAACATCATGTAATTTCACTGTCAGAGGTAGTGCAAGTCCATAGGCTACTGGCCCAATCCTCTCAATAATACTAAAGGGTCCACAAAACCATGGTGCTAGCTTGGCACATGATCCAATCTGCAAGGAGCTCTTCTTCGTTTTGATGCACAAGTACACTTGTTCCCCAACTTGGAACTCCTTGAACAACCTGTTCCAATCTGTATAGATTTTTTGCCTATCATGTGTTGCCTTTAGACTTTTATTTATAGCCTATGTTTCTTGTTCTGTGTCTACCAACATATATGGTCAAATCAATACTGTATTAATTGGATCACTCCAACTGATGGGTGTGTAACAACTTCATCCATATAATGACTCAAAAGGATTCATTTTCAAATATTCCTAATACCCATTTTGTATGTGAACTCTACCAATGGAAGGTACTCTTCCCACCTTCACTACTGGTGCATCACATAAATCCTCGACATTTCCTCCAATATCCTATTGACACTTTTTTTCTGACCATGTTTCTGTGGATGATAAGTCATGCTAAAGGCCAACTTTGTGCCCAAACTTGCAAATAAATCCTTCCAAAAATTGGAAGTGAACTTCGCATCCCTGTCTGACACAATATTCTTCAGAACACCATGCAATCTGACCACATCTCAGATGAATACCTGTGCTACGTCACTAGCTAGAAATGTAGACTTCAGTAGAATGAAATGTGCAACCTTCATCAACATGTCCACAATAACCATCATGGAATGATGTTGTCTCAATGTCTTCAGAAAACCTATAATGAATTCCATGGAAAGGACTTCCCATTTCCACTCTAGATCATGATTGGTTGTAGCAGTCCACCTGGAAGCTTACTGATTCAGATTTAAATATGAACATAATAAAGTAAAGAAATAAACATAAACATAGAGATGCAACAAAAATAATACTTCATTTCATTAATGGATAATATTGAAATATGCTTACAAACATAAATGGAAATAAACTAGTTCGGGTGATGGTAGCTTATCTTTGAGAAGAGATGTGGAAACTACATGCCTCTGAACTGGTTGGAAATAATAGTTAGAGGGGGGGTGAATCAGTATTATCAAATCAATATAACTTTTTCATTTCCATATTAAGATTCATATATGCTACTTCAGTTAAGGCAAACCGTGTGTATACGCAACTATGTGTAATGAAACAAGCGTATATCCAGTAGACTTATGATTTAGTTAGTTGATCCTTAATGAGTGTATCAGAACATTATTAACCATATGAACAGTGAACAGGAGCAGTAAAATAGAACAAATCATCACACACAAGAAGCACACATGAACACCATGATGTAAGGTGGAAACCCAATGTGGGTGAAAAACACCTGCTACAAGTCGTCTCAATCTTCTTTTTAATAAGAAACTTCTTTTTACAATGATTCTATACTGTTGCAATCTTATACCAGTACACAGGCTTCTACCTGCAGAAGGATACAACCTTCTCTCATTCTCCAGCTTCTCTTGGAAGGGAGCTACCACCCCCTTAGCTCTTGTACTAGCTGATCCTTTTACTAGTACTTAGGTGCCGGCCTACTGAATGCTCCAACCTTCACTCGTTTTCCAGCTGCTACTAGAAGGGAACTACCACCCCCTTAGCTCTTGTACTAGCTGATGTACTAGTACGTAGGTGCCGACCTACAAAAGGCTACAAGCTTCTCTTTCTTCCTCTAGGTACCATGTTTCATAAATTTTCATACTGGATACTCCTGAAGCACAACACCATAATCTGAAGGCCATGTTTCATCTAATTTTCATATTGGACCCATCAATATCATTGAAGCTCAAAATCAATCAACACTAGCATCATCAATCTTTGAATCACCCAATACTAAATCACTGAAACCCTGTCAACGACAGAACACTGAACTCTGCAACAATATTCAGAACCAACTATATCATAAAAAATCATGCAACAGAGCGCATACACTACTTGGAAGTGCCAAACCAGCATGCATACGCAACTTCACCAAGGCAAACCAGCGTATATGTCATTAATTACTTACTTATAACTTTTCTCCACTTCCTAACTTCAGACATACCGAGATCATTACATATACAAAGATAATATGCATATTAGCAACTAGATCTAGTTCATCAGATCACATAAAGATAAGTCATTCTGATCCTGATCCATTATAGATCTCATCCATCAATACTAAAGCTAAACATAATCAACCAATCTGAATATGTAGAATACTGACACCAGTAAACAGTCATCAGAACTCATCAACAACCAGAAACACCTGTAACTTCAACCATTATAGCTCATATGGTATACACTACTTAGATGTATCTAACTTGCGTATGTACGCGCTTTTATCATAGTCAACCAGCATATACATCTATAAATATTCATTCATGATTTGCAGGTATTCCAAACTTGAGTTATACCCAGATCATAACATTTACAGAACATTACATGCGTCAGTATACAGATCTAGACTAAACAAGATCAAACCGTATAGAGATGATTCATTCCAAGCCATTAGATCCTGATCTATCCTTAGATCTTGTTCTCCATCAACCGTTGAGATTCCTCCTTAGCTTAGATCAAGCAATGCATCATGAACCCATAACCTGCATACTGGATCTCATCCTTCATCAGATATTCAAGACTTTCTCAATGCCTTTGCCTAATGATCTTCTTCTCCTTTTATAGTCTTAGGCCTTACTCAATACCATGGTCCAAAACCATTGAGAACCAATACTAGGGACCTAATACTCGGGTTCAACACTTCTTACGTAATACCAAGGACCAAAACCATAGGTCTAAATACCACGGATCCAAAAATAAGCTTTCCCACATGTACACGCTTTTTCGTGCATGAAAGTGCGCGCATACGCATACATTACCTTTGATCAGCAATCCCGCGTGTATATGCGTCTTTGCATATAGTGAACCTGCGTGTATACCCTACTTGGTATATAGCGAACCTGCGTATATACGCGACTTGGTATATAGTGAACCTGCGTATATAATCCTTTCTTCATTCATTGTATTATGATCATCAACTCTTTGCTACTGACCTGCTTCACTATGATCTGTCATCTGTGTGAGTTGTCATCAAGGACAACACTTGTATCATAATTCCAACAATCTCCCCCTTTGGACTTGATGGCAAAGCTAACTTGTTGTACTGAGAACTGTCATCTAATTCCTTTGAGCTATCCTACATCCCATGTATTCTGTCACATCTGATATCTCTTATGTAGATTCATCTAGTTATATATAAGTGAGTTGTTCTTCTACGAGTGGGTTGCCATCAAGTACAACACATGCATCATAATGCCAACAATCTCCCCCTTTGGACTTGATGGCAACAACCCAAATCACTCTCCCCCTTTGACATCAAGGGCAAAGGGTAGACCAAGATATTCTCTTTCCTTGATAAACATTCCGCTGTCCATACTGCCCCTAAATACCTGCTGAGATTTATGAATGAGCTACCCCTTTGTATATGCCAAGGTGTACCAATTTGTCCATGTTCCCTCTTAGTACATGCTGAAATCTCTCTTTGAAGTGTGCTGTTCATGCTCCCCCTGACTGTAAGCAAGCTCTGCAAAAATATGTTCTACAAGAAGAACTTGACTCTATCATAAATGACCTTCCTATCACCAAGGACTCATACATACATCCATCTCCCAACCCAGTGGGGATATACCAATATTGACTCATCCACCCAACCAAGTGGGGATACGCCAGATACCAAATGTTTTTACATGACTGAATTATTACATCATCCTATCCCATGCATAGCGGGGGTAAAAATTACATCATATGACCAAAAGGGATTCATCAAATGACCATAATAGATAGAGACAAACTATTACATCATGAGTCTTGATATAACCTTTACATGACATTTATAACAGAGACCAAACATCTAAATAAGATCATGATAGTCATCAGCAACTATCATGCACAATGTATGATCTACTCCATAATCATCTGAAAATAGCATCTAGACCAGCAACCTGTATATGTTATGTCTGCATCAACTCATCCTTTTGAACAGAATTCTGCATATGACATACAGAATCATTCACATTATATCATATGTGAAAAACACCATAGCCATCTCATCAACATCAAGATTGCATGATCCAAGTATCATCACTTGGGAACATTTGCATCAATTAACATATGTAATGTATCAACCTATCATCATATAGGTAAGAACTTATCATCATCATGTCTCCAACAATGCAACTTCAAGACTTCTTGATATCATCAACAGTAGCAATCCTCATCCACATGAGCGCCAAGAACTATAGGAATCCCGCATCATAATTGTATAATATGATCTTTATGCATATGATGACAGCAGCATATGAGTGACTCATGATCAAGTAATGAAGATGTGAATTCACGCTTTGTACTTCTCCTTATCCTTATGAATATCACCATGTAAGCACCATATATGCATCATCAGAGAATCAACCACAAATCTTATCTGAACATCAACTATGTAACCCCAAGAAGATTTTGTCATGGACAACTCATAACCATATCATAGCAAGCAATATCATTTAGCCATATAAGCATCATCACCAAGGACTACTAACCATAATGCCAACAATGCATTATTAAAGGCATATGCTCCCCCTGATCCTGTGCCATCTCGCATATATTAGCAAGAAGTATCAAGGCATCATCATCATTAATTTAGGATCAAAAAACTTTTAAACATTTTACAAGTATCAAGACATTTCCACACATCATTAGCAGATTGTAACCATTATCAAACAGAGCAAATAATGGACTGAATCATATTAGACCCTTTCTCCTGAGTCTGTCCCACTGTTTTTCTTCAAACTAACATATGCGCGACGATGCAGTGTCTAAATCACGTATATACGTGACTTTTCTTCATGAAACTTGCGTATGAGATTTAGAACATTGAAGTTTCACACTTTCAGTTCCCTCTGAGTCTGTTATGTCTGTACATTGTGCTGTGCCACATTTTCCTGACTGTACTTCCTTCTTCTTCCATATCTTCAAGTGTGATGATGTTTTCTCCTTTCGGTATGATGCCCGTACTTTGTTCCTGCATTCCTTAGCTATATGTCCAAGCTTGTTACATGCATAACATCTTACATGTTTCATATTCCTTCTATAGCAATCAACAGCTCTGTGAACAAACATATTGCAAGCAAAGCAATATCCCTTAAAGTACCTGGAACATGATGATCTTTCTGTGTGATGGTCTTGAACCATTCTTCTTCTGCATTTGGCTGCAACATGTCCAAGATTATGACATACATAACATTCAACATTATTCATTGGAGGAGTAAAAGGTTTTCTTTGAAGAATTTATTTCCTTGGTTGTTGATGGGGGTGTCCTCTTATCTCCTTGTTAATTATTTATTAGATTTCTCATTAGAGTTTTCCTTGCCTTTTGTAGCTAGATTCATCTTCACAAATTCATAAAAGCCAAGGCTAGTTTTGATAGCAGGAGACCTTTGACACTACTAAGAATATCATCCAAGATCTTAGTACTATCTTGAAATCATAAGAGCTTATCCTTTTCTTCTAAGTTTTCTTTTAGAATATTTACCTCAACCTGATGTTGCTCCCCCTTTTCATGATACTGCTTCTTCATGTTTTCTTCAGCTTTTCTTCCTTCTTCCAACTAATGTCTTAGTTCAAGAACTTCGTTTTCTTGTTTTTCAAGAGCTTGGAGTAGTTCTTTATTCTGCTTATTTGATTCTTCAAGATCTTGTTTTAGCGAGAGGATCGTAGCTTCAAGACTTTCATAGTAACTGGATCTATCTCTGAGTTTCTTGATTATTATGCTCCTTTCATTGACTTCATTTCTTAACGATGTCACTTCATCCTGAAACTTTTGACATTGATCTTCCTTGCCCTTGAATAACTTCTTTACCTTGTTTCCTTCCTCTAGTTGAGCTTTTAGTTTGGTAGCTTCTTCTTTGAAGGCACATTCCCTTTTTTTCAATAGATCTTGTTGATATTTAATTTTGTCTATAAGCCTTTTAAATTCTGCCTCTATTTGATATCTTTCTTGCTCACCCATAAGAGCAAATTCATTTGTTTCGCTATCACTTTCATCATCTTCAAATGGATGGATAAATGTATCACCAAAGGATAACAAATTCATACCTGATAGTTCTTTTTCTTGTTCATCTTCATTCTGAAGTGACTCTAAATCTGAAGTGCTTCTTCCACATATTCCCCAATCGATTCTCCCACTATCATAGCTCTTCTGAGATGTCTTCTTCTTCTTAGGTGCTTTCTTCTTAAGCTTCTTTCCCATTGATCTACGGATCTCCTTCAAGCGATCAAGCTTCTACCAAAGGACCTGCTCTGATACCAATTGTTGGAAATAATACTGAGAGGGTGGGGAGGGGGGGTGAATCAATATTATCAAAACAATATAACTTTTTCATTTCCATATTAAGATTCATATACGCTACTTCAGTTAAGGCAAACCGCGTGTATACGCAACTATGTGTAATGCAACAAGCGTATATTCAGTAGACTTATGATTAAGTTATTTGATCCTTAATGAGTGTATCAGAACATTATTAACCATATGAACAGTAAACAGGAGCATTAAAATAGAATAGATCATCACACACAAGAAGCACACTTGAACACCATGATGTAAGGTGGAAACCCAATGTGGGTGAAAACCACCTATTGCAAGTCGTCTCAATCTTCTTTTTAATAAGAAAATTCTTTTTACAATGATTTTGTACTAGTGCAGTCTTATACCAATACACAGGATTCTACCTACAGAAGGCTACAACCTTCTCTCGTTCTCCAACTTCTCCTGGAAGGGAGCTACCACCCCCTTACCTCTTGTACTAGCCGATCCTTTTACTAGTACGTAGGTGCCGACCTACTGAATGCTCCAACCTTCACTCATCTTCCAGTTGCTACTGGAAGGGAGCTACCACCCCCCTTAGCTCTTGTACTAGCTGATGTACTAGTACGTAGGTGCCAACCCTATAGAAGGCACAACCTTCTCTTTCTTCCCCATGTACCACGTTTCATAAATTTTCAGACTGGATACTCCTGAAGCACAACACCATAATATGAAGCCACGTTTCATCTAATTTTCATACTGGACCCATCAATATCATTGAAGCTCATAATCAATCAACACCAGCATCATCAATCTCTAAATCACCCAATACTAAATCACTAAAACCCTGTCAACAAAATGCAGTCACCAGAACACAGAGCAGAACACTGAACTCTACAACAATATTTAGAACCAACTGTATCATCAAAAACCATGCATCAGAGTGCATATGCTACTTGGAAGTGCTGAACCAGCGTGTATACGCAACTTCACCAAGGCGAACCAGCGTATATGTCATTAATTACTTACTTATAACCTCGCTCTACTTCTTGAATAAACATACCCAGATCATTACATATACAAAGATAATATGTATGTTAGCAACCAGATTTAGTTCATCAGATCACATAAAGATAAATCATTCTGATCCTGATCCATTATAGATCTCATCCATCAATACTAAAGCTAAACATAATCAACCAATCTGAATATGTAGAATATTGACACCAGTAAACAATCATCAAAACTCATCAACAACCAGAAACACCTGTAACTTCAACCATTAATAGCTCATATGGTATACGCTACTTAGATGTATCTAACTTGCGTATGTACGCACTTTTATCATAGTCAACCAGTGTATACATCTATAAATATTCATTCATGATTTGCAGCTATTCCAAACTTGAGTTATACCCAGATCATAACATTTACAGAATAATACATGCGTCAGTATATAGATCTAGACTAACAAGATCAAACCGTATAGAGATGATTCATTCCAAGCCATTAGATCTTGATCTATCCTTAGATCTTGTTCTCCATCAACCGTTGAGATTCCTCCTTAGCTTAGACAAGCAATGCATCATGAACCCATAACCTGCGCATACTGGATCTCATCCTTCATTAGATATTCAAGACTTTCTCAATGCCTTTTCCTAATGATCTTCTTCTCTTTATAGTCTTAGGCCTTACTCAATACCATAGTCCAAAACCATTAGAAAACCAATACTAGGGACCCAATACTTGGGTTCAACACTTCAACACTTCAGCAAATAACCAAGGACCAAAACCATAGGTCTAAATACCAAGGACCCAAAAATAAGCTTTCCCACATGTATGCGCTTTTCCATGCATGAAAGTGCTTGCATACACATATGTGACTTTTGATCAGCAATCCCGCGTGTATACATGTCTTTTATATAGTGAACCTGCGTGTATACCCTACTTGGTATAGTGAAACTACGTATATACGTGACAACTTGGTATATAGTGAACCTGCATATATACTCTTCTTTCTTCATTCTTTGTAGTCTGATCATCAACTCTTTGGTACTGACCACCGCTGCACTATGATCTGTCATCTGTGTGAGTTACCATCAAGGACAACACTTGTATCATAATGCCAACATACTAACTATCTTACAATTAGACTCGAGGCCTATTCATGTTGAGAAACAATGGAAAAACCCTAAACATCCAAAAACCTAAACCCTAGAAGATGAAGCGCCAAACTATGTGCCCCGTTTTGGGTAAATTAATACATCACACTTCCCGGGGTTGTAACTTTGGCATACAATCTCTGTTTGATGTGCAAAATACCTCGTTAGAAAGAATCTACCCAAGGATTAATACTTTGGATGAGAAATAGGGGTCCATGGACCTATGTTGTTCCTAGTTTTCCCAAAAAACGTCGTTTAGGGCCCCAAAAACAGATCTAAAGTTCAGGACCCAAAAGACTGCTAAAAAAATAAACTATGCTACAATTACGAAACTGAAAAATGAAATAAGGGTCCAATTGGAATTGGTGGGTGGCCACCCATATCCACTTGGATCATTCCACCCCCCTTAGGAAGAAAATGGTCCCCATTGCATTGAGTTCCTCCATGAGATGAGGAATCCTTCTGCTGAACTTGGTCCCGTGGTGAGCCACTTGCCCTCGTGAAGGAGTTGGCCTGCTTTGACAACTTGATACAGTTGGATCTACTGCTAGTGAGTGTGCTTAATCCGCGTGTCCATGATCTGATCATTTTTCAGCCTATTCCATGTAATTTGGATTTAACTCTGTTGGTCTGATTGTTCTGGCAATGTCAGATGTGTCTAATAATGGTGGAAAGTATGGCCGAAGGCAGTCCACATTGAACACTGGGTGCAGGCTAAGGAATGGGGAAATGTTGAGCTCAAATGCATTGTCTCCCACAGCCTTGGTAATGGTGTAAGGACCATATCGTAGTGGTTTGAGTTTCTGATAGGCTCCGGTAAGGCGTTCCTTTTGCAAATGCAACCAGACTTTGTCGCCCACCTGAAACTTGTGTGGCACTCGATGTTGATCATGTCGCTGCTTGTATGTGGCATTTGATTTATCTAGAATGTCATGGACCTACTGGTGGATATGTTGGATGTGCTACGTGAAGTTGTTTGCCTTATTTGTTTCGAACTAGACATGAGCCGAATCTTCCTGAGTAGCTGGAAATGGCATGGCCACATCAATGGGACATAATGGCTAGAATCCCAGGCCCACCTAAAAAGGGTTATGGCCAGTCGAGCTATGGAGAGCCTGGTTATAGTTCTTCTAAACATAGGGGATGCTCTCATCCCATTTGCATGGATGCTTTGAGTTGTACATGCGTAGAATGTGTACGATCATCCTATTGACGACCTATGTCTAGCCATCAGTTTGGGGATGGAAGGTTGTGGACTTAGTGAGGTTGGTTTCCAGCATTGACCAGAGACTAGACCAGAATTTATTGAGGAACCTACTATCCTGATCTAAGATGATAGACTGTGGGATCCTAAAGTGTACCCACACTCATTCAAAGAAGAGTTTAGTAGTGGCTTCTGTTGTGATATTATTCTTGCAGGCCGCCATAATGGCCATCTTTGAGAACTTGTCGACGACCACAAAAACATAGTCATTTCCATGCTTAGCAGAAAGAAGGCCTAAGATGTAATCCATGGAGATGGATTCCCAAGGTTAACTAGTGGTAGGCAGTGGGGTATAGAGGCCTTGCTTCTTGATAGTTGGTTTGGCAATGGCGCAGGCAGTGTAGGTTCTGATGTACTTCTTGACATCCTGTCAGAGATTCGGCCAATAGAAAATACTTCTGCAGTACTACCACCATTTTCTCAACCACAAATGCCTATGAGTAGCTCCGACTATAGTGTACTTCCCAAATAATCTTGGCACGCTCGCTTGAAGGAACACAAAGGTGATTCAGGTGGCACAACAGGGCATCCTGGAGGTGAAAATCTGGAACATGCTAGCCCTCCAAGAGTGTTCGGTATGTGTGGCCAAATTCTGGGTCACTTTCATAGAGAAGTGGCCAATTAGAAGTCTCGTGCCCATAAGAGTTGAGCACGGTGGCTAATTCCATGATCGGTGGTCAACAGAGGCAATCTACAACATTATTGGTGATGCCCTTCTTATACTTGATATTCAAATGGAACTGTTGCAAGTATATGGACCACTTATGATGATGATCATTCTGCAACTTCCCTTGGGTCTGTATGAAACTGCAGGGGTCGGTGGTCTGTGTGGATGACCGTTTCCTTCCCCAAAATGTAATGCTTCCATTGTTGGCAGGCTACACAATGGAATACATCTCTTTGTCATAAGTGGGATACTTCAGACTGTGTAAGAAAGTTCCTCACTATGATATGCCACTTGATGCCCTTGTTGAGTAAGGACTGCACCAATAGTATATAGTCAGAGGCATCCATCTCGATCTCAAATGGTTGTTACAAGTCTGGTAATGCGAGAAATGGTGTTGAGCAGAGTGATGTTTCAACTCTGTGAATGTGTTTTTGTTGAGGTTCAGACCAAAATAATTTTGCTTTCGCTCCTCCCTTGGTGACTTTGACTCAAGGGCACAAGTGATATGAGAAAAATCCCAACACCAACTTGCGGTAGAAGTTAACCGAGACCCAGAAAGCTGCAGAGCTCTGTCATAGTGGTTGGAGATGGCCAATCCCGAAATGACTTAGATTTTTGCTAGATCCACATGCACCCCCCCCCCTTTCATCAATAATGTATCCCAGATACTGAACCTGAGTCATGCCAAAATGTGGGATTTCTCCAAATTGGCACATAACTTTTGTTGCCACACAGTGTTTGGAGAACTTGCTAGATGTGGGGAGGTGCTCTTCCCAACTCTGGCTGAAGATCAGGATTGTCATCCAAGTATACCACAACATTGAGTTGGATGAATGGCCACAAGATGTAATCCTTAAACCTCATGAATGTTGCAGGAGCATTCATCTCAACCCAAAGTCATGACCAACCATTCGAAAGGCCCTCCTTTTCTTTTGAAGGCAATCTTCCACACATTTGAGGGTTAATTGGTACTTGGTGATATCCTGACTTCAAATCAATCTTGTCGAAATATTTTTCCCCCTTTAGTTGGTCCAAAAGGTCATCAAACTGTGGGATCG